>CM047810.1:20437835-21100748 GCA_026214975.1 Gentiana macrophylla
CGCGAGGTGGCGAACGGAAACGCAAAGCAGTGTGGGAAATTCAGCACTGTCTCGGGATGTTTCGGCCGAAATGATATGGGTTCACTGTCTCAACAAGATCGCAAATGCTCATCAAATTTAAATTGTATTTAAAATTCCATCAACCGTGGAGCAGTCGGTCTCTCAAACTTAACACCGCACAAAGCAAGTGCGGTTCCTTGATATCTTGAATTTAGCTAAACAAAAACCGTTAACAAAGTGAGTATTCGTGGATCATAGATAATGGGCTACCCATCACGTGGATCTGGTGAGATAAATAATTTAGTGGACATACGGCTCATTGAAAATGTCCGGGACTTCAGACGGTGTAACCTCCCACGCCGCCTACGAAGGAAATTGTATTTGCCCGGTGGTTTGAAACTCAAAATGTTCTTTTTTGTCCTCATTTAGCATGCAATTTACTTTGTGACTCGCCATTTGACTCGCTTGATTGTCGATTCACCTTACTCCCACATTATGTGTTATGCAGACCGAATGACGGTGAGGTCGATTGGAGTGGGAGCTCAAGAAGGACTTTTCTTTTCCGAGGAGTACCACACGTAAAGGTTATGGCAATCAACGGGTCGTAATCCATGGATCTATGGCACAAGTTGTTGGGATATCCTTCTAAAAGTGTTGAAACAACTTCCCGGTGTGAGCGCGCCTCAGTTTTCTCAATAAAGATGGTTGTGATGCTTGCTTCCGGCTAAACAACCACGTGGAGAGTTTCCAGCAGCAATAGTAGAGCTAGTAGGATTTTTGAATTAGTACATTGTGACTTGTGGAGGACCGTGATGCAACACCTTCTACATGGGGCCTCTTTATTTTTGACTATCGTGGATGATTTTCTGCCTGCTGGGTGTATTTACTATATAATAAATGGGAAGTTGAAACAATTTTTTTGAATTTTGCGGCATTGGTTGATCGACGCTTTTTAGTGCAAAGATTCAACGAAGTTAGAGTGATAATGGAACATAATTTAAACGCTACTTCCCCATTTTCAAAAGGAGGTGATAGTTTTTGAAACATCTGTGTAAGGACACCTCAACAGAACGGTAGGTTGAGAGGAAACATCAACACATTTTGAACGTAGCTAGTGGCCTTGCGATTTGGGGGACACCTTCCACTAAAATTTTGGGGAGTGTGTTATGATCAGATGTTACCTAATTAACCGGACTCGCCTCGCCTATTAAATTATAAGACACCTTACAAATGCTTATTTGGTAAACCCTTAGTTTTGATGCTCTAAGAGTTTTTGATCCTTATGTTACGCGCACAATTTACGGCATAAGTGGAGATAAATTCGAGAGCCGAAGTAGTAATGTGTGTTTTTAGGATATCCTTTTAAAAAGGTTGGACCTCTTTGATTTAAACGGAAGAAATATTTGTCTCTCGATGTGAAATTTTTTGAGCATATTTTTCCGATGAATGAGTCGATCTCCCTTCCCATCCCCAATCGTGGTCTCCGAAATTGATAACGGGAAGTTTATAAAACGAGTGATCTAGTTATGGGGCCCACCCTAACCGTGGAATTGGGGTGATTCTCGACGCAGGGGTGTTATGGAGAATGATTTGAGGTGGTTACAGAATTGCACTCGACTCGACAGAGAACATAAAGGAGTTTAGGAAGAGGAAAAGGACAAAAGTTCCCACCTCGATATCGATTTCGTGACACACATGGCAAAGGATAAGAAAAGTCCTCGGCGCACTCAGGTAGTTTATATCCGCTACACATTATGTTGATTATGCTTGTTTTTTCGATACACATAGACGGTTTCTAGCAAACGTGGATCGCAGGAATCCTTCAAAATCTTTTAAAGAGGCGCATACAGTTTGAGGGTTGGCGCCGTATATGCATGGTCGAAGAGATACGTGCTCTGGATGAGCAAGGCACGTGGGTTTTAGAAGAATTGCCCCAAGTAAGTAAGGCCTTGGGGAGCAAATGGGTTTATACGTAAAAATATGATGAATTGGGTAACCGCAACGATTAAAGGTCCGCTTGGTAGCGCTTGATAATCATCAAGTCGAGGCATTGACTATCACGATACTTTCTCTCCGTGGCAAAAATGGTCACATTTAGGCTTTTCTTGCAAAGCGGCGGTTAAAAACGGGAACTCCACCAAATTGATGTTCATAATGCCTTTCTTCGCTGGGGATCCGATGAGGAAATCTACATGGTTCCTCCTGGCTTTGAGAACAAAAATCGAATCGTCCTGGTCGGATGCGCAAGTCTTTATACGGGTTGAAACAGAGCCCCGTTGTCGGGTTTGCAAACCGCATCCGCTCAAGTCATATGGATTTCATCAATCATATTTTGATTATTCCTCGCTTACACTTGTTCGTGGGGAAGTTCGGATTGCTTTGGTTTATGTCGACGATATGATTCTTGCCGTAATAATGCTACGGTGATCTGGTATTCAAGAATTATTTGAGCAAAGGGTTTAAAATGAAGGATTTGAGGCAATTGAAGTATTTTCTTGGGTTGGAAGTTGCGCGAATCCACACGGCATCTTTCTCCTAACCAAAGTATGCTTTGGACATTATTGAAGAAATCGGTCTATTAGAGCTCGCCCAAACAGAGTTTCCCCATGGAGCAAAATCATCGGCCGGCAATCGACGCGAGTCCTTGTTGAATGATCCTTGTAAGTACCGGACGATTGGTAGTGGCGCCTGATTTATCTGGGGTTACACCTCGATCCGCCTACGCGGTTCATGTTCTCTCACGCTTTATGCAAGAGTCGCTGGGAAGCCGACGCGGGTGGTACATTATTTGAAGAAACATACCGGGTATGGAGTACTATCAATGGGTTGATAGTCCTTTATCCTGGAAGCGGTGGTGCGATTCGGATCGGGCGAAAGCGTGCCCAGCTTACCCGCCGCTCATCGAAAGTGGGTGGTTCGTCGCGGCTCGGTACTTCCCGGTGTCGTGGAAGACCAAGAAACAACAGACGGTATCGAGGTCGCTTCACCGTCGAATATCGCTCCATGGTCGCTATTACATGCGAATTGGAAGTGGCTCAGCAAATCGCTCGTGACTTGGGTGTTCAAATCCCACCGGCTTCCCACCCATCGCGGATAGTCGCAACGCTGCATATCGCGCGTAATCCCGCTTTCCATGAAAGCGACTCAAGCATATTGAGGCGGATTGTCACTTCGCTCGTGACGCCGTTGTTGAAGGTCTTATTGTTCGGATTATGTTCCTACCACGCGCAATTGGCCGATATTTTCACCAAGGCGCCGACAAACAACAATTAATTTTACTTAGCAAGTTTGGACGCTCAAGATCTCCACGCCCAACTCGGCGTGTATCATGACTAGATTATTATTATTATTATTATATTTAATAAGGTTGATGAGCCGACATAGAGGAGGGATAGAGTTGGTATTTTATTGGCTTAGGGTATGGCCTTGTGATATAAATACTTGGTGAATTGATTAATGAAATCAGATTTTTATGTTCTAACAATTTTGTCAGGAATCAATACGCCTCACTCTCATATAATTATTAATAATACAAAAGAAATGTCATGATATTTTTGTTGCGATACATATCATGATTCATCTATTGTACACTGATAATAGTTTCCTTCAACATTATACAGCTCTTACGACTATAATTTTCTTGTTTGTTGTTAAAAATTGGTTTGCCTATTTCTTCGCAACTCTAACATATGTAGAAATGAGATGCAGACATGCAAGGACGGAGTCATTAATTCGATTTTAAAGCAAGTAATTGACAATTTTAAATTATTCATTGACTCTATTAAGATAATTTAATGATTAAATCTGACATGTAAATTTTTAACGTAATTTTTTTATCTTGACGCAAATTTCTCGATTTAAACATGGCTACGTCCTTGCTGACATGGACCACATTTGTTTATTTTTGCAAATTAGACGAAAGAAAATCTTCAACCATATTTACCATACGCATGATAATCAAAGGTGATTCGTAAATTTTATTCAACGTTGTCATAATATTTAACAAAGAAATAATTTTTTTTCAAATGGGTTCAAATAATTTTCTAAGAAAAATATAATAAAGATATTATTTTTAACCTAATACACAAATCCCATTTAGATAAATGTAGATCCGCCTCTGATTATAATATTCTCAGATGATTGATACATCTTTATCTTTTTCTTTTTTCTTTTTTCTTTTTTTTTTGATATTATGATACATCTTTATCATTTGATGTAAAATAATATGAACCACATAATTAAATAAAAAGTTCAAAAACCCAAAAACAGAAACATTTTCAAAAGATTCCCTACTACTATGTGTCATGTTTGGCGTATCAATCTATGGAACATTTTGTAAGAGGGTAGTGTCATAAAAAAAAAAAAAGTACAGCAACATATTTTTTATATTGACATGATGTGAGATTTATCGATTCATATGAATTCCTATAAAGATCAAGAGTAGCTTATAACGCTACAATAAAATAAATACAATACATTTTTGTATTTATTTACTATTATGTAAGAAATATTGATTCAAACAGATCACATAAAATCAACCATAAAAAGAGAATGTTACATTTATCACAGATATTTTATCGCGCCACTAACATTTCTTAAAGATCAACGATATAAACGATGTCACAGTAGTTTAACGTGACACAAATTACCACAAATATTTCTGCCTTTGTAAAATTGATAAATATCAGTACTTCAATAAAATATCACAACAAACGCTTATATCATCGATATAAACCGCTTTATCGACATCACGAACAACCACCCTTCCATCTCATCCCCAACAAACCTCTCCCTCCCATCCCCACCTTCCGGCTGCCCCATTTTCACCATGAAACAACCACCCTTCCTCCTCTCTCAATCACTCCCTTCCTTTTCCAATTTGCAGCTCCACCCACCACTTCCTTCCTCCAATTAATCAGCAGCTTCACCCACCACATCCTCCCTCCTCCAATTTGCAGCCCCACCCTTCCCCGCTCAAATCGCGGCCTCCTCCCTTCCACATTGTTAATTTTTTTAAATTAAACTTCCCAGATCTGAAAATTGATGTTTTGAACGGTGGAAATGGCGAAAATATGGTGGTTGGTTGATGGTGGTTGAAGAAGAAGATGGTGGTGGGAAGAAGGTGGTGGTGTTTTTTTTTTTTTTTTTTTTTTTTTTTTTGAGTAAGTGGTGGCGGGTTGGTTGGAGGAAGATGGTGGTGGGAAAAGGCTGCGGCAGCGGTGGCTGGAAATAGGCTGAAATTAGGTTTAGGTTTGGAAGATTTGAGGTAGTTGTTTATTGTTTTTATAAAATATTGTTGTAAGAATTAATTATGTCATTTTTGTGTGGTGTTGAAGTAATATAATAATAAAAATATTTAATGTGATGTCGAGAGACATTTATAGGTTGGTAAAGTGATCATAATGCCATGAAAGATTTCATGATGACAATGTAACCCACCTCAAATAAAGTGTGTTATGGTAGTAGTTTGGAAGTTTTAGCGCTGCTCTCCACACACGCGAGACACCCGTGCAGATCATATTAACCACACAATTTCATTTTCAGATTTAAACTCAGATGATTCTCGATAATTTCACCCATCAAACATCTCAAATTCTCTCATCCGTAGTTTATTGCGTCTTCACTACTGTGTAAAATTTAGCTATAAAACCAACTTGTTAGCCAATAAATTTCCATTCATTGATCACATCAGCCAAAAACCAAAACCAGTAGTTTCCATGGCTCCGTTACACCTCATCTCCACAATCTTCATCATTTTATTTGCATCCCTTCTAATCCCAGCAATGAAATCTGAACCATTCTCTAGAAAATTGTCTAAAAACAAATGGGTCTCAAAAAGAAAACTAACCCATCTCCACTTCTACTTTCACGACATTCATAGCGGAAAACCCGACCGCCATTAAAATTGTTGATGCCGCTGCACCCACCGTTAATAGTACTACAAGAACAGGCTTCGGAGCTGTTTTCATAATGGATAATCCCTTGACGGTCGGGCCGAATCTGAGCTCGAAATCAGTGGGCCGAGCACAAGGGATGTATGCATCTGCTGGGATTGATGATCTTGGGTTGTTGATGGTTATGAATTACAATTTTGTGGAAGGAAAATATAATGGAAGCACGCTTAGTATATTGGGGAGGAATCCGGCGCTTATGCCGGTCAGGAGATGCCGATCGTCGGAGGAAGCGGGCTTTTCCGGTATGCTCGCGGCTATGCTCAGGCGAAGACTCATGCTATTGACTTTAATACAGGAGATGCTTGTGTGGAATACAATGTTTATGTATTTCATTATTGATGTCATTTCATTTTCTTTTGATACAATGCTGATTTTTTTTTCCGATCAGTGATAATGCGACAATAAATACGCACAACAAAAGTTTTTATAACATAATTTTGGATTATTCATTATAATGCTGAGACTATTGATTCAAATAAATTCTAAATAAAATTAATGATTAAAAAATTGTTGTAACAATTTGTTAGGCTTGTCAATTTTTCCCTATGATCGTTTCTTCGGTGGTGTCAGTTTTATGGAATTATCCCTTTTGCACTATTGTTTGGCGGTGCATCTTAATGACTGTGGAACTGAATCGGCCTATAAATATCGATTTTAAACTTACAAATCAACTTTCAAAACATTAATTTCATATTTGACATTCGGGTGGGAACGTGATCCCCTACTGTACAAAGGGTGCGGTGCGGCCATTACAGATCTCAAACTACAAGTAGCTGTTTCTGCCGACGCCAAGCTGATCATTGCTTTTTTTTTTTTTTTTCTTTTTAAATCGTAACCAAACGGCGCTGCCATGACCAAACGACGTTGTTTTGACGCACAACACGCCGCGCGTCAAGCACTGGCCGCACCGTAGGATCGGTCCCATTCGGGAGGTCTTTAAAATCAATTTAGACTTGATGTATTATAAGTACACACTGTGCCCATTAATCCACTAAGAATAATTTAACCGATTTATTTACTGGTTCATTACATAAAACTAACTAGTGAATGTGAGCCTGCAGAAGATACTGGCGCTAACATAAATCGTTACCAACGATAATATCAAAAACGGCGCCCAACGCGAAATAAATCGCGTAAAGATAAATCAGAATAAATCCAAGATACGTTAATAAGAGAAAGAATGTAAACATATTACATCTCTCGCAAGAAGAGCTTTTTCTGTAGACGCGAATATCATGAATCACTTTCTTCAAATTTCTATCGTGAGTCGCCACCTACAAAATAGACCACAATACGATGATCGGAGAACAATGCCATAAAATCGATCCCTTTAGCTTCGACTTTACGTAATTAAACATTATAAAAACAATAAACGGACCATAACTACACTGGCCAAATCTCCCGACGCCTTAGCTTCCAGATCATTAATACGCTTGAAAACGTGTTTCACTCATTTTCTATACTGCACATTTCTTCTTATCATTAATGAATACGCCATTGGTCTCGCTTCATTCATTTGGTGGAAAAAAACACACGGTCGAACTGGCCTCAAGAATATAAAAGTAATTTTCAGATTCCAAAGTCAATTTTAATGACGCACAGACTAAACGGCGGCCGTTTGCTCCACCGACGTTATAATCGCTCAAAATAATAAAAACATTTAATGTCATACCAAGAGTGATTTATAAGACGCCGAGAGTGATCGTCGCTACGCGAAGTAATTTCATGCCGCCGATAGTTCACATAAATACATCATACATTTTTACACTCCACCAATAAGTTCAATATAGCTAATCGAGCAAATATGAAAATGGTTTTTCAAGTAAACTAATAAATAGAGGTGGGTTATATTGGCACTACTATTTTACTATAAACACCATTTTTTATTAATTTTCATTTACTTTTACACACCACCAAATAACTTTTACACCACGCTACGCTACGCCACAAATGCTATCGATGATTTATAGGGCCGAGAAGTAATCGCTACGCCAGACGTGGAGCGGATATTTGTTCATCTATTTTTTGTTGTTGTTGTTGTTGTTGTTGTTGTATTTTATAGCTAAACTTGACTCATCTTCCATCGTACACTACACAGCACAACGTGAAATGCGTCAGTTTTCCTTTCTTCTTTTTTTTTCTTTTCAGCACAAACTATTAATGGCACACAGTTGATTTTATAAATAAAAAAAACAAGTCACAAAGGTTTGATAAAAAAAAACCGAGAGTAATCGTAGCGTCGTGACTATTTTCGTTGCGCGGATATTTGTTCGGCCATTTTGTTGTTGTTGTTGTTGTATTTTATAACTAAACTTGGCCATCTACCATCGTACACTATACATCACAACTTCAAATCTGGCTTCTTTTCTTTCCTTTTTTCCCTTCTCTCTACAAACTAAACACATAGGTTTGAAAAAAAAATATTTAAAAAAAGTGACACGTGTCGAGCCAAGAGTGTGGCCCCGTGGGCAATTGTAGGCACATCCTCTTGGCTTTTAAGAGATATAAGATATTTTCTTGTTAATCTTTTATTTTCTTTATCATATATATATATGACACTGTATTAAAATCTCTAGGGGTTTGTTTAGTAATCATAAATACTTAATGTATAAGATTTATGTAGGGGTGTTGAGTTTATGGTATACTACCATAAACTTTGAGTCCATGGTGAATCGATTGAAATTCATAATTGACTGGAGTTCAAAATCTCACAATCAAACCACCATTTTTGTTTAGAACACTTAGAGCGTGACCGTCTTGATACGCCAAACACATATAAGAGCCCTCGGATTCACGTTGGGCTTCCACGTAGGCCCAACATCGAATAGGGTTCTTGGCCCAAACAGCCAGATCCTTATGTCGGATGGGCCTGGTATAATTCAGCCCGCCTTGCGCTATTACGATAATAATCATTGCCCAGGCATCGGGCGCCATCTCTAGGATGACACGAAACACTAGGGGCCAGTTTGCCTGCCCCTCAGCTCGCAGCCCGCTTGACTAGGCAAGAGAGTTATGAGAATTACCGGTGAAGAGCCCGCAATGGCCAGGATACAAGGAGCTCGCATATCAGAGCTCGCTTCGCAGCTTTATACTTCTGCATTACTTGTGTTTTGATTTCCCGCCTTGTAACCACCGACTCTAAGCCCCTATAAATAGCGGCATTAATTATCCTTCAAAAGGATGCTTAATGAAAAACGCAGTCAAGCTCTGGCAATTTGTCGACAGCCTTGTTGTTCTTGCATTTTCATCATATCTTCATATATTTTTGAGAATTACATAACAAAACGCACCCTTTAATCCAGATATCCACATACGTACACATCCGCTAAAACTTGTTGGTGATATTTCCGACATCATCACGTCTGTTCCGGGCCGTTTGTGTATGACATATTAGTGGATGTACTTAAACGTGAAAGTGGTGAATGTAGGATCGACGAATTTGCTATGATGGTCTCATACCAAGTCCAGAATGTAAAATTCTAATTGAATCAATAGACGACCATTTATGGATTGAATCTTAATCCTCGTGTGATTATACTCGTGCCTTTTGTGGGTTGCGATTGATTTGGCGCTATGGTTGGCTAAATAGTGTATTCTTAATATTGACCATTTTGGCATCACTCAAAATCCAGATTCTGAACGTGTTTCACAAAGATGTAGCCTTCCTTCAAGTTAGGAAGTATATAGATGGTTCACTCGCTTGTTAATCATGAAACTACATGATTATGCACACCTTTGATATTATCAAATCGATATCACCACTAAAGTGGGTTAATTGTAGATTGCACAACTTTGGGAGCCACTTTTTTTGGGGGGGAGGGGGTATTTTGAGAAAATATTTTCTCACCACAAAATACTTAGAACCCTAAAATTAGATCAAGATCTTCATCTTTGGAAATCATTTCTATTTGTAAGTGACGCGGTGTTTACGTAACTTTTTCTTTAATAAAACTGACAATAAAACTAAACGACATTTTTCGTGATATCTTCTCCCTACTCGACGATCCCAAATATTCTAAGATTCGATTTTCGCGTCCTGCACTTTTGGGTACGGGGAGGGAATAAATTGATTTCCAAATTCAATCAGAAAGAATCGTGAGAGAGCTACTTTGATTTGATCCAACCCGATTCTACGTACCCCAGCCGTGATCCGTCTTGTGATCTTATTTGAACGTAAAACATCAATGAAATTGAGATATTTATGAAGGGATGCAGGAGATGAAAGCGTTGTTGAGTTGAGTGCTACAACTGACTGACAAGAGACCACATATTTTTGTCCATGTTTGAAAGGAGATCTAGTGGTTGATTCTATGTTTGTACTTAAATGGATAACACCTCTTTATCTCACTGTAAACAGGTTGGATCCATCAGTTTAAATTTGTATTACTCACCAATAATAGTAGTCTCCAACATTCTTTCTGTACATTATGGCTGTCTGCTTTTCCTTTTTGAGGGGAAAAAAAAAAAAAAATCTAAATATCAATATGAGTCTATGACCAATTGACATCAGATGCAATGCCTGTTGAAAGTTAGCTATAACCAAACGAGTAGTGATATATCCACTACTTTTTTTACCACAATATCTTACACAACACAATTCACACCACATATTTTCATTTGACTCCATCACAATAAATAATGATCACTTTAATAAATTGGATACCAAGACGTAACCACATAAACGCCAGTAGCTCATATATCATTTTCCATAACTAAATAAGTGTAATAATTAATACCTGAACATTGAAAAATGATGGGTAATTCGCGATGAGAGACTTCGTTAAAACGAATCAGACGTCAGATTACCGCCATACACGATTTAACAAACTAAAACAGCAGATCCTCTACACGTGTCCTGCAACCGAATTTTTAAAAATGAGGTAATTCTTCTATATGCACTTCCTATTAAAAAGCACCGTCTGACTGTCATTCAAGACTTTAAGATTTGGAAAGGGAAAAAAAATTAAGATAAGATTGAATATATCCTACACCCTACGGCCCTTGTGTATATATAGGCCATAGATATTTGATATTTCTACGGTCAATACACAATATCCGTAGATATTAAATAATAATTTAAATGTTACTGGGCCGTAAACATTACTACGGCTTGGTATTAGACCTTGGAAATTTCTACGGGGTTCTAAACCGTAATTTTTTTTTCATATAGCGGGCCATATAAAATTGTGAAATCCGAGTATATATTATTTCAGACCATGCATCGGGTAATTCTGACGTAAGGGATCAATATTAGACTCAATTGTCAGATATATACCACGTGTATAGACAAACAAAACAATTTATTTGTACACATAACATGCATCCGACGATTGAGTGTAATAAAGATTTCTTATGTCAGACTTCCATGTGTACCTGCTTACATCTTTAATAATGGTCCAATTTCAAGACAAGTCAACATCTTTAATTAATATTATCACCCATACCGTACGTACACTATGTCACTACATGGCGGTAGTGAAACTCAGGAATAGGGGTGAAAAAAAAAACAAGAAACCAAACCAACCGGCCGAACCAGATCGGTCCAAACTAAAAACGATAAACCAAGATTTTTTTATTGATTTTAGATTCAGAAACCAAACCGCTAAAAACAATTTGGCTTTTAGTTTTTCTAAGATAAAGACCAAACGGAATCGAATATATATATATATATATATATATATATATATATATATATATATATATATATATATATATATATATATATATATATATATGTGTGTGTGTGTGTGTGTGTGTGTGTGAATATCAACATTATAAATTAAGGAGACTTTATTCGCACCACACCAATCCACTCAGATCACTCTATCTCATCGCACTACAAGAAACCGATTTTTCACAAGATATCATGAGAATCGATCACTACAGCCGAACCGACTTTTTCGCCTGGTCCCCCTCAATTATCACTACACGTAAGAACTACTATCTCGCCACGATCTATTAATACTTCAATCAACTACCTCACACGTGTAGTTTGACGCCCATCATAATAGTGACTCCATGACAAGATTAAATAAAACAATTTACACGATTTTATACGATCATCTTAATTGAAAAATATGATAATATAATGTTGTGTACACACACACACACACATAGTGACATTCGAGTTATGTTGTATGGTAGATGGAGAATGAGAATCTTGTATGATTGTCGTATTTAACGAAGATATGAATTACGAACCACGATAACGCTTCTTTCAAATGAATTATTAGTAAAAAATGAGAGGACTAAAACCGAAAAAAACTACGCTGATCCAAACCCGACCGATAAAATTGGCTTTTACCTACCATTTGTGGCTCGATTTTGGTTGTAGAATTTTCAAAACCGTAAAAAATAGGTTGGTTTTGAAAGTGGTTAAAAACCGAAAAACCGAACCATGTGCACCCCTATACAAATCATCTACTAGTGCTTCTACATTTATATGAGGTTCATAGGTTTTTTGGACTTTTATTTTGCCCTCATTTCTGGTTTTTTTTTTTTTTTTTTTTTTTTTTTTTTTTTTTCCTTCTATTTATATAGGTCTTTATGCAACTACAACAAAGACAAGAACAAAAAATAAAATCTGGCAGTATATAATTTCCACCCACTAAACTAGTATATTGCTGGAACGCTGGTGCTTTAATCAATGTATTCCAATGATTTTTCGATCTATACTACCGTTTTTGAATTTATGGTTGTAGTCGTTAGGCATAGTACATCGAAAAGTAATAATGTATTACTTTAATTAAATAAAAATGATATTTTTCTTTTACTTGCTCAATTGCATAAATACGAATGATACTATTGAAAATTCCCAGGGTTCATTATGTAACCATAATATACTGGGAGAATCGAGTTTATCATAACTACCTTAAACATTGAGTTTGTGGTGAATTGATTAAGTTTATAATTGACTAGAATTCGATATCTCATAGTCCAACCACCATTATATTATTATCTTAGAACACTTAGAGTATTGATCAGATTGATCCAGCCGAATGTGTGGGACACCTTAGTGACTGCACTTATACGTGAAAGGGTTAACGTAGGATTGACCGATTCGATTTAATGATCTCATACTAAGTCCATAACAAGAAACTCTAATTGAATCATTATATGACCATTTACAGATGAATCTTAATCCTGATGTGATTGTAAATTCATGCATTTTTAGGCGTGACGTTTGATTTGGCAGTACATGTAGCTAAGTAGTGTCTTCCTTAATCCCAACCATTTCAGCACCAATCGGGGATTGTTGGCCAGGAATGTAAGTCACACAGATGTACTCCATTTATTCCTTGGAAGAGGAAAGAGATAGACGGTTCCCTCGTTTGTTAATCACGGTACTGATTGATTGCGCGCACCTTTGATATATGATCGAAAGATATTGGTCGCTAATGGTTAATGGCAGTTCGAGGATAAAATGTTATGCATATGTCTTACGGACAATATCTTGCTCTATATACGGACTGTCTGGAGCGTTATCCACAGGTAATGATTATATTTGTGGACTCTTGGTATCCCTATGCATAATAGATTGAATGTGTCCTATATTTCGGAAGAGTTGATGAAATTGTGTATACATCCTGAACGATACACGAATTAAGGTAAAGTAGTTATGCATACATGACGAGGAGAAAATGAACCTAAAGTTCATTTCCTCATTTTATTGACTCCCCCAAATATGAGGTGAAAATAAATGGAATGATTCCTGGAGAACCTGGAATTATATATTGTTATGTTGATATTTATGCCAAACACATAAAGCTGGAAGGTATTTTTGTTTCAATTAATTAAAATCATGTACACTTGATATAATTAATTGCAATCCTAGTAAAACAAATAAAATCGATAAGGGATGGTTCTGTATAAGAAACATAGCAATTGATTTTATAGAACGAGCTTCTTCAAGTGAGGATCAATATGTGTTTCAAAATGTATTTATTGCACGAAATCCCATATATCAGTTGAATTGAAGAGAATAAAGTGTCTTTAACATATAAGATGCTAGAAACATTAAATTCATTAAACGTTAAAATAGCTAAACATAGAAAGATGGGCAAAATATATATTGCCTCAAATAAATAAATTGCTTGATTTAAAAGAATTTGAATCTATATTTATGATAATAGAATTCCTGAAGAGTTACTAAAATTTATATTGTATAAGTATTTGACTTATACTATAAAGAATCACTATGTGCACAAGAAAATTATATAAATATATTTTTCGTGCCTAAGAGAAATGACTACTATTTTTTTCCTTTAGTAAGCTTTGTTAATTACCATCTCATCCGGTGCTTGAAACGCTATAAATGAGCCAACAAATGGGATGATAGATGTTTGGACAGAGATTGAAACTCGGCACTTTATTTTGATATAATGTCGAATTATAATCTGTCTAAAAAATTTAAGTTGAAAAGAATGTAGATAATTAATATTTTATATATTTAAACATGTTTTTTCAATGGTGCTTTCTTGGTTAAATGTTATAACGAAACAACCAATGCAACAACAGAACGGCGTACACCATATGACGATGGTGAAAATAGACCTGGCCACGTGTCATTCTTATAACATCCCAAGATTGAGAGAGAAAGATAAGAGGGAATCTTTTAGGCCAGGAGCCCTACAAGATAGGACCTTACCCCAAGAGGGTGGTTCGTCCATTTACTCGCTCGCTACCGCATCGCAGTGGCAGCAGCTGGTCAGTCGAGAGATAGGACTCATTACTCAGTCGAGACGGCCCGAGGTGCTCGCCAGGATCGATGTGCTCTTTCCTTAAATGGTCAAGAACACGCGTGCCTCATATTATAGGATAATCATTAGAGAATCCATGGATTACCGGGAGAAAATCTTATAATTGAATAATATCGTGATTATCTCTTAGAGAGATAAACACGTGGTGATCCTTAGTGGTTTAAGGATTCTACGACTTGTTCGACAAGAAAAGAGGTGAGACGCCCCTATATAATTAGCCCTAAGGAACTACGAATGACTTGATTCCAATTCCGCTTATTGGATACGTAGGCAACTTGAGAGAAACTAACTCTCGTGCTCGGGCTTAATCATACCAAATCACGATCCCCATTGTTTCGTTCTTGTTTGAATCGCCTTAGAGGTTGTTTGGACCCGTAGTGATATCCGACATCATCAATTGGCGCTAGAAGGAGGGCTCTCTCTTTTGTTACGATTTGATCAAGAAAACAAATGATGGTACCACCAAAAATACTCGGAAAAAGACCCAAACGGCGGGCCAGAGACGCCGGAGAAGTAGACCCAATCTGCACTACTACCACCAACCCCAAACCAACCCGGAGGAGATCGCTGCAGATCCAAAGACAAGCAGCTTTTGGCGGATGCGTTACGTAATTTAGATGTTCCCGCTTTCAAAAGTGTGCTAGATTGGCCCTAAAAGGACGAGAAGAGGAATCTCCACAAAACGTGGACCCAAAGGGTAATCGGCAAATAAGGAGGATAGAGGAGAAACTCTCTCCTCCACCTCCCATACGCAAAGATAGACAGTTAAGGCTCAGCCCGTGAGGTCGCCAGGGCGGAATTAGACGGGATCCTGGGAAAGAAAACGGACGATCTCTCTATCGAATCACCGTTTTCTGAGCAGATTTTGAATTACCCACGCCCAGAGAGATTTAAGATCCCTAAACTGGAAGCATATGACGGAACGAAAGATCCACAGACCACCTCTTTCAAGATCTAACACACATGAATTTAGACTGCACCCAAGAGATGAAGTGCAAAGCCTTCCCCGCACTACTCACGGGTGGCTCGTGTGAGTGGTTCCGAAATTACCACCTCGATCCATTGAGAATTTTGAAACCCTGGCAAGGAAATTTCTGCAAGCCTTTGTCACAGCTAAACCCTTCCAGAGGAATGTCACGTACCTCCTCACAATTCGTCAGAAGAAAGAAGAAACAGTGCTACAGTACCTTAAAAGATTCAATGAGGAATCTAGGCAGGTCGGAAATGCCGATGAACACCTCCTGATAACCTCTTTCGTAGCAGGCCTACGAGAAGGTAGATTGTATGCAAAGCTCAATGGATGACTTCAAATCAATGGATGAGTGTATGGACTGGCGATAAACATTGTCGTGGTGAGGAGGCCAACCGCTTAAAAGAGGAGTCGGAAGCTCCTAAGAAAGAGAGGTCGATTTACGTGAGCCGATAGAAAACGTAAACGGTATGGGACCGAGTAGTCGCGCCCATAATCGATCGACTCGGGAAGAAGGGGGCCTTCAAGAGAGGGATTTTATCCCTTTAAACCGATCACTCGAAAGGTGTCCTCGCCATAATGCAAAGAAAAGGCATTGCCCGCATTCGCCCCTATGAAAGGTCCCCGGAAAAAGTGGATCGCACTGGCATCTGTAAGTTCCATGAGGACATTGGTCACGACTCGTAACAAAGCAGGATTTACAGAGAGAGATCGACGCTGCAGTTATGGAAGGAAAACTAGATGAGGTCATAGATAAGTCCCGTCACCCAGAACCCCGGGGAAGACGGGAATACAAGAGAAGAGATTTCGGTCATGACCGAAAGGATGATTACAGACGGCGAGGATCCGCCCCAGGACCGGAGGGCCAGCCGATAATCGCCCCATTAATACCATTAATACCATCTCGGCGGTCCAAGTACATCGTCCCGACTGGGAGCAGAGTGGTAACCGGGCACCGACCAACACCGACTCAGAAAGAGACAAAGGTTGTCCGGGGAGGTCATTTATGGTCCTCACGATCCTCTTCCCCTCGTCAGCAATAATGAAGGCTTGGTTATCGAGGCGGTAATCAATAAACATACGGTAAAGCGTATTTGTGTAGACACCGGAAGTGCGGTCAATGTGCTGTACTACAATGTGTTCCAATCCATGAAATTAAAAGATGCAGAGCTAGTACCCGTGTCATCCCCGTTATTCGGATTTGCAGGGCCCCCAGTCCACCCCATGGGTATGATCAGCTTGCCGACCACCTTTGGAAAAGCACCTCGGGACAGGATCCTTATGGTGAGTTATGTGGTGGTCAGGGCTCCATCAGCCTACAATCTTATCATGGGGCGACCTGCCCTAATAGATCTGCGAGCGGTGATCTCCTCGGCACACGTTAGTTTGAAATTCCCGACCTGGGAGGGGACAGCAGAAGTCAAAGGTGACGTCGAAACAGCCAGGAGCTGCTACACGGCCACTGTAAATGGAAGAATGATGGTGCAACAAGTATCTGTGGAAGAATTGCTACCAGAGGAAGAAGAAAGTTGGTCATCGATGATAAAATCGAGGTAGTAAATTTGGGAAAGGAACAAGAAAGTTTGTCACCAACATAGGTCATGGATCCCAAGTCAATTTAAAACAGAGCTCGTTGAAATCTTAAAGGAGTTTAGTGGACGATTCGCATGGAAGATGCAGACGACATGCCAGTTTGTCCCCCGAGCTAGCCTCGCACAAAGCTGCACGTGGATCCACCGAAGCCTATTAGGCAAAAGAAAAGACAGCTTTGTAAAAGATCGAATGGAGGCCATTCAAAGGGAAGTAGAGAAGTTACTACAAGCCGGGATCATACGTGAAGTGTTTTACCCGACTCGCTCGCCAACCCGGGCCCCGTAAAAAGCCGGACGGTAGTCGGCGAACGTGTGTGGATTTTACCGACCGAACAGGCTTGCCCCAAAGATTGTTACCCACTACCTAAGATTGACAAAGTTAGTTGACTCAACGGTCGGGTTTGAAATTTTGCATTTCTAGATGCTTATAAGGGTTACCACCAAATTGCTATGGACCCAGACGATGCAGTAAAAACGGCGCTCATAACCAAGAGGAACTTTTTCGCTATGTTACTATGCCGCTTGATTAAAGAATGTCGGGCGCCACTTATCAAAGAGCGTTGAATAAAATCTTTGAGAAACAAATCGGAAGGTGCATGGAAGTCTATGTGGATGACCTCTTGATCAAGAGAGGTGTCTCTGGATCAAGATATGACCGACGTCCGAGAGGTATTTGGGGTACTCAGTGCACTCCAAATGAAATTAAACCCCAAAAAGTGCACGTTTGGGGTCGTCGTAAATTCTGGGTTACATGATTTCAAAGGAAGGAATTAAGGCCAACCCGGATAAGGTCGAGGCCTTAAGAATGATGCCACCACCCCGAAGCATCAAAGAGGTACAAAGGCTAACAGCCGCGCATGGCCGCCCGAGTAGGTTCCTATCCAAGTCGGCACACAACGTGCTTTACCATTCTTTAGAATCCCGAGGAAAGCAAGTCCCTTCCAAAGTGGAATGAGGAGGATCGAAGGCATTTGACGATCCAAGGAGTATTTGGCCAAGTTACCAACCCTCATGTCTCCTCGGAAGGGAAACTCTTTTTCTATACTTGGCGTAGTTGATGAGGCAATCGCATGCGGTCCTAATCAAAGAAGAAGAAATATACAAACACCCGTGTTCTATGTGAGCGGGCTTTACATGGACTCGAGCTCGTGTACACCAATGCAAAGTTAGCCCTGGCTCTAGTACATGCTTCTGTAAAGTTACGACCATACTTCCAGGCACATTCAATCACCGTGGTCACAGATCAACCATCTGCGTCGAGATCTTGGCACGACTGGACACCCTCGGAAGGCTAGCCAAATGGGTGATCGAGTGGCCGAGTATGACTGGACTACCAACCCCGGATCATTGTCAAAGCCTGTGCTTTAGCCGATTTCTTGGTCGAGGTATTCAGGTCGAGACAGATAAAGAACGACGCCAGGCAAGACGATACTGGACCTTTCGTTGACGGAGCCTCAGGAAAGAATGAGCAGGGCGGGCCTTTGCTCCTCACCCAAAAAGGAGGAATTCCCGATGCACCGCGCGCTCAATTTCACGGCTACAAACAACGAGGCGAATCACGGCTTTAATTATCGGGCTCTGCCAGCCACCAAGCTCAGAGCAGATAATCTACATGTATTCGGTGACTCGGTGGTAGTCAATCATGTCAAGGGTGAGTATGAAGCAAAGGAGGAATCAATGAAGAAATACCGACAAAGAAAGACAAGCTTTGCTAAAAACTTCAAGTCGATCCATATAGAAAGCAGTGTCTCTTGATCCGTAAACAAAAAACCGATGCCCTCTCCAAGTTGGCATCCAATTTCTTCGAGATAAAAAGGTTTTGGTGGAACAACCGATCGAACGGAGTTATGTCTTGAACGGAAGTGCGATCGATCAACCAAAGCCACTGGATGGACCCCATAACTTCCTATCTAAAGCATGGTATTCTACCAATCGACAAGGCTCACCCAGAAGATCAAGCTACAAGCGAAAGGTGTATGCTCTTTTTGATGAAATCTGCATGCAGACGATCATTCATATCACCATGGCTTAGGTGTGCTACCCAGAGGAAGGAAACTATCTACTTAGGAAATCCACCTCGGCATTTGTGGTAATCACGCAGAAGCTCGGACACCGCTCGTAAATGCCGATTGTTTGATATTATCGCCAACCATGCAAAACGATGCGAACGAGCCGGTAATGAGGTGCAAGTCATGCCAGGTGCATGATAACTTGTCTCACCACCAACACAGACATGATTCCTTTGGTCTCTCCTGGCCCTTTTATCGGTGAAGCGATCCTGGTTGGACCCTTCCTCGTGCCCAGGCAACTTACAAGATCTTGTCGTGGCCATCGACTATTTTACTAAGTGGGTGGAGGCCGAGGCCTTGACCACTATCACGGGAAGGCCATACGAAATTTTTGTGGAAGAACATCGTCGTCGCTTCGGGATACCCAAAATCTCGGTCTCGGACAATGGAACGCAGCTTTGAAGACAGGCGATCAAGTCGTGGTGTGTCGAGTTGGGTATAGTCCAACATTTCACCTCTGTTGGTACCTCGTGCCAATGGCCGTGCAGAGCAAGCGAATAGGCGGCTCAAGTTTGGATTGAAAAAGAGGTTGGAAGAAGAGGGGCAAGCATGGGTCGAACATTTGCCTAACGTCTTTTGGGCATATAGAACGACTCCTAACTCGGCTACAAAAGAAACTCCATTTGCCTTAGCCTATGGTTGTGAAGCAGTAATTCCGGCCAAAATAGGGCTCCCTTCCCCGAGGACCGAGCTCCATGCAACTACAGATCAGGACATTGAGCTCAGGCACGCCAAGGACAACTTGGAAGAGGCGAGGGAAGTAGCCTACATACGGATGGCAAAGTACAAGCAGAGAATATCCCAGTATTACAACTCTAAAGTTAAGCATTCGTACTTCAAAGAAGGAGACTTGGTACTAAGGAAGAACGAGGTCAGCAAGCAAATTCCCCAGGGGAAGCTTAACCCGAACTGGGAAGGTCCATACAAGGTAGTAAAAGTTCATGGCAAAGGTGCTTACCAGCTAGCAGATGCGAATGGCCACTGATCGGGGTCAATCAGTTATAATATACTTGACCACCATAAACCAATACTAGCAAGAGGAGATCAGCCCATCAGTAGTATAGCTATAGTGAATCAAGGTCGATCCCACAGGAACCAATTGTGGATCATCTTATATACAAACAATTAATTAAACATGTCAAGGACATAGAGGGCGTCTACGACCAACATAAAACAAGAAAAGTAACGACACGACTCGACACACAACGTAATTAACCTCCCCAATTATAGTCTTTATCGCTTGGACCTAGATAATTTATATAATAAATCGAACTTATTAACCTGTCAATCCGCTTGTATCTATCTTAAATTGGCTACGGAGTCATCCCCTTTAACTTGACTTAGCACCGGTTAGGTTGCTAGATCACCGTGCTACATTACGTGACTTCACCTTTTGGGTATCCATCTCATATAACTTGCACGCTATTTACTCTAAGGATGCCGATATTAATCGCACACCTCGCCTCAGCAACATTCCCGTGGTTAGCGTATTTCCTAAACGATCGCATCGCCTCTCATTCTATTAACAATTACCGTGACGGTTTCATGTTAATCTACGATCTACGATAACTAGGTGAGCTCAATTCCCAAATACAAAACCTACCTAGATCTCATTGAAAGTCCCGGAAGATCATTCATGAGCCAACCCCAGAGCCCTATATTGGTATTTCCTAATCATACGCTAATTAAAACAAACGAGCAACGAGCCGTAGCCATACCTACTGAGATGATAAATTCTATTAAGTTAACCTAACCATAAAGACATGGCTATCTAACGGATAAAACAGGGCTCGGTCGACCGAATAGGTGGGCTCGGTCGATCGAGTGAACTCATTCGGTCACCCGAATCAATTTCGTCCCCAGATTACATCCCTGAACATATCTCTCTCGGCGTTTCATCATACGTAAGCATTAAACGAAGAATTCGCACAGTATTCATATAAACTAACATAGATACGCATTAATTAAGCAATACAGATTCATGAATAAATACTAAGTCTATGACGTAGGTTATGGGATCCCCATAGACAAGGTATCGCCACATCCCTAACGTCATAGCCTAGATCTACATCATCTAGCTATGATTAATTCACTCAAACGATAAAGCATAATTGGGAGGGATTAATTACTTAAAAGAAAGAAACAGAAAATAAAGGCTACACATATTGCAAATTCTTAAATTGTCGGAAACCTCAAATTATTCTACATTGTATCAAAGCTATAATATTGAAGAAAGAATGAAGGGATGTGTTGGTGTCTAAGGTGTGTATTACAATTCTCGTAGCTGCTTGCTTATATAGAGGTTTTTGCCGACTTAGGGTGGTTCTAGAAGATAAGCACGATATAAGCCGGAAACCGACCCAAAGCTGACACTCGGTCAACCGAGAGCTGACACTCGGTCGACCGAAGCACTAGGCTCGGTCGACCGAACCTAAACTTGGCATATTTGACACGTTTTCTTCGTTTAGCTTGTTCCCCACTGCACGCTTGCATGTTGATCCGATTAATCTTCCACTTAATGCTCCGATTTTCTTCCTTCCTTATCTTGAGATAATTGATTGAATGACATTAATCCTCTCGATTTGTCGTGATCTACAAAATCAGCATTTATCGCACAATAAATCGGCTTTTAATAATGAAAACGGCTAAATACCAAATATCATATTAATAATCACTTAACATTAAATAATAAATATAAACGAGTGATTTAATATGAAATATACATTATAAATCTCGATTTATGGTCAACGTTGATGACTTTCACGGGTATAATTTGACCGTCATCAACTACCCCCCACTTAGACTTTGATCGTCCCGAACAAAGCATCAATAAGTCATTCCTCAAGACAACATTTTCCATGGTCGAATCATACTTACACAAGAAACTCAAGTCAACTCATACTAGTCATGCTCATAAGATATTCATTATTCACTACTGACTATGAATCGAAGTGATGTGTGCATGTGCATTTAGTTTTATATATTCGTGGCAAGATGAGAGTTTATGCTAACTTCGCAATCTCAACCTACCAACCTCAGCATTCATACTTCTCAAGCCTTTAAATTTTTGAAGCACTAGAGCAATAAGCAAGAGCGTATCTATAGGGTTTTTGGACTTGGAGACCGAGTACTACTCAAAGCCTCTTAAAGAGTTGAATATTCTTTTCATATCTTCATATTTTTCAAATACTATAAATCTCAAGGAAGAAAACTTTTTAAAGTATCCCCTCATCTTAGATCAAATATAGCATTGAATATTACCACAAGCGCAAGGCTACTTTGGTAATGTTATTACAAGCCCAAAGTGTTTAACATTTTGTTAAAACAGTGCACGCCTCAAGCTTATTACACCGCTTTTGTTGGTAAGAATATAAGAATAAAATGATCACGTACTCATGAAACTTGGTTGCTTTCCTATCAATTCTTAGCTAGGAACTCACAATTCTAAGGGTACGAGATAAATAATGCGGTATTTATTCAAAATTTTTTAATCATGTGCCGTTTCATTCAATTTTCACTTATAACATAACATGGCTAAGTCTCCTACCCCCCACTTAAACATGGCATTGTCCTCGATGACAAAAATAAATGAGAAGTTAAGAAGAAGACTTAGCTCTGGAAACGGCTCTCAAGTAAAGGCATAACATCGGAGTAAATTTCAAAGACGTCGTGGAGAGATAGACACATCCTCGTATAAGGCACAAACTCCACGAAACCGTTAATAACACCATGTCTATGGAAGTTATAGAATAATGTGGCAGTAATTAGGTATGAATACCGAAAAACATTTTAAGCCACTTTATTTTATACAACCAAAGACAAGAAAAATACTAAATAGAAAGAAAAATAAACAAGCAACTAAATATGGTGGTCTTCATCTACAACCTCCACCGCCTAAATATTCTTAAAACCGGGTGGAGAAGACAAAGATCAAAAAGCATAACCCCATGTGGGAAAACACGAGGTTGACTGGAACAAAAAGGTATTCAATCCAGCATAAAAGAGAAACTTGGTAAGGTATAACAGATGCAATGCGACCTAGAGGATAACGATAAAATCAAGCAGTTAAGCAGAAAATTCTCGCTGCAATGGATATCAACGACTTAGGAGATGTAGCTACCTCTAAATTACTAATAACCCAATGTATCACATAAAAGTCATAACCGTCATCAACAAGGTCGGATCGGTGTGATAATGTAGAACAAAACTGATCATCTAGAAATGCCGGAACAGGCGTAAAAGTGTAAAATTTAAAACTGCCGGTAGAAAGATAAGTTGTACTTTGATCGAACCAAAAACCTTTAAAATCTAGCTAGGGTCAGAGCTACACTTCCTCCAACTAGGATCATGAAAATCAAAATGATAAAAAATAATCATTAAAGCTTAGCAATATTTCAAATTCCGCAACACAAAGGTATTTTGTAAACAAAATGGAGGTTGAGAGTATGATGGGTTTAGAAAAAAATACACATAAGGTTGGGAAGAAAAGATAAAGGGTGGGTAAGAAATTGTGTTTATGGGTGGGTTGAAAATGGTTAAGGCATTGAGATTGGGTGGGAGAGTGAAACGGATGGAAAGAAAGAGAGGCGATGAAAGAATGGTTGGAAATGTGAACTGTTGGGGCAGATTGGCGAGAGGATCGAAAAGGTTGAAGGGTGAAAAGGTGTAAAGGGAAAGATAAGGATAGTTGCAGAATGAATTGCGCACCACTTTGAATTTTCACTTGGATCACCATTCTAAAAGATTTTGGAAGTTGACCAAAATTGCTCTTGTTCGCACCAATCATTCTCTGTTACATTTTTCAATAATTCTCAAGCTCTCTTAATGCTTCCATCTTAAGGTGGATTGCTAAATTTCTTTTTCTTTAGCAATTTCTCGACTCTCCTAAGGAACTCTATTTCACGCGGCCTATATTGAGTAAAAAAGTTTTGCACATCCTTAGCCCAATGGCCATCGGAACACGGCAAAATAAAAAACCTCAACATATGTCACGTTACTCTTATTTGACTCAAAGAAAGAAAAACCTAAAATCCTAAAAAGAAATCCTAAGGGTTTTAAAGAGGTAGTTCTGAGTTTAAAGTCTTCAGCTCGACTTTCCAAACGGTATCCTTGTCAGTCATTATTCTTGGATCGCCAGACTTTGACCCTTTGCGCACTATTAGAGGTGGCTTTTCGCTTTTGCGGATTAATACCCTTCCCTTGGTTGTGAGACCTAGGAAACGACATTTATCCATACCATTTATCCAAAGCTCTTACCTCGGCTCTCGTTTTAGGAATTAGCGAATTCTAAGAAACTCGGTCAAATTACGGTTTTGGCCTTGACAATAAGAAACAATGAATCAAAGTACTCCGTATAAGGTCGGTTATGTAGGCAAGCTTCACGCCGTCTTTTCGTTGGAACATATGTGATGATTCAGCCAATCCGTCAAGATTAAGCCCCGCTTAGCCCGAAGGCTTATCGGCTATGCTAAGTCTTGTTGAGCTCGCTGTAACGCACATCACACGTGGAGGGAGTCGATTGAGCCGAGGCTCGGTTAAACTCGCCCACCATGGTTAGACCATTTTCAACCAATGTACTCAGAGTCTCCGATTTCTAACTTGTCACCCAAAGCGTAATCTCGTTTCTGTTTAAGGTGGGTTCACCGAGAAGCCATCACCATAAAACTCAACGAAAGCCGAAGATGGTGTTCTCTCAAAACTCAACATCTTCTTTAGATTGTGAATGCTTAAACTACACAATTTGTTGCTCCCCTGGCCAGTAGAAGCAATCTCATGCATAGGACAAAGAGATTTTAACAGAACTACGAGGAACTCTTTATTCTTTGCTCTTTCAACGACTACATGTTTCTTACACCTCTAGATGAGACAGATTTGGGGCAGAACCTTCCACACTAATAGCATTAATCTTACAAACCAACTCCGGGCAAAGATTCATACTAAGGTTCATGTATAGGCTACTTATGCTCTAAAAAAACCAAAAGGTAATAAAACATAAGAAAAAAAAGGTAGTACCTTGCCTTCAACATTGTACCACGAAGAATTTAAGCCTTTAAAATTTTTTTTCCGGAGCCATCTTGGTGCTTTAAAGGTATTGCTTCCATTGCTTTTCCCATTTTAGATTCATAGCTCCACATGTTTCTTTGGGTTATTTTCTCGCCATTGAAAAAATTAATGACTCGATTATTGCTTCCTGGTTTTCGCAAATGTAAGAAAAACAAAATAGACCGTAGACTGATTTTAACATGGTTTCCCATGCTGCTATCAGACCTACGGATTAAACATACGGGGATAAACAGACACGCGAAATTCCAGACTCGAAAACACAAATCAGAAACCGAGTAAACAGAACAAGAACAAAACAAAACAAAACAAAACAAAACAAAACAAAAATTCTAAATTCTCGGTCGACCGAATGAGGTCTCTCGGTCGACCGAATAAATTTTTTATATTTTTTATTTTAAGAATCTGGAATTTTCGAATGACAGAGAGCATAAACCGAGAGGACTCAAAACGTAAAAACAGACTCTAAAGCAGAAAACTTGACATGAATAAGAAAATTATTTATATATAAAATTGACCGTTGGTTCCCGGCAACGGCGCCAAAAACTTGATGACGGGGTCGATCAAAGTTATAATATACTTGACCACCATAAACCAATACTAGCAAAGAGGACTAGGCCCATCGTAGTATAGCTATAGTGAATCAAGGTCGATCCCACAGGAACCAATTGTGGATCATCTTATATACAAACAATTAATTAAACATGTCAAGGACATAGAGGCGGTCTACGACCAACATAAAACAAGAAAAGTAACGACACGACTCGACACAACGTAATTAACCTCCCCAATTATAGTCTTTATCGCTTGGACCTAGATAATTTATATAATAAATCGAACTTATTAACCGTCAATCCGCTTGTATCTATCTTAAATTGGCTACGGAGTCATCCCTTTAACTTGACTTAGCACCGGTTAGGTTGTTAGATCACCGTGCTACATTACGTGACTTCACCTTTTGGGTATCCATCTCATATAACTTGCACGCTTATTTTACTCTAAGGATGCCGATATTAATCGCACACCTCGCCCAGGCAACATTCCGTGGTTGGCGTACTTCCTAAACGATCGCATCGATCTACGCCCTATTAACAATTACCTGCACGGTTTCATGTTAATCTACGATCTACGTATAACTAGGTGAGCTCAATTCCCAAATACAAAACCTACCTAGATCTCGCTGAAAGTCCCGGAAGATCATTCATGAGCCAACCTAGAGCCCTATATTGGTATTTCCTAATCATACGCTAATTAAAACAAACGAGCAACGAGCGTAGCCATACCTACTGAGATGATAAATTCTATTAAGTTAACCTAACCATAAAGACATGGCTATCTAACGGATAAAACAGGGCTCGGTCGACCGAATAGGTGGGCTCGGTCGATCGAGTGAACTCATTCGGTCACCCGAATCAATTTGATCCCAGATTACATCCCCGAACATATCTCTCGGCGTTTCATCATACGTAATGCAGTTAAACAAGAATTGCGCGAGATTCATATAAACTAACATGATACGCATTAATTAAGCAATACAGATTCATGAATAAATACTAAGTCTATGACGTAGGTTATGGGATCCCCATAGACAAGGTATCGCCACATCCCTAACGCCATAGCCTAGATCTACATCATCTAGCTATGATTAATTCACTCAAACGATAAAGCATAATTGGGAGGGATTAATTACTTAAAAGAAAGAAAGCAGTAAAATAAAGGCTTACATATTGCAAAATTCTTAAATTGTCGGAAACCTCAAATTATTCTACATTGTATCAAAGCTATAATATTGAAGAAAGAATGAAGGATGTGTTGGTGTCTAAGGTGTGTATTACAATTCTCGTAATGCTTGCTTATATAGAGGTTTTTGCCGACTTAGGGTGGTTCTAGAAGATAAGCACGATATAAGCCGGAAACCGACCCAAAGCTGACACTCGGTCAACCGAGAGCTGACACTCGGTCGTGTTAGGAAATCTACGCGGGAACGCAGCGGAATTCAAAAATTTATTTCCTATCGACCCAAGATCGACTTCGTTTAAGCAATAAACAAATAAGCTAAAGACGGTGGTTACCTTGGTTGATCTATAAGATCGACGCTTTGACCGTCTAAGGAGAGTAGTTACGCATGGAGCCGCCCAAGTGTTCGGCCTCTACCGCTAGTCCACACGAACGACCCACCGGAATCCCATCATGGATTGCTATTGGAAAACTCCGGTTGTTAGACCGCCTTTTCCCTCTCTCCAACTCTCATAGGATGCTCTCTATTTTACACAAGAACTATTAGTTCTTGGAATTATGATGTACAAAAAGAGCTTGACACCCACCTCCCTTTTATAATGGATGTGGCGCCAAGAAGGTGTGGAGGAGAAGAAAACATTTTCCCAATAAAATAAGGAAAATATAATTGATTGATTTATCTCATTTATTATAATATCTTATATCAAATAAATTCAGGATATTCATCAATATCTTATATTGAATATTC
Organism: Gentiana macrophylla; assembly: GCA_026214975.1. Taxonomy (NCBI): domain Eukaryota; kingdom Viridiplantae; phylum Streptophyta; class Magnoliopsida; order Gentianales; family Gentianaceae; genus Gentiana; species Gentiana macrophylla. The sequence continues at coordinate 20,465,725 of CM047810.1, forward strand.
CTAAGATATTGTCAATATCTAATATTGACTATCTTTATTTTATTACCATAAATCAATTTACATACATGTGTATATATCACATATATATTATCACACATATAAATCCATTTATAAATATAAACATATGCACCACTTAAATATGCATCCTTTGACACGTGAATGTACATACATACACAATTCACGCCAACATGTATATTTATATATATTAATATCTAATATTAATATAGTAATAATTAATTAAATTCAGACAATCCAAGTTGTATCTTATACACTCCAAAATTGCGCCACCTTTAGCCAATAAATTGGCACCCGGAATATTCTTTAATTAATATAATATTATTAATATCTTGTATTTAATTTATTCATAATAAATAAATACCACTATATTAATTTACCACTATAACCTTTATAGTCTTGAGATAAACTTTCCTTATTTGGTTATCATCTGTAACCACATTTTAATCCGGCTAGATGTTCATATGTGTGTGACCCGATAGGCTTCCGAATATGTTGGCCGTAGACACAAAGTGTAAATTACGAAAATGCCCTTCATACCTAACGATCACGGGATGGCGTCAGCAACACACCGTGACCCCAATCATCGGAAGAGTCAAATGCAATGACTACTACCTTTCATGTGAAAGCGATTACGTGTAACTTACAATCCTATCATTGTAATAATATCCATACGGTCGTTAGTCGAGTGTCAAAACATCAACGACCGTATCTTATAATCTGGATATCATGCTCTCTCGAAGTAACTCATTTACTCCCACTTTGCAAAGATTCACGAGAGTAAGACATTCCTTATAAGAAGGCCATTTCGGATATTCGATCCCAATCATAGATACGCGATTCCCGGACGACCAATCATGTATACTCGCGTGCTTCAATATCATACCCAATCACTACCGCATGATCGCCCGTGGCTGGAAACCTCAATAGTGTCAAAGCATGACAATCCACACCGTGATGCCATGAAGACTCGGTCCTAAGGATAATTACACAACCGCCACATAGTGTGACACTTATCCGTGTAAGTGGGTCGATCCTAACGACGCATTCTCTAATACACGCCCACGCATGGTCCAAGTGTCTCTACACTTCGATAGACGAGATCTATCCACGCTTACTTAAAGGCAGAAGACATCTAATATCGTGCTAGTCTGTTTATACTATCAATGCCCTGTTTGATAGTACATCGCCTAGAGACATTTAAGTATCAAACTTATTAAAGTGATTAGAGATCTCATCAACCATAATCGCCTAACATGGTTTCTCTATCACGATTTAATACTAAGGACGTTATCATATAACAATTCATAATTGGTTCTCTAAAAGAACATATATATGACAACAGAAAAGCCATTTAATATATGTACAAACATAAAGAAATAGTAGAAATGATCCGACCGGTCGGATCCGGTCCAACCCGATTGGGTTTAGGACCTTATTCCAACAATCTCCCACTTGGCCTAAAACCAATCACTCGCACACACAAGACCAGGTTGAAACACAAGAATCTCATACAATACTACGCAATTAGCTCCTAGCCATAAACGGATCGCTATCCGTGGGGACTCAGACTATCTTCATATCACGTTCCAAATAACCAAGTCAAAAGGAACCGCCTCAACACACACACGAATCTCTGACGAGACCCTGGTCCTTGCTTCAAGCAATGAATCCACTTACTATATCGGCTATATAGAAAAGGTGGAAGAACCGTACAAGGTTCGTGGAATGAACCTTCAGATCCATGTATCTTGCTCATTTGTGCCTCCAAGGCAATCTTGTGTTTTGGCCTAGTTGTAGAAATTCTGATGACCCATCGCTAAGAACATTTCCAGCTCATTGTATCACTTAATCGAAGTGATCGCAAACCTGATTGTAGCTCCCACTCGCCTTCATAAGACTCGGGATATACGTCTCAGTATATCTACGTTTATTTAATTCCAAGTTTTAATAAACTAGAAACTTTCCTTAACTTGTTTAAGGATATTCTCGACATTTACCGATTTACTTTCATACTTGCTCATGGCTATTCATGGACTATGAACATCCGGCATTATTTATAAGATGGTTCCTATCGCAAGATGTGAAGGAAACCTTCCATAAGCATCATCTTTTACCTTATCTTTAGGACCGGCGCCCTAACATAGATAGATCTTGAGAACACCGGCTAGCAAGATCCCCTTCGAGATCTATGCTAAACTCTTTTAGCATCACATCTATATAGGTAAACTATAATCTAACAGCAGTTAAATCTATCACTATAGATTCTCATTTCTAAAAATAAGAACTGCTAATCCAAGTGCTTTCGTAAAGATCTTGAATTACCAAACATTAATTGACTGTGACATGGGGTGGCAAATCTCGAGAGAGATATCCAATACCTTACTCAAAAATCGTAACACACTCCCACTATCCATCTTGCACATTGGGCATATCCTTCTTTTGACTTAATCAAACTCCTTTGATTATCAAACAAAGAAATAGTCTAGAGAAACTTGTTTGAGTCCATAAATGGATCTCGTGAGCTTACATATCATGTTATCGTCTATGAACATCGAGCTGTCTGCCCAACGTCTTCAACACTATCATATAGCCATGATACGAAGTTATAACAAGTATTATCTGAATAGAACTGGGCTCAGCCTTACGGGGACATTCCCTCTAGGTAAGACAGACTAGGTTCACAACCTGGTTGTCACTGATGGAATCTAATTCAGATATTATGGCTCCTAGCCATATCTCTCAACCTTGCCTCTCAAACATTCTTTCACAAGTCGTGAGATATTCATTCTTCAAGATGAACATACCGATAGCCTTTTCAGGCTTAAGGTCATCCACAGACTTACAGAACTTTTATGTGCACTGAGCAGTGTTCTACACCTCATCGTTATGTGGCGTCTGCTCATGTCCCATTGGTTGAATATATCTTTGTGGTTCTCAAACTCTTTTGAGATCTGATTCACTCCCACTGTTTCTTTTGGAAGAAACACTTCCTTTAGAGGACAGCATGTTTGGAGACAAACATTTTGCTCCGCGGACAAGTAAGTAATATCAAGCGTACTTGCTAAGATATTCCACAAAGTTGCATATGTCGTACTAGGCTCCAAGCCTTTCTGACTTTGCCTATGACAACTTCAAATCATCGGCTAAGATAGATTCGACATTATCCTCTTCCATATCTAATATGGAATTTATTCAACCTTTATTCTTTGGAACTCGGTTAAGTATAAGGGCACTTACCCGAAACGGGTAAGGGATACATCGCATGGCTTGCGTCACACCTTTATCATATAAAGTGTTGTTTCCATTTTGGGAACACACAATCTAATGCGTATCCCAAAGATGGTATCCTCAAAGGAAGAATCTTATTTCTTTCGGATGACTTCCGAAACACCCCAGGTATTAATTACTTCAATCCGATTGAATATTAATTCCTAAGTAGCTCGTCAATCTCATATTCGCATTTCTAGCTCGAACTTTCGGGCTTTTCAATTATGCACTTCATCGAGTACACTTGACTATTTCTAAAAATAGTCGTAGAGATTAACAAACAATTATTTGTGGCATTAATTGTCATAAGCCAACAAACATCGGTATGTTTAGGCTTTGGACAACTTTCTAGATTTTATAACCTTTTCATAAAAGGGTATTTTAGTCCTCTTTGGATAAGATGCGTTTAACCCACATGATTCATAATCATATGGTTCAACACCATCAGAATGGCGTTTAATTACACGCTTCTCTTCCAGAGAGACTATGTCTAGAACAATCACAAATATTAAACCATACAAATATTTAGTTGAGATCTCATCACATATATCAACTATATAGTGACTTCAATCTAGTATGTTAGATTCAGTGACCTTCCAACTTTATTGGAATAACATTTATTCTTTACAATTGAATATGTCTACTAAATCCAAACAAATAACTGAAAGTATGTCCTTCATAAGAACCGGAACATAATAACATTTATTTAGTTCCCTTATCAGTTTACTAGATCCAGAATATGGTAAGTATTACATCATTTGCTTCGCCTTCCATATCAGTATTTAATCTTTCTAATTTAATCACACTCGTAAGATATCATATATCTAAGAGTTAACTTTGAACTTAGACAGATTTATCTCAACTCACTTGCCTAGAATAGAAACTTCAATAAGTTCTCTATTTAAGCACATGCCCTAACTTTCCTTTTCAACCCTTTTAAGCACTTGAAAAATGTTTCTTAGTGTAGTCTTCATAAGACTTAAGAAAGATCACAAGAGCTATGTCTTTGATTTCCTTTCATAAAGAAAATCTAATGTTTATTAAATAGTTTATTTAACCTTTCGAATCGTATTCAAAACATTGACTATTTAATTAACCTTTAAGCAATGATAGAATTAAGTCGATACTTAAATCTTACAATTTTGAAAACAACCTTTTTCAAAATTAAATGTGGTCATTCTTATTCAACGATTGAATTAATTGTCATCGTATGACTGAATGATCATCTTGGATCGTATCCAATTTATGACTAATTCATTGAAACTTATTTCAAATGATTTAATCATGTCATGAGCTTCCGCTTTCATTAATAATTAAAGTCTTGGAGAACTCCATCAAATATGTAGTCTCCTTGTCTCTAACTACTATAACGGGATTGCTCGTGTCATTGCTTATTTTAAAAGGATTAAAATTACTTAACCATATTTGAGAACGTTTCAAAAGGTAATGATCATAATTTGGTTTTACTAATCGAGAATAAAACATAAATATAAAGTTTGCTAAAACTACAACATAAAAATGAAAATAAATGAGTGTTGTTGTTTATACACGCAAAATCAAAATGGTCTTTTGGTTTATGATTTTGCTCCCACTATCAACTACTTCCAATTGACTTTCAAGAATTATTAATTTCTTTAGTGGACAAGATCCCACTAAACTACCGCGACCCGCTTTTGGTGGTGGGCGAAAATAGTCTAATAGGTAGACAACAACCCTTTGTCAATCGTATCTTATACGACTCTTGTTGTTTGACTAGTCAACTCTTTGACAATTTTCATCTTATGAAGTAGTCAAACCCTTGCCTCTAAATCCAAACGACCCCGCTTTGGTGGTGGCGAGAGAATTCTTAGTCAAGTCATAACCCCGATATTCGTGAGATCTCATACGATCATATCTCGATAATGATGATATACCCGAGGTAGAGTCAACCCCTGCTTTGGGTGATGAGTTGGATCGAACAAGGGCTCTTCACCGTCATTATAATATGGGAGGCAATTTCAACTTGATTCTTTTGAGGTGGAAGTATTTATGTAAATTAATTCACTTAATTAATTTTTAATCATGGTCTCATCATAGATATGTCTATCTCAGTAAACATACATCCTACACATTTATCTAGATCGTGCTAGTCATGCATCTATCGTATCATATAAAATAAATACAAGCACAAAATAAATAAATGCGTAAAGAACTTGGGTATGATCATGGACTTTTCTGAGTGCGGTTTCGAATACAAACCGACGAAACCGCTGGTCACAATCCCAAGGGTAATTGCAACCGCCAATAGGATCTTTAATGCTCCATTCTCCAATGGGATCTTTATTTTCGTCTTTTCTTTGTCTCCATCATCTCGCTTCCATTCTTGTTACATTTAATTCTATCGAATAAAATAAATACACCCCGCCGCATTACGGGGAGCTAACGGAATGGGATGAATGCAGAAAATAAACTAGGTCACGTTCTTCATAATGACCTAGGACAATTTTTAAAACCGACAGAAAATTAAATCATTCACATCTATCCTATCGGTCGAGTCCAGCGATCAATCGAAGTCCATATAATCATATTATATCTAATCCATACAATAAAATCTTATGAAAAAGATAAAATTAAAATTTAACTACTTGCGTCTTAATTAATCAATTAACATTTAATCTATTAAATAATTTTATCCAATCAATTAACTAATTAACGTTTAATTAATTAAATGATTTTAATCGAAATAAAATTAACAATTAATTTTAAATGATTTTAATTTTAATTTTAATTAATTAGAACTATTCTAAAAATAAATCAAAATTAAAATTATTTCTCTTTTTTTTCTTCATTTTCGATTCGTAATCGAAGGACGCTTTTGGTTTCTAAACGAAATTTGAGCAGCTTCAGCCACTTTCCAAAATCAAAATTTTGGAAGTGGCGCAAGCTAAGCTTTTACAAATCAAATATTTGGAAAGGGGCTTGCAGCTTATTCCAAATCAAATATTTGGAAAGGTAAATAACTTTTAGTTTAGCGCTGGCCACTTTCCAAAATCAAAATTTTGGAGTGGTATAAGCGCAAGCTTTTCCAAATCAAATATTTGGAAATGGCTCAGCCATTCCAAACAAAATTTGGAAAGGCCATTATTATTTTAATCCAGTATGGCGATCCCATCGCCAAACTATTTGAACCAATTGGTTACACGACACAACTAAACAAAGGAGATTTTAATCACAACTATGAACCATATTGAATCACAAAATACACAAAACAAAAATTTGGAGATCCGCCAAGATTGACGGTCAACTGATTGCCGGCAAAGAAGTTGCCCTGCACGCCGCCGCCGCCCGCCGTTGCCGCCCGGTGGTGGTGCCGCCGCCGATCGGCCAAGCACCACCCGATCCTTTTTTTTTCTTTTCTTTTCATGTATAACTTTTGTGAATAAAAATCTTTCATCTTTTAATTACGTGATTTAAATGATAAAATTAACTCACGATAATAACATGCTTATTGCTTAAGCTCAAGCTCTCTCGATACCATTGTTAGAAATCTACGCGAACGCAGCGGAATTCAAAAATTTATTTCCTATCGACCCAAGATCGACTTCGTTTAAGCAATAAACAAATAAGCTAAAGACGGTGGTTACCTTGGTTGATCTATAAGATCGACGCTTTGACCGTCCAAGGAGAGTAGTTCTCGCATGGAGCCGCCCAAGTGTTCGGCCTCACCGCTAGTCCACACGAACGACCCGCGGAATCCCATCATGGATTCTTTATTGGAAAACTCCGGTTGCTAGACCGGTTTTTTCCCTCTCTCCAACTCTACATAGGATGCTCTCTATTTTTACACAAGAACTATTAGTTCTTGGAATTATGATGTCATAAAAGAAATTTTGACACCCACCTCCCTTTTATAATGGATGTGGCGCCCAAGAAGGTGTGGAGAAGAAAACATTTTCCCAATAAAATAAGGAAAATATAATTGATTGATTTATCTCATTTATTATAATATCTTATATCAAATAATACAGGATATTGTCAATATCTTATATTGAATATTAAAGATATTGTCAATATCTAATATTGACTATCTTTATTTTATTACCATAAATCAATTTACACACGTGTATATATCACATATATATTATCACACATATAAATCCATTTATAAATATAAACATATGCACCACTTAAATATGCATCCTTTGACACGTGAATGTACATACATACACAATTCACGCCAACATGTATATTTATATATATTAATATCTAATATTAATATATAGAATCTGAATTAATTAAATTGCATAATCCAAGTATATCTTATACACTCCAAAATTGCGCCACCTTTAGCCAATAAATTGGCACCGGAATATTCTTTAATTAATATAATATTATTAATATCTTGTATTTAATTTATTCATAATAAATAAATACCACTATATTAATTTTACCACTATAACCTTTATAGTCTTGAGATAAACTTTCCTTATTTGGTTATCATCCAGAACCACATTTTAATCCGGCTAGATGTTCATATGTGTGTGACCCGATAGGCTTCGAATATGTTGGCCGTAGACACAAAGTGTAAATTACGAAAATGCCCTTCATACCTAACGATCACGGGATGGCGTCAAAGAACACACCGTGACCCCAATCATCGGAAGAGTCAAATGCAATGACTACTACCTTTCATGAAAAAGCGATTCGCGTGTAACTTACAATCCTATATTGTAATAATATCCATACGGTCGTTAGTCGAGTGTCAAAACATCAACGACCGTATCTTATAATCTGGATATCATGCTCTCTCAAGTAACTCATTTACTCCCACTTTGCAAAGATTCACGAGAGTAAGACATTCCTTATAAGAAGGCCATTTCGGATATTCGATCCCAATCATAGGATACGCGATTCCCGGACGACCAATCATGTATACTCCGCGTGCTTCAATATCATACCCAATCACTACCGCATGATCGCCCGTGGCTGTGGAAACCTCAATAGTGTCAAAGCATGACAATCCACACCGTGATGCCATGAAGACTCGGTCCTAAGGATAATTACACAACCGCCACATAGTGTGACACTTATCCGTGTAAGTGGGTCATCCTAACGCACGCATTCTCTAATACACGCCCACGCATACCCAAGTGTCTCTACACTTCGATAGAGCGAGATCTATCCACGCCTCTTAAAGATGAGAAGACATCTAATACGTGCTAGTACATTTATACTATCAATGCCTCGTTTGATAGTACATCACCTAGAGACATTTAAGTATCAAACTTATTAAAGTGATTAGAGATCTCATCAACCATAATCGCCTATCATGGTTTCTCTATCACGATTTAATACTAGGGACGTTATCATATAACAATTCATAATTGGTTCTCTAAAAGAACATATATATGACAAATGTAAAAGCCATTTAATATATGTACAAACATAAAGAAATAGTAGAAATGATCCGACCCGGTCGGATCCGGTCCAACCCGATTGGGTTTAGGACACTATTCCAACAGGTCGACCGAAGCACTAGGCTCGGTCGACCGAACCTAAACTTGGCATATTTGACACGTTTTCTTCGTTTAGCTTGTTCCCCACTGCACGCTTGCATGTTGATCCGATTAATCTTCCACTTAATGCTCCGATTTTCTTCCTTCCTTATCTTGAGATAATTGATTGAATGACATTAATCCTCTCGATTTGTCGTGATCTACAAAATCAGCATTTATCGCACAATAAATCGGCTTTTAATAATGAAAACGGCTAAATACCAAATATCATATTAATAATCACTTAACATTAAATAATAAATATAAACGAGTGATTTAATATGAAATATACATTATAAATCTCGATTTATGGTCAACGTTGATGACTTTCACGGGTATAATTTGACCGTCATCAGCCAGACCATACCAAGAAGCTGGAATGCCAGCAACCTTAGGAGGTTTTATGCCAGAAATGAATCCAGGCTTGATTCTATCTTTCCATTTTATGTTGTCCTTTTCAATTAAAAGTGTTATCAAACACCTTTGAGTTCTAATAAATATATGATTCTTTCATGTTGTATATATTATTGTGCTATGTACTGTGGTTATTTTTGTTAATCGAGTCGAGTTATACTCGGAAGGTTTGCAAAAGTCAAACCTCCTAAGTCTGCCAGTCGAGCGAGAATTTAATCGAGTCTCGCAAGTCGACTCTGAAAGCTTGAATACCACAAGCTTCCCGAGTCCTCGTGCCAGACACGGGGTTTTAAGCGGGTCAGTTATACCCTGAAGGTTTGCAAAAGTCAAACCTCCTAAGTCCGCGCAGTCGTCAGCCGAGAATTTAGCTGAAGTCTTGCAAGTTGGACTCGGAAAGCTTGAATACCACAAGCTTCCCGAGTCCTCGAGGCCAGGACGTGGTTTTAAGCGGGTCGAGTTATACCCTGAAGGTTTGCAAAAGTCAAACCTCCTAAGTCCGCAGTCAGGCCGATTTAATCCGAGTCTCGCAAGTTGGACTCGTAAAGCTTGAATACCACAAGCTTCCCGAGTCCTCAAGCCAGGATGAGATTTTAACCGGGTCAAGGTTATACTCGAAGGTTAAAGACTTAGTCAAGCCTCCGAAGTGCGCAGTCGGACGAGTTTTATCAAGACTTAGTATGTCATCCAAACTCATCAAGAATGCAAGCCATACTGGGGGGAAAGGGGGCATCCATTCAAACTCAAAATAAACTAAGTAAAGCCAAAATACAAAACGTAGTGGGCAGGGCACCACAAAGTATAAATAAAGTACATAAACTTGGACAACAAAAAAGTTTCAAAGTTTTTAAAAACAAGAACAAGGATGAGCAGTCAGTGCGGGTTCTCGATTTCGCTTCGCCGAAGATGGAGGGGGCATAAAGACTTCGAGGAGTGGGACGACGTCGGGCATATTTGGCACCAATATCTTCGCCTGCTTTAAACTCGCTCAGCCGGGCATCATAGATCTGGCCTGCTCCTTCTTTATACATGGAACGATAGTGCATAAGGTCAGAAAGAATCAGCCCAAGACGTTGTTCTTTTGCCTCGTCTACACCCGTCGTATACCCGTGTTGCATGACAGATTCAAGAACACCTTCAAGGCCCCAAGCTAGATGATCGGAGGACTTAGCTCATGTACGACTCGGGCATCCCGAGCCGGGAGAGAGGCTTTTGAGTTTCGGCCAAGACGGAGTTTCGCCAATGCCCGCCCGAGCTCGAATTCTCCGCCACATATTCATCATGCTTGGCCCCGGAGCTCGGCAAAGACACTTGGCCTTGGTCTCGGCCACTCCTTCTTCAACCCAAAGAACCTCTTGGTCCATGGCTCTTGAGGCTTCTCGTGTTTATCACGACTCGCTCGGAGCTCCTCGATCGTTTCCTTGAGCTTCCTTACTCGCCGCAGATTCAAAGCAAGGCGATCCAGAATTCTTGGCCGACTGGGCTCCTGCAGAAGACAAAGAAAATGTAAAAAGGAAGCAAAACAAATAAAGAGTGATGATATATTTATACAAAAACTTACCACAAACGGCGTAGGTCCTCGATCGGCGGCTCGTGCAACCGATTGTGTCCTGGGGACGGTTGTTCTTCAGGAGAGTCTTCGACATCCTCAATGGTCTGCCGACCCGCTTTCCTTTTCTTGGATCGACTCTTCCGAGCAGAGGAAGAGACTACCTTCTTCTTCCGGCTGGGCTCGATCGCGTCTTCTCGCATCTCCTGGTCCTCATCTACATCTATCCGCTCTACGTCCCCAGAAGAGTCATATGGTTGTCTGGACAAGAGTTGAGCCGAGGTGGGGGTCAGGACAGTCCCAGCAGCTCGAAGATGTTCCGGCTCTATGTTATCCTGCAGCTCAGTCTCCTGGTTGGGCTCTTCGGAGTTGACCGGAGGAACCACGTCCTCGCTCACATCCTCCAAAAGGGTCAAAGAAAGGAAGACGCCAGGGTAGACGACAAGGAGTGTTAGAAAATATTTTTACACTTAGCAAAGTATGGCATAAAGTAAGTACAACCAGAGCAGATATTAAAGCCTACATAGCTTGTACTCTTCCTTATCTAACTCCCTATATGGGTCGGGCTGCGGTGGGTAATCAGGCAACCAAGATCATCTCGAGAAGAATACTTTTTCTCCCGATATACACCCCACTCCTCGCGAATGTCCTCTAAGAGTTTCTGTCCACATCAAGAGGCCGAGGATCATTTGTCTCAGCTCGAGGAGTTCCACCGCCTGCATTCCTGGTCACCTCGGGACAGATAAAGAAGAACTTGGTCTTTCAACCTTTGTATGGGAAGTATCTCCGGTTCGTGAATTGAGCGTCAGGCATGAAATCCCCGACGTGGGAAGCAAGAGTATCGGCTTGCCAGGCACTTGTTTGCTTATTTGAAAGAAACGGCCCGAAATGTTTGGACTTTGAAGGGATGCAGCACATCTACACCAAATGGCGAAACCCACAATTGCCCCTTATTCCATTGGGGCACGATCCGGGCCAACCCAGTCATAATGCTCCGGAGACGGACAAGATGGTTGGGGGAGATAGAAACCGTAAACCGCATAAAAGTCGCTCCTCAGATACGGCACAAGATGCCGGAGCTTGATAGGCACCAGAGCCGGGATAATGGGGTGCGAAAAGCGGATTTGTTAGGCCGTATTGTTTCTGAGATCGCGGGTCAAATCCGTGGTAGTTATTTTGGTATCGATGCCATGGCAGCCGCTGTGACTTCAAAGCCATAAAGGCCTTAAGGAAAGGACGAATCTGAAGATGAGGAAGAAGGGAGGATTGAAAAAGAAAGGCGGTGCCTCTCGAGATTAACTCAAGAATGGTAACTTCTTCCTCTAATTCGGCCCGATTCAAATAATGACTCAATGGAACTATCAAGTAAGAACTCTGTGTTCGCTCATTAACAACAGAAAAGACTTAGAAGAATCAGAAAAGAAAGAAGGCTTACTTGAGTAAGGAGATCGGAGAGATGAAATAATGGAATGGCAACCGTCCCGACTTCACACTTGATTTAAAGAGTAACGTCTGAAGGATTGATGAGACTAGAGTTATAAAACCCCAAAAGAAGTCTTGGGATAACCGCCCCATTATTGTGTTACGACGCCGTTTCTCGCGTGACTCAATACGGCGATCTAAACGGTAGCAAGGACACGTGTCATGATAAACATGTTATCTTGGAACGTCCGAGCTGATCTCAGGTCTACCCAGCTCTTAGGAGTCCGCGGCGGACACTGGGGGCTTATGACGATGGTGAAAATAGACCTGGCCACGTGTCATTCTTATAACATCCCAAGATTGAGAGAGAAAGATAAGAGGGAATCTTTTAGGGCCAGGAGCCCTACAGTATTAGGACCTTACCCCGAGAGGGTGGTCTCGTCCATTTACTCGCTGGCTACCGCCTTTGCGGCAGCGGCTTCGGCTCGGTCGTCGAGAGATAGGACTCATTACTCAGGTCGAGACGGCCCGAGGTGCTCGTCAGGGATCGACAGGCTCTTTCCTTAAATGGTCAGTAACACGCGTGCCTATATTATAGGATAATCATTAGAGAATCCCTGGATTACCGGGAGAAAATCTTATAATTCGAATAATATCGTGATTATCTCTTAGGAGAGATAAACACGTGGTGATCCTTAGGGTTTAAGGATTCTACGACTTGTTCGACAAGAAAAGAGGTGAGACGCCTCCCTATATAATTAGCCCTAAGGAACTACGAATGACTTGATTCCAATTCCGCTATTGGATACGTAGGCAACTTGAGAGAAACTAACTCTCAGGCTCAGTCTTAATCATACCAAATCACGATCCCCATTGTTTCTGTTCTTGTTTGAATCGTCTTAGAGGTTGTTTGGACCCGTAGGTGATATCCGACATCATCATTTTCCATTGTCTTTTTTTTTCTAATGAGTTTTTCCCGTAAGGTTTTTGAACATGTCCAGTACATTACGCTACTCAGATCAATGGATTAATTCAAATTAAGATGTATTTTCTATTAGAATTTTTTGAAAAAAAAGATCGAGAATCACTGATTCAAAGAATGTATTAATCAGAGAGAATAAATCACGCACATATAAATATGTTTTTTTTTAATTAAGATTTTTTTCTGAATAAGATCTTAATGAAGCATATTATATTTATAGAGTTTTTTAAATAGACATCCAAGAGGAAAGATTATGTAATAATATGATAGATGATTTGTTCATTGATAGTGATTAATTTTTGTGTAAATTATAATTACAAAATATATCATACATTTGAATAATGGTATACAGGGTATCTCATACATTTGAATAATTTGTTCAAGATCTTCATCTTTTGCCATGGAGCTAAATCATTTATTGAAGGATTCTTGGAGCTTGCTTAGGTAGGTGATCACCACCTTTGTGTTGTAGAGACCTTTCCGAAAAATCCTGGTGTTCAATTGACCATCTTATCCTTCAAGTGTTGGTATAATCTCTAAATCCCCTTATGCATTAGATCTCGTTGTTTATTTAGTAGATAAAATTTATTGTTTGTTTTCAAGTATTATTTTTTGTTTCCGCTGCAGGATTTGATGAGGTCAAATCCAGATGGACCTGGAACAATATTTTGTGAGCCCGGGGATGAAACTCCAATTGATATCCCCACAGGTGCCCTCAGTTCAACGACTAGACAGAGCCCATAAGGGGTTCTTGTTGTAGTTTTGGTCTTGATTCGATTTCCAACACATACGAGACCCTACCCACACCATCACTCACTCTACCCAACATTGTTAATATATACAATCTTGATAAATAAGTGTTGGATGCAAGAAGGATGTGCACACACTTTTGACATCAGATGCGAAGCTGAAATGGTTAGCTGAAACACCCAACTGATGTGATGAACCAAACGAGATGCAGAATCATATGATGTAGATTCAACTGTGAAACGAGACTGTTTTTAGTAGACGATTACAGTTACAACAGATTGTAACTGTTTGTAACTAACATAGGAGGAGTATTATCTATAAATATTACACCATCAACGTCATGGAACTTAACTTGAATACTTTCTGAATAATGAAAATTTCGCATTTTATTTTGTGTTGTACTTTCAATTTCAACATGGTATCAATTGGTATTATTTGAATTTGAATTCCAAAAATTCATAAATCTAGTCCAATCCTGTTGATTTTCCACTTCCCATGTTAGTGTTTAACTTAACGAAGACCGTATGTTTTGGAGTTTGGACCCCTCACGACATACATTTCTACTTGTAAGTGACACGGTGTTTATGTAACTTTTTCTTAATTTAATAAAACTGACAATAAAACTAAACGACATTTTTCAGGATATCTTCTCCCTACCTGACGGGATCCCAAATATTCGGGTATCTTGATTTTCAGGTCCCGGCACTTTTTGGGTACGGGTGAGGGAATAAATTGATTTCCAAATTCAATCGTAAAGAAATCAGGTAGGAGAGTTACGGGACGGATCCAACCCGATTCTACGTACCCCAACCGTGATCCGTCTTGTGATCTTATTTGAACGTAAAAACATCAATGAAATTGAGAAATATATGAAGGGATGCAGGAGATGAAAGCGTTGTTGAGTGCTACAACTGACTGACAAGAGACCACATATTTTTGTCCATGTTTGAAAGGAGATCTAGTGGTTGATTCTATGTTTGTACTTAAATGGATAACACCTCTTTTATCTCACTGTAAACAGGTTGGATCCATCAGTTTAAATTTGTATTACTCACCAATAATAGTAGTCTCCAACATTCTTTCTGTACATTATGGCTGTCTGCTTTTCCTTTTTGAGGAAAAAAAAATAAAAATCTAAATATCAATATGAGTCTATGAGCAATTGACATCAGATGCAATGCCTGTTGAAAGTTAGCTATAACCAAATAAGTGTAATAATGAATACCTGAACAGTGAAAAAATGATGGGTAATTCTGTGATAGGGAATTCCTATTAGAATAAACCGTCAGATGGCTGTCACATTTATTAAAAACAAAACACTTTTGTTTTATACATCGTGGCGATTATCCGACTAAGACGTTCTTATATGAGTCGCATACAATGAATTTTTAAAAAATGAGGAAATTATTCTGTATGGATTCTTATTAGAACAGACCGTCAGATGATTGTCATTCAAGACTTTAGGATTTGGAAAAGGAAAAAATTAAGATAAGATTGAATCCTACGCCCTACGGACATTGTGAATATATAGGCCGTAGATATTTGATATTTCTACGGTCCATACGCAATGTTCCTAGATATTAAATCATATTTTAAATGTTACTGGGCTGTAAATTAACATAATAGAGTTAATGTGTCCTATATTCCAGAAGAGTTGATGAAATTGTTGATATATCCTGCACGATGCGAATTAAGATAAATCCCCCAATATATATTATATTTGGGAGGGGGGGGGGTGGGGGTAGTAAATTACATACTTTTATGTTGATATTTATGCTAAACACATAAAGCATGAAAGACATTTTTGTTTCAATTAATTAATTAAAATCATGTAGACTTGATATAATAAATTGTAATCGTAGTAAAACAAATAAAACCGACAAGGGATGGTTTTATATAAGAAACATAGCAATTGATTATATAGAATGAGCTTCTTCAAGTGAGGATCAATATGTGTTTCAAAATGTATTTATTGCATGAAACGAAATTTGTATATCAATTGAAGAGAATAAAGTCTATAAGATGCTAGAACCATTAAATGCATTAAACATTAAAATAGCTGAAACATAGAAAGATGGTCAAAATTATATTGTCTCAAATAGATAAATTGCTTGATTTATAGGGTTTTGAATCTTTATTTATGATAATGGAATTCCTGAATAGTTACTAAAATTTATATTGTATAAGTATTTGATTTATACTATAAAGAATCATTATTGCACAAGAAAATTATATAAATATATTTTTCTTGCAGAAGAGAAATGATTACTATTTTTTTCCTTTAGTAAGCTTTGTTAATTACCATCTCATCCGGTACTTGAAACACTATAAATGTGACAACAAATTAATGGGATGATGATGTTTGGAGAGAGGTTTGAACTTGAGACCTCTTATTTTGATACCATGTTGAATTATTATTTCCTTAAAAAACTTTAGTTAAAAGGATATACATAATTAATATTTTGTATACTTGAACAAGTTTTTCCAAAGGGCTTTTTTAATTAAATGTTATAACGAAACAACCAATGCAACAACAAAACCGCGTACACCATAAACTTTTCCATTGACTGTTTTTTTTCTAATGAGTTTTTCCCCTATGGTTTTTTAACATGTCTAGTACACTACGCTGCTCAGATCAATGGATTAATTCAAACTAAGATGTATTTTCTATTCACTGTCAAAAAAAAAAAAAAAAAAACAGATGTATTTTCGTTTAGAAAGTTTTGAAAAAAAATCGAAAAATCACTGATTCAAAGAATGTATTAATCAGAGAATAAACCACGCACATATAAATATGTGTTTTTTTTTAATTAAGATTTATTTCCACTAGATTTTTTTCTTAATAAGATCTTAATGAAGCATATTATATTTATAGAGTTTGTTAAATAGACATCCAAGAGAAAATATTATGTAATAATATAATAGATGATTTTTTTCATTGATAGTGATTAATTTTTGTGTAAATTATAATTACAAAATATCTCATACATTTGAATAATGGTATACAGGGTATCATTTCTTTTCTCCCTTTTTTTTAATCTTCATGTCTTCTTATTGTCTTTTGATTTTTGTTATAGTTTTACAACAAATTAAAGACCAATAAGTAATGCGAACCTTTTTTTTTTTCAACAGACACAATTTTTATGAAAAAGGGGGAAAATGTCTAAATTAGAAAGATAAGAAAAAATAGAGATGCTAAAGCAGCAAAACGGTCTCGAATCGAATTATATATAATTATATGTTCTACATATTAAGTCGCCTCAGCAAAGAAAGTTGAATAAATAAAATTAAAGTATATCTATATACTTTAAAGATGTAAATCCAAACTCACTTGATCCTGCATTTTTTTCTTTGAATGATCATACCCTAACCTTGTTTGAGCCGCAGTACTAAAACTCATGTTTTGTGGGTTCTTAAATTCAAGATTCCCCAACAATGGTGGCCGTGGATGGATTGAACCACCGTCTCCTCCGTAAGTAGGCGAGCTATGTGCAGTCGGAATCCGCCACCCCGCCACCAAGGGGCTCCCATTAATCAGAGGCTGTGAATACTGTGAATAGCCACCGCCGTACGATCTACCAGAGCTGGGGCTCCTGCTATCATGATGATAATTACCTAACGCCGGTGATGTAGTGGTGGCGCCGAGGCGGTGATGATAGTAATTCATTAGGCCATAAGCATGTGGCGGCAGCGCCTCGGCTAAGCCATGACCTGCAAGCATCATGGCAGATTGGAGATTGGCTCTTCTAGCATGTTGGCGTTCTCTTTTGTGTGCATTTTGGTGTCCCCCAAGGGCTTGGGAGGTAGGGAAGTGTCTATTACAAAATTGGCATTCATATTTTCTTGTGTTCTCTCCTCCTCCTCCTCCATTGTTATTGTCAACAATGATTTCATTAGAAAAACATTCATCTGCAGTAACAGTAGCAGTAACAGTATCAGTAGCAGCAAAAGTAGAAGTAGAGTCCACGCCGCCGCCGCCACCGAATTCTTTGCCAAAAAGCCTAAAGCCCTTTTCTTTTAAGGGCGGGGTAGGGCGGATGAAGGGCAATTGAGAGAAAGATTCCACACTCATGAAATCTTGTGTTTCTTTATAATTTGTAGGGATTTTTTCCATTAGTGAATCTTGTTTTTTTTATTGAAGTATTTTGAGGATGCTAAAAGAGAGGAAGATAAGAATGTTGGTGGAGAAGTTTGGAGTTGGGAAAGTTGTATAATAATAATCAAAGCATTTAATTAGTGTGTTTTAGGGGTGGGGGTGGGGGTGGGGGTGGGGGTGGGGGATGAGTAGTACTTAGGATGAAGTGAAATTGGTCCATGTTTAGGTACACATGTGAGGGATAATTATAAGAACTGACCAATTCCAGCCTTATTGTGTCCTTTTCGATATAATGTGTCTTGCGTTTTTTATATTTCATACATTTATTGTTTATTTGATATTATTGAAAATAACATGGTTTAAAAAAAGTTTCATCTTTCGATTACTGATTTTTCTTTTTGAAATGCGAAAGCAAATGTGTTTCCTTAATACAAATTTATTGTGTTATAATACGCTTTTTAGTTTAGAATAAGATTTTTTTTTCTCTTTCCAATTTGTACCGGTGGTATAACATGGAAAAAAGAAAAGAGTACCCGAGATACTTAGATATCATAAAAGGTTGTATTTTAAAAACACGATGCACCGAAAACACGAAATGCCCCAACTAAAGTTAGTTTATGACCCCATATTTCATTTCACACACGAAAGACCCCATATAATCAGTTAGACGTCTATGATCCTGAGCGAATTTCATTTCCTAGGGTCGGCCCCGAGGAGGAGCATTAATTTATGAATGAACACAGATTTCTTTATATGAAAACCGTGATCTGTCACGCCATCTTATTTCATTACGAAAAGATGCATGACAGAGATAAAAGAGCTGTTGAGGAGAAATTTTTAAATGATATATCTGCACGTTACTTAAACTAATTTTACCATCTAAAAATTCCCCATTGTAACTTGTGAATGCTACGCCTAAGTGCCTAACTGACAAGAGACCACATATTTTAGTAAAAGTTTGAAAGGAGAGATCTAGTGGTTGATTCTACGTTTGTACTTAAATGGATAAATTCAGCACTCAAGGGTACTTTTGTCATCATAACATCTCCTCTCTTTTTTTAAAAAAGGGGGCAGAATTTCCACTCACTATAAAAAAAGGTAAGATTCATAGGTTTAAATTTGTTGTTACTAATAATAGTAGTCTCGTATGTTCTTTCGGTGTATTTAATTAATTTGGCCGCCTGCTAAAATATATAAAATCAAGCATTAATTATAAAATATATATATATATATATTCCAGATTAATTATTGTCAGCTAATATTAATTGTAATCTGTATGTTCACCTTTAATTTGTAACCAAAATGGGAAAAAAATAATAATGCTGCCTTAGAATAGTTTGCATGAAGGAACAAAAGAAAAGAATTGTAATCTGAAAGTAGCAATTTAATGAAAGTACCCCTTAAATGGATCTTTCAGTCTCTCTACAGTCTACTTTATTCGTGCATGCTTTACCCTTCTTTCCTTCATCAGCATTCAGCAGTAATAATTATTTCTGACAATGCAGTGCTTACATCTTCAATAATGATCCAATTTCAAGGACAAGTCGACATCTTTTATTAATTATTACTATATATCACACTTAGTGTACGTATGTATGTACACAACTTGCCACTACTATGTATCTTTCATTAAAGGAGGTGGTCAGGTGGTGTGGTGTGTGAGGTGGGTGGTGGCGGATGATCGAGTGGATATTAATGATGGTGGTGGTGGTGGTGGAGTGGGTTGCGGATGAGGATAGATCAGGAGGTGGTTATTTGGCTAGTGGCATGGAGTAGTGACGAGCTGCAGGTGGTAGTGGAAGGTGATAGTGAGTCGGATAGTGGTGGGATGGGTTATGATGTGGCGTGGCGGTGAGTTGTGGCAATGGTTGTGATTTGTGAAGGGGCACGCACATTGAGGCGGGTGGTAGGTACATGGTGATGGGGTAAGTGGTGGTTGATTTTTTATCAGTAGATTATGTTTTATAATTCATTCTATTAAATCATTCCGGTCATTCCATCTATATTTTATGGAATGAAAATGGTCAATTCCATCTACCCACTCATATCACCCGGCCAATCTACTCTTCACTTGTAGTCGGGAGGTTTTTAGGTAATGTCTCCACACGGTGTGCAGACACGTATGACATCATATGGACTGTCTGTTTTTAAACTAGATTTAAACTATGTGGTCCGGATCATTCTACGTGTCAAATCACCTCAAATAGAATCACCACCTAAAAATTTCTCCTCGCAGCCCACCCTTCCCTTATTACCCTCTCTTGCCTTCCCATTCCCATGTTCTTGCCTATACCATTACCATCACCTCTAGCCTACATTTACCACCCACGTTTTTTCGAACAATAATATATTATATTACTCTAATAAAGAAATCGTTACGTTGGAAGCTGGTATAAATAAAACAACAATATAATTTATTTCCTTAATTTATTATCTATCCGTGTAGGATTTCGAAGAATCCTTCATGTAAATCACCGTTAGAAACGACACACGTGGGCTATTATGTATAATGTGAAAAACAATTAATCAACCGGAATGACGATGATAAATTATATCACCTAATTAATCCGGGCCTGAATAAATCTAGTGATGAATACTCAAAACTCTAATGCCTTAAGAACGTATTGTAGATTTTAAGATTTGTGTTTGAGTCAAGAGAACACATCTTGGATTGCTTTACGATATATAAATGTATTCGTCGGGAATAAAACGCTACGTAGTTCTGGAACATGGTTTTTATAATGATAACGCATGCCTTAATCCTAATATTAGGTCGGTTTAAATTTATTATCATATTTAACAGCCGTGGGCCTTGTCCTCGCCAAAGTTAACTGGCGATAATGCCAGCGCCCGTGGTAGTGCGATTTCTGTCCTTATGCCGACTCAACCGACTTACGGCGGTCGAACTAAGACCATCGTCCTACACTGCTGAAGAGTCGATCGTCGTAGCTCCGAGTCCGGGCATCGACATGCAGACCTTGATTCTTATTCATACCATGGAGACCAACTGGAAGACGACACGTGGAGGGGTGAAACCCTTTATCGTCACGGAAGATAAAATTTTGATATTTTAGATCAGATTTTATCTCTTGGTCATTTATATTATAGAGATATGAGAGTTGGTCTCGAGTTACAATAAAAATCAATTATTGAATTTCTACGGCATATACCTTTACTGATTTCCTTACGCACCACTCACTTTGAAACTATAGGTCATTATCAATCCAGGGCAAAAGGATGCCAACTTTTCCTTAAAACTAGCAATCAACTGAAAAAAAACTCTTTTTTTTTTTATTATTATATTTTTTATTTGGGACAAATATTTTATTTTATTAAAAAAAGTGAATGAAAAAAACATTTTAATTCCATGCAATTAGCCCTTTTCTTTTCATTAACGTCACATATATATAAGAGTGATATATGAGGGGACCATTATTATACAGATATGGAACTTGATCCAATTCAATTGAATATGTACCACTTATTCAATTACATATGGGAAGAAGAAAGAAACATAATTAGGTATGAGGTTAACATGTCGGCAAAACATATCATGTCGGTCCATGGGTGACCGTTGATTGCGCCCTTTACTTAATTAAGTTTAAATTTCTACATTTCATATTTTGTGTTCCGATATTTAAGGCATAGCATGCCTTCTTTTTCAAGGGCATATCTATAATACGAATTTCGAGGCGTAATTGCAAGAAATTATGAATAAATGGGAACATCGATCTTCTCGATATATTCGGTTTCTTAAGTGCGTTTTTCCACATCGATCCGTTGGGCAAATCAAAAATGATTTAATGTGTTTTGATCTAGTCTTAACAAATAGATCAACGAATTAGTTATAGAGTATTAATGTGAGAGATTCGTTTAACTACTTAATTTAGGAGTAGCAAACTTGAAAATGCTACGAACTCTTTTTTTTTTGTTACCTCTAACGGGGTTCAAATACGGATTTTAATGCCAGATTATAGTCTAGTTCACCACTAAACCGATACTACGAACTCTTTAGGTAGAATCATTTTCCTAAGTGTTTCAAGAGAATTTGGATCATCATTCTAGCTACCCTTTCCCATCAATCAAGTAGTTTACTCACCAAATAAATTAGCTTAAATTGAATTACGTAGTGAGAACGTGGATATGAGCTTATTTGTCACGATAGTATAACCGACCTAGTACATTGTTGGTGAAAATTGGACTAAAAGATTTTTGGCTATCTATCTATCTATATATATATATATATATATATATATATATATATATATATATTACTACATCTACATCATCCAAATGTAAATTCTTTTAAACCTTTTCACACGGATTAAAAAGTGGTTAAATGTCATTAATTTTAATGTAAAAGTTTAGAATACTCTTTGACTCTCATTAATGTAATAGTTATAATGTAAGTGAATGTATAATAAAATAAAATAAAATAAAAAAAGTGAATGTATAATAAATAATGCGTAAAATGAAGAAAAATGTAATATATGTTTCATCGGCATTCTAAATGGATTTATATTATGAGACAAATTTAAAAACCTAAACGAACTTAAATTTTGGGACGGAGGTTGTACATTTGGGAAAAATTTATAATACAACCGTTATAGGAAAGTTGTATCAAATAACATACATTACAACCATCCATTTCTATCATCTCACACACGATAAAAACGTATTATGTGAAGCTAAAAAAGCGTATCCTGAGCAATTGCAATAATTGGGTTCATTGATATTCCTGGTATAGTAGATGTTATTTCACATACAATCATACTCAATTCGATGGAATTGTTTGATCTTAAAGGGGATCTTCTATAATTTCGCACGTGAGGGGTTATTTCTTGGTTTCGTCCAGTCATTAATAACTTAATTACTTTTAGATAATAGTAGATAGAAACAACGCTTAGCGAGACCTATTAAAACCAAGAAATAGAGGCACGCTCGCCACCCACACCAGAGTAAATAGAGTTTTCGGAAAAACCCGCTAGTGGAGGAAGGCCTCCAGGGATAAGAGACATAGGGCTAAAGAGAGCCAAAAAGGATCTTTCGTGTATAATAATCGCATAATCTCGAATGTTATCCGTTTCGATACGTAGACCAAATAATACAATGCAAGAAAAAGTTCCTAGATTCATGGAGATATAGAACAACATATAAGTAATCATGCTTGCATATCCATCATTTGAGTCTCCAACAATTATTCCAATAATTACATATCCGATTTGACTATGGGCGAATATGCAAGCATCGTTTCATGCTTGTTTGAGTAATAGCAATGAGATTTTCCAATATCATGCTAAGAATAGCTAGGATTTCAGGAAGAATATGCCATTCATTTGATGAGAAATAAAAGGAATATCGAAAATCGAGTGGTCAAGGTATGGCGACTACTTTCAAAACAGAAAAAAAAGCAACGACTAGGGTGGGAGAGTCGAGTCGAAACGAGGATTCCTCACTTCTTTCTCTCATTCAAAACCGTGCATGAGACTTTCATCTCACACGGCTCCTAAGTGATAAAAGAAAGAAGAACTCATCTTCTTTCTCTTTTGATTACCTTCCTCGCGTATGTATACTTGATTTCTAAAAAGGATTACTAATCCTCAACTTTTCGAGGAATCCTTCATCAGTGGTTTGAATGAATGATTTTTCAATATTTTCGACCTTGGTTCCGTAGGAGCAAAGTAAGTCGAAGGATTGAGAAATAGAGCCATCTGATTTTATTCGTTCTCAATAGCCATGAGATGATCATCTTAGGGTGATCCTTTTGTCGACGGATGCTCATATTGCACTCGTAGTCTCTGAAGGATGAGAACCAACTATGTAGCATCTACATCGAGAAATTACACTAATATATGTACAAAGCATATTGTTTGCCTCCCCCTTAAATTTTTTATTTGTCTTTAAAAAAATTATTGCCCCCCTTTACACGAGATCATGCGTCCGCCTGACCTTCCTACAACCGTTGCACCATAAAATCTCATACATTTGAGCCTTTAAATGACAATTCAAACACGAAAAACATGGCCATTAATGAGCAAATAGATATTTTGTCACATAACAGATGATATAGCCCTGCAAAAAAAAAAAAATTTAGAGAGAGAGAGAGAAAAGAAAAGGAAGAAGAAGATATAACCCATCTAAAGAAAATAGAAGATATAACCAAAACTATGGTACATGAATTAGAGCCCACAATTCATTCATAATTGCATATACATGACATATTTGAAGGAAAAACAAAAGAAATATATTGTAAAGTCCCATATCAGTAAAATAATGTCCTGTTCACGAAAAAAATAATGCAACCAGTTGTATGAAGGTTGTCACTTTACCACATTTCATTTCTGCGTTTCGTTCACATATAAATGGCAAAAGTGTTTATGAAAGAGAGTTAAAATGAATGGGCTTTACTTTTCCTTTGCAGACCATAAAATAACTGTTCAGCCTATAAGTGTGAGACATAAATGTTTTGTCAATTCAATATCTCTTTTAGATAAACGGTAATCGATGCCAAAACATTTAACCTGACTATTTACTGACTCATTTAATAAGCTGGGCCAGGGATCCGGAGGCGTTACACATATCATATCATAACATGTGAAAAACAGCATTTCAGATTGAGACACATGGGATTATTACTCAAATAAAGTTAACACACACAAAAAAATCACCCTGCAAATAGAGGCTAATCACTTGTGAATTGAATGTGATGGGGTAGCTATCTACATGTTACATGTCTTAAGTGAACAACAGATGCTTTAAACTCTCTTTCAAAACCTTGATGAGGTTGATTGATCATTGTTGTCTGGAACTGACTTTGAGGACCACCACAAGGCATCTTTTTCTTCTTCTTACAGATGTTGCATTTAATTAATTAATTTACTCTTTGGGAAGAATGCAAATTTACACTTCCCACGGTCCCTATATATATACCCCATCCATTATGTCTTATCAAATATACAGACACCCATCCACGATATGCATATGTGTGTATCTATGTATATATATATATATATATATATATATATATATATATATATATATATATATATATATATATATCTATACTCATAATAAAAGTCAGAATGAAGGTGTTTCTCTCAAATATTGTTTCCTCGCATTCTAAATTTTCTCCCAAAAAGTGCTTCCTACTTATAGGTGTTCCCCCACAAATTATTTATCCTTTTAATTTATATATTTTTAAATATATTAATTGTTTCAATCTAAACACGTTGTGCTCCCTTTTTTAAAAAAATTATCTTTTGGTGTGTGGGAGGACATGGATATATTGGTAGTTATCCATGTATATTAGTACATTATTAATGATCGATCTATATCCATCTGTACAACTATTATTATAAAATATAATATTTTTAAATTTTGTTGAACTAAGTACTCTAATTATCAATAGTTTCTATCAACGATCTCATTCAGTGTTCATACACGAATAAAAATTTATCTATAAAAACAATGTATGTGGCAAACACATTTATAATTTTACTTGTTCTTTGGAAGTTTTATTTCAGACCGCATCCATTCTACATGCCGCTTACCACTTTCTGGTGCATTATATTAGCTTCAGCATATCGACCCTACTGAAAATTGATTCTAGAAATGATAATCGACTTTCCTACAGAAGTGACTATGAGATCAATTCCTATCAGAAAGTATGCGAGGTAGTGTAGTGCACGTGTAGAATCGTGATGATCTGCAAATATAGATTGTTTTGGATGTGTTTCCCCTGCTTTCTCCACAAAAACCAAAACAAAAATAATTTCTCTCTCATTCACTAATTTTAACATTTACATGTCTCCAGACATAACTTTAAAAATCATAATTCAATCACCAAATTTTTTAATCTTTTCTTGCTCTTTATTTTAAAACCAGATTAATTGACCGTATTTCGACGTCAAAATGAAGATGATGAAAATATATAAAATTTGGTGTTTTTTTATATCATTTTTGGAGATTTATATCGATTTTGCTTTTTTTTTTAACGATATCCAGGAAAAGTTATGGTTCTGTTTCGTGGTTATTCTGTGTTGTGCGAAGTATTTTAAAGAATTTTATGAAAACATCTACAGTTTAATTGGTTTCTATGCTTTTATTTTGTAGATGGAGATAGGGTTGGAAGTTTGGTGTTAGTTATGGACTTGGCCATTTTATGTGATTACTTAGGTGGCTAGAAAGATGTAAATGATTGTTGAATCTACGTCCGGTACCTTCGAGAGGTATCAACAATTAATGAATCTTCGATTTGTATTTATGTATCTCACAAACACCGACGTTACGCATAGATTTCCTCCGAGTTACATGTGTTAAGCTTTGTTTGTTTTATAAATGCACTAGATGTAGATAATGTTTTATACATTTCAAGATGTTTTGTCAAGTAAACTATATATGAATTGTTTTTAAATCATTTCATTTAAAAGTTTAGTGAGAAGCCTGCAAATATGAATCACTATTTTTGGAGCAGATGCATTTTTTAAGTAGATATCCTTCAACCTATAAATTTTGGAGAAGTCACTTTCTGCATAAAACTTATTATGTTGAAGTGTCTTATTTTCTAATCCAATCTGTTTAAATGTCGATTAAAAACTATAATAAAAAAATAAATCATAAACATAACTAATGATTTTAATATGATATTTTAAAAAGGAAATAAACAATGAAGATCTATAACATGGAGATTAACAATGAACAAACAAAATCATCCAATCCTTCAAAACCATACTGGTTTCTCTATCTATAGGTTATCATTTGTGATGATTAACCATTATTTTAAATGATGGTACTCTTAAATAACAACTCGCATATCAAGTATAAAGAAAATTCTACAATCATACTTTCGTAGATAATCGACACTTTCTATCAATCAAAACAAGGTGTAAGATAAGATTTGCATTTGATCTAATAATGCACCTTCTATGGACAAGTCACCACCAACACCATAATCAAGGCCTCTATCATTAACTTATCACGGTGATGCATCTCACACTTTCTTAAAAATCCAGGTGCATTGTGTGATAGAGTCAAATCCTATGTTAATTGTGATGATTAGTGGAAACATAACAAGTGAATTTAAACTTCTAATAAGATGTGAGATTGATCAAAATCAAACATCGATAATCGAGAAGTTAACCATCTTGAACATGTCGATATGGCGTTGCATAACAAATAATCGATTGCCACCAAATAGGAAAAGATACAACTTTGAGATAAAATCATAAAACAAACTTTAATCAAAAAAGTTAAACGGGAAAACACGAATGAAAAAGGATTCAAATCTGATTATATTCGAACAATTGATATAAGATATGCTAAACCTAATAGATGAATTGTTGGATGATTTAAGCATATTTTGGAGTACATCGCTTAAAAGAATAAAGAATGGAAGTATGAAAGATCCTGAGACCTTACTTGAGGAAGAAAAACAAAATAAAAACCTAATCTTAAAGTGGTTCTAGAAATTTTGAAGAAGTAATACTATGCTAAATTGTCCAAATTCTCTTTTATACAAAACCAGTGGAATACAAAGAAGAAGGTGATGCAAGGCCGCTAAGGTTTGCCTCTTATGATGCCACCTTAGATAGCAGTGGTGTATCAATGAGATCGAATAATGTGTGTACTAGGGTTGAAATGACGTCCATTTTGTATTTATAGAGTTTTAAGTTAATTTCTTGATTGAAGTAAGCATTTGGGCCTTCGTCCTCTCTGAGGCCATCATACATGTAAACATTAACTCTTAAAGTGGGCTAGAAATTTTCGTTCATACACGTCCAAACTCTCTTTATACATAAAACCCTCTTGGACGGGCCTTGATGCATGATGACCCAAACGCCGTCCATGAGTGGGACGGGGACTTGGGCCTTGATCCCATGCATTGAAACATATGAATGTGCAAAGTTAATTTCATTATCGCCAAGATGCTAAAAGCGGATTACAAAGTGTTTTAAATTTTAGCAAAAATACAACATCTAATCACCAAAATACATCTCGAAACAATCAAACACTAGTGACATCGGGATATTCCAAACTTGATCACTAAAAAGAACAGCAGAATTTGCGGTAGACACGCACTTCATGGTTAACCCAAACCTTCCAAAAGACAAGAAATATACAAACAACATCTAAGGACTATTTTACAAAGAAAACAAGAAACTGCGCTTATTTAAGCAAGACCTTCAACTCTAAGAAGATTGGATCTCTTCTCGGCGAAGAACCAAATTGAAGCCATATATTCAAGGAAGGCCTTTGTCATCTAAACCGGTCATGAGTCCGAAGTTCATTCTAGATCTCGAGGGTCATTACTACCTACAACAAAAAGGGTCACCAAGTTACTTGGGTTGGATTTTCATTATTGAGTACAAAAAGCAAGAAAATAGACCGGTTGATGTCTCTTCAGGTAAAGTCATGAAAACTAAGGGATTCTTAATTAAGTACCAAGAGAGAATATATCAGAGATAGTATGTAGGTCATTCAGGGCCGAGGACATGTTGTAACATGATTAAGAGATTGTTTTATTGGTCGCAACTTAAGAATGATGTTTAGGAAATGCAAATGTGTATGTAACGAGTAAACTGGCCCCAACTCAACATGGATTTTAAATGAATTTTCTAAGTTTGAAGTGAAGGAAGCCATCATGGTATAGAAGTGGAATATAAAATAGCATAGATAATAAAGCATACGGTAATTAGTTTTATCTAAGAATAAATGTCGTTTCTGCTATATAATTATTAAAATCGACATTAAATTATTTAACAAAGAAGTATTTGCCGTTTGTAATAGAATGTTAGTATAAAAAATATGTAATTAAGACATTCGACACATAATATTTTGATGATAATATTTTGATGGTGTTTTTAGGTTAGAAGGAACGTAGAGATGATCTAAAGATATACCACGTACTTGAGACAAATTTTCATTTGATAACAATAAAATGTATGATTTTATAACTAAGAAATCTTATAATATTTAAAAGAATGAAAACACAACATGGCGAGTTTCATTCAATGTGTACGAGTAAAGATGACTAAAATGTTTCAACCAAGTATAAAATCATTGTATAATAGTTGTTATTATTTAACATATACTTTTGCAAATTTATTTTTTGACTGGATAAAATTTATTTGGAATTAAAATCTTCCAGCACTATGCATTATCAAGAATAAAGATCTAATATTAAAAAATATGTTTAAAAATAATAATTAATTTAACACGCTACAAGACGTGATTTCTAATTATATATATATATATATATATATATATATATATATATATATATATATATGTATATATAATAGTAATAATATATAATTGATGATATAATATGATTAACAAATTAAAACATACATAATTTTAAACAAAATAAAACAGGTAATACATCGACCGAGAAAATACTTTTTCATTACGGGTCATTACAATCAAATTCTTGATCAAATTACACAACTACTCTGCAAACCTTTACAACATATACTATTTGTTGCCGAAAAAACCTATTTAAGTGAAAAATCATGTGCATATAATAATTATTGAAAGCCTACTTTAGAAGGCTGTATTTAATGAAGTTTGGTTTTGTACTTATTCCAGATTGTTAACACCTTTTTAATTAATGGAACCCACATTGCTTTTAATATTCTTTCAAATTGCTGGTGAAGTATCGCTATCCTTAGATTTTGAGTTAGATTTGATTTTTAAATAGTTTTAGAGAATTGCATGTATATAGCTTTTGATTTTAAATAGTTACGTTATGAAACAATAATAGTGCGTGTAATCCTTTTCTTGATGTAGTTTTTCATTGTTGATGCCACATCAATCCCATTCAATGAATTTTGATGCTGAAAAACATGTAATAATTGAGCCGTCTGTGGAGGAGGCTTAATTATGCTACCCACATATTAAGGGTCCCGGATTTTACAAGTTAAGAGTGTGTTTTATGTCTATTTCTATGTATTTTACGTCATAATATTTTACAGAGCTGAGGGCCGTGGTTAGCATAGGGTCTCCATTTGTATGAGGACTACTCTAGATGAATACAAATGCAAACCGATACACCAATTAATTATTCAGTGAGAAGAAAAAAACACGAAAGCGCATCCACGACAACAACAAATGATCAAACACACTTACACAGTTACACATCGATCATGCATGATGGTAGTCATATCATTCGATCAATAGGTCGTAGTATATATTTTGATCGATGGTTCAAGAATGTATTGTGATCGTTTATATAAATAGGAAAAATTTATACTTTTAAATTCTCTTAGGGATCAGGGTAAATGAAAAGATCAGGAAAAACAAACTTGCAGTCAAGCTCAAGAATTGTAGGGAGCCTCCTCTAAGGAGTTTCTTCGTCGCCTTAAATCCTTGTTAAATCATCATAAACCAGATCTTTCTCCGGGTAGAAACAAGATGCTTTAGTGATAGAGCTACTGCATATGATTCTTCGTACAACCCACTTTACGATACTTTTTGTTGTGCAAACTCGAGATTACGTGGGTGGAATCTGGTGCTACTAGAATGATGAGCATCTCATGTATACAACTTACACTAGTCAGTGCCTTACTATAGAGAGAATAATTGACCGGCCGGATCTTCACTATATGCTTTATGCTTCACCTATTGCTAGTGCCCGTAATGAGTTTTAAGATAATCTAGTGAGATTCTGTGATATAATTAAGGTCCCTTTGGTGTCTCTTTGATGACTTTAATCAAGTGATTTTTCAAAGAGATAAGCAATGTAGAACAAGTGTTGGGGCTGAGGTATTAATTAACATGGTGAAAATGTGGTTAATGGAATTCAACTTTGTGAGGTATCTATTGGAGGTCCCTTTTCAAGAACCAAGGTTCATTTGGAGTGAAACATCCTATGGAAAAATGAAGATTCATCAGAGATTAGATTAGGTGTGGTGTAAAAATTCGATTGGCTTGATATATTTAGCATGGGGATGGTGAAGCATTTACCTATATAGAGTGAATTCTGATCACAACCCGGTACTCTTCCACATTGTTTTTGTGATTCGATAGGTAAAAAAAGAACACTCAAATTTTTTTTTATTTTCAAAGAGAATGGATTCGGTTTTGAGGATTTTGTAACGACAACGTGGATTGTCGGTCAATGTCACTGTTTGTGTAGGCAAATTGACATTTGATGGCAATGGTAATGCCTGCAACATTTGTTGAATTTTTGGCTTGCAATATATGTTGAAAATAAAAGGGAAAAAAATCAACATTTGCAACTCCTTCTTTTATTGACAATTTGTATTTGCATTAAATCTACCCACTCCATCCTTTTTGTATAAATTGGGGCATTTTACTTTCAGTGAATGGCATGAGCTGAAAACTAAATATTCAATAGTGAGGATATTAGTTGGTGTTAAAAATAGAATGAAAATTGGGTGTCAAATTGTTGTCCAATAGTAAGTGATATTTTTCGGTACTTGTTCGACGCTCCTTCCACTCCAATCTGGTCGGTGGGTTAAATACATCGGAGTAAACAGATTGTATACTGATTCTTCACTTGATTGATTTTGCTATATATTATTTTGGTGACATCTTTCCATAACTCTGATACTATTGTATTTTTATTGGTACTTTTGAGTAGTTTGAGTTGTTGTACGTGAAACACGTGAATCTCTTATTTAGTGACTAGTGGAGATTTTTGTGAGGCCCGCCGTTTTTTTTCTCTCATCATTGAGAAGGGTTTTAGCGTTAAAATTATAGTCTTCTTTATTCCGCTTTATTTCATTTCGTGACGTTCGACTAAATATATTATTCGCATTGCTGACTACTAGTGGGAAAATATTTATGGGTGTTCTGATAATTTTTTCATATCTGTGGCGTTTTTCCAAGATGGATTGACAACGAGAATCTCGTTGACATCATTGCATTTTACTAAGGAGGCTAGAAGGTGGAAGTATAAGGTCTTTGGAATTATTTTTATGAGAATGAAGAAAATGCTACTAAGGCTAGAGGATATAGATAAGAATTTGGAGCAGACACCTTCTAATTATCTTACCAATCTACACAAAAATCTAAATGTCGATCTAGACGGTGTTCTACATCATGAAGAAATATAGAGATCTCAGTTAAATGGTTAGTTGACGGGGTGAAAATACACACTTCAAAAGAGGGAGGTGGCTTGTTTAAAAGATGTCAGGGCCACTAGATTCATGATGAGAGAGTTCTATCTATTCTAAATTGAAGTGTATGAGGCCGAACCTGTTGACTACAACTTACACGAAGACTTCCAATTCCCAACTTTATCTACTTTGGACATAGTTTACAAATAGACAAATTTCACAGAAGGAGGTTGAAGATGCTTTATTCCATATTGGAAGTTTCAAAGCTTTTTGGGCCTGATGGTATAGATGCTTGCTTCTACGAGAAGTGTTGGCCTGCTATAAGTGGAAACAGTAACCCGATTTCGACCAATATCTTTGACAAATGTGTGTGCGTCAAAATTGTCTTTAAAGTTATCGCAAACCATGTTATTGGAACTTGGTCAGCCATAATTAAGCTGCTTTCGTACCTGGAAGGGGGAGCACTGGTAATATTCTACTAGTTCAAGAAGTCTTGCATTATTAAAAACCAAGAAAGGAAAAAAAGGAAGATATGATGCTAAAGATAGATTTGGAAAAAACTTACAACAAGATGGGCTGATTTTTTTACGTACAAAAGATTCTGACAAGAATTGGTCTGTCTGAGAAGATTATTAATCTCATCATGTTACTTAATTAGAGAACTTCGAAACTCTCTATCTTATGGAATGGTAATAAGTTTGGAATAAGTTACAATGATCCCAATATATGCTATGCAAGTCTCTTAAAGGACAATGAGATGGAAAAGATCAGTAGATCCTACCTATTTGTTTTGTGTATGAAAGTTCTCAGCCATTATATTGTTAAGGCTATCCAGGAGAGGCAATGGAGGACTGTTAAGACTAGAAGGAATTGCCCATTTTGTTGTACTCTTAGAAAAGTATCAACTTGGCTGCTGCAACTTTGAAAGAAGGTATTATGGTGAAGAATAACTCTATTATCTGGAAAGATGAGAAAACCCATAAATATATTGTTGATGAAGGATATGCTTTATCTCAATCACTTTGAGCAGAGCAGAGAATTGAAGAGGATGGTTGGGTGTAGATCTGAATGCTTAAAGGCCCAATGAGATTTAATTTCCTCCTTTGGCAGGCAGGCACATCACAACTCATTCCTACCATTAAAGGTTATCAATTCGAACATTTGTAATATTTGCAAGCAAAATGAAGAATCCAGTATTCATGCTTTGAGAGATTGCATCTGGTCTAAAAGCGTTTGGAAAATATGTCCCGAGATCAAACTGGAATTAATAACTTCTTCACTCAACCGACTATTGATGAGTGGATCAAGTCTAATGTCTGTAAGCAATCAGAGTTGAAGGATATGTCCTACATCTTTAGAGACATAATCTACAACATTTGACATTGGAGAAATCACATACACCATCAAAGATGTGGTGATCATTCAACTATTCATGTGTTAATCTCTAATACTATCAGCAGAGTTAAGAATCATAAAGTAGCTTGGAGTATATCACCATCAAAGATGTGGTGATCATTTAACGGCTCTAGAAAAATTGTGGGTGAAACTTCTCAAACATAAATATGGCTCCCCTTTAATTCTCCCAAACCGAACTGCAGCTTCATTTGGCGTCATATGTCAGGCAGCCGACTCCCTGCAAGATGCATTTGACTTTGATGAGGAAGGAAATATTACGTGGAAACCGAGTAGTTCGGGCAAATTCTCAGTTAGCTCGGCTTATCATGCACTCCAAGATTCGCAAATAAATTATGGGGACACTATATGGCGTACCATTTGGTCATAAAAGGACAATTGCGTGGAAACTATCTCCTCTGGCAGGTTTACCGAAATGCTCTTCCGACTGCTGGTCTCTTGGCTGAGAGGTCTATCAGTGCTGATGGCACATGCTGCCTTTGTGGCAGCTCGCCGGAGACTACCCTATTCTTTTATCACCACCTATGATACTCCCTCTTGGTTGGCGAGCTGTTTAACGATAAATATATACAAACATGACAACACGGCGTTTTGGAAATTTTTATTCCGCGATATTGTGACGAGCCTTTGGTATTTTTTTTTTTTGAAAGGAGGAAATCCATGGTCCCGATCATTCATGACCCTCTAAGACGATATTTATTTTCAAAGTTCTCCACCGAACCCATAAATTTAGACTACTTTGGTCTTGATTTTGAGTTTATAAAAAATTCTTGTAATTATCCGTTTGGCCTTGTTCATATGCCTTGTACACTTTGGACACATTATTTATTTATAAAATATTCGGTTTCGAAAAGGAAAAAAAAAATGAAATTGTTGTATTTTACACTTTTATCCCCAAAAAAATATTCTAAAAAGAATCGCAGCGCAACTTCTATTGCACATCTCCACCACACCAACCGCCAATCCGACGGTTCTCTTGTCTTCACCTTCGGACCAAGTCCACCTAGCAACCGCTCCTCGGTTGACCTCCGCCTTCTCCTGCTTCCTCCCACCCAAACAGCAACTAATCCCCCTCCCCCAACCTGAACTGATGCGTTCTCCACCTCCGTATGAAATATTGGATGTCAATTATCAGTAGATGAAATCAAACTCATGAGACACGGTGATGCTTCATTTACAGGTTTTGCATTTTGTTCCGTTTTGATTTGTAAGCCTACAAATCAATAATTAGTTGTGATTCTCGCGTTTTTTTTTTCAATTGAATTATGGCTGGATTTGACTATCAGGTGTTGGAATGATTGATGATGACAGAGAAGAATAGTGGTGCAACTATCAAGAGCACGACTTCTATACTAAGGCGAGTTTTAGTCGGTTGCAGTACTCAGGTGAATACATATCTTTTTTCTTATCTTACGGTCTGCAATTTGGTGTAGTTGTCGTTGCTTTTTCATTTTGGAGCTCGTATTATATTTTACTTTCTCGTTAATTGTATCGTCCAGCTGGGTTATTCTGTTATTTCTATTCATCATCTTTACTTTTTGTTTATGTGGTAAGTATTTGGTACTGTGTGCTCGTTTGTTTTTCACAAGCTTTGATTCTTAAGATATGGATTATATAGCGATGCTGAGTTTTAAAATTCCACCTCCAGAATCAGAATGTTCTGTTTATTTGCTTTTATCAAATAGTAGTAGTACTATTGACATATGGAAAGCATCACGGGTATGAGCATGATTCTGATGGCCTTACAGGTTTGGAACGATAATTTTTATTTTTCTTCGTGGTCTTCTAGTGAGAGTTAACAATGGGAAAGGTAATTGTTATCTTCCGAGTAGAATGGATGAGTCAAAATATATGTTACTATTCTATGGATGTTATATCCTTCTTCTTGAGGGGATCTTTACTGAAGATTCTGGCTTTTCTTTTTTGGAAAGTGGCCTTTCTTACAGAAATTTATTTTGATGTTTTTAATGCGTGTGCGACATGGCGTAGATTTGCTCAAGAAATTATTACAAAGCACCATTGAAATGCATATCCTTGCAACCTTAATCCCACTTCATGAGCATTTTGGATTATATAATTCTCCGTTTTGACAGGCCAAAGAATACGGCAATTGTGTTGCTGCCAAGGTACCTGTAGTCGAGCATGACATGTGTTCAAAAGAATTTCTTGTTTTGAGGAATTGCATGCAAAATATGGTATGACACAAACCTTCCCATAGTTTTGAGCTTACTGCTTGATAGAATCCCCACTAAAAAGATGACAATTTTTTTCACTACTGTCCCTCATACCTAAACCTTTTCCCTGCTTCAGCTAAAAAGAAAAGGTTAAACTAAGAAGGTCCCAGCATCGCAAATTGGGAGGTTTTGTCTCTATTGGAAGGTGAGATTTTCCTGTTATAAATTGAATTTTCAGGTCAGCTTTCTGTGTGCGTGTATGTCCCTCTTTCAGTACTACTAATCTTATTCCCAGTACACCTTGTATCCATAGTCCCACCGCCCGCTTTTCTTTTTCGTTTTCAGTTTTTAAGTATGTGACTGTTGAAGCCTTTGGCATTTTCACGCTGTCTTCTGTAGGTACTGTCTAGCTGTTTCACAATAAGAGGGAAACCATAACCAATGTTTGGGAAAGCATCTTCCTCTCAGCAGTCTGCTTTTAGTGGATCTGGCACACTGTCACATGTATACATACAGTTTCCACCTTTGAGATGCTCAATATCTGGATCACCAAACTTTTTTTATGATGATGGGTCTAAGCTGCTTCTTGCAGCCACATCTGATCGGGTATGACAAAAAAATTCAAGATATCTGGACATAATATGATTCTAAATGCAACAGTAGATGTTCAGTTTTAAGGATAATAGCTTCTGTCTTATGTCTATAATAACGCGTGCCCGGCCTGGATATTCTGTAGGTTTTCTCATGGAAAACTGTGCCTTTTGATCCTCATGTTGTTCCATCGTCGACTTCTATAAGTGATGGTCCAATATTGTCAATAAGATATTCCCTAGACTCCAAGCTTTTGGCAGTTCAACGATCTGATCATGATGTTCAGATCTGGAATAGGGAGGGTGCGGAAATAGGTAGTTATAAGTGCCGATCTGAGGCAGAAATTATTCTGGGTTTCTTTTGGACGGATAGCCCAACCAGTGATATCGTGATTGTCAAGACCAGGTATGGTGTCTAGCACATATGTATATTTGTGGCTGCTTACATCTAAATTCTGAGCGACTCCATGGGATGATTGGAAATGATATGATAATATAAGGTGCTAAACAAACATTCATTCCTCAATGTAGCTATAGAAAACTTCGTGGAGCAGAGGTATAGAGGATACGTGAGACATTGCTGTGTGTTGAATTTACATGGAGTGAGTGTAAAATAAGTATCACACACCTAATAAGGTGTAAATGGAAGTGAAACATTTACCAGATGCGATAAAGATTTGCCTATTGTATATTTAGAAAACAGTTCCCTAAACTTTAAATTGTGAAGAAGTGATTCCCAATAGATTGCTTGTTTCTGGGGTTTGAAGTTGTCTTATTCTGAGAATGAGAGGCATTAGATGTCTTTTCATTATATTTGTCTACCAGTCTACCTAAAAGGTGTATGTTCCATTGTCTTTGGGTGTAATAATCCAATTTGGTGCTGAAACGAATTTCCTTTCTTCTTTTTTTCTGTTTCAAATCACTCATTCTTAATGTTTCGTTCTATGGTTCATCAACTTAACGTCTCCACTGTTTGAAAGTTTCTTATGCCACATTTGTTCTTATACAGAGGTGCCAAAGTACTTCTCTGCTGATCTATAACATTTTCTCGCACTTCAAAATCATGTTAAAACGACCTATAAGCTTTATTTTACTTTCGTTGACTAGATATTTCTAAACTTCCACTAGCATGTCGTGAAATTCGTCTTTTTATTTTATTTATTTTTTTAAAAGCATTCTTCCACTTGCGATGGTTGGTTTTTGGGAAATATGCCAAGTTGTTATTCAAGTTACCTCCCTCTGCTTTGAGTACAAGTTTACTCTCTTTTGTTTCATTGAAAAACTATAGTCAGCATATTCATAATTTATCTTCAATTGGTCTATCATCCACTAAAACCGTAGTATTATCCTCCTTGTCTCGTTTTATTTGAGCTGGATTTCTCAATTTTCTTTCTCTAGCTCCATCATTCAGGGAAGAAGAAGACTGTTCGTATTGTTGATTCCGATTTTGATTTGGGAAAGAAAATTCACGTTTCCTTGCATAAATATGCACTGGCTTGTGATGATTTTACTTTAGCCATCCTCTTTAGGAGACTGAAAGATTCATTAAGTTCAGAAAGTCGACAAATTTTCCTTTAGTTTCTGGGAGGAAAAAGGTGAGGTGGAAACATTCATTTGAACATAGTTTTTATTGAGGCTTGTGACTGCGAACCTACCATTTTGTGTGCATGTTTTGCCGTGGATAATGGTTTGTGAGGAAACAACCGAAACATGAAGCGCGGTTTCAGTGGTTTGCAATTGTCTTATGATTTTTTCCCTTTTTGTTGACTAGCCTTAGACCTGACAGATTTAATGTGCTAGTTTTCATATTCCTAGGGTTCAACACTGATGATGGTTAGTTTTTCTACCTTTAAGCACTGACTTTGAGATGATATTACATCCTTCACCACTTCACTGTGCTGCTGTTTCTACCTGATATGGCATACTACATGTAGATTCTGTTCTTTCCGTTTTATCTGTTTGTTAAGGTTTTTCTAATCATGAAAGCTACTCTTGTAATATGCATGTTATTGTTTCAAATTTATTTTCTTGTATGTTTCAGCTTATGTTTTTGGTTGTGTGATTGACTTTCTCTTTGGAACTATTTTGAAAAATGTTTGCTGTGATGTTATCTGAAGGAAGGTGGTTTGTATTCGTTGTTCCATACCGTTTACATATGCTGGCCGATCAGGCACCTTGCTGAAACGTTTTCCATTCTTATAACTTTTTAAGTCTCTAAATTAGAATTTGATTACAGCGGCCTAGTTTTTCTCTCCTGCAAGGCTGATACCAAGTCACTTACTATAGTTGACACCAAGAAAGTGACTGTCAGCTGGTATGTTTACACGCATGAGAGTAGGTTGGTGCTTCTTGCCTCAGGAATGCAATGCAAGAGCTTCTCAGGGTATCAGGTATGATTTCTGTCATATTATGTCTAAATTATGTATCTTCTGGAGTAGATTGGGTTGGATGTGGTGGTGGTGGTGGGATTTCGCATGACAAAATTGCTATAGGATGTGGTACTTCCAGGTTGATTGACATTATTTGTTCTGTTTTTTATCTTTACAGTATAAACATATTTGACATGAACATGACTTTGCTCTAAATCTTCATGTTTTTGGTGCCAACTTATGTATCAATTTTCTGCTTCTAGGGAAGGCATGTTACAGACTATCTCTTTTTTCGCTACAGTTTTTTTTCAAAATAAAGATACTGTATTCCTTGTGTCTTAGTTATTGTTGCTTATGTTGTACAAAAAAAATTACTAAAAACATATATAACAGAAGAATAATAGTATAATAATTTTCAGGATATTTGATGCATTTGACTGCTGCAGATTTTTTTTCAAAAGAGGTGCAAAAATCGTGAAGCAAAAGGGACCAAAAATGTCTTTATCTCCTTACATGAAATAAAGGAGAATTTGAAAGTAATAGCTAACTGAGATATTTCTTACTGAAAAGGAAAGAGAAAAATTTCCTAATTGCTGAAAATATATCTGTCATAATATGATCAAGGGCCATGGTTCAGACTAATGATGTAGAGAATCAATACTACTTGTAATCCATAGTTTGAATTGTAAATTGTTGTGACATGGGGTGTTCTAAGTAGCATATGTTTTACTTCAAGAATCAATATACTAAATTTTAGAGCATTAAAATGCAGTGCTCTTGGTGTTGCCTTTCTGATGTTTTTTTTGTTCATCCCTGTATTGATCGGTTTATGTGGATACCTTGATCCACTGAATGCTTTTTAAAGGCTGCTGGAGTATTCGATTTTATTACTGAGTATCTATCGATAAGAATATGGCAAACAGTTTCATGATGTTTATGAATTTGCTCTTTCCTGTGTTCCAGATTTCCTCTGCCGGGATTACCCGCTTGCCAAGGTTTGAAATGGCAATGGCAAAATGTGAGGCAAACAGTAAGCCTGTACTTTCTGCTGATGATATCCATATTGTCACAGTGTAAGATACTAATTGCTGTTTGCTTGCTACAGTTAAAGTTTTACTTTCAACCAATTTATCGTGTATTTTCTCATTTGACAGGTATGGTAGGATTTACTGCTTGCAGTTTGATAAGATTGCGATGCAACTCCACTTGTATAGGTTTTATCGAGACGCCGTTATACAACAGGTGAAGTTACAGTGGAACTCTTCTAGACTCTGCCCCCCCACCCCCCAACCCCCTTTTTTTTTCGGGCACCTTCACCACCATGTTTTTAGCGTGGCACAGCACCAAAAACAATCAACCACCAGCTGTCGATTGTCACAATCGACAATCGACAATCGGAAAGTCGATTCTCAATTGTGGAATCAACTGTGCAAAAGTCGATTGTATTGTGGTGCCAAAGACGGTAGATTTGGTGCGGTGCCACTATAGACGCCCTTTTTTTCTCCATGCGTTTCTTTCTATTCTCTTATTGAGAGAGGGTATGCTACTCATATGATTAAACATTGCAAGACATTAACATTACAAGAAGTTCTAAACTAGCGTTTTAAGTGTGAGAATGTTTCACCTACCTACTGTAAACTTGAATTTGAGGCTAGTTAGGAGTACCACTAGATTCACAACGATCTAGCATAGATTTTATGCCTAATGACTAGGACAGAGGAATGGAATCCAATGTAACAACTTTACACTTGTCACTATCTTGTCAATCTCGGTGTAACCACTTTTGATATATAAAGACTAACGACTCTCAGCATGTACTAAGCTGGATTCTTCTTCATCTGCAACATGTCACATTAATTAACCGGGCTTCTAGAATTGAGCTATTCTGGTTTCAGAAAAAAAAATAGTGAACGATGCCTATCAAATCATCTTCATTATTTGCATTCTTGACGAAGTTAAACATTTGTAGCTATATTTGAAGTCACAGGTCAAAGATGCTTTTGCTACTTGCCATTTCATTATCTTCTTGTCCGTCTGATTTCTCTTCCTGATCAGATGATGTTTATTAAATTTCCAGGGCTCTTTGCCAATTTACTCTGAAAGGATTGCTGTCAGTGTTGTTGATAATGTTTTGCTCATTCACCAAGTGGATGCAAAGGTTGTTATAATATACGACATATTTGCAGACTCTCGTGCGCCCATATCTGCCCCTCTTCCTCTATTATTGAGAGGCTTTAGAGCTACTTCCTCATCCTCTCAATCTTTGGGCAAAATTGCTGATAATTTCTCTGACGCTTTAAGTGATACCGAAGCAATCACCTACGGAGATGGCTGGGTTTTTCTTGTGCCCGATCTCATATGTGATGTCAAAAGCGGGCTTTTGTGGAAGTTACATATAGATTTGGAAGTAAGTTTGTTTGGGCTTATTTCTTGATATACTTTGCCATTCTTCATTTTCATTTTTCAGTCCTGAGTTTTCACCTCCTATTTATACTTTTCAGGCTTTATCTACCAGTTGCTCGGATATCCCATATGTCCTCGAATTCTTGCAGAGAAGAAAGCTTGAGGCCCCCAAGGTGGAATCATGACTGAAAGTGTTTAGATGTATCTTAGTAGTTTTTTTTATTCCAAAATAGTGATTTTATTAGGCATATTTGTATTATTTTTTTCCAGGCGAAACAACTTTGCTTGGCATTATCTCGAAGTCTAATTCTGGAAAGGAAACCTCTGCCTATTGCTGTTAGGGCAATAGATGTACTTGTCTCTTCTTATACACAGTCAATCAAAACAGGCAGTTATTACAAGAGAACAAAAGTGGAGACAGATTCTAGAGCTTCAAATGCAGACAGCACCAGCACAATTGTTGAGGGTGCTGTCAATCAACCGTCAAGACAAGAAAACATGTTTAGTGCGGAGAATGATCTCACCAATTCAGCTCATGCTTCAAATTCCGACTCTGAGGATAATCTTAGTTACGCAGCACAAAAATTTGATACCCTTAAGCTTGATTCGTCAGCTGGTAAAATAGATCGAACACGTACTGGAGCATCTGGTGACGAAGTGTGTTCAGCATCTTCACAGTCACACTCTATTAACCAAGCTGACAGACCATTGAAAGCAAATATGTCTGAGAACCAGGATTCTCAAGTGACTTCAGCAGCAATTTCACCTGATGATTTTTACACTTGTGTGTTTGCACTTGTTGATGAAGAAATGGCTGGAGATGCTTCTTATTTGGTTGCCATCATTGTTGAGTTCCTTCGCAGGTTTGCCTGAAGCTTTTGGTTATGTTATTGATTACGTCATTTTTTATTAAATGCACCAAGAATGAGTAGCTAAAAGAGGATTGAGATGATTTTGTGTTTCATAAGTCATTTTAATCTCTATATTTACAGGGTTAATTTTGAAAAGTTAAAAGTGCATCCGAACCTCTATGTCCTGATAGTGCACTTGCTGGCTAGAAATGAGCGTCATGTGGAACTTGGATTCTTTCTCATAAATAAGGTCTGTAGAGTTTTGTTTTTTTTTTTTGTTTGGTTTTTTTGATCAAGGGGCTAACTGTGGCGTGCAATAAATTACAGATCATTGAGCCCTCCAAAGAGGTAGCTATGCAACTACTTGAGTCAGGCCATCAGTATGTGCATATTAGGAAGTTGGCTGTTGATATGCTCAGACAGTTATTGTTACATGAAGAATACATACTGCAACTTGTGCAAGATGGATGTTACATTGAAGCTTTACGATATGCTCGTAAACATAAGGTAATGTTGTTCTGTGTCTTGTTGATTATAGATCGACTTAGCATCATCATCTTGTTATTGTGTTGACTTTTTGCTTATCATATTACCCTTTAGAGGACCTGCATCAGATTAGCAAATTTTCTATTTTACAGACACAAACACTTATGTGTCTCTAGTTTACAAAATCTCTAATCAAAGTGAACTGCATTCGAAACTCTAGAACATATAATTTGAATAGGAAAATTGTATTTTGTGTAGTAGGAGTAACGGAGAATGTAGAGATTTTGTATTTTACATATCTAAGTAGATGGTTATTGGTGGATCTGAGTGATTAAGATCTATATATTATAGATTTACCTTGTTTTAAGGTATTATGTAATGCAAGTGCTCTTAGCTTCACGTAGAGCGATGCAAGTATGTATTTCAAGTCGTCTTTGCAATTTGTACCTTTTCAATGCATAATGCATAATCTTTTTGGGTCTATGTTTCAGGTGAATACAGTGAGGCCTTCACTGTTTCTTGAAGCTGCCTGCGCTTCTGCTTCTAATGATTCACAGCACCTAGCAGCTGTTCTGAGATTCTTTTCTGATTTTATTCCTGGGTTTAAGAGCACCTCAGATTACGAGAGGTATCATCATGTTCTTGTTGAGATGTGTTCTTCAACAATGGCTTGATTCGTGAGTGTGAAGGCAATCAATCCCGTATATTGGATATAAGAGTTCATACTTGTAGCAGCAGAAGTAGGAATAATGGCAGATTCGGTAAAATAATAGTGGGAATGTGTGTTCATTCCACCCCGTTTTTACCTTATGATGTTCTGTCAATTTCTTGAGAAAGAAAGAAAATAAATATGAAAGCGGTGAAAGGAAAATTGACGAAGTTAGAAATTGTTGTTCACTCTTGACTTGTTTAATTTACTGTATTTGCTACAGACTTTGAGAATAGATCCCCGGCGTTTTACTTTTGCTCAAAACTTAGTATTTATCTCGTAAGTTTAAAAGCATCAAAACCACCTCCTCCGCAAGCGAATTCTGAGAACAGTAGCCGAGCTGGTATCGTCTTCTATAATAGAAGAATAACAATGACAACATTGCACTTTCATGGATTCAACTTTGCACCATCCAACCGATCCGTTGAAAAACAATAAATTAA
The DNA here is from genome assembly GCA_026214975.1 of Gentiana macrophylla. Classification (NCBI taxonomy): domain Eukaryota; kingdom Viridiplantae; phylum Streptophyta; class Magnoliopsida; order Gentianales; family Gentianaceae; genus Gentiana; species Gentiana macrophylla. The sequence goes on from CM047810.1 coordinate 20,509,273, forward strand.
TTAAAAAATTCCATCATCCAAATGAATCTTTAATTGGCTGTATTGTTCATAAATCATCATAGTCAAACTCCTCGAGAGTGCAGCGCATTAGACCGCAATTGGCATTTAGTTTCAAGGTATAATTAAACTGGTGCAAGACCTGTCCAAAAACTGGGAAAAAGAAAAGGAAGTACTTGACTCTACTAATTTGTGGTTCGTGCTTGTGAAAAATAACAAGTCCACTGAAAATCTCCACATACTGAACCGTTGGGAAAATTACATGGTGCAAGAAATACACAGGAGCAAGATTTGTGACTTCTCCCTTCTCTTTCAATAAGGTGATTGTGTCAGAGAGCAATCTTCATGTTATACATGTTTATATCATCACAACACAGAACTGTGCAAACGAAGGGGGGCTAGACAGAGAAAAAAAGGATGGAAAAGAGCTTCTGAGAATGTATGGAAACCAAGAGTGAGCCTCTATATATCAATTGTCTGTCAATTTGGGAGAATTGGCCAAGGCACTGGGGTTGAAAGAATAGAAGCTCAGCCAGATGTAAATGTTGAAATAGCAAGCAGGAATACAACTTTGTAATAATCTTCCAAGAGGAAGTGAAGAAGAGCATAATATAATAGCTGGTTGCCATAATAAATTCAACCAGGTTCTGCGCAAGTGAGCAACACAGGCACTAGTATATGATCAAGTGGAGGCCAGGGGACACAACTCTGTAAGCTACCGAATGAAAGAAGTGGAGAGAAGATGGTAGCCGGGCTAACAGTGAGAACAAAGCATAAATAACTGGAGAAAAGCACCACAACAAATCTACCACACTGTGGTGCCTGAAAGTACAAAATGGACATTCGACCTCTACAAGTCAAACGTTGAGCTTACGTTCAACTTTCAAGCCCTGAAAGTAGATTCACTGTGGTGCCTTCAACAACTGCCTAAGATTAAATATCAGCAGGACAGAGGACGAGCATACATTATGGACAACTATACAAGGCTTATGTTCCTTCTCCTACTTTGTACTCCCTTTTTCCCATGCAAAATATCCCTATAATTCGGATACAACCTATTCCACAGGTATACAACAATCAACTAATAGTTCAACCTTGCACTCAGACAACATGACAGTTTGGTAACATTATGACTTAATCACACAGGCTAATCTCGTAATGTTCAGAAACGTGGTTTCCTACCTTTAAAACTATTGTCACACTACAAGCTTCCTAGTATATGCGACTCTTCATTAAAATCTACACCTAGTACGCGGCCCTCAAGCCTAGACTAGCAGCAATGCATTTAGCATAACTCTTACTACCTGAACACAGACCTAAAAACAACATACAGACACAGAAGTTTCTTCCTTGTCGACTCTCAGTGACATCAAGACCAAAACGATAGTATGAAATAGATTCCATATAGGGAAAGAATGCAAGGTAACAATCTCTTATAACAAAAAGTGAAGCATATAAGGTAAAGACTGCAAACAGTAAACTCAGGCTATCTTTTCATGGAGATAAAATTTCAAAGGGCCAGCTTCACATACAAAAGTATTATGCTTTAACATTAAACAATTAAACACCTCAGCCACATTAGGGCAGTAAAGAGCTCAGCTTTGCCTTCTAAACTGTAACCTCCATATTTCTGAACACAAGTTATACATTATACAATAGGAAAGAACAACAAAGCTTCGTTTATCTAAATCTAAAACATTCAAATGCACTACATACTTGAGCATGATTATTGCTAAGAAAGGAGATCATAATTCAATTCAATTCTTAATAATAAACAATTAAACTGTTTAGAGGTCAAAATACTAAAACCTCAAAAAATAATACAAATACCAATGACAAAAAGTTAACTGATAGACGGTGGATCAACTTGATTTGGGATCGGGCATGGGGAAAAGTCCGGCACCGGCAGCTCCACGTGGAGGAGAGAAACCTAAGAACTTCTGGAGATTAGTCCTAATACTAATTGAACACAAAAAGTACAAGAAAACCATGGAACAATCAGTCATATCATCTCCAGCCAATCCACGATGACTCATCTTCTGAACAAGCTTTAAGGGCACAAACGGCAATTTCGCCACTGCTTTCCCTTCAAACAAACTGTTCAAGAATCCGAACACAATAAACAACACCACGGCAACAACAGCACCGGATTTGAATTTGAAAAGCGACAAGTCACGGCTGGATTCTTTAAGCGAGGTTTCAACGCGATCAATTTTCTTGGTTTTGGATTTTTTCAAGTGGATGGAGGATTCGACGGTGGTACCTCCAGGGATTGTTTTCATCGTCTCGAGCTTTTTGGAGGCTTTGTCGATAGTGGATTTGAGGGATTTGTAGGAGTTTGTGCGGTAGATTAGGATCCAGGATATGGCTTCGCAAACTACGGCCGTGCAAACTGAGATGAGGAGTACTGTTAGGCCGTCGGAGTACTTCAGGTGAGTAAAAGCCGACGAAGCCATGGCGGAGCGGAGGGTGTTGGTCGGTGGCGTGGGGTGGTGCTGATCTACAATAAATATTTGGTTTGGACTAGAGATTGGTTGAAGTTACTTCTCTGTTCATTCATATAATGGCTTCACTCACGTGAATTTAATTTTGTTATTTTTAAGTTTGAGCATAAACATTTTTTTATTTTTATTTTATTTTAGGTATAAACATACTTACATGGGTATCGCATCAAATCTACTTAGAGACGAATATATACAAAAAATGTGATGTCCTTAGAGGTAAGTTGATTTAATATGGTGTCCTTAAAGCCCATAATAAATTGAACTGATATTTGATGGTTGACACATGATATAATAAATAATAAATTGAATTAATAGTTTTTTTTTGGGAACAAATAACTAAATTAATTAACATCCGCAAAACTTGCGGCATAAACGTCACCAAGAGACAAGCTGCCCCAAGAAATCACATTATCTAAAAAAAAAGAGCGTATCGAGTTAAAGGTGTGCAGACATACGTATTGTCGATCTGACGAACAAAAAAAAGGAAAAAAAGTAAGCAGAGAGCAAAGCCAAAAGCGATTCCAAAAACAAACAGCCATTAGCAGTAATGTTACCCACATGTTGTCGAAGCCGTTGCACGCATGCCAAGCAATCACTTTCCACTTCCAGCTGTAGCAAATGCAAGCGTTGCGCCTCCACCAGTGCCATGTAAATAGCCCAGAGCTCCATATATTCCGGCCGGCTGCCCCCATCAAAAGAGTAGCCCATAGAGTGCATGACCTCCTCTGCCGGATCCCGAAAAACTAGCTCAATGCCCGCTCTATCATCTCGCACAGCGGCATCCATATTACATTTGACAACCCCCTGAGGTAGCCGAGCCCACGAGTCCGCCAAGTGTGGTGGCGACCCCTGCACCCGGTAGGCCGCCAGAGCCTCCGTAAATTCAACTGTCGCCGCCAAAGAACGCGCATACACAACCGAAACATATAATGCCTGATCATCGAACACTACAGAACAACGCGCTTTCAAAGTTAATATAGTTATAATCATACAATTGATGGAATTTTGGTCTAAAAAATAATTATTCTCTCTTAAGGCCCTCAAAGGGTTTGGAATGAGCAATTGGACCGCAATGGAAGCAATAATGTGGACAATGATAGGGGTACCGACATTATTCTCGCTTGGTTTGGTCGTTTTACCAAAGTTGTTAAGAACCTTGGGTTCATACAAGGTCAAGCTGACCACACTATGTTCACCAAGGTGTCTCCTACTGGGAAAAGAGTCATCCTCATTGTATATGTGGATGACATTATCATCTTGGGGATGATGCCCCGAGATTGAATCCCAAAGTATTGTACAGCAAAGGAGTTTGAGGTTAAAAACCTTGGACAGATGAAATACTTCCTTGGAATGGAAGTGGCTAGATCTAAGGAGGGGATTTTCATATCCCAAAGAAAGTACATCTTAGATCTACTTACTGAAACAGGGATGCTTGATTGCAAACCTGCCTCCACTCCTATTGACCCTGGGGTGAAGTTGGAAAAGGAGAGTAAATCTGCCCTTGTGGATGTAGGCAGATACCAAAGACTGGTGGGAAAATTGATTTACTTGGCTCATACTAGACCAGACATTTGCTATGCAGTGAGTCTGGTCAGCCAGTTTATGCATCATCCTTGTCAAGAACATCTTGATATTGTCCATAGGATCTTTGAGGTATCTAAAAGGAGGCTTGGTCAAGGTCTTATCTTCAAGAAATCTAAAGATAGAAAGATCCAAGTCTTCGCCGATCTTGATTAGGGTGTTCGTGATTGATCGAAGATCTACTCATCAGTTATTGCTCCTATTTTTGGGGAAATCTCACAACTTGGAAGAGTAAGAAACAACCAAAGTGGTTTAGTAAAGCGATCAGAGAGGTGAATTAAGGGCCTTGGCCCTAGGTATTTGTGAAGGTCTGTGGCTCAAAAAGATCCTGGTTGACCTACACATCAAGAAAGAGCATCCTATTCTTATATCTTGTGATAATGTGTCTGCTATCAACATGTCCGAGAATCCCATTCATCATGACAGATCCAAACATATAGACATTGTGATGACACTTTATCAAAGAAAAGGTTGAAGGTCAAGACATCAGCATTGAATTCATACCCTCTCAAAATCAAGTGGCTGATATTTTTACTAAGGGATCTGCTCTACCTATATTCACCAGAATGAGAAGCAAGCTAGGCTGCTACTCTATCCATAACCAAGCTTGAGGATGGGTGTTAAAATATAGGTTAATACTAAAGTTTAATATCTTTTATCTCTTTTCCTTAGTGTCCTAATGATGTAATTAGGATATTTTTCCCTGCTTTTATCTTCTTTCTTTTTGCCGTAAAACACTTTGTTCATAGCCGTTGAAGCAGTGTTTTCTAAATTGATGGAGGGTTTCCTATATATATTGTAACCTGCCCTTATGTTCTCCATAAGGTTCTATCAATAAAATATAAGTTTCCTCCTGTCTTTTTCTACATAATGGAAGGAGAAATTAATGATAAGAGCTCACAAATTTCTAGAAGCAATGCTTCTGAACAATTGTCAAATGACCAAGCCCAGCCCCCATGCCAAATGATGTAAGATCTAGGGTTGACAGAGGTATGAAATCATGTCATTTCAATCAAAGCTCAATCGTAGTGGGAAACGAATCGCGCGTGTTTGACTGATTTAGCGATAAGTACGTAACAACTTGTTCCATGCAACCTTTAGTGGGTGTAAGAATGTTTATGAGTACGATATTAAGGTTTTTAGTGGGTATTCTACTTAGGTTGTCTGTCTCCTATTTGGAGTTGGTTGCAAGCATTCAAAATGGGATTATATCAGAGGGTCTATTTGTGGAGGGTAGCTAATTAAGCGTATATATATGCTGCGATTTGAATCTGTAGTACTCGATAAGGTGGGAGTGTTTGGAACAAGGCGTCGAGGGGCCGAGATTTTGTCCATATATATATGGATACCTTCTACAAGAAGGCTAGGTCATCTTCTTTACCTTGATCTTCTGCCTCTGGTACTTTCTTTGTGTATGTATTGCTAGCGTGCCTAACAATAGAGAAAATACTACCGCCATAATTGTGGAATTGTGTCCGAGAACATCGCAATGCAGATACCGGACCCCCATAATAACCAGGACATGTTACAGGTAAAAGCAATCCTCCTTTGTGCTTGTATGTGTTGGTATCCCGTTGGTATCCTTGCCCTCAAGTGAGGATGCATATGTTGTCTCAAAAAAAAAAGCTGCAAAGAAGACCAGAAAAAAAGAAAAAAAAATCAAGCTCAGAAACGCCTCAATTTTCTTCCAAAATCAGAAGAAGGCAACAGACCCTTCTATCGCAAGGCGCAAATATCATCATAGCAAGATTTGCACCAGCCGGGAATCGAACCCGGGTCTGTACCGTGGCAGGGTACTATTCTACCACTAGACCACTGGTGCTTGGATGACAACGTTTCTTTTCATTTTCATACAATACGTTTTATCAGCGCTTGCATACCATGTTACTTCTTCATTCATTTCTGCTTCAATATTAGTTTAATACAGTTTGATTTTAACATGGTATAATTAAAACCGGATCAAACCGAGGTTTTTTAGTTATATGCATGTGTCTGTATATATATACACCTGAAATTGCCATCTTGCCTAGTTCATTTCAACTAAACCAATAGTTGCAATATATTAATGATTTATTGTTTATCTCATATCCTGCACAACCGGCTTTTCGAGGTCTTTACAAACACTATTAAATGTTTTAAAATCTTAGAAGAATAACAAACGACATAATTTAATACAAAACTCACAGGCTCATGGCGGATGCATGATTCTGGGCGGGGGACGGGGGGCGATAATACTAGAGAATTTTTACAATGAGAAAATTGTACTATATGAGTGAAATTTTATGTCTCATTGAATTCGGGAAAAAACACTACTATATATTGCAAATAAGTTCTATTTATTTTGCTATTTATATTAGGAAAAAAATTTAGTTTATATCGCATGATCCGAACATATTAATCATTCTACCCCAATAAATGAAGATTTCACACGTTAAAAACAATTTTTGAGGTAAACAAACATTTCACTCATTAGTATTTATTTTTTTTTTATAAGTAAAATCTTACTACTACTATTTTAAATGTATCACATTTGTAATTACCGTGTATTTTATTTACAAATTTAAAGTTTTATGTCAACTTATCTAATTATTGTAGGCGATAGGGGTGAATTTTTTTATTTTTTTTTATTTTTTTGAGGGGTCGATAGGGGTGAATTTAAGGGGGCAAAGAAAATAAATAACATATATAATTGATACGGTCGGATAATATCACAAGCGTGTTTGATAAATTTTAGCGGTGGATATCTAGCTAATTATGAGCAATTTCTCCGGTAGTTGATTGGTGGTGCTCAATAACACTATGAATAAAATATGGAGAGATTAAAAACACCAAAGCTGTCGATAGCGTTCTTGAGCACCACCAATCAACTACCGGATAAATTGCTCATAATTAGCTAGATATTCACCGCTAAAATCGATCAAACACGTTTGTGATACGATCCGACCGTATCAGCTTTCCCGGTAACAAAGCCAGCTGATACGGTCGGATCATATCACACACGTGTTTGATCGATTTTAACGGTGGATATCTAGCTAATTATGAGCAATTTCTCTGGTAGTTGATTGGTGGTGCTCAAGAACGCTATGAATAAAATATGAAGATATGAAAAACACTAAAAGTGTCGACAATTTGACAGAAGTTGTCTACTTAAATTAATTAATAGTTTTTTTTTTCAGATATGAGGGGGCGACTGCCCCTTTCTAAAGTGGATGCGCAAATGAATAGAGTATGAATTAAAACGCAATTATGAGATAGTTGGTAAGAATTTAATTACGAAATTTACAAAGAGTTGTCAATGTTATTTTCGAAATTTTTATTCCCCAAAGAATATAAATAAGTTAGAATATAAGTTTTCCTAGTAAGATTGGTAAAATGTGAAAACAACAACAACAACAACAACAACAACAACAACAACAACAACAATAATAATAATAATAATAATAATAATATGGTAGACGCTTGATCTGGGGTAGCTTATCCAAAAAGAACCAAGTCATCTGCAAAGAACATATGTGACATAGGTGCAACATGTCTTTCTATCTTAATAGGTTTCCATATTCCTGACAGGATGGCTTCATCTGTCTGCTTACTAAGGAAATCCATACAAAGCATAAAGAGATATGGGGCCAAGGGGTCTCTTTGCCTCAGTCCTCTCTCAGGATAAACATTCCACAAAATCCTCAATTGAGATGTCCTCGTGAAGAACATAATCAGCTCTACAATCTTCTGTGAGAACTGAGAAGCCTATGTTGGTCAGGAGTCTCTCCGAGAAGGTCCAATCCACTCTATCATAGGTCTTCCCCAAGTTAATCTTCAACATCGTGTCTCCCTTCTTCTTCTTCTTCTTCTTCTTCTTTTGTTTTTGAAGCAATGGAGGACTTCTTGTGCTAAAACAATATTACACGTACTACCTCTCCCTGGAATGGAAGCAGCTTGAGTCTGACTCGCTAATTTGTCGATCGTTGTTTGGAGACTGTTGACAATCACTTTAGAGATGATCTTCACACAGATATTTGTCATAGCAATGGGCCTAAACCGTGCAACAATCTCTGGTGGATTAACTTTATGTATAAGAGATAATGTTGTTTGGTTAAGTCTGGCATCAAATCTTCCTTTTGCAAATGCCTTGGACACAAAATAACCGATAGTCTTGCATGTTAATGGCCAGCATGTTTTATAAAAGATAGTTGGATTCCTTTCAGGTCTAGGAGCCTTGAAGTCTCCCATATCGAACATGGCATCTTCCGCCTCCTTCTTTGTAACTTGTCTATTCAGAAAGTAAATGTCAGAGTCTGAATGAGTGTGCAAGGGAATCTCATAATCTGGGCAGTTCAGATAAAATTTGCCCTTGTGGAGATTTGTATAGAAGTTTCTCATCATTTCTTCCACCTCATGCAAATCAGAACCCAAGATCCTTAGTTGTTCTTGAGGCGACTTACCTTTTTGTTGGTCTTTAGATTGGATGTTTGGTTGTACACATAGAATTTGTTGTAATTGATTGATTATTGGATATTGTCTTGACATGACAGGGACTAGATCAATATAAATAATTTATTAAATCATTTTTTTGACTTTTTACTCAATTAATAATATCAAAGTATTGAATGACTTATCATATGTCGTGTGTGAAGAAATTGTGATATACAATTAATGATTTTATTTCTTCATTAAAATTATGAAAACCGAAACTAAATCGAACCGAACAATTGAGTTTAACCTTAAAACAATTTGGTCTCTGGTTTATAAATTCAGAAAGCTTATAAAACGATCTTATTTTATAAATAGAATAAAAGTGAACGATATGGATCATGTGACACAACCTGATTTTACAATTGATAAAATGTACAACTCATTGATAATAATATAGACTCGTGATAATTTATGGTGTGAGATTATGTTGTGTTATTCGTTGTGTTCGAATGTTGTGTTGTGTCATAATTTTTTTTTTCTTTTGAGAAGTGTTGTGTTGTGTCGTAATGTTAAAGAGAGTGTCTGTGGTAATGGGTGTACACGGTTCGGTTCGGATCGGTTAATGGCCGTAACAGAAACCGAACCGAAATTTTTGGTTAATTGAAAATCCGAACCAAAACTGAACCGTTTGTAAAAGAATACCAAACCGAACCGAACTGAAATAACCGGTTCGGTTCGGTTAACCGAAAAAACGAAAAAAAAAAAACCAAAAGTAAATAATTAGAGATAACTGAACAAAACCGAACCGAAATAACCGGTTGATTAACCGAAATAACCAAATTTCATCCAAATTATACAATTACAACAGTTTGATTCACTATATGGTTATAAACGGTTTGATTTTTGTATTTGGCTTCGGTTCGGTTCGGTTTCGGATATAAACGATTTGGTTTTCGATTTGGATTCGGTTCGGTTTCGGATAATTTACAGCACTAACCGTAACCGAACCGTTCGGTTTTTCCATTTTGAAAACCGAAAACCGACCACAGGACTTATGAACCGAACCGAATCGAATTATCCAGTGTTCGATTCGGTTCAGTTATATCCGTATCCGTGTGCACCCCTATGTCTGGCACATCAAAATATGTGCTCAATCAAATGTCGTATCGCACTTTTACAATGGAAAATGCTACATCCACTACATAAAGATGTAGTGGATGATGTTGTCCTTTGATTGGAGAGAGAAATATATATTTTTTTTGTGGGTCCTGACTAAATGTATGGTGTAGATAACGTTATAGATGATGTTGTGGAGATAAGTGTAGTGGATGTAGCAGAACCTTTTACAATATCCATATATTTATGATATCCAGACATAATCAAACGTCTCACGCCATAATCAATCGTAAAAGTTTGGGGAAATTGTTTATATAGTACGATCTCAAAGTTTTCTTGCCTAAATAATACTACCCAAGCGATGGATCGCTAATTCATCGCCAAATTCATCGCAAATGATCGCCAATTCATCGCTAACTATCGCTAACGATCGCAAATGATCGCCAATACATCACCAATTCATCGCCAAATTCATCGCAAATGCTCGCCGATTTATACTATATAAGCAAAAAACTTTCGCTGTACTATATAAACTTATCCCCCTAAAAGTTTTGTTCTAACTGTTTCATTGTGACACGGTGCACAGTACTCAGTGAACCATACAATACGGTTGATTCCCGCCTTGAGCATCTGCATTCAGGCCGAAGGAAGGGAGATGCTCCTCCAGCTACGGTGGACCTTTTCGCGGTTTAATGCAGCGACGATGATATAAAATAGAAATAAAACAAAATTGAATCGACAGTGAATCCCCTTAGCAGCTCGTTCAGATCGGTCTAGCTTCTCAGTTGGTTCAGATCTACAAAATAACCAGTGTTGGACATTGTCTTCTTCCCTTATTTCTTCTGCTTCCTCTCGCTAACTTTGCTTGTTTTGTAAGTATTTCCTAATCTTTCCGATTTCCTTTTTCCGTTCTGTTTGAAATCATTTATGAACATGCTATTGAATCCTTACTTTTGCTGCTTTTTCTTCTATTCTGATACAAACTTTCGCCTCTCTACTTGTTTGTTATGTTTTGTTTTTTTCATTTTATTTTTACTTGTACTTTTTGTGAAGTTTGCTTGGTTGATCAGTCTTTTATCAATCTAACCCTCATTTGTGCTCTATGTTTGAAATCATTTCTCGTATTGTATGGCTTGGAAACTGAATCCCTACTTTTTTCGATGCAAAATTTAGTTATTAAACCTAATTTTCTGGGTTCTTGGTTATTTGCCTCACGGGTTTCTGTTCTGTTGTGATTCAAAATTCATTCTTAAAAACATCATCTGTGTCACTGTGTGTATAAAGTTTCTTTTAATCCTGCAATTTTGTAGTTTTGGTTTCTCGAATAAACAGATTTATTATCATGAATTTGTAGGTGGCCAAATGGTTTGCAGATCCAATTTATTTATTGCACACATTCAGCTCTTTAATTTATTCAATTTACGACAAGTTTCCTGAGCGCTTACACCATGCTTTATCATATTTTTGAGTCATGCTAGAGATAATTTTGATGTTCAATGTTTTTTTTGTCTTTGTTTTGGGCATTTTAAGAGTAGCTCTGCCAATAATTCATATACGTCAAGGGCATGCCAACGTGTTTAATTTTCAAAGAACAAACCAACAATGCAAAGACAAGTTTTGAACTATAATGATTTTCAAACTTACATGACAATTTTTATTGAAGCACATACACTTGAATTTTAGCGTGGAATGACACAGATATAAGAGAGAAATATGAGACCTTATAACATATATCTTAGTGATGATTTTTTATGTCAATGTGTATTTTTTATGACTTGAATATGACTAAGAAATTACTGAAGGGCATTTTGCAGATTTTATGCCCAAGTATTTTTGGTAATTCTTTTAAGCATTAGATTGAGGCTTTTACCTTTGTTTTGATCATTGTTTTCTATCTAATCATATGCACTATCCAGATATTTCAACACTGAGAGCGGATGATGAAACTCCTAAGATTAACTCTTCTGATTGCTTTAGCATTTGGTTTCCTTGCGATTCTGATTTACATCAACGGCATTACATTTCAAGGTGTGCACCAATTAATCCATGTGTCTTTCATTTTCCTTGAAAAAACCTTTTAGTACATGTGTCAAATATACTTGACCTATTTTTTTTTTAAAATTTGTTCGTAGATGGGGCAATACGTCTTTCGGACGAAGACCTGGAGTCATTACAGAATCTGCAAACCTCTTTTAAGAAATGTGTGGTTAGTTTTTCTCTTGCATGTTTTTGTAGGATTTGGTAATCAATTTGGCCTCTCTCTCGCTCTCTGGTTAAAACAGAGATATTGTTTCAGTACTCATGATTACTGGGTGAACCAACTCCTCTTGGATGGTTGATATTTACTATTGCCAGGAACACGGTATCTTATTGTAGAGTTGTAGAGTTTTCAGTTGTTTCTGGATCATCATGCTTCTCATCAAAGGAACCCCTGCTTTTTATATCCCCTTGAGTCCGGATGCACCTTCAACTTGCTCCCTCAGTTCTTTTGCTGCTCTTATTACCATATATACATGCTCAAACCTGCTCCGCTTAGCATTAGAAAATTTTGATCAATATATGTAGTCCTACTGGACACTGAATGAGCGTATACACAGAGCCTTCAAATTTTGCTTTAACGGACTCGCATTGAGCTGCCTCTGACACCTTCAGTGAACCAGAATGCCATCTTTGTAAATCCTCTAAGAAAGTACAGTATCTTATTAGGGTTGTTCAATTTTTCATAATTGCCTCAACAAGGATCGTAACTGAAGCAAGTTTTTGTCTCTCGGACATGATCAAGTAATGCCTACTTTCGACCTTATACTCTTCACGCTTTTTAGGTGCCAAATTATTGCATCGTCCATGGGGTAGGTGCCAAATTATTGCATCTTCCATGGGGTAAAAATTGGATGGAATACTTGGAATATCATACTCGTCTGTTCTAACGAACACTTGAAAGATCCTTCGTGTAATTTCTCAATTAAATTAGAGAACTTACTTCGGCTTTGTATCTTTTTCTTTTCTTTTCTTTTTTTTTGCATTCCACATTCTTCAATGTCATGATGTTTTGATTGAATAATTATTGTTTATACTCCGCAGTAAATGCTTTTCCGTGGTATGATTTTGCTTTGGTTACCCCATTTCATCTTTATGCAGATTTCTAATGGATTAGGATTAGAAGCTCATACTGGCAAAGATGCTTGTGAAGTTACTTTGACATTTCCTAGTGAGACGGTTCCGAAATGGGTAGGCTTGTTATATTAGTTTATTTACTATGTAACGTTGATATTCCTGAGTTTTTGTCATAGAGTAATGGTGTAATGGTTTTCTTTTTATTTCGAAGGGTGGTATTTATATATCCTTGTTTTGAGGCCCTGTTGAAATTACATATAATGGTGCATGACTCTGTTTTGCTTGCAACAGAAAGATCCAAAAACAGGGGAACTTGAAGGCCTGTCATATAGTTTTAATTTATGTGAAGCTGTAACAATATGGGAGCAGGTCAGTTTTCATTGACTAGTTTATTTAATGCACATCGTTGGGTCATGTTGGCAAGCAAAGTGCTTAGTCTTCTTAAGGATTGCTGCAATCGGTTTTCAGTAAAAACTGCTGCATAGTTGCATTTTGTTTGATTGGAAAAAAATGACACTTAGAAGTTAAAATTTAAAACAATCCGAACTTTATTGCATTCCTTACCCCGCAATGGATTTTCATTCTGAATACCTTTAATGTTCGCAACTTATTTGGTTATTAGTTAGATGAATTGCTCAGGTAAGGAATAGTACCACAATACTTACAAGGGAGTATATTGATGCATTACCAAACGGATGGGAAGATTATGCCTGGCGGAGAATCAATAAAGGAATTTCTCTGTAAGTATCTTTCCTCCCCTCCAAAATTCCTGAGAAACCACCTTTGTATTGAGAGGACTGTTTGGCATTATGTATATGTCTTTAACTTGATATGATTCAAGGCAAGTACCATGTTATTTCAATAGATATAGAGCTCATAACAAGGCTTCGTACAGTCATCAACCATCCAAATTATTTACCTTATGCCCAACTCTCAATACTGTCGATGAACTCTTGTCAACCGTGGGTCCCTTGGACTGTTATGGACATTTTCCATCTTAATCTCATTATCTTGCTGTGGTGTTATTCGAAAAGAGGGCATTTATCCTTTGCCTTTATGACGATGTTCTCAAACCATGTGACATTGGTGTAAGAGGAATGATTTTCTCGCATAACTTCTTCCTATAGGATAGTTCTCATTCGTTCTTGTATTTATCTTTGTCAAGCTGCATGGAAACAACATTTTTTATCAAGCCATAAATATCTTCTGTTAAAAATTTAACTTAGGCGATGCATCGGCAGGAAGTGCTAATTTCCTAATTTCATATTCGAAGGAAAAAGTAACTTTTAATACATTGTAGGTGTAGAATGCCTGGATAATGCATTTTTTTCTTATCCTTCTGGTCTTTCATGTTGCTTGGTGAAAGTCCGTGATCTGTGATGCTTGCTCAAGCTCACACCTGTGTTGTTCAAACACTTCCCTTTCTTTTTTATGTGAATGTATGTATACTGCCGCAGGAACCGATGTGAGAATAAGACTCTCTGTATTGAGAAACTTTCTTTGGTACTGCCTGAAAGACCGCCTTATTTCCCAAGGCAGTTCGACCGCTGTGCTGTTATTGGTAATTCAGGTGATCTCCTGAAGACCAAATTCGGTAGGGAAATAGATAGTTACGATGCCGTTGTCAGGGAGAATGGAGCACCAATTCAGGTTTTTCTGATTTTTGTACGCATTATTTTTGTTGGAGGGCATGCATCTCATAATACGATTTATTAAATTGTTTTCCTGTGGTGCTGCAGAACTTTACAGAACATGTTGGCACCAAAAGTACATTCCGTCTTCTTAATAGGGGCTCTGCTAAAGCGCTAGACAAAGTCGCTGAGTTATACGGTAAATGCTTTTATTTTCATGCTTCTTATGCAGTTTTCTCGCAAAAGTATTAAAATGCTTAATCTTTTGCGTTCTCAGACAGAGGAAAGGAGGTTCTTCTCGTCAAAACCACAATACATGATATCATGAGCAAAATGATCCGGGTTCGTATATTTTCTAGTTCATATATTGCTTGCCATTGACTTCAACGTCTCTTGTCTATCATAAAATAAAATTGATATACGTATAGTGGAGTTCAATCATTCTTTCTGTGTGTATCGGTTTACCTATCTCTTGGTAGTGCTTAAACGTTATTGACGCCCTGATTATAACTACAAACTAAAACCTAGATTGAGAACACCTACTTCCATAATTTTCAGTTGCCGACACCGCAAACTGTGGCACACTGTCAGCTTGAGAACACCGCAAACTGTGGCACACTGTCAGCCTTTGGTTGGTTGCCGACACCGCAAACTGTAGTGCTTAAACGTTATTGACGCCCTGATTATAACTACAAACTAAAACCTAGATTGAGAACACCTACTTCCATAATTTTCAGTTGCCGACACCGCAAACTGTGGCACACTGCCAGTCCAGCGTGACGCCCAAATCCGGCTTTCTTTTTCAGTTTTTCTGATGTATTCACTGGATTCTGCTAATTTCTTACCCCTTCTTCCGCGCCTACCGTCAGCTTTCTGGGATCCGCCAGTCCAGCCTGCCTTTGGTTGGTTGCAAGACTGAGCATGTAATAGCTATAAGTACCAGTTAGTCTTGATGATCTACTCCCTAAGTAGATAAGAAATGCTTCACAGACAGTAGAGTGTCGCGAATTAATTTTTGTGGACATTTTTTATTTTTATTTTTGAAGGAGTGAAGTATGGTATTTCAAAGATTTGGACAATGGGAATAGATGATAGGAGGTTTTTTTGTGTATGCCAATGATTAAATGGTAGAAAGCCTGAGAATCAACTGGTTATTATGCCACAGATGGAATATTAACCAGAGTTGGATGTAGATCAGAGGATACAGATTCTAGCCTGAATCTAGATATGTCACTGTGTGAATGTGAAGTGTTGTGGTGCGATATCTTTTTTAGGAATCTATTGTAAAGCTTAAAGAAAACTTGAACACGCTACTACGCTAGCGCCCAGGCACTCCCTCCCCCCCCCCCGCGAAAATACCAATAAAATAGCTGGCACTTTATTTTATTTGAAATGTACTAGAAATCGCACGTGCCAGTTTTGGTTAAATTGATATTTTAGGATTGAAAAGTGAACAACTACTTGCATTTGATCGTTGTAGTAATTTTTTATATGCGCTTGAAGTATAATTTTCTAAGAACTTCTTGGACTGTTGTGTCTTATGTATGATGTGGTTTTACCGTTTTGTAGGAAATTCCTATTCTCAACCCTGTGTATCTTATGTTGGGTGCATCCTTTGGTTCAGCAGCAAAGGGAACAGGGCTGAAGGCTCTTGAATTTGCACTTTCCGTCTGTGAAACTGTAGACATGTATGGTTTTACAGTTGATCCAGGATACAAAGAGTGGTATGTTGGAACTAAGAACTTGGAACCTTTTTGATATTTTGTTGTAATTTATGCATGTATACATTCACATGGGCTTGTCGACATGTGGATATTAAGCAGTATTAGACTGTTAGTAGAGGAAACAAGCAATAGAAGTAGGGGTAGCAACATTAGTGACATTTCTTGTTTTTGTTTTCGTTTTATTAGATGTGGTACGGTATCGTATGCTATAATACCATGATAATTTCTCATACAAAAGCTTAAGTTGTTAGGGAGAAATATGATTTATACATGTGCACATTCTAGCAGTTACTGTAGTAAATATTTCAGTACTTTTGGGCAACCATTTGAGTCAATGATACTCTGCGTGCTGATCCATCATACTCATTATTCTAGGACTAGATACTTCTCAGAGTCTCGGCAAGGTCACACTCCTTTGCAAGGCAGGGCCTATTATCAAATGATGGAGTGCCTTGGGGTAAGTTAGAAATTGTTTTTGGTCTTAATTAGAGCTGTTCTTACATATGTTCAGTAAATGGAATTCACGTGTTCGTTTTTTGTGTGTGCAGTGTTTGCTTTTCTCACTAGTATGAATGTATGATGCTATTGCAGTTTCTTGTATAATGTATTGCATGAAACGATCATCCAGTGATCTTATTTTTATCTGTCTTGGGTGAAACGAAAAGTCTGAATGAATATCACAGTTGCTCCGCCTGTTCCCCTTATACTTATCAGTTGAAGAATTGAATTCATTCCGCGTGCAGGGATATTCTTTTTGATATTCACTAGATAATTCCCACATCAGTTTCGTATGATATCACCTTTTTCTTTTCATACATTTCATAGATACTTTCTTCATCTGTTACTCTTTTGTGCTGTATGTTAAGCTTATCAAGATCCATTCCCCAATGCGAGCCGATCCAAATCGTGTGGTCAAATGGGTGCCAGATCGTGGGCTCATTGCTGCAGCTAGAGTTGCATCCGAGAAGCTATTGAGGTAGCTTTCTGTCCCCTGTGACTACTTATGTACTGTATTCTCCTGGTATCAAAAGTCTTTGTCCAGCATTTTTTGATACTTCCATGCAGAAAATAAAGCATAGTATAGTTCTTGTAATAGTATTTCTGCATGCTATAATGTTCGAGCAAAGATATTTAGTAATCCAACAACTTTTTTTTGCATCCGCGAGTTAAGTTTTTGTATGTATATGTATGAACAGACTGGCTGGAACAGGATCTAGTGATCCTCTTGCTGCATGTTCTATCATGAAAAAGCAACCTAAAAGGAAAGACAACGGGATTTCAACCCTTAGAAGAAGTCCAGCTGTTGAGCACCAAAGCTACGTAAAACACGTGACCATGTATCCATTGGAGCATAATCCAGCTCACGTTGTGCTTTGCATAGCGCCTACAGATTAAAGCTGTTGTGGATCAAAATTTTGTTAACCCTACAATACATGAGAATCGGCTGCTCGGAAAATCCGTCTGTTGGTAAATTTTGTAAAGTGCATCATCTACAGCAGGCAGCAGACACAGCCTGGTTGAGACTTCTTAGTTAAAAGTTGTGGTGAGGGCATACGAGAATGTATTGTTGCAATAGAACATATGACACATGATGCCTTTTTTTTTTCTGAAGTGGTTTGTAGTGGCTGAGTACAATGAAAGGACCTAGTTTCATTTCACTCCAAGTTCAACTCTAGTTTAGGGGTGTTAGTCGTGTACAAATGCACTAGTAGTGCCATTAGTTTCGAGTAGGAGAGCGATTATTTGTTTGTTTGTTTCATTTTGAAAATGAGTTTAGTCTGCTATGTCAGGTACTAATCTGCATTTACTTGCTATGTCACCTATTATTTAAGATTACATTTATATGTAAGATACATGCAAGACCCTTTTATTATCTAAGTATCAGTAACTACGGTATGTTGCAACACCAGTTTAGATAAGTCCACATAATGGACATTTACTACAAGAGCAGAGTTCTGTTTACCAAAGTATTCATTCAGGCAATCGAAAAGTTGTTTTCTCCAAAGAATTAAAAGGCTGAATCATGCCTGCAGAAAAATGGTATGGAAACAGAATCAAAGACCGGTATTTGAAGAAAGAACCATTTATCAGCTGCAGAAATTTTTTCTGAGGACTTGGAAAAACACCGGATCAGTAATACAGTAACATGAGGTAAGCACACTTGGAAAAGTGTCTAAAACAAGTTAAATATGCAAAAATAGAGATACACATCATTCAATTCCACCAAAAACCATCTATCATAAAATCTCTACTATCCCTAAATTCTCATGCATATCATTGTGTTGTGTATCACATTAGAAGACAAAAATGGATGTTAAGAGTCCGTAATAATGCAAGTGCTCTACTGTGTAACCGATCAGTGTAGAAAGTCTGGGTTAAACAAAAATCATCAGTTGTGGACCCTCAACGACCCAAACGGGAAGCATGTTTCTCTAAGGATACACATCAGCTTTCTTTTTCCCATTCATTACACTGCCATTTTACAATAAGAGCCATTTCTCAGACACATATTAACTGCCATAATTCAAACTAAAAAAAAAAAACCTCAACACTTAATCCCAAGCACTTGCGACTCCAGGGCCATGTGCGCCGTCGCCACCATATCCACCTCCATGATTCCCACCACCACCATATCCACTACTATGATTCCCACCACCGTATCCACCTCCAGGATACCCATATCCGCCACCGTAATTTCCAGCACCACCACCGGAGTTGAATGAGGAATCACTTCTAAAGTCCCTACCACCAAAGCGAGGACCGCCACCAGACCGTTTATTTTTACCCCCACCAAACACTGTCCTCTTACCAAAGCGTGCCAACCAATCGGGTACTTCTTGATTTGATTCTTGCATTAGTTCAGCTAAGGGCCGTGCCAATGACATGTTGCTCTCATTAAAGAAAGCTGTGGCCACCCCTGATTTGCCAGCACGACCAGTTCGTCCTATCCTGTGCACGTAATCATCTATGTCATTTGGAAGGTCAAAGTTTATTACATGTGCAACATGGGGAATATCAAGACCACGGGCTGCCACGTCAGTTGCTACTAATACAGGCGTCCTCCCACTTTTAAATGATTTCAATGCTGCTTCTCTTTCCTGTCAAACAAAAGAAATCTTGTGATAAAAGTTAAGATGATAAATGCTTAATAACATCGTGCATCCAAAACAGGTTTTCTAGCTCAGTGGAGATTTTCACTCAAAGGCAATTCCAGGCTATACCCCAGAAAAATGCTACAGGTACTGAGTCTAAAAATATTGGGGAAAAAAAAATTTCTAACCTGCTGGGTCCTGTCTCCGTGAATTGTAGTAGCAGGAAAGCCATTCATGCATAACCAATGCTCTAAAGAATCAGCTCCTTTCTTTGTTTCCACGAAGACCAACGTAAGTGCTTGCTACAAACAAACAATTACTTTCATCAACACATAGAACAAACCGATATGCTAAATGATAATACGGAAAGCCATATATATATATATATATATATATATATATATATATATATATATATATACATATGACTGTTGTGGGAACATAAATCGGAGCAGTAGAGGATTCATAACTCAGTTAGACACTACCGCCCAGATTATTAAGTAAAATACAAATGAGGCAAAAAGTCGGTGGTTCTTTTCTTGTTTTGTTTTGCTCCTTTCCAACTTTTCTGGCACAACTCAGCAAGAGAATAATTTGATTACTAGATGCTCTACGTGAAACTTCGGACATAAGAATAACAAAAAGCAATATATTATCATTTTTATCATTTAATCTTGTTGTATTATTTTCATGGAATCGAGACATGGACAAGTAAATGGCCATACCACCACAACATTGGGGAAGATGAAGAAGAGTCACACTGTGGTATCAAAAGACAACAAAAAGGAACATAGATATAGGATACGGCCATTATCACAAGTACCTTGCTCTGAGTTCCATTTGCCCTTTCTGCATGAAGAAGGTCCATAAGGTAGCTTCTCTTGTCATTATCTTGAACATATTCAACTCTTTGAATAATTAGATCAGTACTTGAACCAACACGACCAACAGCCAAAAATATGTAGTTTGACAGAAAATCAGATGCCAATCTCTGCAAATGAAGGATAAGAGAACAGAGATATTAAATTAGCCTCAACCAGTGAATACACAAACAATCGTACGCGTACATATGAGCTTAAGAAAAGCTTATATATCTGCATTCACACCACCTTTACCCCCCCCCCCCCCCACACACACACACACCCACCCAAAAAACAAAACATAACAAAAGCAAAAGACACAGCACTCTAAGAAGCTTTAATAAAACTACATAGACAATCAGCAAAATCCAAACAAACAAGAATTTTCCCTTGGGCCAAAAAAAAATATAGAAATTGTCTCAGCAGCTTTCAATAAAGATGGTGGACAGACAAACTTTATGTATGTATAAGTACATGTTGGGAATCGGATCTGGCCTAGTGGTACAGGCCATTGCACCTTTTGGTGAGAACCAAGATTCGATTCCCATCCCCATAATAAAAAATATCCTTCCCAGTTAAAAAAAATTATGTGTGCAGAAAAGGAACAAAGGAAACTTGGACGCAGAAAAATCTGACAAGTTTTATCAAGTTCATTCATAGCATGTCAACAAGGACACATGCCAAACACTAATTTAGTAAGCAAAAACGATTTAGCATATATCAGAATAGCAAGACATAACAGACAATTGAAACAGGATAAACTAGAAAGAAAACCTGGATCTCCTTTGGGAAGGTTGCACTGAATAGCATTGTTTGTCTTTCACCCCGCGGAGGCATATCCATTTGTTCTACTATCTTTCTGATTTGAGGTTCAAATCCCATGTCTAGCATTCGATCAGCTTCATCAAGAGCCAAATACTTTATCATCTGCAACGATACCTTTGCTCTCTCGAGCATATCAACTAATCTTCCAGGAGTAGCCACAAGAATATCAACTCCTTTTTCAAGTTCTCGCAGCTGCAATATTCATAGCACTAACTGAGAAGAACATATCAAGAAACGATACCCTTTTGAAGGAAATACTCATGCTATACAAAATATATCAGATCACAAAATCAAAATCAAAATCAACTAAAAGCATACTAAATAATCATATGGGGACATAGTGAAATATGCGATAGAAACTTTTTCGGATAACAATGCATAAGGAGGCTTTATTCCAACAAAATCTAGTTCTTTCACAATCAAGTTTACAAGGAACGCATTTCAACAAATGCAACTTTTATCACAGTCAACTTTATGTGAAGGGTAATTCTTTCACAATCAATTGACCAAACACTTCAGTGGAGCCTTTGATATGCCACCTTTTCTTCTGAAGGCAAAAGCAAGCTGGTACACTCAATTCAATTTAGACAGCAACGACAACTCTTAAACAAAATCCGAAATATTAGAAAGAAACAATATCAAGAAAAGGGAAATACAATTTAAATCAGTCAAGAATATTCAAGTAATAAGGTAAACAAGTTGAATTGCTTTCAAATAGTCTAAGTTAGAGTTTAAGTACATGCGTCGTGCTCAAGTTGGAAATGCATTAATCATCCAACCAGTTCATATAGACTAAAATATTGTCAATCAACTAAAAATAATTTCTATCTTAGATTGTATAATACCAACTAAAATAAAAATATAAACCAACTCATCCACAAAGCTTTCTGATTAATACATTAAAAGATGGATGGCAATTATAGTACCAAAACATTTAACAATGTCAAATTCTGTCCAAGTTTAAAATCGCAAAGGAGTGTCTGATGCCAAGCAAAGTAAACTTCCAACTACATTATCAAAGAGCACTTTATAGCAACAACAACAACAAAATACTCAAACCTTGTACCAGTTAATTAAAGGCAACTGCCGTATAAAAAATATATTTAAATGAGTGCTTTCACAATTCAAGTTCTACACTGTTAGGGTTGGGCTTGCTTGTGCATGCTAACCTAGTTAATGTTTGACACGTATCAAATCAAGCAAAAACCAAAACAAGCTCGAGTTGTTGGAATGGTGATGAGCACAGATTTCTGCATCGGAAAATGCAAATCATTCATAATCCTAACACAAAGACAAATGAAAGCTTGCAACACAATTATTTACTAGGGTGACAACTAGAAAATGATGTTTCTGGAAATCAATGTTCCCTTCAAAAAAAAAAAAATCAATGTTGGTAACTTGGTATGAAACCAAGAATGGCAACGAAATCGTATTGACTTAGCCACATTGTGTTGGCCTCAAAAGCTCTAGTCCTTACAAACAAAAACTAAACATTGAGCATTAACAGTGTTCACTCTTCAAAATCCAAAAGCCAACAATCCAACAACGGCTTCAGTGAAGATTACACTACCTGCTGGTGAATTGGAGCTCCTCCATAAACCACCACAACCCTAACACCTGTCTGATAGGCAAACTTCTGTGCTTCTCCATGTATCTGGAAAGAAAAAGCATGGATAGTTGTCATAACCTCATTGACTCCGAGCTAATAAAAGCATAATGAGAGCTGCCAGATCAAAAAACTACCTGGATTGATAGCTCTCTGGTAGGGGACAAAATAAGAGCAAGTGGAAATACAGTTCTAGTTCCACGAGGCCTTTGAGTAAAGCCTCCTTTCATAATACCACTTATAACGGGGAAGCAAAAAGCAGCTGTTTTTCCGGAGCCTGTCTGAGCACACGCCATCAAGTCTCGCCCAGCAAGAGAGATGGGAATGGCATGACGCTGTATAGGAGTTGGTTTGACATACTTGCACCTCTTAACATTCAAATTAACGGCCTCACCTAAATCAATTTCAGCAAAGGTGTTGACAGGAGGAGGTACATTATCCCCACTAGTCTCTACAGGAATATCTTCATAAGCATCAAAATTAATGCCCGTATTCTCATGCTCCACAGATTCGACCTCTATATCCCCACTCCCCTCGTCATTGCCAAAAGGATTTACCTCCCTGTCCCTCCCCCAGCCTCCACCTCTGCTCCCCCAAGCACCACCACCACGACCTCCCTCTCTGTTTCCCCTTCCATAATCATTCCTGGAACCACCCCAAGGTAACTTATTTTGGCTTCCATTGTTCTCATATCTATTCACACCAGCTGGAGGACCACTAACTGACGGAGCAGGTGACTCCGAAGTTGGAGGTCTATTGCGAAGATGCGGTGGTACATATGCAGGCTTGACGTGAGCAGAAGCTAACGTACCGCTGCTTGCTCCAGCATTTTCTGAGGATCCGGTTGCCGAATTACCAACCGACTCTGCCCATGAACTACTCATCTTGTCAAAAATTCACCTACTGAGGAAAATTTAACTAACCAAATCCAAATACTCCAAAAAGCCGAAGAAAGAAAAATCTAAACGATAATGAACAAAAATACACCTAATATCCGTCAACTCGCACCTGCCAAAATTATAAAATGGAAATAAGTTAAGCAAATGCACATCATATGTTAAATTAAACACCGAAAAAACAAAATGCCACGAAAATGAAGCAAATGCAAACGAGGAAAATCCACAATCTGCAAAGACGCAGCACATTGCATAATCGTAACGGGAGAGCTCAACCATGAAAAGAGATGGTGTGCCCCTGTGAAAAATACCTGACCAGCTGAGATTAAAGGACGAAGAAGATGAAGAAATGTGCTGACGATTATATTTTAGATTCTGCTGAAGCGAAAATTGCGAAACCCTAGAGAAAAGGTAGGTTTAAAGAGAGCTACTAAAACACTTAATTAACAAATTTAAAGTGTTTGGACTACAATTTTTTCCTTTTTTACGAGAAAGTGTTTGGACTACATAACATGAATTTAGGAGGAAATATGAGTCGTAAGTGGGGAGTATTCGAATACTTAATTTTTTATTTTTTTATTTTTACATAAGCTTATTTTTTTCATATATATTAGTTTTGATACATCAAGTAAGATTTGATTCACGACCAATGTAAAATTTATGTATCTTCGTTGGGATAAACTATGGCAAAAAGTATTATAACACTATATACCCAAAAAAAAAGATTAAACAAAAATCATTTTTTACAAAAATATTCACAATATTAGATTAGGAAGTCGAGCGTTATCGCTAGGTGTAGACCTGGCCAAATGGACGAACCGGATCGGACTGGAACCGAAATCGGCGGTTTTAAATAAGACTTGGTTTGAAGTAGGTTTGATTGAACGCCGGGTTGAAATACCGACGGTTTATTATTTTAAGCCTAAGATTGCGGTTTGTGCCGGTTCATTGTTTATCCGGTTTCTTTCCGGTTGATTACTGATTCGTGCTACGTTTTAAAATTTCATAATTTTTTTTTCTTTTTCATTTTTATATAATACTTATTATTTTCACTACAATAACAAATTATTATTCTTTTCACTATAATTACTAAAGCGAATGTAATATATATTTTTTTTAAATAGATTTCTATTTGGTTTTAAAAATAATATTAATATTGTGTTATTTTATTTATATGTAAATAATGTTATTTTAAAAAATTGTGTTATTTTTTCAACGCCAGACGTAATTCGATTTTTTTCACGTATTTTTATATGTAATCGTATTCGAATGACAACACATATAAAAAATCGAAGAACGTAGTTTTATTATTTCTTTTTAGTCTTTTATAGTTTGTTTGTAAATGTTTTTATAGTAATTTTTATTATTGTTTTTTGTAAAGTCTTTTATAGTTTTTTTTATAATTTTTTTGATTCGGTTTTAAGTATAGGTGAGATATATTATGTTGATTATAAATGTTGTTTCATTAAATATTAAGTGAGATATATTGTGTAGTTCTTATTGTTTATGTAAATTGTGTTATTCTTTCACGCCAACATCAAGTAATTCGGTTTTCTGCGTATTTTATATGTAATCGTGTCTGAGGCACAACACATATAAAAAAATCAAAGCGAACGTAGTTCTTATTGTTTATTTTTTAGTCTTTTATAGTTTGTTGTAAAGGTGAGATATATTGTGTTGTTTTTCTTATATGTAAATTGTGTTATTTTTTCAACGCTTGTACCGGTAATTCGATTGCCTACGTATTTTTTATATGTAATCGTGTCGGAGGCACAACACATATAAAAAAATCAAAGCGAATGTAGTTCTTATTGTTTATTTTTTAGTCTTTTATCTTATTGTTTTTTTTAGTCTTTTATAGTCTTCTAATATGTTTTTATAGTATTTAAAGGTGTATTAAATGTTTGTTTTATTGTAGTCTTTTATAGTATATATATGTGTTTGTATTTTATAGTTTCTTATAATTTTTTAGGTTTGTATATGGTTTTTATGGTTTTGTTAATAGTTTTCTATAGTTTTTTTTTTTTTAAGTTTAAAGTAGTAGGTTTTTATAGTTATTTTTAATAGGTTTTTATAGTTTCTTATAGTTTTTTTTAGTTTTGTGTAGTGTTGTTATGGTTCTTTATAGGTTTTTATTGTTGTTTGTATTCTTTATAGTCTTTTTTTAAATGTTTGTTTTATTGTAGTCTTTTATAGTATTCTTATGTGTTTGTATTTTATAGTTTCATATAATTTCTTAGGTTTGTATGTGGTTTTTTTGGTTTTGTTAATAATTTTCTATAGTTTTTTTAAAGTTAAAGTAGTAGGTTTTTATAGTTATTTTTAATAGGTTTTTATAGTTTGTATCGGGTTTTTTTTTATGGTTTTTTTAATAGTTTTCTATAGTGTTTTTAGTAGTAGTTTTTTTTATAGTTATTTTAAAATTGTTTTTTTTAATCTTTTATAGTTGTTCTATGATTGTAACAAATATATAAGTAAGATATAAATTGTGTACCTTTAATCGATGTCGGTATTTCGAGCGTTTGTTCCTCCTGAAGTTTCAGTGTCACCGCCTTCAAACTGTGACTCCATCTTCTGACTCAATGTCTTGAACCCTCTTCTCGGCTCGTACCCAATCTTGACAAAGCATTTGCTTCTCTAAAGTGGTGGGACGAAGTGAACATCTTTTATTGGTAAGCACATATCCTGCCATGCTGAAAGTTCGTTCAACAGTGACGGTCGAAACAGGGCAACTTAAAAACTTGACCGCCATCATTGCTAGAACTGGAAATTCTTTAACATGTCTCTTCCACCACTTCAATAAGTCGAACTCGAAATCATAGGTCTCGGTTTCACAGCCTTCAAATGTTGTGTTTAGAAATTTGGATATCTCTATACATTGATCGGATGACGATGCTCGACCGCCATCATTGCTAGAACTAGAAATTCTTTAACATGTCTCTTCCACCACTTCAATAAGTCGAACTCGAAATCATAGGTCTCGGGTTCACAGCCTTCAAATGTTGTGTTTAGAAATTTGGATATCTCTGTACGTTGATCGGATGACGATGTCGCTCCCTTCTGTCGTTTCGAATTCATTTTATCCAGAACTTTTTGAAGTCCCCGTAGGACACCTGTAGGGTTAGTAGAAACACTTGCGGATGGATTGGGAACCGCTTCGTTTCTCAATCAATACATACGCTCATATTCAACATACAAAGCGTTTAATAAAATTTCTAGTCTAACTATTTCAACTGTAAAATCTACCGGGGGCACATTATGAGTAACAGACAAAGCATCATAGTAAGCACCTAACATGTTAGACAAACCTACTAGTCTTATACGAGGGTCGAGCATAGAAGAAATGAGATAAGTGTCAGGAATATACAACATGTATTTATTCCATTTCTCCTTCATCGACACTAAACATTGAAATAATTATGTGTCGTGTTCCATGGTTTCAAACTCGGCAGTTATTTCTACACAAGCAGGCAAGACTAAATGTGCTGTGGGTTGATAACATTTTGAAAACAATACTGTAAATTTTTTGAATATTTCAAAAACATCCATAAGTTTCTTGCATGAAGTCCAAATAGAGGGATACAAACGATATTCACTCGGACAGTGTTCACTTAAAAATTCACAAAAGGTATTTTTAATTTTGTTTGTTTTTTTCCAAAGATCATGAGTCGTGTTCCACCTATGCGGTACATCTTGCGGCAGTTTGACTTGGCGGTGACCTTTCTCTTTAAGAAATTTATGCCACTTACTAACAAGAATATTTCTACCTAAAATATATGAAATCGCAGTTTTTATCGCATGAATATTATGGTCAAAAACTTTTAGACCATCCTTTACACATAAATTAAAGATATGGCATAAACATCTAACATGAAAAATTGACCGTTACAAAGAGGTTCACAATATCGGGATAAGTCGGGAATAGAAGCAGTGTTGTTTGAAGCATTGTCAAACGCAATAGAAAAAACTTTACCTTTTAAATCGTATTCCTCAAAAATATCAACGAATAAAGATGCAATGTTAGAAGCAGTATGAGTCTCGTTAAATAAACGAAAAGCAAGTAACCATTTTTGGACAATCCAAGTGTTGTCAATCCAGTGACCCGACACGCCCAAATAAAAATTGTTCGTCCTCCTATCCTCCCAAATATCGGCACATACACATATTCGGAATTTATTTTTCTTCAAACTTTCTATATTAATAATATTTTGTCGTTTAATAAATTTATTTTGAAATCCCTAGTAACCGTTGCACGAGGGATACGAGTAAAAGCCGGCTGCAAAGCCCCTTGTACGTAACTTTCGAAAATAGGATTCTCAGGAAAGGTAACAGGAAGACCCATCCCCGCAACAAGATCCGTGATTAGATCTCTACAGTTATCACGAGTGTAAATAAAGAGTGGATTAGTGTTACCTCATTGGAGCTCGGCATGTTTATTTTGGGTTGAGAAGCGCCGTCTTCCAATTTTTCCGGATGTTTACTTAAAATGTGACCCCGCATAGTTCCATAACTACCGGCATGTTTAAATTGGTATTTTTGGCCACAGAAATTGCACACCCCGAAGAAATACATTCCGGGGTTAGCTAATGCTATTTCATCAGTCCGAAGAACCTTTGTGAAAAATTCCGTAAAAATTCTCGATCTTAACCTTTTTTCTTGTGCTTTGGATCGGGATCGGGTACTTTCACCACCATCTAAATCGACTGACTCGGGAGTAGGAGTAGGATCAGCACTAGCACTAGCACCATGCCGACTCCCACCACGTCCTCGTCTTGGACGGGAAGCATTCGGAAATATACATCATGATCATCATCAACGTCGACTTCATCATTATCTTCATCTTCGTTAAGGTTGATGTTAAAATTTCCAAGTTGAGACATTATATCGTTGTAATGACTATCAAATTCATCTTGATTGTAACCTGAAGGTGTGTCAACTGAGGAATCGAAATGTGATTACCGGTGACAGGGTCTGTATAATATTGGGGTCTATAGCCACCAGCAAGATCATCCGATTCCGGCACAACCGTGTCATCACGGAAAGTAACATTTCGATTGCCTTGTGTTGATGCACCTCTTCTTGACATTGTACAAAATCTAAATTACATATAACGGTTATAAAAAAATTAAATTAACTAACCAATTTTACTTATAACTAAAACCGAATTGAAGTAACGATTAAATCAGAACAACTTCAAATTTCGGTCTAGTAAAGTAAATTTGATTATAAAATTTAATTTTTTTTTACACTTGCAAAAAAATTAGTTGAATATAATACAAAACCAAATTTACTTATAACTAAAACCGAATTGAAGTAACGATTATATCAGAACAACTTCAAAAATCCGGTATCGTAAAGTAAATTTAATTGTTGTTTTTAACAACTAAACAAAGTTAATAATCAAAGAAATGAATAGAAGATGTAAGAAATGAGTAGAAGATGTAAGAATTGAGAGAGATTGGTGTAGGATTTATGAAATGGAATGGGGTAGTATTTATAGGAATTTTTTTTGGGGTGTTTGGGAGAAGAAGAAAAAAAAAAGAGCCGTTGGGCCGGTTCCGGTTCCAGTTCCGGTCCGGTTCCGGCCAGGCCGGTTCCAACAGGCGGTTCCGGTCCGGTTTCGGTTCCAAAAATCATAAACCGGCACCCAACCGGCGGTTCCCCAAACCGCCGGTTCCGGCTCCAACCGGCTGTTCCGGTTTGTGTTGGCCAGGTCTAGCTAGGTGTGGCGATATTGCGTCATTCAGAAAACTCGCCAATTATTAATTATGATTATATTATAAATCATTCCTTAAAGACTCGTTCGCCGCCCACATAATCTCCGTCGCCTTCTTCCTACCCTTCCCTCCCGCTAATCAATTACCTTGGAGCAAAATGGTTGCCGATCAATCGTTAGAAGAAGCATATAGAAGCCGAAAGTCTCGGATTTTTCTTCCCAGCTGACGCCTCTTTTAGGTATGTGCCTCAGGAAGAAAGCCAGCCTATCTTCCTACTACAAGTCAAAGCCATTCTAGGAAAGCTCCACCAAAAAATTGGGTGTGACATTGTTACAGGCAGGTACGCGGATCCACATATATTCACTGGCTGGGATGACGACTTGGAGTTCACCAAATATAAAGACAACATCGATAATTTCATGGGTTTGGAACAAGCTAGAAGTCGGTGCCAATCCCGATTGACCATTTCTTGGACCTATGGCGGCCTTGGTGTAGAGCTCTTGTCATAAAACTCATTGGTAAGACTATCTCTAATAAGTTCCTTGTTCAGTGATTCTCTGAAATGTGGATATCGAAAGGGCGTCTATAAGTCAGTGATTCGGAATATGGTTTTTACGTTGTCAGTTTTACGATAAAGGTTGACTATGATATTGCCCCTGATGGATGGACCCTGGATAATCCAAGGCCACGCTAGCATGGATTTGTTTCCCTGAGCTATCTATTTGGTGTTTTGAGAAGGATATTTTGATGGATCTAGGTGTTAGTAATACCATCCGCAACGGAAGCGATTTAAGGATCTAGATCTATAAAATACACGTAATAAAATAACTAGATCTACATCTACAGGGGGGTTGTAGAACATACCTCTTGGATCTCAAAATCCAAGTTGGAGAACCGCAATAGAAAGAACGAACGAAGGTGTGAAGAGCACCACGATCTTCCGTACGTGTGATCCAAGCAACTCCCGGTGGAAGGAAATCCTCGTCTCGAATCCTTCCGATATGCTACCCGGAAAAATCTCCAAGATTTCTCCTCAACCCTCTTGGCCGAAATTTATATATCTCCTCTCTAAGAGTGATAGTCGAAATTTACATGTGTGTTAAGACTTGGGAGAACTCTCTTTATATAGGAGAGTAAAACTTAGCCTCCAAGGATTTTTATTTTGTAAATAAATAATCCAATTAATAAAAGATAATTCCATAATATTCTAGAACAAATCTAGAATAATATTTATCTTTATTATTTACCATAAATATTTATCCAATAAATATTTTATGCACATGTCTTATTAATCACAAGAAAACTAATTTCTTGTTGACCAATAAACACATGGGGCGAAATTTATATGTTGACCTAGTCAATATTAATTTTGCCATCACACAACAATTGGGCCAAGATTATGGAAAATGTTTTTTCCACATATTTAATTATTTAGCCCAACTAATTTAATAGTCCACTAAACAATTAATTCACATATCGTTTTAATAAAGTCCAACAAGAACTAAATTAATATTATTAGGATTCGACGTCCGAGAATAGCTATGCTATTTTAGGTGGCACGTCGGGGACCATGGACTAATAATCAGCGGCTCCGATAAATCAAATAAATAATTATCTTACGAACAAAATAATTATATTTGATAAATCAATCACAGGAATATGCCACCATAATCCCGTGACTGCACTCCTCCGATTATGAGATTATATTTATCTCCTCACGAGAATAATAATAAGCGTCCATTGATATAATCATTACATATGGATTAATCCTCCATAGACTGTTCATTCTAAATCGGGAAGTTACCGTTAACCCTTTTTAGAACCTCTTATCCTTATTTACCATTAACCCCTAGTGATCAATTAATTCATACAACTCACTTTGGTAGCTAATCGGTGTAATATGAACTCGTGGATCGATCGGTTTAGGATTAACAAATAAGTGGAATCGTCATCTACTTCCATAAATGGAAGGAATGGATTTCGTATATCTGTGATAACACGACTACTCACTCAATCCAAGACAATGCCAAGATGGGGTAATTCGGACCACAGGACTCGGTGTAATCCTTAATCGCCAAGTCAAACCTCATCCGATTCAAGCGGTTGGATCGTGATCACCTCAGGATTAAGATATATCCATAAATATCATCCATTGATTCGATAAGACTTCTCGATTACGGAATTATATCGTGAACTCTAATCAAATCGGTCCAAATACTATATGATATATCTATCATATATAAATGCCCCATTAGGTTCTCTTAACCGAAAGTCCGGATAAGACAATCACACCTATTGTGTTCTGGGCGCATTAATAGCACGTTAAAGGAGAGACCCGATACTCTCGATTAACTTCACTACGGGCTAATTGTATTTTAAGTACATCTTCACTAACTCAATCCTCCCGTGTATATACCATACACTGAGTTAAGTGATTACATAAACAATATACTTTAGGATTTTCTGTAGTGTAATTACTATTGTCACATCGGTGAATATGAGAATAATAAATATGAATAACAATATCATTTCATTTATTAAATAAAACAATTACAAAAATTGTCTTTCGGGCATTACACCTAACACTAGGTAACCTAATTGGAATCACAGTGAAGATTGACATGTTACCCGCCATAAATATGTGAGCAAGGTATGCAAGGATCTGTGACGAAGATCGGACTAGCGTCTCGTCACGTGTCATGCCTACAATGATTCAACAATAAATGAAGACATAGAAAGTACACCTTAAGGGCCAGAAAGACCCGAGCTGAGCAAGTTCGACCCCTCTCCCGACCTCTGCAGGTCGGCCAAGGCAAGAATCAGCTTGCCCGTGTCCCACCCTACATGTCGGCCTAAGTCCTTCTCGGACCTAAGTCCCCACATGCACAATTAATCAGATAAACATGGAAATAATATTCAGGCATAAAGGCTCCTATCCGATATTCAAATTACCAAGATTATCTCTTATAATTAAGGATGATGAAGATAAAAAAGAAGAAAAAGAGTGCTGACGATTATATTTTGGATTCTGCTGAAGCAAACATTGCGAAACCCTAGAGAAAATGTAGATTTAAAGAGAGCTACTAAAATTTTAAAGTGTTTGGACTACAATTTTTTATTTTTTTTACGAGAAAGTGTCTAGACTATTCCGTATTCGTAGTGGGGAGTATTCCGTATTCGTTTACTTAAATTTATTTTTTTTCTGACAAGAGTTTATTTATTTTCTGTGATGGAGAATTCGATTTTCTTCGTTGGGATGAAACTATGGCAAAAAAAAAGGGTACAATAGCACTATATACCCCAAAAATTTAAAGAAATTTCATTTTTTAGAAAAATATTCACAATGCGGCGCACCATCGCCGGTTCTTTGGAAATGTGGATAGTCGGGAGTAGGTGGATGATTGTCTAAGCCTTGATATGCATGGGAAAGACGATACTGATCATTGGAGGTTCGTGTTTCGTGAGATTATGATGGGAGTTTGGTACTGGCGAAATCAAGAGGTGCATCAAACGGGCGCCCAACGCCCACCGGTGGACGTTTTTGTATCACAGGCAGTTCGCAGGGGCAGGGAGTTGAAAATAGCTTGGGGAAGATAGTTATTCTATTTGATGCAGTTTATTTGTTGCAGTTTATTATGTACGGTTTACTTAGCGTTTGAACTATGTGGCGTGCGTTGTATATATATTTTTTACAAAGTTTTTAATGAAGATCCGATTTACACAAAAAAAAAAAAAATTTATATTCACAATGCCTAGATTCAATGTGTTTGGGAAGTCGAGTCAACGACAAAACAAAACTAAAACCAGGTCAGCCAAAGCAAGAGAGGCCCAACACGCGTGCACAATAAATTGAGGAGTTAGGGTTTGATCTGTGACGACCGCTCCGATCGATAAATAAGGATCAATGACTACTAGTTGTCAGACTAAAACCAATTGGTGTTAATAAATGTGCAACTTTATTTCCTTTAACAGTTGAAATAAGAGTTGTTTGATAATATTTTATACTCCTACTTAATTAATTAAGTGTCACTTAATTTTACATATAAATAACACAAAAGTTTTCCAGCCACACTCGACCCACTTATCGCTTAAAATGGAGTAGCATCCGATTCCTATTTTCTCGCCAAGAATAACCCACTATCATTCTCACGTAATTGAAATGTTGTTCTCTTTTAATCCAATTGTTTTTTTTTTCTTTAATGTATCGTTCATTTTTTTTGTGTTTTTAACTGCTTTTACTATATAAAAAAAATCATTCTATTATTCTATGTCCATGAACATGATACCATAACACTTTCCTACACTTTGTATTTTTTTCGATGGAATACTTTGTATTAAGTTCTCTTAAAGTGATTACTTTGATTCAAGTTACTAAAACATTAAGTTCTCCAATTGAATACTTTCGATACATTAAGTTACTTTTTTTTTTCGTTTCAAAAAAAAGTTACTAATTTTTGTGTTTCTTATTATTAGAGATATAATTAGATTTATATTATATATTTTGATATTATGCATTTATGGTGATATATTATGTATTTATGGTTATATATTAAAACTATACAGAAGTCTTTTCGGCGCTTATATATTGTAATGCTTTTATTGAATAACAACAAAGATTTTCTCATTTTCACTATTCTATCGTGATATCGTGATTTCTCAGACTAACGTCTTTCGATCCCGAGCAAGATCTACGAAAAAGAATGCCGGGTGGGGTTTGTGACATCAATATGATCAAACCTCACCCCTCCCAATTTTATTTTTTAATTTTTTTCACGTTGCAAATTTTTTTTTTATAGTTAATATCAAGATTTTTTTTTTCCTTTTGAATAAAACCCTAGCCGCCACCGGATCATTGCCGGCATCAATGGCCACCCGTTCAGCTTCGCAGCACCGCCCTCTCAGGCCCAAGGAAACAGATCTCGCAACCCGGTGTAATATTGAAACAGAGCCACCGTCATGGAAGCCGCTTGTGGTGGCACCACTCATAGAAATTAAAACAGCCGCTTGTGGTGCCTATATAATTTGTTTGGCCTATTGCAGGAAAATGGGATACCTAATTTGCTGGCACTATCACCGCATGGAAAAACAATTAGGAAATAATTAGATTCAACAAGTACAGTATTGAATCTGTGAAGCGGACACTCTTTAAACAAATTAATGGAAGCACTTGGACCAACAAAATCTCGGCAGCATCCCCCAAAATGGGTGGTAAAGGTAAATAATGGGAGGTAAACGATTGGGGTAGGCTGAAATTTCTGGGACCGTATTTTAGGATATCGCCCTCCACATTTTTGTTTTTTTTTTTTTTCCGCACGGGTATATCCCACAAAAATTTTATTTTCTGCTAGGGTACGTCCCCCTCCCTCCTGTTCAAACAGGTTGATTTCTTTTTTTCGCAAGCAGGTATATCCTCAAATTTTCTTTTCTGCACGGGTAAATCCCAATTTTTTTTTTATGCAAGGGTATATCCCACAAAAAATTTATTTTCTGCTAGGGTACGTCCCCCTCCCTCCTGTTCAAATAGGTTGATTTCTTTTCTGCAAGGGTATATCCCTCAAATTTTCTTTTCTGCACGGGTAAATCCCAAATTTTTTCTTATGCAAGGGTATATCCCTCCCTCCTGTTAACACAGGTTGACCATTGGTTCTTTTAGGGTATATCCTGAAATTGTGTCCCAGGATTTCTTCATACACCCACTACTCATTCCTCCCGGTTACTGTTGAAGATGCATCCAACCGCCATCAACGCCTACAAGTTTCAAGCTTTCAGTGTCTTTAGCTCCCATGAGCTTGGGGGCTATTAGAGATATAATTAGATTTAGATTATATATTTTGATATTATGCATTTATGGTGATATATTCTGTATTTATGGTTATATATTAAGCTTCCTCTAGAAGTCTTTCGAGGCTTATATATTGTAATGCTTTCTATTGAATAACAACAAGCCTTTTCTCATTTTCACTATTCTATCACTTATGATTTTTCTTTTTCTTTTTTAATAATTGAAATGCTTTATACATTTTTTTTAAGTTATGAAGTATATATGCATATTAAAAAAATTATTTGCCTCAAACTTAAATGTGAAAAATAAAATATTGTGGCATATTTATATACATATACAAAAATGTGTATGGATAAAATATTAAAAATAAAACATGTCTCGATTTCAGATCAATATTGTTATCAAACAGTCTAATCAATTTCAGTACTTAAACTATTCAGTAACAAACGACCCTTTAGTTGTCTTTTTTTTTTTTTTTTTCCCCATTCGTCGAAACGAAATTACTTTATTTAGATGAGCTATTACCCACACGTACATCGGTGCTGGAATGTTGTACCCAAACCATTTGCTAACTCCGACATCAGCTTTTGGTCACGGGACATCAGTTGTACACACGATGAGACTCAAACCCGTAATCTTTTGGTCACGGAATATTAGCTTAATCACTTGATCAATGGAGCTTCATTGGCTATTGAGACTCGGTTGCCTGCATCACTTGACCCGTAATCTTTTGGTCCGTGGACCACCATATGATGCACCTAGATCCGCCCATGACACCAACATCTCTATTTTTATCACTATAATATTTCAAACTAGTCAATAACCCGTGCATAATGCACGGGTGATATAAATTTAAAAATAAAAAAATTATTAGATTTTATTTTTGAAAATTTAAAATTCAACCAACACTCTCATCTTTGAGAATGGTACGTGTACTCAATTTCCTTATAAAGCTTACGAAAAATGATATGAACCATACATTTTTATAAATAAAAAAATTAAAAACCAACAAATCAGAAATACCACATCCTTTGTTCATGAATTATGATTTTTTTATACAAATCAAATGATGTAAATTATAATTTTTTTAATCATCTGTAGTCTACTATTCAAGATCAAGAGGTACAAAATTCAAATTTTCATTGATAAAGTCAAGAGTTTAAACAAAACTCTTGGCCATAAAAGAATTGTTAATAGATTTTAATACAGTTTTGGGAACAATGATTTTAATACTTACATAAGATCATAATATTTTTATAGATTTTAATACTGTTTTTGAAACAATGATTTTAATACTTACCTAAGATCATAACACACTTTGTCATCATGTAAGTTATAAGACATGGATAATGATAGAATAATAAAGTTACTCCGGTCTTCAAAATGTCTACAACGACGACCATCATATTGTGGTGGTAAGTGTTGTTATTTTGAATTTTTTTTTATTAATGAACAATGTGTGATAAGATGACTGTTCTTATTAAATTTTCGTAGTTATCAAAACAAAATATTCCTTTTTATTTGTCATAATTATAGTTCCAAATCAATATTGATTGTACTTTTCTAAATATTCCCTAATTTTTTAAAGGGTAAGAGTGTGAAAACAATATTGCATTAATAATATTCAACAGATGTCAATGTCATTTTGATGGTCAAGTCAAAATATTAACTCATCTTCCTAATTTGTTGTTTTTAGCAATTGCGACAGTTAAATAGAAACGAAAAAATACTATAAACAAATATGAACCATAAACCTTTCGTTTTTACGAATAAAAAAAATCATAGGTGCCTCAACAGAATAATACAAATATGAGCATGAATATTAATATAAAAACGGAGTGTAGTGATCAAAATTGTAAGTAAACAACCTTTTTTTTGTTGTTGCATGTTTTGGTGCAAAAGATAATGGTGAAGTCGGTTGTAGTGGCAACAAAAACAACACCGCTTATCAGCGATACGACATTGAATTGGCATTTCCTTACAACTTAATAAACAAGAGAGCCTTTAAGGGCACTCAACTGTGCCTTTAAAGGCATTCCACTTCATGCCTATTTTTAAACATACCCTTAGGTAAAATTATTGGATACCTTTGAAGGCCCCCTAAAAATCAAGAACGGGCTAACTAAGAAGAAGCCACATCTCAATCTCCGACAACATCTTATTCTTCATCCGACCAATTCTTCTTCTTGGGTCATTCAATAATAAGGCTTAAGACACCTGAAACAAATTGAAATTGATGTTTAAATATAAACCCAGAAACAATTTTAACAATAATATACTACCATTTCAAAAAAAAAAAAAAAACAATAATATACTACCACTCAAAAAACAGAAACAATAATATACTAATACATAGGAATTTGAGTTGTTTCCCAAAACATAATAATCAAGAACGATACGTATAACGTCATGAAATGAGCCTGAAATAAGTCGATTCTTATTAACACGAAGGGTATATGAAGCTGTATTCCGTTCATTGGATTATTCGAAAACTTAAAAATACAATGGACGTACTTTGTTGGAAGACAAATATCTGACCTGATGAGTTTCAAGCGGGAGCCAAGAAACTCATCAGTAATGAACGGATTCTCTCGATTATACATGGTAATAAAGTGAGGTTACAGCAACAAATTAAATCAATAAATATTCAGGAGTAGCAAAATCATTTTTAAATGATAACAGATCAAGAAGCCAAATTCAGCAAAGACGAAGACTTACATTCATTCCAATAACTCTTGAGCAATGATATTCTTACGGTGAAGTGAACCATGCAAGTGAATTCTAAAGTTCTGAAATCCAAATTGATAAGAAGTAAAGGGGTCATACAACAACCATGTCATCCATAAAATTCCACTCAGAACAGCAGAAGAAGTAAAAAAAAAAGAATTAGTCAACAAAATGGATGAAATTACCATTCGTTAATTGTAAAATGGATGAAACTCTCTCCAATTCGTTTCATCCATCCGCTCACCAATTCGTTTCATAACCAATAATTAGTCAACAAAATTACCATGAATCAAAAGGCCGCTCCTGAAAAGCTATAGCAATCATCGAAAAGAAAGTGTGATTAATATCATTAACATCAACACTATGGCTATGAAAAATAATAATTCACCTAAAAGTTTGTTCATTATGGCTTAGAAAATGGATCAACTTCAAATTGTAAAAACGTCAGGGTCGGTTAAATAAGAAAAGCCATTAAACAGCAAACTTCTATGGTATCCATGAAGAAAGCACACACATATAACTCTAAAGCCTTTCACAAAGGCTAGGGCATTAAATCAACTAAAACTATAAATCCTTTCACAATGCGGCAAGGGCTTTAAGATTCACCTTCTGAGAACATATATTACAGCCTCAAACATGCATGTTGTTGGCAGTCACCTTCTGAGAACATATATTTTAGCCTCAAACATGCATGTTGGCAGTGGACTTGGGATCCTCTCATGTACACATAAGGGTCAAGTTGTGTTCACACATTTGTCCTACGTGCAAGGCAAAAAAATTCTTCCACATAGGACAAAGGTGTGAACACTTCTTGACCCTTAAGTTACATGAGAGGATCCAAACCCGTTGGCAGTCACCCATACGAAGATGAACAAAAGTGAAGTACAAAGATTTGTTAAGAAAGCATGGAACATATACACTTAGCTTGGAGTCTTAATGACAAAGATCTGTTAAGAAAGCGAGAGATCTACACTTAGCTTGGAGTCTTAATGACAAAGATTTGTTTTGCTGATGTACATGTTGTGGGATTTCCACTCTTACGAATAAAAGTATAAAACATCTGATCGTTTGTTAAAAAGAAAATTTAATCATTTAAAGACGCATGTTGTAACATCTTTCGGATATCGAGTTCTTATCCGGAAATTGAATGTTCGTCATTTGACTTTTAGAGAAACCCTTAAACAATGTAAATCTTTCGTCAAAATAGACAATAAAAATGCTGATACTCGGAGAAACAGACCCTCATGGTCTTTCCTAAAAACAATTCAATGGAATACAATCGATGTCAAATTAAATCATGCATAACTGAAATAACGGCTAGAATCACATACAACCAACATACATAATGAAAAGGGAAACTACTAAAGCTATTTTGCATTCATGCCTTATTAAAAAAAATTACTAAAACAAATTACTCAAACATATGGAACTATATGACTTCATATCTAAGTTTGCTAGCTCTCCATACTCACTAGCATACCCCTCTTGAACCTGCATATGTCTCATTCTTATTCCAAATAAATGAAAGAAAAAGAAACTCACGTGTGTGATAAAAAAAATCCATGCACACACGTCATGTAATCAATTGTGTTATCCCAGTGATCACAATAGTCACACCCACATGCACACCATGTATAGTTATTGTGTCATCCCAAAGTTTCACAATAACCACACACACAAGTAGGGCCGGAGATATGTATATCAACGTGAGGTCACGTGAGCCATTGAGATCTGGAGAAAAATAGTATTAAAACGATTTAGTTTTGTTGTATAAAAATTGCATTTTGTAATTAAAAAAATGTGGTTTTGGGCTACGATGACCCCCCTGAAACAAATTTTCAGAGTGAAAATGTAGTTTTAGTCTCCGATGACTCCACTGAAACATATTTTTGGATCCGCTCCTGCACACAAATACTTAGCAGGGGCGGACACAGTTCTACGAACGAGGAGGGACAAAACAGGAGTAGCTTTTTTTTCCGGCCTGAAAAGTACAATTTGTTTGAATAATAAAGATAATAGAAAAACGTCCTCAAACTACGTGCACAAATTTCACAACAAAATTCAAGGATTCTTACTATTAATAAAATCCAACTTAACCAATAGCTTGGCTCAAGTGGTAAGCAGGGGCGGATCCATGTGCCCCCGGGAGGTCACGTGACCCCACTGGATTTTAAAAAAAAAAATTAGTATTAAAACTATATAGTTTTGTTGTTAAAAAGTATTGTTTTGCCGATAAAAATTGATGTTTTAGAATCCGGTGACCCCACTGAATTTCTTTTTGGATAAAAGATGTAGTTTTAGACTCCGGTGACACCACTGGAATAAATTCATGGATCCGCCAGTGGTGGTAAGTGACTTGAGAATGTTTAGGGAGGTCACCGGTTCGATTCTCCTCTGAGAAGTCATGTAGAAAAAGCTTTTGGTCAGGCCTTACGTCTGAGTAAGAGTCAGACTCTGCATGCACTACCCGGGCCAAACTCCAGATTAGTCATACCAGTGGGTTCCGGATACTGGGGGCTTTAAGAAAAGAAAGGAAAAAAAATCTACCTTAGCATTTCAATTGAATAATATATACACAAATTTTACAATGGTCCTGGACCAAATCCTACTTGGTGTGTCAAACCAATAGGATTTTTAGGAAAAGGTCATGAAGGACAAGTTTACATCTTATTTATGTAAAAAGGACAAAAAAAATAATGCAATAGTTGTGAAGGACAAAAAATAATGTATATCCAAAAATACCCTTTATAATTATAACTAGCCTCATTTCTCCATTATCCCAAAATGTAGAAACCCTAGCTCAATCGTCTTCTCTTCTCTGCAAATCCCAAAACGGCGGAAACATTCCCTCACCTCAGCAATGGCGATTTTAGGGATTGGATCCACCAAACGCCTCAAATAGGCCACAGCAATTCATCCACGATGTTCTTGGCTGGGGACGAGCGGCTAACAAAGGCCACAACAATTCATCCACGAAAATTTCGATCCATGGCCGCTCTTGCTTGAACAAGGCAACAATGAGAATCACAATGCCGATTTGCTGATTTTTTTTGATAAAGTTTTTGACTCCATTGATAAAGTAGAGCCAAAATTGATTTTTTTCTGATAAAGTATTCAAAATTGATTTTTTCTGCTGCAGGTTTTTTTTTTTTTTTTTTTTTTTTTTTTTTTTGAGTTAAACTGCAGGTTTTTGACTCCAGGTGTTTTAATGCTTTTTTGCATCTGGAAAGAGACGGATTAATCTTTTTTTTTTTTTTTTTTTTTTTCATGTTTGGTGTATTACTATTTTGATTGAATGTGGAATGAGATCTGAGACTTAAAACTGTCGGCATTGCTGAAAATTACATAAGAATCGTGTTAGATGAATGAATTGGCGATAATGGAGACGTTGAGACTGTAAACAACAACGTAGTAACATGTAAACAACAACGTAGTAACATTTGAACAACGAAGTAGTAATATTGCTACAATGTAGTAACAGTCTAAACAATCGTAGTAACATTTCATGAAAAATATACTAACATCTGTAAAAATGAACTGGCCAGTAAAAAAATTTGAACATTTCAAGGAAAATGTAGTAACGTTTCAAAGATTTTTTCTATGAATGTGCACGATCTTAAAGACACATAAATCCACTATCGGGTTCCTTCCCAAGTAGGGTATAGAAAATTTGTCGAAGAAAATTAAACGTAAAAAAGCGGAGTGTATATATATATATATCGGGAAAGATTTGATTGAGATGCTCATTTTCGTGGGAGTTCTCTCACTCTGTTCATTGTATTTAGCTTATTCTAGGTGAGAGAAATATATCTTCAATTTTCATTAAGGGTGTTTTTGTACAACACTATTTAATTTGTCCTTCCCAACCAAATTTTATTTTTTTTGTCTTATTTCATCATTTGTGATCTTATTTTATCCTTTAGGACCACCACCCGTAGGATTTTAATGTTTTGTGGTGGTCCTTAATGTTTATAAATCAACACTCAATCATATTTCTCTAATTGATGACATGATGGTCCAATTATTTGGTCAATGACCACCATAAAACTACTGTAATATATATAATCTTCTTCTTTGTGTGGCCGTTTGCTAAAGCCAACGGAATCCCATTTAACAACAACAACAACAACAACAACAACAACAACAAAAAAAAAAAAAACGGAAAACGGAAACGGAATCACTACAATTAACAACAACATTTTATGAATCGATCACTAAGAAAAACGGAATAAAATTGTGTTTCTCCACAACACCCCCTTTTTTCATCTTCTCTTTCTCCTTTTTTGTTTTTTCCTCTCTTCACTCTCGCAGGATCTGCAGCACTCTTTCCCCCCAGCGAATTAGGTGATCCTCAAAAAAAAAAAAAAAGCTAATTAGATTATTTATTATAGTAAACTAATCCTAGTCAATCTTGGAATAAAACTCATTATAATTCTTTCTAATTAATTGTTTTGTTTTTTTCTTATCAAACAGTTGTTACATATACATACCCAGCTTAATTAGATGCTTCATCAATACAAACAATAAAATTAGCTGTATGAAAGGTAAGTGATTTTTTTTTTTCATGTGCGATTATTAGTATTCTTCTAAAATAAGAAAGTGTGGAAATTATTTCCCAAATGTCAAATTTTGTATGTACGAGAAACATTCAAAATTTTAAGAAGGGGAAAGCGTGTTAAGTCATAAGTGTACGTGGTTTTGTATTTTTCAACGCATAATTTTTTATTACTCTTTATATTTTGCATGTAGTAAACCATGCAAAGTTAAAGTGAAATAAAGACAAAGGCCCAACAATATATATATATATATATATATATATATATATATATATATATATATATATATATATATATATAGATGAGTGTTTTTAACCCAATTACCCACTAATTAAACCCCATACCCGTAATTTGACCCGGAGCCTACCCAAAATAAACACCTTTAAATAAATAAAAAAACCTCAATATTTACCCAAAATAAACAGACAGAAAAAAGAAAACGACGGCAAATGGATCACGGCAATAGTATATATATATATATTATATATACTTAATTATTAAACAGAAAGCGTGTTGAAGGGTGTTACGGTACTGGCAAGTGCATGACAAGTTTGTTGTGGATAATGTATGTATATTTAATTTTGTCCTTAAGGGTTTTTATCGTACACAAAACATTTGGGTTGACTCTGCCCATATATGGTATACAACAGTGTCCTGCTGTTATCACAGCATAATTTGGTTTATTAGGTTGATATTTCCCTTTTTACCTTCCCTCCCATGGTCACAGGATCATGCTGTGAAAAATGATACAAAAAAAGACATATCTCACCTCTGTTAGACGGAAAAAGATCTCTCCAATACACTTAATCATCATGTGTAAAAAAATTATAAAAACGACATCGTTTTATATGTAATTTATATATTAAACAA
Source organism: Gentiana macrophylla (assembly GCA_026214975.1). Taxonomy (NCBI): domain Eukaryota; kingdom Viridiplantae; phylum Streptophyta; class Magnoliopsida; order Gentianales; family Gentianaceae; genus Gentiana; species Gentiana macrophylla. The sequence goes on from CM047810.1 coordinate 20,552,281, forward strand.
CGTTGTTTTGTATGTAATATTGTACTTGACGGTCAAATGCATTCGAGGGAATCAAGATCCATTAGACATGATATATATATGGACAGCTATATTTTGCATGATTTTGTTTTTATAAAAGAAGTTGTGGTTGAGTTTGTAAATGATTGTTTGTACACGTGTTATTGCTAAAAGATAGCGTGACCTACCACGGAATTAAATTCATAGCCCTACTAAAAACATGAAAAACTATAGAATTACTCCAAAACTTTACAAATGAAAAATGAGTAATAAGAGCAACTGCATCAGATACTCTAACAGAATATTCTATTTTACTGTTTTAAATACGTATTTTTATAGTTTATATAATCTCTATTTAAAATGAAATGCCTATGGTTCTTTATTTTACATAATACGGTAAATATAAAGGAAAATTTATAAAATCTGGATTAATGTGGTAGATATAAATAAAATTTTATAGAATCTGTAGTTTAGAGAAAAAATAAAATATTTGCTACAGTGTTGGTTTTCTAAATTTGAATATTGAATTCTCTAAGCTTTTAAATAATTTACGATATTTACCTAAGTGCACTACAGTTTATCTAGAATATTGAAGTAACATTATCATTTTCAGACATATTAAATAAATAAACAGTAAATTCAGTTTAATTAATGGCCAACTATGTGTAGGTTGTGTATTAAAACCTGTCATGACAAAAGGACAGGTTAATTTTTTTTTGATGTTTACAATGGTTAAGTGCCGTGCATAATATCTCTGCCATTTGTTAATCGTTCTACATCCACCACTAACTATATCTATATATATACATTAGTATTTGATTAATTCTTACAATAGTATTATTGAAAGTGGATTGAGAAATTTTATTTAGGGGTATATAACCATTTTAAAATGATTTTTTTCACGGGTATAGAGTTTTTTTTTAACGGGATCCGGAGACCCAAATTTATACACTGGCATCCCCAATTTGGTATATGTTTTTGCTAGCTATGATATTCACGTGTTACACAATTAACTTCAAACACACCAAATGTGTGACTTGCTAGTATACAAAGAGTGAAAGTCCTACCTGGACGGTGATACATCCACTACATATAGTGCGTAGTGGACAATCACCACACAATCTTGTCCATTTTTTTTAGTGGGTACATTTTAATTGTTGATTAGATATGGTGGTAGTGTATGTACACTACATAATATGTATAAGTGCATATATCATTTTCCGACCTTTATTATTAGATGTTTTATTCAAATAATTTATAATCTATCCCTAAGAAAATAGTATTTATTCTAAAAAAAATTAGGTGATAGTAATATTAATATAATTTATAAACTTGAACATACTACTTTAACTCTGAACCAATAAAAGTAGTAAAAAAAATATAGTTAATTGTCAACTATGACATATTTAGAAATATGTCAAGATTTTGAGACTATAAGAAACGATTTTTTTTTGTCAAAAATGACATTTCACTAGTGAAAGTGAAAACGATAGTGAATTTGAAAGTAAATAACGTTGGTTTTGTGCTGAAAACCAATGTAATTCATTTTTCAAATTTGCTTTCACTAGAGAAATATCATTTTTGACAATTTTTTTTCTTATAGTCATTTTTATCTGACATCTCTCATATTATGTTACTTACAAAATAATTTATTAATAATTAATATAATTGGTGCAACATATGAATAAGTGGAATAAGAATTATGTATCGTGACATATTAAGTATGTCTTTGTAATGCCACAAATGAACAATTTGTCAAGCTTTACATGACCCTTTGGATTGGATCATTGATAATTACGTAAATGTGGATCGGATCATTACAATTCGTAAAAACTAAAAAAAAATGGTAATATAATTCCAAAAAAAAAAAAAAAACAGTTTGGTAAAGTGTGACCTTCCTAGCGCTACATGGAATCGCAATCCTTCTGGGATTCTTTTGAGCTCCCCTGCGTTTGCATTCATTTTTGGATTTCTTTGTTTGGATTGTTAAAAGTGATGAAGAATTGGACGTCGTTGCCTTATGTGCTTGTTCTTGAATATTTAGAAGTCCATGTGTGCTCAGATTTTCTAGCAGAAAAATGGTGCACATTGATTCCATCATTACTCATCAATCAGTGGCCGAATCGGAGGAATATATCATGGCTTCGTAAAAATACACGAACTCTGCTTGCAAGCACCCCTGCCCGTTGCTTGGAAACCACCTGACAACTGTCTCCTCGAATTCATTGTAGACACCGCCTTTGGTAGCAGATCCACGGCTATGGGCGGTTTGCTTAGGAATAAGGATGATGTCATTGATGATGTTGGATATCACCTACTGATCCAATTACCATCTAGAACGAATGATCAAGAGAAAACAAGAATGCGAATTGTGATTTGTGATTTAGACTGAGCCTCAGAGTTTCTCTCAAGTTGCCTACGTATCCAATAGTTGAATTGGAATCAAGTCCTTCGTAGTTCGATCCTTAGGGTTTCATTATATAAGGGGTGTATCGCCCGTACTTCTTGTCCTGCAAGACTCTAGGATTTATTTCCTAAACCCTAAGGATTAATTTTAGTGAATACCCCAATCGTCGGGATAATAACGACTGTATTTAAACTATAGGATCAAAGACTGTTGGAAAATTGATGGTTAAAATGAAATATTTTAAATGATATGTCATATTGGGCTATTGGGCTTAAATGTGTGAATGGAAAGTGTTATGGAAAGGAAAAATGGGAAGAAGCTATTTCTCCCACATTGGTTGGAAGAAGGGAAAAGAGTCAATATTTATATGATGTTGTTTTAGTGTAGTTCGCGCAGGGGCGGGGGGTGCAAATCCAATCTGGATTTCACCTTGGTTTACCCTTGGGCTTGTGCATGCCTGCGTGTCCTGCGTACACGAATGCAGATCGATTCGAAGGGCTCACGATAAGGCTCGGTTTTGCAAATAAAACCTTTATTTTAATTTTCCAATACTGAATGCTCTTGAATGCTGCTGTGAATCCAACTGAGGCGTGTTTAAGCTGAGACTTTCCAGTTCCAACGTGATCATGCTGAATGCTGAGACCTTCCAGTTCTGCTACACTTATGACATTCAATACAGATGATGAGACTGTTCCATTCCTTCTTCCATCAGTTTTGCCACTCTCCTCTACTAGAGCCTATATATACTGCATCTTTTCTTCATAAAAAACATAACCTGAAAAATCTGTTTCTTCTACCCTTTCTTATGAAACTATAGAGTTCAAGCAACAAAGTTCTTAAGCAGTTGAAAGCGTGGTGCATCTTGTCGCTGCTAACTGTTCTATCCTGGGAGACTAACGTTCCGTTGAAACTCCAAGCACTCGACGGTGAGGGGACGAATTAGTCTTAAGGAAACTGTGTTCAGCACAGGGCTCGGTTCAGTTCATCTTGTTAATTCGTTTTCATTTTGCAATTGTAATTCGATTCAATTGTGTTTTCGTTTTAATTGTAATTGTATTCTAGTCAATGTAATCAGATTGTGCCCCATATTGCAACAAAGACCTATAATCACGGGATTCTTCCGTGTCTCTCTTATCAATTAAGCACATGTGTTAATTATCACCAGATGAACAAACCCCGACGACCTGCGCTGAGCTCCCCAGGGCGTCTCGACCTGGGTTGCACGACTCGCCCTCTGTTGTGACCGAGCCGTCCTGCGGTCGCCAGTCGGGAAGGGCAAGGATAGACCTACCACCTGTGGTCGGGTCTTACTAATGTGGAGGCCCTCTGGCCTTAAGCATTATTGTCTTCTATCTCCTTCGTTCGTCCCAGGGCCATTCTTATAATGACACGTGGCAAGGTCTACTCAGACAATCGTCAGTCATTATTAATAGCTTTGCTAGAAAGCTGAAGGGTGGTTTTGATGTGCCTATTGGTGAAGCACTAGCCTATATATCACGCCATGTTTATTTCTATTTGTTGAGGCTGGTACAGAGTTATTGGATTCGTTCATTATGTATTATCATCTTACGTTCCATATTAAGGATCTTTCTTTAATAGGAAGTATCATTGAAGACCGTCGGAATTTTTTATCTGATTTTATTTTCATATCATTTTCTTTTGCCATAAAATAATGAAATATCCTTACCCGCTTATTAGCTCAAGAATAGCTTAAATTATTATGACTTTAAGGGAATTTCAAAAAGAGAATATGGATGTATTCCCTGTACAAGTTGTTGTGGCACAAACAGCACATGAACAAAGATTGGAACAGGTGGTACATGTTCTTTGAGGTACAAACAAAGACTGGACAAAGGTCGAATCGGAGGTTCAGTCTTTGAGGTTCAAACAAAGACACGAGCAGAGGTTGGAGCAGAGAGTGCAAAGTTCTTTGAGACTCAAACAAAGACTGGACACAAAGTTGGAAAATGGTCTACCAAGCAAAATAGGCATCCTATAGTTGTTTTCCATGTCTAAGATCACAAAATCAACCGGGAAAACAGATTTATCAACTTGGACTAGCACATTCTCAATGATGCCTCTAGGGTACCTAATGGACCTATCCACCATAGAAAGAACCGTTCTAGTTGTTCTAATACCATCAAGACCAAGTTCTTCAAAACTCAACCAAGAACAGTAGGTAGGTCGAATTCACATACCTTGACAAAGCCACAAACTTCCTCTACCACCTCTACCACATCTTCCTTTGCCACCATCCTGTGGTCTAATATCCGAGCTAGTGTGTGCACCCCTTGACGTGTCCCTACTGGGTGTTCAGTTTAACCGGCAGTGTACCGGGTCAACTGTAGCCTAGTTGGTGAGTCAAGGTCGTATCCACGAGGATTGTGAGGTTGAACACCGAAAAGCTATTATTATCTTGATCTAAGTCGAAATAATACAAGAAGGTAATTGTATCTAGAAATCCACTATTACAAAGGGTGATAAATGATAAAAAGCCTAGCCAAGATAATGCATTGATCAAGCAAACATCTATTAGCATCATGGGAATGAACTACCTACCAACCTTCCAATGGCCCCATGAAGGGCGTATTGCCGCTGGTCGAGGTCGTACTGGTTGATGCCGACCTCGATTGGTATGATGAGTGTCATTCCAAAGAGTTCCTTAGCAGAATTTTTCATAATAGACAAAATTTAATCTAAGTTTCTCGGCAATTTTGTGCTATATCTTCATAGAAAATTAAGGTTGATGAGGTATCTAGGAGTGTTGGGTCTCTCCACCCACTTGAGAACAAATGGATTCAATTTTTGATTTCACACCGGAAGTACCCTCGTTTGTGGCCAACTGTCCAAAATCCGGCGGATGAGTCTTGATATGGTCTCTGATTGCTGGGGTGGCATCATGGAATCAACGTTAACAAGTCTGGCAAGCATAACTTTATCTCCTGGGTGCAAAGGCCTCTTGAAGGCGTTGGACATGTCGGATAAAATGGTTCTTTTTGATGAAGTCTTTCTTGCGGTTGAAGTTCGTTTCATCTACTGTCCCTGAACTCCCAGCTCAGTGGTCTGCCCCTTTTTCATGCTTGAATCATGTGCATTGTGCACCAAACTATCACCTCCCTTAGATTCTTATTTCCTTGATTCTCTCTACTGCTTCCTCCTACCTCCGGTTGCTTGTTCTTACTAATAGTCTGTTGGGACGTGGATTTATGAAACTCTTTGGTCATTGCCTGGCCACCATATGGCTCCACCCGTTTCACACTTTCTCTCAGCTTCCTTACCTCAGTAGGTACATCATCCATTTCCTTTGCCTCAATTTCTTCGTTATTTTCCGGCGTGGTGTCTTCTTGGTTATCATCCTCTGCAAGGACTGAAAATCTAGACCCAGTAGTATCGGTCTCGTGTTGTGCAGAAGATGCATTAGTATTATTGTTATGCTCATTGCTTGGGATACGTTCATTAGCCTTGGTGGCTGAAGATGTAGGTCTCCTACGCCTAGTCTGGGCAATCATCCAAGGTCCGTACGGTTTTTCGGGTGTAGGTCCTTCTTCAATTATCTTCCCTGTAGAAGCAGTTTGTGCAGTAGGGTCGGTTGGGGTTTGGTTTAAGGGACAGTCCTCTTTACGGTGTCCAAGCTTTCCACAATCCTAGCACACCATCGGTAGGCCTTCCCATTCAACCATCTTTTTTCTGCCATTAATGAACACGAAGGTTTTCAAGGGTTTCTCCAAGTCAACCTCGACACATACACGAGCAAAACGAGCTCTTGCATTATAAATAGTGTTTGAGTCTACTTTAATCGCTTTACCTACCATGTTCCCCATCTTCATCAAGAATCGTTCCCTAGATGCCTAAACCGGAAATCTTCGAAAGCATACCCAGGCTAGCGTCGTTTTAATGGCCCCTTCAACCGGCTCAAAGAAGGGCTTCCACTTAGTTACAGCTAAATAATGCCCCAGAATTACCCACGGACCATTTTCTAAGGCTATTTCATAATCTTCCTTACGGGTGAATCTGACTATGTAATACCCATTGTCCAAATCAGTAAGTTCTAATCGTCCACCCGGTTTCCATAAATTGAATAATCATTGTGAGAGATAATTGTATGATATAGATTTACCTAGGAGTTTGATGATTAGTGCACGCTTCCAAGGCATCCATAAATCGAGACATTCATCCAGGGGCATGACTAATTAATCTTCACCATGCTCTTCTCCCATCAAATTATCGATGTCATCAGCGTAATCAATGAGTTCATTATCATCCCCTCCTTCGCCTGTATAGATGAAAGGATCTTCATGCCTGCTTTTGATTACATCGCCACCACTTCTACCGGACCACGCCGTGGTCGGTGTGGCGTTTTTTTCACTATTGGGCTTATCAAAACTGCGTCTCAAAAGGTCTTGATATTCGGCGGAGGACTCCATTGGTGAGTCTTCCATTTGGATGTTGCGGGATAAGGAGGATTTGGCCGGACGGGACCGGCGGGTTTTGCTGTATAAAATGGATTTTCAATCGTCTAAGAATTGGCTACTAGGGTTTTCTTTTAAGGATGAAAGCTTTTGCTTAGTAATTTAGATTTTATGCCCTGTACTTTTGACTTGTGTTGCTCATTACAGTTAAAAGAATTTATCATTTGTCCCTATAAAATTGGCCATAGAATTATTTAAGCAATTATTCTAAACCAAGAAAAATAAAAATAAAAATAAAAATAAAAATAAATTATGTAATCTGAAGAACAATAAAAAGAATATAACATCAATCAATAATAGATCAACGAGTCAAAAATTACGAAGAGTACAAGAGGAAAAAGACACTGAATAAATTTCTTCCCCAGAAGATTTCCAGATTTATACTGGGGGGGTCTCCGCATATGGAGACCCCGGTAAAACGTTCCCCAGTCAAAGGCGTTTCCATCCAAATTCTTTTGGTTTCTTATGGGTCATTGGTAATATAACCCGATGCTTGCAATTCCCACGAGTAGATAAACTCCCTTCTTTCTTCTCCATTTAAACAAGTGAAAGTATTCTTGGTCTCTAAGAAAAAGAAGGAAAAAATAGTTTTTTTTTTTTTTTTTTTTTGAGTGAAACGGAAATGGGAGTTGATAGGTTCATAGTATATGTATGGCAGGTGATTTTTCTTGGAGGGATTGCTTTATGGGTTGTTTTGTCTTCAATACTGAATGTGACTAAAAAGGTTCGATCGTTAACCCAACCATGGGTCACTGATCAAGTGACATCAAACACTCCCTTTATTCTTGAAATTCAGGTTTGCTTTCAATAAAATCCAGTCTTTGGCATTTGTACTTGCATGATTCTTTAGCATTCTTGTTTCTGTTCCCATTTCAATCAGGATGTTCGACCTCATTTTCTTTGGCTTCATGCAGAAATACCAGCACTGTGTTTTGGATGCTGTGTTTACTGGTTTATCAATTTTTGTTTCTGTACCTTTCTACACCGCCTTCCTCCCCTTGCTGTTCTGGGTATGTTCCCCTTTTTCCACTTGATATGTTTGTTTGTTATGCAAATTCTGGGAATTGTATAAGAAAGAATTGAGGCCTTTATTTGCGCCTAAATTTACCATAATACACCATCTACCTGTGCACCACACCTAGTTGATCGATTTTTGTGTCAAAGAATCGACTTTCCCAAGGTCAGGTGAAGATTGACCTTCAGAAAATAGATTTTTTCACGAATCAAATTTGAAAAGGTGTGTGTTGCAGCGGTAAAATCATGGGTTGCAAATAAAGACTTTTTTCTTTTTTCTTTCTTGGGTGTCTGTGAATTGAGGGTATGTGTTGATTAATCGCCAGTATTCAGCATTAAAAACGACAATTTTGTAGAGTGGGCACTACAAATTGGCTCGGCAAATGACATTTCTGATGGCGTTCTGTGATTACATTGGAAACAGTATTAAGGTGCTGGATCTTTTCTAATTCTTCCTTTGCTTCAATAAAGAAAAAAATTTCATTTATTATTAAGTCATTAGTTATGATCTGGATGTAATACCTAGTGATTGTGATAACAGGATATCGTATCCGCCCCAAGGCCTATTTCACCACCTGTTAAACGAATAACGGCGACAAAAGACGAGGAAGGGCATGCATTGGAGTATGGATTGCCATCTTCACATACTCTAAATACTCTCTGCTTTGCTGGGTATGATGTTTTCTTGAAATATGAGGTCGTTTGTACTTTAAACTTTATCAGCTTGATGTATATAGATTGTTGGGTAGGGAGTCTCTATTTTTGCACCGATGGGTACCATTTGTACAAACTGACAAAACATGTTTTTTTACTCATCTAATGAGTGTGGATACTCTGGAGTGATGAGCCTACAGTGATTCGTCTGGTGACTCAGATTCCCGTGATTTTTTCTTTGTTTCCAATGGTTTTTCTCTGGTACTGTCTGTAGATTTTTCCTCTATTACAGGAGATTTTTCTCTGGTACCGGAGATTTGCAAATTTCATTGGATTCAGAACATATTTTTCTGGTAACAGAGGGAAAATCTCCGGTAATGCAAACAAGTCTCGGATTTGAATTAAAAGATTATTTTTTTATTATACCATTTTAAAACATAAATAGATGAAGAAAATTAAATATATTCATGACTTTTAGTATGATGTTCTGGATATGTAAAACACATGTTTAGAATACCAAAAACTTTTGACTCAAATTTTGGTCTGTAGTTTTATATTGAACTGTAGAAAAAATTGCAGAAAACGACCACAAATGTGTCGCTCGTGCATCAGCACCATGTCCCTTCTGTGTTAGGGACGTGTTCTCCGCATGATCAGGACAAACATTGAAGAGTATAATACCAAACCTAAATATGTGTAGAAGCTGTTAGGTGCGTCTCTGTGTTGAAAAAGTGTAGGTGCGTCTCTGTTAGTAGTAGGGAGAGAAATACTCTGATAAGGTTTTCTTCCTTATGTTAACTTGTAATGTTAGTAGGTGACATGGTTCTGAATTTTCATGCATTACTTTTCTCCCACGTTTGTATCATAATAAAGGGTGTAACACCCAACTACAAGGTTCATCACAATATATTTTTGCTCCTTTTGTTTCCCTTACTGTATGGCTTCCATTCGATTGGAACTATATCTTGATTTCTTGTTTTTTCATGGCAATGCAGGTATCTGCTTCACTATATCTTATCATACTACTTAAAAGTAAACATCTTAACTCTCTCAGTGGGATTGGCTATTATAGTGGTGCTTGTGTTTGTCACTGGCCTTGGTAAGCTAAAATTGCTTCTTTCAGTTTATCTGTTCTAATTTTCTTTTGGTTACATTCCTGAAATCTTCAATTGATGTTCTTTTTAATAGGGAGAATCTACTTGGGCATGCACAGCTTGATTGACGTCGTAGGTGCTCTAGTTCTTGGATTGTTGATCTTGGCTGTGTGGCTTTCCTTATCACGAATACATTGACGCTTTTGTGATTTCAAAGAAAGATGGTATGAATACTGACTTGTGACAAATTGCTTGTATGTTTTTCGTGTTAGCTCTTCTAGTAAAATGGTTGAAAATTTGAGACACAGTTCTGGTCTTTATGAGATTTTTGAGCATGAGTTATGTTTGAAAGCACCACCTGATGCTTAGCATTAAAAAGATTTTGCTTTAATTGGTTCGTGTTAACAATTGTTTTTGTCGTTGTTTCAGTTGTGCCTTTCTGGGTCGTCCTCAGCTTTTTATTGCTCTTTGCTTACCCGACGCCAGAGATTCCAACTCCAAGTTTTGAGTTTCACACAGCATTCAACGGTGTTGCACTTGGAGCTGTAAGTGTTTGCTTAGAACTAAAATTTTTTCTTTAAGGTCCTTTAGCCTTTGTTTTTCTTCTTTAGTTCTTAACTAGATTTTGTTCCTGACCACAAGTATTACGGATGTTATCCAGGTAATTGGAGTACAGCAGACTCATCGCCATTTTCATTTTGAAGACGTTCCCCACACTTTCACAGCTCAACTCTCGGTTCGTGATTTTCTAGCTAGGGTTGCATTAGGAATTCCAACTATACTTCTTGTGAAATTTTGCTGCAAGGTTGTTGCAAAATGGATTCTTCCCACATTAGCCAATATGTTGAGCATCAGAGTGAAATCCAGTGGCTACGTTTCAGCATTATGTGCTCCCATTGATGATGAAAAACCAGTTGAGATGCAACAAATTGATGTTGAAAAACTATGTGCTTCTGCTGACATTGAAAATCCAGCTGAGATGAAGCAAGTCGGTTACATCCAAAAGCTGTTCTTTTTCTCCCACCAGGATTCGTTTGATATCGACACTGGTATTAGGCTTTTTCAATATACTGGCCTTGCATGGTCCGTGGTTGGTCTCGTTCCATATTTGTTTTCTTTCCTAAATATATGATGTGGAGAATCAAAGGCCCTTTTTTTAATACCCAAAGTCCTAAAGGTCTTTTTGTCTGATATAGCTGTTTTTCTTGTCCTTAGTACAGTTGTAGGAGATATAATGAGATTGTGTATAGTGTATGGTTTTCATCCTCATTATGAACATAATAATACTTGTATGTCTGCAACTGTTAGCTCTGTACTTACATTTCAGGACTTCATTGATGCTTTTAAGGTATGAAAATTATTTTGCTACAGATGGCGTAGTATTACTTACGAGGAATCTTGAGTCTTTAAATATATAATGAAAGATTTTGAATAAGGAAATCCAAAAGCTCCATCGGAGTTACATAAAAACGAAAGAAACACACATTAGTGAACTGACATCCCTTTTTATTTAATGTCAGATTTACATAAAGAAAAAGAAATGATAATTCTTACATACTAAATAGGTAATTAAACTGCAGAGACTGCTAGAGAATATTGTAAGTTTTATCCCAATCTTCCCTTCATAACATGTTTCCTAAGACCTGGGATGTGGATGTTTAAGATGTAGTCCTTCCAGTCTATTTCATTGATATCGAATCCAAACTGCTGCCTTTCTTCTTTCGACATGCATTCCATCAACGTTCTAGTATTCGTGTTATCAAACCTGCAAATATTTTTTTTCGTTTTTCTGCATGAATCTGCAAGGTTTTAAGAAAATGCTGCAAAGATTATGTATTATTAAGTAAGTTTACCTTCCTCCGTAGAAAGTGTATGGCCTATAAAGATTAGCCAAGTACTTGGTTTGCTCGATTGATTTTTTGCAGATGCTTTCGAGTTTTTCAGATGTTCTTCTGCTGTTTTCTGAGGGAGCTGATGTAAGACCAGCACGATCAATGGCTTCTTTCCAAAGGTGAGTGGAAAAGTCTTCCATGGAGCTGAAAACCTTCAATCTGGGAACATAAACTGGCGCCCTTTCGTGTCAATGCAAGGTGAGGAGTTGAAATACTCGTAAAACAAGGTGACAAGGTCCTTAAACCCTAAAGGGTTCACAACAGAAGATGCTATCTGGTAAACATTGCTTCCAGGCATTCCAGCTGCCCCGTGCTTTGCCATGGCTGCTATGGTTGCATTCACCACCATGTCAGCCGGAACCTAATACAAGGTAATGTTTTCATTCACTTGCTATAGTACTATTAACAGGGCACCACACTAGAATTATTATGCCCTTGGAACGCCCTATTAACAGGTCTAGATGTGAATATGTTGATGTATGTATCAAGTTGAATGTATCAACTTACCACATCAAGAACTCCATTGGGATCGGCCAGAAAGCCGGTGACCTGCCCCTTCCCATAGTACAGTACAATAGGGTCCATCATCCTATACGAGAAGAACATACACGAAAAAGAATCTCATATTCAATCTTACAAAAAAAGCTTCTCAATTCTCACGTAATAAAAAAGTGCCGTTTTTCACCTGTTTCCTTCAATCCATCCAGGAAATGGCTCCTTGCATGTGCTTTCGATAACACTTGGTCTGATTGTAACCACAGGCAAGTCACCTCTCATATTGTCTATCGTCATTTCTCCCATTGCCTTGGTGAACACATATGTATCTTGCCATCCGAATTTGTTTGCCCTAGATGTACATCGAATGAGTAAGAAGACTATCAAATACTAGTTAAAGAGAGCTTTTGATTTACCTCTCTAAACCGAGTTTTTTCATTTTCTGGGTGAGCAGTTCATCGTCATCAAGACCTTGTTTTGCTTCCAATACTAACTTTATCTCATCTTCAACATTCAAATCTGTTCCATGTAGGATACTCTCCCCTGCATAAAACGGCTTTTCCATGATTCTGCCTTGCCTTTGGCCATTCACATAAGCTGTTTAAGAAATACGAACGAGGATTTAGTACTCTCTGATAGCTGAACATCAATCAGTTAAGAGAAATGAAAAGCCTAAAGGCTCTTCATTTCAGTAACACAAAAACACATATCGATCATTTAGAGCCGTTGACATTACCTGTTGAAACCTGCACAAAGAGCTTGAGTTTGTAACACTGCTTAGCAAAGTTCATCAAACGGCTAGGACCGTGCGTATTGATATCAAGGGCAATGTCATACCTAGAACAATTTGATCAATCAACACATTCTTGTCAAATAAACTTATATTCTCACTATAATGTACTGTAACTTTTCATTACCTTTCATCAAAGGTTGTATTTGCAGCCGAATTCACTATGATGTCGACCTCTTTAGCCACCATATCAGCTATACTTTCCTCCAACCCTAGATTAGTTTGACAAACATTACCGAGCACAGGAACTATCTTGCTCAACATGAAGCTTATATACGATTTTCCATATTGTTGCTTCAGACACTTGAATAGTTCCCCATCAATAATCTGTAGATGTAACAAGGAACTTAACAGTTTCGGAATATAAAGGGCGACAGAGAATTCTACGAAAAAAGAAAAAAGAAAGAAATTTTGTACCTCATTTTGCACTCTCTCCATTGCAGCTTCCTTGTCTTTTGCCTTTACTAAGACAAATATCTTATGGACATCTGGTACTGTTCTTATTATCTTTTCGATAAGGACTGTTTTACGATGCATGGAACACACCGATTAATCAACGGTTTTTACGGTAATGTACTTTTGATACAAGTAAAATGATTTATTAGATCCATTTACCTTTTCCCAGAAATCCAGTAGCACCAGTGATAAACAAAGTTTTCCCTCCAAGAAACTTCTTGATTCCAATACCATTATCATTTCCCATTTCTAGTAGAGACTCATCAGTTAAAGATCCACAAGCATTATTACCATTTGGAACCAAATGATGATCACCCTTCTTCACCTCAACCTCGGTCGGCGGCTGCATGATTGCAGTCCCGGCACTGCTACTTCCATTTGGTTGAGACAAGATCAAATCTTTATCCATAACAGCCGCGGCAGCGTCCGTGGCTTCGATCAAGCTCGATCTCGACACCCCACTTGATGATTTCTTCTTAGAAGAATTCCCACTACTTTGACAATACACAATAGGCTTGTTGTTATAATGATTAGGCTTCATAATCATCATAACCCCATGCTTCTTGTTGTTGTAATGATGATCATTATTGTTTGTTGAAGTCTTACTGCATGAAATGGAGATCGATGAACCAACGAAAGATAGTGCCTCCATTAATGCAGTTGAAGAGGATGGGGAAAAAAAGATAAAAGATTTAGGAATAGGGGAAAAAAGTAATAGTGTTTCTTGAGGTGAGAAGTTGGTGGAATGCAGGAGAGATTATAGTTTATGTATCATTCTCTTTTGGTTTAATATTATAAAAAAAAAAGAGGGAAACCAGTTGAACTAACAAACTAGTTTGAAAATTTAGGATATGGGTTGGGTGAAATATATAATAATATTTTATAAAGGGAATGGAACAAGGAAAGAGTGTGATGAGAGCAGACCAAAGATGGTTGAGGTTTTTTTGTGTATTTTTGCAGTTTGGAATACAACAGAATTAAAGAACTCTCTTTTGGCCTTGTCCTTCCTTTTTGGCTAACATATCGCCAAACTATTTTCTTATAGACAATTATAATAAGTTGTTGTATTGTGGTTGTACCGAGTGTCGAGTGTCGTGTATCATATGCTTCTATTTCGTACTTAAAATCTATTCTGATCAAATATGAGTCTGAAAATTATTCTCATTTTGACATAATTTGAGTCCGGATCAATGAATGAAAAGATTGAAGAGCGAAAGTAGAAACAAAAATGTTGTGTGTTAAAAACTTTTATAGGTGTGAAAAAACTTATCTAAAAGAATGATGTATGTTATTACTTTACGATTATTTCATTAATGATCAAAAATATATACGGAGTATATATTTTAGACTTTACCTTTATAATTTTGACATGAGACACCCTTTTACCGACAAGTTATCGGTCTAGTGGTTAAACACTAGATCATAACCGGACAATGATCAAGGTTTGAGTCCCACTTAAGATGAAAAAAAGGTGTGTATATCTTTCGTTTCTGTAAAATAAAATAAAAAAAAAAAAAAAAAAGTTATGAAAGAAGAAGACAAGCAGACATACACTTTTCCTTGAAAGAGAGGAATATACATATTTTCATAGAAGTCATTACTATTATTCTTCAACAGTAGATGAATATCATCACTGAATGTCAACAGGTGTCAACCAACATAAACAATGTTTTAATAGTAGTAATTGGTTTAAGTTGTGTAAAATTCAAGGACTAAATATGGACCACCTTATCTCCATGTTTGTACACCTTAGCTCTTAATTGCACGAAATGACCAGCGCAACCACCGTCGAGTAAAAATACTAGTACAATTTTAGACTCATTGATATCAATTAATGAGAAAACGATCATGGAATGAAATTAAAACTTTTATTGTTGACGTAGTATTCTTGTCGGCAGCATTGGCGGATCTACATATAAATGATCCGTCATATCCTTAGATCCGATAAATTTTTATTTATTGTTGTAAAAATGTTGTGCCCGTTAAAAATACATTTTAGGCTGAATATTTATGCCTCACACTTATATGGGGTGATAAATGCTAAATGATCAGGTCATTTTCTTTCTGATGATATTTAACTTATTATGATCATTTTTCTTTACAGATGTGGAGCTTTCATTCTGGCGCCATGCTTGCCGGTGACAAATGGTTGGCGTGTTTGTAAGGAAATCAAATGAATTGTGCAGCGGAATAAATTTTTTGATTTTCCTTTAATCCGGGAAACAACTCCGTTGAACAATTATAACACGAAAGAAGAAGATAAATATCATACCAAGTTGATCTACAAGATCGTCGTGTTATCTAATAGTTGATGGTTTAAGCGCAAACTTGTCAAAGTGTTCAGCCTCTAATGGTAATCTACACAAATAACCGTCGGAATTCTTGAAAAACTGCTACTGAGAAAGCTCGACTGCTATTCGGAAAACTAGATTGCTATGCCGAATTTTTCTCCCAACTCTCTTTCGTGAATTTGCAATTAGTATTGTGATACAACATAGCTTGGTATTTCAATAAGGCGCCAATTTTATTAAATAAGGATTGAGATATTTGAATTAAATAATCCATCAATTTAATTATGCATTAACAATTAATACCTAATATTAATTTATAATTATTTTGCAGGAATATTAATTTATAATTTCAATATTCTAATATTATTTATTTATAATAAATAATCTGAATTTTAATTCCACTACAACGCCATGATAAATCCTTATTTGATTATCATACAGTCACAATTTAATTCAGATAATTCAGACAACTATTCGTGTGTGTATAAGTATAAAGTGCATTTTACTAAAATGCCCTATATACTTGGCGATCGTGATTGACATCTTGCAATATGTCACGACCCTCAATCATCAGAAAAGTTGTGTGCTATTAATACAACATTTCCTGTGAAAAGGTTATCATCTAACTAGAATCCTTTTGCATACGCAATATTCATACAGTTGTTACTTGAGCGTCGATACATTAACAACCGTATCTTATAATCTGAATATTATATTCTCTTGAAGTAATAATTACTTTTGTTTTGCAAAGATTTTCGAATAAAGCATACCTTATACGAAGGCCCTTTCGGATTTACGTCCTATCATTAGGAAACACAAATTTCAGACGACCGACATAAATCCTACGTATGTTTCAAAATCACACTCAATTACTACCGCATGATCACATCGTGGCTAAAGGAAACCTCAATAGTGTGAAGCATGGCAATTCACACTGCGATGTTATGGCGACTCCGGTCTAAGCATAATTACACAACCGCTACAGACATGCGACGCTTAATAAGACGTGTGACACTTAATAAAGTAAATGGGTCAATTTAACGTACGCAATCTCCGATACACGTCTACGTATAGTCAAAGTGTTCATACACTTTGATAGGTGAGATCCATCAATATCTTCGCGATATAGAAGACATACAATACGTGTTAGTCTAACCGTACTGTCAATTTCCCATTATAATAAATACGACTATAGAAATTTAAGGGAAAAAAACATTTATTATGAACCGAGATTTTATCAACCATAATCACCATTATGTTTTCTTTACGGTTTAATCCCGATGGCGTTATACAATATAAAATTGGTTTGCTAAACACGCAATTATGTAATAACATAAATGCCATTTAATGTATGTGTAAACATAAAAATATAGTATAAATGATCTGACCAGATCCGATCCGATCCAACCCAATTGGATTAAAGATACTACACTAACAATCTCCCATTTGACCTATAGCCAATTACTTGTACACATAATACCTAGTTGAAACACAAGAATCTCATGCACTACTCGTAACTAACCCTAAGTGTAAACGAATAATATGCACAGGACTAATTGTATCTTCAGTATCTTACTTCCAATGATCAAATCAATCTGTAATGACTCAACACATACATTGATCCTTAACGAGACCCTTGTTTTTTCCCAATCAATGAATATACTACTATAACAACTATATAGCTATATGGAAGAAATATACCAGGTTCAGAAATGAACCTCTTAGATCCACATATTGTTTTCGATGTCCTCTGAGGCAACAATGTGTTTCGGCTCAGTTGTAGATACTACTATGGTTTCTTGTTGAGAACATTTTTTGGCTCACAATACCACTAATTAATGTAATCACATACCCATACTGCAATTCCCGTAATCTTTATAAGACTCGGGATTAGCATCTGTATATTTATGTACACCCAGTACTAAGTTTTAAGAAGCTAAGAATACATCCTTAACACTTTAAGGATATTCTCGACATTTACCAATTTCTTTCTTTGGTGCTCGTGTACGAACAATCTCCCCTTAATTCAAACCTGCAAAATAGAAGCATCGTTAATTGTAATGATGATCGAGAAACCGTAGAACATTGTTTAATCCATTGTACTGTAGCCAAGTAAATTTGGACAACTTCTGGGATGTTCGACCCACAATGCTGTGATGGTACATTAACGACATCATCGACGCTCTCTTTCGTCGTGAAAGTGAAAGCACTATAATTTCACCTGCATACACTCTTTGGTTTATCCGAATGACTGGGTGCAGTGCTATTTTCGAACGAGAAGACATTCATATCTCAAGGATAGTGAACCAAGGTGATAACATTGCCAACGTTATGCAAGCACTGTATACCAATGAAAAGACCGAACAACAAGTTACTTGGCCCACCACATGGGTGAAGCTGGAACCCGGGAAAATAAAGATAAATTTTGACGTCAGCCTTGTGGACAGTAAGCTATCAGTGGGAGGCTTCTTAGAAATTGCGACGGAGATATCATTGCATCCTTTTCCTTTCCAATAGGAAATCGTAGAAATGCTTTGTGTGACGAAGCTCTAACATTCTATCACTCTTTGACGGTTTCATCATAACATCTTTGAAGGAGACTGTTTACTCCTAATCCAACGGCTCAGATCACCTATCGTGGATCTGTCTAAAGACTCTGAACTAGGAGGAATTCTGAAGACACATGAAGAGATGTTTCCTCTTTAGCTCTACTTTTTTTTTTCATTTGTCAAATGACGTGGAAATGTTCACATTTTAGCTCTGAACGACTTCTCTTTGCTCTCTTTTAGGAATTGGAGAGCTCACCCACCCTTCGGTGTAATTGATGCTTGCGCAATTGATCGCGCCTAAATAAATCTTTTACTTCAAAGAAAAGAAACATTTAATTACGTATTTGCTATAGAATAGAGTCGCTGCGGATTCTTTACCGAATGTTTGTTGGAGCATGTTTTTTCAAGTTTCCAACAATTTTTTTTTATGGTTTAAAAAAATTGAGTGCCAAAAAAATAGGTGGGTTCTATTAGCACCACCGTTTTTACTTCCGGCATCCATTTTTTAATTATTTTTTCGGATGAAAAAAACGTCAGTCACATTGGTGTTCATTGTTGAACACCAACGTCAGTGACACTGACATAGGTGTGCCACAAGGAACACCATTGGAAAGTCGTGGACTTACGTTTCTAAATTTTAACACTTTTTATATAGGGAACGTCAGTCACACTGATATTCAACAAGAAGAAACACAAGTGTGACTGGCGTTCCCTTTATAAGTGTTCCTTGTTGAACACCAACGTGAGTGACACTTAGGGGTGTACACGGTTCGGTTCGGTACGGTTAAGGGCCTTACCGAAACCGAACCAAAATTTTCGGTTAATTGAAATTCGATACCGAAACCGAACCGTTTGTTCTAGGTAACCGAATTGAACCGAACAGAAATATACGGTTTAGTTCGGTTCAGTTAATCGAAAATTGAAAAAAAAAATTTCTATTCAGTTATAACCAATTTAGTTTTTATTCGAACTTTTAATTCGGTTAAAAATTTGTTTGGTCATCGGTTCGGTTATATGCAAATTTTCATGAACGTTATAATATTTTGGTTATGAAAACTAGTAATACAAGTTAATTATAGACACTCCGGTTACAATTTTCTATTCAATTTCATTAACTGTTCGGGTTTTATTCGGTTCGATTCACGGATAATTTATAGAGTTATCCGTCATCGAACCGAAAATTTCGGTTTCTATAATACTAACCAAACCGAAGGCGAACCGAAAGTATTATTAACTAAGCTGAATTGAACCAAATAGCGCCGGTTCGGTTCGGTTTTCGGATAATTCGTATCCGTGACACCCCTAATGACAGCGATGTGTTGGTGTCACGCGAACACCTTGAAGTGGAAAGTCGTGATCGGCGTTTTAAGTTTTAACACTTTTATATAGGAGCGTCGAATACATCGATGTTCAAACATGAGCAGTGTGATCGACGTTCACTTTATAAAAATCGCGGATAAAGTAATTTTTTATGGTGTCGAAAGTAATAAGGGTGTCAGTAGTAAATTGTGGGGTGTCAATAAAACCCCCGAAAAATATTGTTTTTTTTTTTTTTTTTTTTGAGGGGAAATCCTGTTGTTTAATCTCAACCTTCTTGATTGTTCCAATTCCCGTATTATCTGATGTCGCCGAAGGGACGTTCCTCAGTCCACTTCTGATTCTCTCCAGATATTGTTCTTTTCAGTCGATGAAATTCCGATGGAAAGTGATATTTTGAATTGAAGCAATTTCAAAGAAGATTTCTTTCTGTTTCCTCTTTTGCTATACTTGCTTAGCTTAATCCTATTCTTACTACATATGGGGATTCAGAAAGACATATGTGCTCATTACGGAAATTTCAAACACGGAATGAAATTCTTACCTCAGATGAAGAAGGTTTTACCTATTGGACTTACAGCATCAGTAGCAGCAATAGTTCTGAGTGCCGCTTTCGCTATGAAAGATGGTAAATTTGGTTACTTTTTAAGCATTGGATATCCATGGACGGCAGATGATGGGCATCTTATTACGCGGAAACCATGGTTCGTCCCTGGATTGCAAAACCTCGGAAATAATTGTTTTTTGAATGTTATTTTGCAGGTAATGGCCCTTTGCCCTTTTATATTGCTGAGTTTGTGTTTTTAAACGTTATATTGGTGTTTTTGTTTTGAAACAAGCATAGAATTTTTAATGCTTGTTTTGTTCCTTAGGCTTTGGCTAGCTGTTCAAGTTTTCAGAGATTTATTGAACAGATTTTTGAGGAATATGATTTTTCAGGGCATGAGGGCAGTGAAAAGAACTTGCCTCTTTCTTGTGCACTGGCATCGTTGCTGGAAAGTAAGCGAAAATAATTATATTATATGGTTCATTTTGTGATTCTTTGCTACCCGACTGAATGGTTCATCTGTTTGGACAAAAGCCTAGTAAAGTTATGACATTCACATTTGAGGTTCATCTGTTCGGACAAAAGCCTAGTAAAGTTATGACCTTTACATTGTGATTTTATGTTAGAACTTAGATGGATTAAATTTAAAAATTTACGCTCGGTTCAAGGTCACGGTCTTAGTTGCCTCTCTTGCATATACTTTTGTTTTAAGGTGAATTTAATGTTTTGATTAAATGGTTCATTGGTTTGGAGAAAAGTTATGACCTTTACATGTGCGGTTTTATGTTAGATTGATTGATATGGAATATAATGAGTTATGCACGATTCACATAAGGAAGTCATTGTCTTAGTTGCCTCTCGTGCATATGCTTTTGTCTAAGGTGAATTTGATGTATTGATTTGTTGACCTAGATTATACCTGAAAGTTATTAATTATTTTTATTTTTATTGTTGACCTTATAATGTAATCCTGCAATATGTTATGTGCCAAGTGCCTTTGAACGAATCATTATTAACTTTTGCAAAACTTCTTGGTAAAAAATGGAAACTATGGGATTTGGTTCTTAAGTTTGTTTTCTCCTCCAAAGAAACAGGTCTATCCTTTTTCCTATGTGGCAACTTTTTTGCTTTCCAACACGCCCCTCCCCACCACAAACCCACACCCCCAAAAAGATAATGTCGGGGGAGAGAGGACAGGCGTTGGATATATAGTTAAGGTTTGTTGATAAGCATTGCCTATTGACTAGCCTTGGCTGCGCATTTCACTTGTCTTACCTTACTTCCAGTTTCTGCTTACTAAATTCATCAGATTGTTTGGATGTGTAATCCTGCCTCGGAAACTTGGTTCTCAAGTTTTCAGTATGCCTACGGCCTACCCCTTCTTTGCAACTTCCATTTTTCAATCATTTAATTTTATGAAATTCATATAAATATAACTTCCAAATTTCTTGTGCTTGTGAATATCAGCTGGTAGGTGGCCTAATCCTTGCATTGCTTCATGTGTAGTGATGCGTTTTCTTGATGTAGTCTTTGACCTTTCTCCTTTTTCCTTTTTCCTTTTTTCTTTTTTTCTTACATGCAATCTTTAACTTTTAGCTTGGACATTTCATTTATGTTTCTGAGTAAGAATTTTTTGCTAGAGGATTTCATGTCAATATCTGATACCGATAGCTCTTTGTACTCTATAAGGAGAAAATGTGTTTGCTGCTTCAATCTTCTTAAGGTTGATGCCGTTTTCACCTCCTTTTGATCCCTAAAGTAACTAATTGGCAATGATGCAACTGTTTATCAACTGAAGCTAAATTCGATATTTTAAGTGCACAAAGCTTGTTTTATTTAAACATTGTATCCTTGTATTGGGAGAATAAATTATAGATAATCTGATATGACGATTCATGTTCTGCAGAGTTAAGTACCACTCATCAGCAAAGATCTTCTCTAAATCCACGCAATGTCATGGTTGCCATGGAACAATATGTGCCTAGTTTTAGTTTAACCCGACAGCAGGTGGGACATTCATTTGTCATCTTGATTAACTTGACATTATTGCCTCGTGTGACATATATTTGCTTCCCTGTGCTTGTAGGATGCAGAGGAATCATTGTTTTACCTTGTATCATGTTTGAGGAAAGAATTGTCAGAATGCTATATCCCCAATTACAGCTCCTTGGCAGATGTCCCTGCGCTTCATAATGCTAGAATTGTCACCCGCAGAAGAGAAAACAAAGAATCTGAACAGCAGAGATGGAGCCGTAGTTTTCAAGGGCCTTTTGATGGGCTTCTGTCCAGCATTTTGCATTGCCAGAGCTGTGGGTTTCAGGTTGAATGGTACTTTCATGAACATTAGCCATTCGTGTTTTGACGTGTAGTCATCCTAAACTAATTATTTATTTATAGCAAATTCTCGGGTCATCTTATCAACATTTTTCAATGCTTTGCAGATCTCACTGGAGTTTCAACCGTTTCAGAGCTTACATGTTTCGCCAATGCTCATGGATGGTGGTTTTCGTGTAGGTTTTAATTCATATGTTTCTATATTTATTTAGAGCTTACATTTACTTTGTCTTTTATGTTTTAATGGTCTTCTATTTTGATTCATAGGTGGTTGGATGCTCTGTGGAGGATTGCCTAAAGCATTTCTTTAGTTCTGAAAGACTTGAGAATTATTTCTGTAATCACTGTTGGCATGTTGCTGCAATGCGGTACTTAAGTTTAACTAAGGAATACGAGGTTAGTTTATTGTTATTTATTTTTCCAACTTTCATAGACTTTATCTTGTTAATTAGAATTATAACCCGAATCACTCTTTTCTCAGACAGATATTCAAATCCTTGAGCGGTGCTCTGAGGATGATTCCTGTCAATGCAAAAAGCTAGCGTGTGTCAGAAGTTTAACTTGGTCAAATAGATTCTCAAGGTGCTTCAAGCAACTTAGTATTGCACGCAGTCCACAGGTATCTTCACATCTTTCTCCGAACGTGTCAATTCTTTATACGGAAGAAGTACATTGCTTGTGGAATTATAGAGGCATATGTCTCAGTATCATCTTCTTATAGCGTAGTTAACATCTCTTATGCATGATACATCAGACGAAAGATTCTGACAGTTCACGGGCTGATTGTTCCATGATGTAATGACATTGTCGTTTTTTTTTTGTAACTAATGTTATTTATTATATTTCATGCGCAGATTTTGTGTGTCCATTTACAACGTGCTTCTGTAAATAGCTTTGGAGAAGCACACAAACTTCTGGTACTGAAACTTTGCTTACTTTCAAGTTATATTTGCAAGATTTGGTTTTTAGTCTTAGTTTTGATTATTTTGGTTTGTTACTACAACTATTATGAAAATCATACCAGGGGCATATATCATTTCCGCTTATCCTGGACTTGTCACCATTCATCAAGAGTAGATTAGTAGTGGAAAATTCGGAAAAGAAATCACAATCAAGGCTAACGCGTCCGCAAACTAAGCTACCAATCCCTCACACAGACAATCTTAGTTTGCACCTTCATACTTTTCCACGAGATTGTAACGGGAAGATACCAAAAGATACTTCCTTGGAAGGGGAGATCACTGAATGTAATGTTCCTGCTCTTAAGACACAATTGGAAGATAATGGCTATTCAAACTCCGAAGGACAAGTGCTGAAGTAAAGCGTTCTTCAGACAAGGTTAGCTTAAACCCTAATGTGTTATTTTTCAACCGCATATCGTAGTCATTTATATGTACATGGGCATTTGCGTATATCCTACATCTTGGTCCAAGCCAAGTATAGCTGATATCGTGTATCTGTTACTACTAGTTTCGTTTTATGGGGTCTTCAAATGCATCATACTTCACTTATTGTGACACCACTCCTACTAAGGCACCACACTGAAAGTCCATTTTCAGAAAGTCGAGTATGATATTTGTCGATTATTTGGTCTATATATAACCTTTTTGAACCCAAATAATAAAAAGGAACAGATATTTTAGGCAATTTGCTCAACTAATAAAGAAAGGATGGAGTAGTTGTTACTACTTGTTTCGTTTTATGGGGTCTTTAAATTCATCATACTATTATGACACTACACTTACCAGGGCACCGTATTGAAAATCCATTTTCAAAAAGTCTAGTATCATAGAAAAGTCGATTTTTGGGTCAATATTCAACCTTTTTGAAGTCAAATGTGCATAATCAACTTTTCGAAAGTCGTTGGTGAGGTGTCACAGTAACTAGACAATGGTGCATTCAAATGGTCCTTCGTTTTATATATCCTGCTGATTTATTGGTTTATTGTTTTTGAATTCAGTTGTTGAAAACGGATGGCCCGTCCACTTCTTCATCAGATCATAAAGGCCATAAATACAGACTGGTATCTGTTGTAGAGCACTTTGGTCATAGTGGAGGCGGCCATTACACGGTTTACAGAAGGGTGAGAGCTAAGACTAGTGATGAAGAAGAAGACCCTGTAGTACTACTAGAACCTGCTCATGCACAGTGGTTTCGCATTTCAGATTCAGATGTTGAAAGAGTCTCTGAGGAAGATGTTCTTGACGCCGAGGCAAGTCTATTGTTCTATGAAAAACTGATCTGAAACCCCATATCGATCTTTTGGCGCAAGTTTGGAGGTATATTTATGGAGTTTGAACTAGTTTGAAGGTCCCTTGAAGATGATGGCAAGGGAAAAGTGTGTGGGAGGGAGACGCTTCATGTTGTGACATTTATTTAGTCGTTTTCTGTTACATGTCGCTGTTGGACTAAAATCAATTTTTTATCCGATTATAGTAATCGATAGGAAAATAAAATTTCGAAATTTTGTACCATATTATTATTATTAATGTTATTATCCATCTTATGCAAATGGTTGGATTAGAGTATTATGGGTTGTAATAATCATTCATTTTTTTAGTATGTTGAAAGCATGTTGCTAGTTTGCTTCGCTTTGCCGAAAATGGGATGCTTTTACGATGAGGATTGAGGTGGTTTATCAGGACTTTCATTACATATCTTAAACTTTATCTTCACAGCAACCATAGAAGACTTTGAGGAGCTTTCCATGACTTCATATGAGCCTTCATTTGAACAGTTGTAGAAAGGGAGCCATTAATCCAACAGACACGGTATACTTAACCGTCTTGTTCAAGCTAGGATCAAGGTTCTCTGCGGATGTGGGGACTTATTGCCCTTATGGATAAGACCGCATTAATTGTGTGGAGTTCAGATATGAGACGACTATGAAGATGCCCTTTTTGTGGGAGGAATTACACAAGAAACACGAGGCGTAGGTCAAATGACCATTATACTATTATAGTCGGGTGCTGAGCTGACCAACGGGTGGTGGTGGCTAAGTGTCAGACCTTAAGTAGTTGTTGGGGGGAATGGTGGAGTGAACTGAGTGAAAGTTAACAGACATCCATAACGTCAACTTTCAAAAAAAAAAATTAAATGTGTTTTGTAATGGGTTTGGAGTGGGTCAATCGGGTATTTTTTAGGTAATCGGGTTAAATGTGCTCCTCTTTATATATATATATATATATATATATATATATATATATATATAGAGAGAGAGAGAGAGAGAGATAGATTTAATGCCATCATATATTCCAACTTTATTGAAAAAATCTACATCCTCCAGTCTTGTATTTCGTACACTAATAATACTTATTTCGGTATGATTACAATATGTACAAGCCTCGATCATACTAATCCATCCTTGACAGAATAAAATATGAGAAGGCAGAGTAAATGCTGCCCAAAAGTATGCAAATCTCCTCACCAATACAAATGCCAACCAGGATCAATAATGATGTCTTTTGGCTTAAAGCCCTTCAGTATCTCGGGACCAACCTACCGACTAATCCAGGAGTTCGGCCTGCAGAGTCCGGACAGATTCTTACTGGGGTAAGGTGCAGCCAAGAGCTCTTTCAACATGGCGCATCAGAGGATCAATAATGATGTCTTTGATCATTAATTAGTATCATCTCGTGCTTTTGCTTACACTTTCGTGCTCTTTTATTTTGGGACCTGGTCAACAAAGGAAAATTGGCATTTCAAGTTTTGGGTTTCGATTAAGCTTTATTCACAAAGCACCTGAAAAAACAAAGGGTGCAAAAGCAAATCAGTCAGGAAAGTATAGTATAGTATAGTATATACCATTTAAAGGTGAGAATGAAATTAATACAAAATTACAAAATGCAAAACGTGTAGAATTTAATTAGGGGAAAAGAGACAACTTTTTTATATTCAAGTGTATATCTCACTCTTCACTCTGAGATCCTTTTAAATCAGCAAGAAAAAAAGAGAATAGAGTGCTACCAAGTTGGATTACCTAATAATTATGGCACATTTTCACAAAATTGTCAGATTGGCTTCTCACCCTTTGCACAAGAGAATTTCTAACCACCAACAGCCTTTATTCAAGATGATCGAGTGATGAAGCAAAAGTTGCTCAGATGCATATATAATTATATTCTTCAACTGTTGCATTAACAAAATCACAACTCTCAAATGAACTGCACTCACTACTACTCTCATCACCACTTCCCATGCATGCCACTAGCACGTACTAAACACTGCAAAATATAAAAAGAAGAAGAGAAATGAGCTGCAAAAAATGGAAAGAGGTTTCAGATCATCATTACTAATCACAGAAATGATTACCCTTTCCAGGAGCCTGGAAATAATGGTATTTCCCAGAATACTTAAATGGGAACTCCACCATGATAATGGGACGAAAGACATCGACTGCGTCTCCCAGAACGAAGCTCAGAAGTATTTCTCTGACCAGAATTTTGGACAACAGATCCCTAGAATTTAAGAAAGAACATGAATTAAAGTTCAATGTTTGAAGCCACATATGTTGAGGACTTACACATCTGAGCAAATGTAATTTACCGTGTCATGTTGGAAATCAATCAATATAATCCAGACAGCTACTCACATGTGGATTAATTCTGCCTTGTATAACGTTTCTTGACTGTCAAGAACAAAAATCTTCTCTTCCGGTCACCTCTCAAGTTTGATGAACCTTGTCTTATTGTTCGAACCTGAAAATGTCGGTGAGATTCATCATATCAAAACATAAATATTAATCAGACAAGAATACTCAAATATGCGAAAAACCATTATGACACCAGAAAAAAAATATCCTAAACAGCCGTAAAAAGTTATGGTGAATGAACACGAAAGATATCCCTTGGACCATCCTAAACAGCCGCGAACAGCTAGGTTGAAGATATTTTAAGCCCAGCCAAGAGGCAGTGGATCTTATCTTTGACTATTGTAAATAAGGACCTGATTGGCACAACATCAGCCAACTTGGTCCTAGAGGAACATATAGCTTCATTACATTTGCACACTCTTAAAAACAAAAAAAATGCAGTTAATTCTGTTTACCATGAAACAGGATGTAATCTGTCTCACCAAGACTTTTGTCATCAAGTATTCCCCATTAAGCATAAGTAATCCTTAGTCTGCAGCTGAAACAATGGTTTGTTTCTACAGTTGAAGGAACAAAAATACACGAAGAAGATGGTTAATACACCGCAAAGTCATTATTAACTTGATGTACCAACAGTATGATCACTTGAGTAAGACCAATAAAACCATACTTGGGTCGGGACGAGAGCCTCGCTTCAGCAACTGACCAGTAGGAAGAACTCTATGCAATTTTGACCTGGGTAGAAAGTACAAAAAAAATGAACATGTAAAAGCAATATAAAACCTGAATTCTCTGTTTGCTTTGTGTCATGGAAGATGTGGAGATTAAGTAATAGAAGACCGTATGTTCAAAGTGTAGTTTGCTTAAAAAGGCTTATAACTTTAAAATGATACACAAAGCTCCAGTCACCCAAAACACCCCGTAAAGGCTGAAACTGCATTTGGTTATATTCACTTTTGGCTATCCAAAACACTCTCATGTCAAAGATTAATCTTGTAATCTTACACAGTCAACTTTTAAAGTGTAGTTCGCTTAAAAAGGCTTATACCTTGAGCACCATGGGCCTAGTACAATCCTGGGGGTGAGTGGACATAAGGGGAATATTTACAGTGTCAACATCTGATGAAAACACAACTAAATCCATGTGCTTTTGACTAAGCACTTCCTCCTATAATATTTTGGGACTCGGAGGAAAGTCAACCAACCTAATGCAAAAAAAAAAGGTGTATTTTTTCTAATGATTTGTGTAATTAGACAATTGTATCCTGGAAGTAAAGAATTAACTTTAAAAAACGTTAAAAAGGATAATGGAACTTAATGCTAGGCAATGAATCTCTTGAAATTACTATTCAAAGTACATGTATACGCAAAAAGCACATCCAAAGGGTATGAAAGAGGTATATATATAGATCAAGGATTGAAGAGATATGTACATGCTATAAAAAAAAGACATATAGGCATTAGAGGTAGAAAATCATGTTCAGCAAAATCAATATCATCAACATGAAAATACAAAGATCGAGAGATGCAACCAGCTGAAATAATTTAAGAAACATGTCAGTTATCCTGCATGTCTAAATCCATATAAAGAAGTGAAACTTTTGCGAAACCAATCCGTAAAATACCTGAACTCACAAGTCTCCAGCCTGAAGCAGTGTGACAAACCAACTAGAGAGATATAATTGGAATGTATGTGATGCTATTCAGCGGTAACTCCTCGTCAATCTAACCTTTTAAGTTGTTGAAGTCCTCGTCATTGGCCTTGGAGCTTGCGGGGCTGCGGCTGCGGCTGCGGCTGCGGCTGCTTCCTCAAATCCACCTAGTCGTTTGGATAACATTGATAAAAATTCAAAGCCTCAGAACAGCTACAAAGTTCACTATCGCTTTGAAATACAAGAAGTCATGCAAAACGATAGCAAATTGACAATTTAAGCTATTTGCGATATGATATTTGTTATTTTCTGTTTTGAGTGAGAGATATATGACAATTTGTTATGAGGTCAATCTTTCACCTTTAAACGATTGAAACTTCAACTTCGGTCCCCAGTTCCATCAGTTCATCCTGGATCTGAAAAGCCGAACTCTCAAGTACTTCTGCTGACTTTCTAAGGACAATCCTCTTCAAGGTTGAAATCTCTCCAAAACAGGGCGGCAACTCTTTCAATTTTGGGCATCTAATCACAAGTTGCTCCAAGCAAGGCAAGGATTCAGTGGAGGCTTTCCATTCCACCAATTCAAAATCATTCAATTCAAAGAATTTCAGGTTGTGGAATGCCAATTCTTCCATCTCCAATCTTGTCTTCTGAATGGAAACCCATCGTAGCTTCAAAACCTGAAGACAATGCAGTTCTGCAATTGCTGATATATCCGTCCACAATAGCTCAAACCCATCTAAAGTTAGTTTCTTGAGAGTTAGAGGGAAGTGAATCGAGTGTTGTTTTTTCGGTCCGCCAACTGCTAGCTTCAGCGACTCAAGTTTACTATGAAAGTCCAATATTTCTACTGATTCTTTGTCATTATTAGGAGATATATCCAAATAACAGCTTAGTTTTTGAACTACCGGCAACCGTTGCAGAAGCCTTTGTACATCTTTTCCGGTAAATAAACGTGGCTTTGAAAAGTGTACCACCTTATCCAATTTAGGATATGCCTCATGCTCATGGCCGTCTGAAAATTGAAGGATACAATTGTCAACTTTCACATGCCTAAGACTTTTCATTCTCCAAAATGTTGCCGGCAAACGTATGGAAGAAGTGTATGCGTAATTCAACACTAAAGATCCTAAATTCCAGATATTGCATATCAATTGTGGAATAGAAATCGGTCCCCCCAATACGGTCCTGGGATTCCCAAAATAAGCATGTATATGTCTCAGATGTACCAGAGAGCTAAGTTTTTTTATATCAAATTCTGGACATATCCGATCGAAATACAACACTTGAACAAGTCTAAGCTCCATTAAAGAGAGTTCCCGTTGTTCATAAAAACTGAGTAGAGATGATGCAAGTCCATGGTTCAACCGGATGGAAACACGATAGTATTCGATTATTGAATGGTCAGAGGAACCAGATGATGCAGGTCCGTGGTTCAGCTGAAAAAAGTTCCCCTCTCGACATTTCATTTGACATAAATCATATATTAGATCATGAACACGAAATTCTTTTATCCCACCATTGGAACTTCTCGCACTAACAATGATAAGGCTTCTGTCAACTAGGTCGTGAAAATAGTCTTTTGCCACATCATCTAAGCTTTTTGTCTTTGATTCTTGTACGAATCCTTCGGCAATCCATAGTAGTATCACCTTTTTTACCCTAATCAACCTATCCTCCGGGAATGCTGCAAGATAGAGAAGGCAAGGCTTCAAAATCTCTGGTAAATGCTTGTAACTAAGTTCCAAGATTTTCATACATCCCTCGTCAGAAAGGTAGGAAACTACATTTTCTGCAACTTCACTCCACCATTGCAGGCTTTTTTCTGTCCTAGCAAGGAGACCTGCAATTACAGCAACAGCTAGAGGGAGGCCTTTGCAGTTTTTGGCAATGAGCCTGCCAATCTCATAAAGATATGGCGGTGAAATTTCATCATGGAAAACCTTTCTTTGCAATAATTCCCAACTTTCTTCCTCAGACATAAAACGTAACTGATACGGGCTATAACTAATTTTGCACATGTCAGCAACTTCACGGGATCGGGTTGTGAACATAACTCTGCTTCCAATTTTGTCATTAGGAAATGAACTTTTTACTTTATTCCATGCACTTATGTCCCATATATCATCCAGTACAATAAGGTACTTTTGACGACTCAAACACTTCCACAAGTGATGAGCCAAGTCATCTTTAGTCATCTTAGAAAGTTTATCGTCACGCCCATTAATATCACATAAAATGTCAAATAATAGCCTTCTAGTATTATAATCTTGCGAGATAGAACAAAAGGCAAATACATTGAAACTACATTTCACTGACGAGGAACCATAAACCTTTCTAGCTATAGTAGTTTTGCCCAAACCACCCATGCCAACAATTGAAACAATGTCAAGTGACATACTTCCCCGTGTAAGCATGCCAATTACTTTTTCTGCCTCATCCTCGAAACCCACGACTATTTCATTGATTTGTGAAGGTCTAGCTTGTTCCGAGGGTGTACTAATAATACTAGCTGAATGAGGGAGGCTCCTTGCATTATACAGAGTGTTCTCTTTGATCTTTTCAAGTTTTGTCTTAACTATTTTGATTCTATCAATAACAACAGAAAGGTTACCCATATGATACCAGATTGGATGATCAAAAGCAAACCACGAACTGATGCACGAGCTGATGACATATTCAATTAAATGTACAAAACTGACAACTTCTGACCATGTCTCGTTCAATTCACTTTGAAAGTCGAAGACGTAACTGAAAAAAGGACGGAGAGAAACTAATTCCTCCTCAATTTTTATGATCTTGTATTTTGCAAAAGGTACATATTTTTGGTCACTAATCATCCTCTCCTTCAAGTTTCTAAGATTTTGTATGATAAAATCGAGAAATAATGGAGAAATAAGCTTCGGAAAATTAAACAACGATGAATCTGGGAATTCACCGTAAAGCTGCCTTATCTTTGCATTGACAGTTCCGATTTTCACAATAAAATCACTTAGAAGCATCTTTTTCTTGACAAAACCCCCATCCGTATCATCAAATGGAAGAAAGCCATACACATCCTCCCAGAAAAGATCATCAATATGGCTGGAAATTACTTCCCCTGAATTCCTATTAGGTGGATCATTGAGAAATGTCAACAGAAAAATGACCTCATCATGAAGAATCTGAAAATCATCATTGAAAGGAGTCGATAGATTCTCAATGAAAAAGTCAACAAAGATCGACGCAGTCTGTCCAAATAGTAAAGAATCAGATTGCTGCAAATATATGGTCTTAAGAGTTCCGAAATACAATCTAGCGACATCGGGCGTGATAGGATTGATCTTCTGCAACATATGAGATAGCATAGGGCTAACCTCAGATGCAATTTTTCCGTCTTTTGCCCAACAAAGAAATGTTAGGCATGCTGCATCACTAGCAAAGGCTTGAACAAGCATTCTGAATCCTCCCAACTCCTTACTATCTATGCAGTTAGTGGTGAGTATCAAAAAATTCTTAAGAAATAATAGCTTCTCCTCCAAGGTTTCAATTTGTTTCTTGAATGGTCCAATTTCCCCAGCTTTGTGATCATTTAGAATGTCAAGGATAGAATCATCCAAAAGCTTCACAATCTTATAACTTGTTGAAGGCTTTAATTGAAATGACAAATGAAACAAATTTTCGCACCATGCTTCTATTTCTATCTTCGACATCTGAATTTTTCCTTGTAATTCAAATGCTAAAGGATGTAAATCTGTGGTGCCTCCTCTACGCATTGCTTGGAAACGAGCAGCAAGAAATCCTTTTTCTGCTTCTTCTTTTTGCCATATCATTTGAAGAGAAGTGATTATAGAGCTCAATCTTGCCATGACTTCTTCATCGGCGTCATCCCATGTTGCAAGGCATAGAAGAAACGCCCTTATGAATTTAAGCTCCATCCTGTATATCGGCAGTTGACTCCTCACTATATCAGCCGGCTCAACATGCTTCTTCTCAAGTAAATAGAGCTCTCTTTCAATAGATACAAAATATATATAACCCATTTTCTCTGCTTCCGAACTAACACAAGAATCTGAATATCCGTCAAAGTAAAGTTGTGTGATCTTAGCGTTTGCGATCTCAATCTGGGTCATAAAATCACTTAGAAGCATCTTTTTATGAGAGAAAACCTCTTTCATCTCACCAGTGGGTAGAAGGAGATAAGAATGCTCACGGAAAAGAGCATAAACCTGGCTGCGGAGCCCATCTTCTTCTTCTTCTGCTGCTGCTGCTGTGTTCTGATTAGTGAGAGACGTGAAAAGTCGTATGAGCGGGTCTCGAAGAATCAGAAAGTCATCATCCAAGTGCTCAAAAAAGAAGTCAACCCAACTCGCAACACTAGCCGAGACAACAATAGAATCAGATGAAGCTTCCAAGTTTTGGGAAAATAGGATTGTAACATCAGGTGCGTATGGTATGAACTTGTGTAACATATGAAAAAGCATCTCAGTCGCAGTTTCTTCGTCTGCTTCTTTTGCCCAATACAAGAATGCTAAGCATGCTGCTTTGTTGGCAAAAGCTGTAGCAAATTTATTTATCCTGCCTGTACAAAAATAAGCGTTCTTCACCACTTCATCCATAAATACTAGCTTGTCAATCAAGATATCGATTTGTTTTTCGAATGGAACAATTTTGGCTGCTCTGTAGTAGGAAAAACTGTCCATAATAGAACGGAGATCGTAAAACTGTCCATAATAGAACAATTCTGGATGCTTTGGAATCTTGGGTTGCATCGAGGAGGAGCACACCAAATAATATTCACACCATAGCTCAACATGTAGCTTGCTCTTTTGAATTAATCCTTCAAGTGAAAAAGCCAGTGAATAGAAAGCTTGGGCGTCTACTGGCCATGTATCAATCAGGCGATTTTGAATTGTTTCTTCCCAAAGCAATATAAAAGCAGTGATGGTAGATCTCAATCTAATTCTACTTTGTTCAACCCTTTCCAATGATTCAAGCCACCAGCAAAACAGGAACAGGAATCTCAAGTCCATTTGGAGCTGCTGGAGTTGGGTGGTCAACACTTGTGGATCATTACCAGCCCACGGTGCATCTTGCCTAATCTTTGACAGCTTATCCAAAATCGATTGGAAGAATTCTCGACTCATTTTCTGTTCCGATCAAAGGAATCACAGTTAAGAACTTTCAACAACCAGACAGACAGATAGATAGATGGATGGATCGATCTCAATTTCAGTTATGTTGATGATATTTTATGGTGGTTTAGGGATAGAAACTGCTCCACTCTCTCATTTGTTTCAACCAGAAAAAGAACTGTTCATTGAGCAACTCAAATTCTGTGGACATTATAGAAGGTGAGGTATAGAAGGCTACCATTTACTACTTGTACAAATTAGCAAATGCTGCTACTACACTAACACCGACACAATATAAGTTACGATCTGTTGCGGCAATAAGACTACTAACTTATGTCATGACATGTTGATCAAACCATAATTAGTACTATAAATACACCTTATCTATTTCGAATTATACTCAATTGATAAATGATAGTCGGATTATTATATGAAATGTGTGTCAATTGCCTAGTGTCGGTTCCTTGATCGTTAATTCTGTATCTTTGTATTTTATCCCGATATTTGTTATTGTTTTGTCTTGTTTTATGTGATTTTCAGAAGTACCATATTATGGAGCCAAAGTGAAGCGAATCCGGATTGTAGAAAAGACATTGGGCCGAAGTCAAAAAAGTATGTATGAAGTCTACTAGGCCAGAAAGAAGAGAAAAAAGGCCCGAGGCCGCATAAACCCTAGCCGCAACCACGGAAACTTGAGCAACACGAAATCAGAGGAGCCGTATTTTGTATTAAGTCGGTTATGGTTAGATCAATTAGGTCGGCTACAACTCTATATAAAGCTTGTACGAATTCATTATACGCATGCACACTTTGATACACACTTTTTATTACTTCAAATTATTAGATTTACGAAATAAAGAGTTCGTGATTTTCTTGTGAGTTCGTTTGCTTGGTTATCTTCCATCAACTAGCTTGAGTGATCAAGCTAGATCCGCCATTGATAAATGTATGAAGCTTTGAATGTTCATTCGTATTTTAATCATGGTAGATTAGGCTAGATTAACGTGTTGTAATTAATCTGCATGTCTAAACGAATCATTATTAACTAGAATGACTAGAACAAAACGATGTAGATTTTAGAATTAGGAACCACCGTTACCGCGGCGGCAACGGTCTATATCGCAGCCGCGGGACACCTTTTAGGTCACCCTAATCTGAAGATTCAGCGTCAGCTACGTTGATCGACAAGTTTAATTAGCGATTATTTAGATCTGTCCAATCTGGTATTCGTACATCGTAATTTAACATGAAGGACGATAAGGTGAAGTGTTAGTTATGACATAGTCTGGATCAATCCCTAGGAACATGCTAGTCAATCCACGATAGCTACTTAGGGAGGTTCTTGGTCTTTATCCGGCACTTTCTAAAACTTAATGTGTGTGAGTTAATACAACCAATGAAAGAGGTTAACTGCACATAGACGTCTAATGTCCTTTCAATGGAAGTAGATAAGATTAGGAGATTGCACCCCGTAGCTTAAAACTGAATTAGAACACGTTCTGGTTAAACTAGGAAATTACCAATGATTAATTACACAAAGTTAGGAGATCGGTGAGGAGGGATACACCAATTACTTTCCAGTTCTTATGTTGGTCTACGGACCGCTATTTGTCTTCTTGGTTAGATTTAAGAATTATTATATGTGTTGCATCATCTCTGTGGGATCGACCTTGACTCGCCTCTACTATGTGACGATTGATCTAGTACTTGATGTATGAAAAATATATGATCAAATTATAAGACTTTTTATTATTATATTTATGATATTTTAGTATAATTTCATATAAATGCATTAAAAACTTATAAAAATCATAGTAGTTATAATTAGATGCATAAGTTATAGAAACGATAAAAATGATAGTTTTTTATCAGATTTACGTTTGGTGTTTTGTTGAGTTTGTTGCAGGATCAGATGTTTACCGAGATCCCAAAATATGACATACTTTGAAGTATAAATCATGAGTTTTGTGGGATAAAAGATTATGCCAAAATCTAACAACTTTGAACAGATCAACTGTCTTTAATGTTTCTACCGTGAACTCATCTTCAACGGACATTTGATCTAACTTAGAGGCATTTTCAGAGAAAAGTCCTTGATAAAAGTTGTAGGCCTTCAAAAGAGCTTTCCAACGAATATCAAATCATGTCAATCTGAGGTCTACAGCTCGAGATAGGTTTTTATGAACAACGAGATATGTTGTATGTCCGCACGCGCCGGAGAAGGCCGAATATTACGTAAAAATCTCAAACTCGGGCCCACAAATCTCGACAAGGAATATATATCTTGTGTAGCCGGCGCGCGCGGTGGTGGTCCGCACGCGCCGCCTTGTGATACACTCTATAAATACCCCTCAAATGCAACCATTTTGAAGGGTACCAATGCATATATCTTTCTTCTATATGTCTCTATAGTTTCGTTTTGTTGTTTTTAGTTAAATAAAAGTC
Source organism: Gentiana macrophylla (assembly GCA_026214975.1). Classification (NCBI taxonomy): domain Eukaryota; kingdom Viridiplantae; phylum Streptophyta; class Magnoliopsida; order Gentianales; family Gentianaceae; genus Gentiana; species Gentiana macrophylla. The sequence continues at coordinate 20,588,389 of CM047810.1, forward strand.
GTAAACGGCACTCTGCCGAATAATGCTGTAGTATAAAGTATCGTTATAATGCTTAGAGGATGTATCAAGGCTCATTGATGTCAAGGAGTTGTTATTTCCGGAGGATACAACTCAATGCTTCGATTGTAACCTGGTAACTTTTCTAATGTATTTATGTTTATGTAGTATTTGTAGTATCTATATATTACTTATAATGATATTAGGCTAACTTAGTATCTAGCCAAGATATGAAATTGGATTAGTATTATCTTTTTAGGGAAATGGATGATGACTATACTAAAATTGGATAAAAATCGGTTATAATGAATCTCTTTCTATATTCGTATTGAATTAGCTACTTGATATGAAAGAATTCATAATCTAATTATGAATTGACGCCTCGTAGTTAGGTTATGAACTCGTTAATAGAAAGACCGGAGGGTAAAATTGGCCGAGTGAAAACGTGACAACGGAATCCGATTTCCTAAACCGGGGGTAGATTTGTTTCGGGAGAAACAAACTCTTATTGAAATATGTACTCGAGAGATTATTACGTTTAATTCATTTGTTTAATTGACATACCTTAAAATTGGCCGAATGACAAAACGGGAGTGACCCATGCTTGAGGATGACCTTGGACAAATGATTGGACATATGACAATTTCATAGATGCTCGTGTGAGAATGAATTGTTTAGTTTAGGAGTGCACCGTTTCGTATAATTGATTTAACTTAAAATAAAGATCGAGCACATCCAATTCCACTAAAAAGATATAAGGATTCAATAACATATTCTTGGCTAGTCTATAATTATAATATCTATCTCCCTCCCTTAGATATTGTTTTGGTACTATATATACTTATATCTATATATATATATGTATTGCTATATATCTATATATATATTTATATACTTATATATATCTGTTTTAGTTTTATGCTTTGTTAGTTTAGAGTTTGGTTGGATGATAAAATTGCGACTTAGATTGAGATAATAACAGTTTTCTTGGTGTTTAATCACACGGTGAATTACCAAGTTTTCCCGGAGGTCGACACCTGACTCATCACTCTATCACTACAATTTGACCCGGTACACTGCCGGTAAGGATTGATAGCATAGAAAAGGTCCGTCAGCTTAATGGCGCCGTTGCCGGGGAACGACGCTAATTCATTGTGTTCGAATGATTTCTACTTATATTAACTCAAAAGTCTCGAGGATAAGTCAACACTCTTCTTACCCCATTTCTATTTTCTTTTTCGTTGGTACTTACCTAATAAGTAAGTTACCAATCTTTACTTTTATCAATTTCAACTATTTTCGGTTTTCGTTAGTTGATGACCGTAAAGAGTAAGGCCCCACTTATTCCTTATAAGCCCGACATAGATACTTTACGAAAGGCGGTTAAGAGCGAGAAAGGAAACAAGGTCACATTGGTCGTGAAATCTCGACGGAGGATCATCATCAAATCAAAATACTTAAAATGGTAAGGTAAAACAAAGTGATTAAACACTGAACAAAGGCTAGATCATGCTCGAGGCATGGCCAAAATCTTAATCGAGGATCTACCAATACCAAATAACCGTAATAGAAATAATCAAAATCGAAACGTAACAATCGTAATAATAACCCACCAAATCCGAGACCTATTTGTGATCGGACCTTAAGAATAAACCGACTAATAATCCAGTTCGTTTACCCAATGAAGGAGCAAATAATTTTGAAATAAAATCTCATCTTTTGGTCTAATTGACGCAAGAGCCCAATTTCTAGGAGAGGATGATGAGGATCCACATCACCATCTCTATCTTTTCAAGAATTGTGCAATCTGACCAAAAGTCAAGGTGCTCATCGTGAATTAACAAGGATGTCTATGTTTCCTTTTCTTTAAAAGGAAGAGCACGAGATTGGTTTATGTCACTCCCACATCATTCATTGACTAGTTGGGAGGAAATTCAAACCGAGTTCTTAAAGCAAGATTTTACTCCGGGTAGAAATTTGGAATTAAAAGTCTAAAATTGCCAACTTTAGACAAGGATCTCAAGAAACACTTGGGAATGCGTGGGAGAGATTTAAAAGTTGCTAAGATCTTGTCCCGATCATGGTTATTCCTTAGAAATGCAAATCCAACTTTTCTGTCGTAAATTAAGGAAAGATTCACGTGCAGATGTAGATCATGCATGTGGTGGTTCATTAATGATGAGTGAAGCCCAAATAGTTTACGATGCTATATAAAAGATTTCCAAAATAACAGAATGTGGGAAACCGGTTCTAGCACCAGAAAGTAGCATTTGCAGGAGAATGCACATCGAATATGGAAGTTCTAGCACACTTGGAGAATTTGGGTAGAAATTTGACAACTCTACAAAGCTAGTAGGATCAGTAAAATCGAAACTATCGCACTCAAATGACTACTCAAATCATGATAATGTGTCATTAGGGATGAAGAACCGGAAGGATACTCAAGAGGAAGAGGTGAGTTTTTTACAACAAAGATAGGAATTTGAACAACGCGTATTCAAACTCCTTTAATGCTATTAGAAGAGAGCACCCAACTTTTAGATGGTCGAAAAACCCTAATAAGCCAGGACAACCGCCATATCCAGATTCAAAGATAAGAATCCATATAGTAATCAAGTTCATCAAGGAAATACATCAAATCGGAACCTACAATCGTTACTCAAATCTTATCCACAACATACTACTCAAACTATACCAGTCACCCAAAGTTCAACCCAACCTGAAGGAGTTGATAAATGGGATAAATTAATGGAAAAATGATGGGTGTAGTATCTACTCAAGCTCGAATATAGAAACTATGATAACTTCTATAGGTTGAGTCTCTAAGGATATGACTATGTTGAAAACTTCGTGGGTGGACATGATACGAGAATGAGAACTATAGAAGCATCGTTAAGGAATATGGAAGATCATTTGAGTAGAGAAGGAGAACGTAACAACAGTTAGACCTCCGGGAGGATTACCAAGTAACACTTGAAAGAAACCCGAGAGAGGTAAAAGGCGTGATTACGAGAAGTAGGAAATATTGTGAAGATACTGAGAGCAGAGAACGCAGGAAAAATGAGGTAGAAAATGATTTAGATGGTAATATCAGAAAGGAAAAGGACGAACTTGAATTTTCTTGATGAAGAGGAAGAAATTATCAAAGAATTCTTAAAATGTAATAATGTTGAACCCGAAATTGAAGGCGAAAAATGGGTAAAAGTCCCTAGAATTTCGAAAGATCCTATGGATAAGGACACGAGAACCCTATTTAAGGAACATGTCGAGAAAATCAGGGAGAAAAACAAGAAGATTTAAAAGTAACTGAGAAGGATAAAGTTGATACAGGGGATGTTTTAAAGGAAAAGTCTCAAGATAATGAAACTTGGCGATCAAGTAATGATCAAGGATTCAAGGAGAAAGGAAAAGAGAAAATGACTTCAGAACCAAAGGTTATAGATTTAGAATCTTTGCCTTATCCACCGAAAAAGATCAAATTAAAAAGATAAAAGCGATAAGAAATATGCTCGCTTCCTTGACACTTTTCGTCATATTCATGTCAATATCCCTGTTATAGAAGCTTTAGTCAACATGCCTGCCTATGGAAAGTTTCTTAAAGATATCCTATCTAATAAAAAGCGATTAGAAGAATATGAGAATATATGCCTTAATGAAGAATGTTCGCAATACTTCAAAGATCGACTACCTCCTAAACTTAAAGATCCTGGTAGTTTCACTATCCCATGTGAAATTGGAGGATTTCTGTTTAAGAAAGTATTGTGTGATCTAGAGCAAGTATCAATCTCATGTCTTATGAGGATTATAAGAAACTAGGAATAGGAGAGTTTACGAATCTTGAAATGACTCTTCGGGATGGCAGATAGATCAATTAAACATCCTAAGGAATAATCGAGGACGTGTTGGTTAAAATTGATAAATTTTACTTTCCAAAGAGACTTTGTAATAATGGAAATGGAAGAAGGATATTCAGCGCCAATTATTCTAGGCTCGACCATTTCTAGCTACAGGAAGAACTTTGATAGATGTTCAAAAAGGTGAACTAATACTCGAGAGTTAATGAGGATAAAGTTTCATTCAATATCTTCAAAGCTATAAACCATCCATATAAAGAAACGTAATCATGTTCTTTTATAGATGAATATTCTACTATCTCGGGATGCCAAATCTAAAGATTATGAAAATACATTAGAAGAATGTTTGGCATTTTCCATCTATAAAGAAGATGAAGATGATAATTGAAATGAAAGAAGTAATCCTTTATTTAGATAAAGGAGGGTTTGTTAAACATCCATGGCATCAAAATTTGAAATTGGAAATGGAAGGACCGCTTTTAAAACCGTCAGTAGAAGATCCACCAAGGAATCTAGAGTTGAAACCACTTCCTTCGAATTTGAAATATGCTTTTCTTGAAAATGATAATCTCATTACCTATTATCATTTCATCAACCTTAACAAAAGAACAAGAGGATCAATTACTAAGAATGTTAAGAGAACATAAGAAAGCTTTTGGATGGACAGTGGCAGATATCAAAGGAATTAGCCCTGAAATTTGTGTTCACAAGATTATTTTGAATGAAGAAGCTAAACCTTGTATTCAGCCACAACGCCGCTCAATCCGAATTTGCAAACAATCGTTAAGAAAGAGGTCATTAAGCTATTAGAAATGGGAATAATCTTTCCCATATCGGATAGTGAATGGGTAAGTCCGACTCAAGTAGTTCCAAAGAAAGGAGGTTTCACGGTAAAAGAAAATGATAAAATGAATGGATTCCGACAAGGAAATTACAGGATATCGAATGTGTATTGATTTTTCGAAATCGAATGATCATACTAAAAGGATCATCATCCACTTCCATTCATCGTGCGAGATGTTGGAAAGATTGAGTGGACATAAGTATTATCGCTTTTAGATGGTTATTCAAAGTTATTTCTGAATATTCATTCATTGTTAGGAGATAGAGAAAAACTACTTTCACTTGTCCCTATGGAACTTTTGCTTATAAAAGAATGCCGTTTGGATTATGTAATGCACCTGCTACATTTCAGCGATGTATGATGGCAATATTTTCTGATATGGTTGAGAAATTCTTAGAAATCTTTATGGATGACTTTAGTGTGTATGGAGATTCTTTTGATAAATGCTTATCACACTTAGAACGTGTTTTACAACGCTGTGAAGATACCAACTTGGTTCTAAACTGGGAAAAATGTCATTTGATGGTATCTGAAGGAATTGTACTAGGTCATAGAATCTCTGAAGAAGGAATTGAAGTTGATAAAGCTAAAGTCGAAGTAATTGAAAAATTACCTCCACCAATTAATTTAAAAACGTTAAGAGGATTTCTTGGACATGCAGGATTTTATAGAAGGTTTATTGCAGATTTCTCAAAAATAGCAAAACCCTTGAGTCATTTGCTAGAAAAAGAAGTACCTTTTAACTTTGATGATAAATGTATGGAAGCCTTTAAGACCCTAAAAGCGAAATTAACTCATCGCACCAGATTCTTAGTAGCACCGATTGGGATTTGCCGTTTGAAATTATGTGTGATGCAAGTGATTTATTGTAGGAGAGTGTTTTAGGTCAACGGTATAACAAAATTCTCAAAGCTATCTACTATGCTTCTCACACATTAAACGCAACTCACCTTAATTATGCAACTATCGAGAAAGAAGCTGCATATCGTAATATTTGCCTTAGATAAGTTTCGATCATATATTGTTGGTTCTAAGGTAATAATCTACATGAGACCATTCAACTCAAGTATCTTTTAAGTAAGAAAGATGCCAAACCGCGTCTTCTTAGGTGGATTCTATTACTTGAGAATTCGACATTGAAATTAAGGATAAAAAGGAAGTGAAAATGTAGTAGCGGATCATCTAAGCAGGATGGATAATGATGAAGGAAAAGGAAAAGAAATTCGTGATTCATTTCGGATGAGAAACTGCATTTAAGATAGATACTCCTTCAACCATGCGATTATTAAAAACTAGAATACCATCAAAGGAAGATTCGCCATGGTTTGGGGATATTGTTAACTACATTACCGTAGTACATCCCACCTCATTGGACTTGGCAATGAAAAGAAGTTCTTTTATGACTTAAAGTTTTATTATTGGGATAAACCGGATCTTTTCCGAAGATGCTCGGGATGGAATAATTAGGAAATGTATTCTCGATAGTGAAATTTTAAGTGTATTATCATTTTGTCATGATCGTGAGGCAGGAGGTCATCATGGAGGATGGAAAAGCGCTTTCAAAGTTTTACAATGTGGTTTCTATTGGCCTACACTATATAGAGATGCATATAAATATGCAAAATCTTGTGAATCATGTCAAAAATGGGAAATATATCGAAAAAACATGAAATGCCTATGCAACCGATTTTAGAATGTGAACTATTTGATGTGTGGGGTATAGATTTCATGGGACCTTTCCTGTATCTTTGGAAAAAGATTTATTCTAGTAATGGTTGATTATGTTTCTAAATGGGGAAAAGTGAAGCTCTCCCTACTAATGATACCAGAGTAGTGCTAAGGTTCCTTAAAAGAATATATTCACACGATATGGCATTCCGAGGGCTATCATTAGTGATAGAGGTTCACATTTTTGTAACCGACCATTTACTAAGGTAATTGAGAAATATGGTGTAACTCATAAACTTGAACACCCTATCATCCACAAACTAGTGGGATGTAGAGGTATCTAATAGAGAAATTAAAAGAATCGTGGAGAAGACAGTGGACTCGAATCGTAAAATCAAGCGTAAAGACTTGATGATGCATTATGGGCATACTGAGCGACTTTTAAAACACCGATTGGTCGTTCTCCTTACAAATTAGTATTCGGAAAATCTTGTCATCTCCTCGTTGAATTAGAACACCGAGCTTTATGGGCTATTAAATTTCTAAACTTTGATCCTAAAGTCGTCGGTGATCATAGATTACTTCGCTAATGTAACTAGAAGAATTTCGACTCGATTCTTATGAAAATGCTCGAACCTACAAGAACGCACGAAAGCTTTTCATGATAAGAAAATCTATAGTCGTGAGTTCCATATAGGTGATCGAGTACTTTTATATAATTCACGTTTGAAGTTGTTTCGTGAAAGCTTAAATCTAGATGGACAGTCCATATGACGTAACAAAATCTATAAGTCCTGAGTCGTTGAACTAATCGATGGAAAAACAACTTTTATAGCCAATGGACACAGGGTGAAATTGTTCGTGGAAGGCGAAGGATACCTCAAACAGAAGAAGTATTATTACTTATCGACCCTCCAACGAATCGAGAAGGTGAATTTTAAACTCGGTGACATGTGTACTATCTTTCTAATTCACCTTTTAATATGCATTTTAAAGTAGTTTCGTCTTTTACCGGATGAGCGTAAAAGAACCGGATGCCTTTCATAGATAGAATAAAAGTTTTTATTTTACTTTTAAGATTAGGTCTAAATAAGGATGTCGCTTTAAGATAGAAGCCTTAGTTTCTAAATTAAATAAGGAATTATTAATCAAGTCGAGAAAGAGAACTTTGTAATGGAAATTCAAGGAGTGCAATAAAAAAGAAGAGCGAGGTTTTTAATGAAGTGTAGAATCTGTGGGAAAATGGAACATCTTTGGATGATTGTGGAAGAAATACAACCATATCCCGGGATGAGTGTTTGAATGTTATTAAGAAGGAACGACAGGTGGTTATCCGAAAATCCGAGGAATACAAAGAGATAATTCAAACGCATCACTCCTAGGAGAAAGGTTAAGGACCGTTATGATAACAATCTTGAGAATCGAGATTGAGGAGTTAGCAAAAAATCCTAAGAATTTCAAGTGTGTGTTTTAATTTTTCAAATTATAATTAAATTTCAGTATTTTTAAAGTTATTTTTCTAAACTTAAAAAGAAAAATATTTTTATGAAAAATTTATAATAAACCTATTTTGTCATGTAAAGTAGGTATATTATATCAAAAATATGTGATTTCAATATTATATTAGTTTTTATATTTTATATAGAAAAATCGTATTAAACTTAGATTATATAACATAAATCATAAGATTAACATCAAATGATTTTTATGTGATATAATTAGAGCTTATTACACAAAAATGACAAAAATTCCGTTTTTTTGGGGCCATGTGACTCGCACGCCGCCGCAGACACTACCGGCACGCGCCGGTGTGTACACACTTAAACCTAAAAAATGCGCCCCTTTCCTCATTTCTCACACCCTAAATTTGAATTGAAGAACAGCCCGACTTCTCCCTCTCTTCTCCTCAAAAATCAACAATTTTCAATCAATTTTCTTCACTCAAACATCACATAAGTGTTAATCTCTCTTCTTCTCTTCAACTTAATCATAAAAAAAAAAGATACCTATTGGAAAAAGTTGAAGCTTGGCAAGCTCAAGGCTCTCTTTTCTCTCATTCCGGCGACCCCATTAATTCCGGCGACCTAAGCTTTTCATTCTAGCTTCTTAAGGTAATAATATATATATATTTCAAATATTTCAAATTTTAGTTAATTTTCTGAATTTATTTTGAATTTATTTTGCTTTTATAGCCTAAGTAATTGTTTGTTCTTGTTGTTGGTGTTGTTTGTTTGTGTTGTTGTTTTGTCATACCACTATCGTAGATGGCCTCATCATCTAGAAGTAATCCTAAGAGGAAAAGATCAAGTACCAATCGTAGTACCGGTAGTTCAAACTAGACCTTTAACCAAAAAGGAGAAAAGTTTAACCTTTGAGAAAACCGCTAGTGCGAGGAGCTAAGCGGGCACATGATGAGTACTTTAGTAAAAGTAAGGTTTGGTTAGAACGAGGATTGATTTTTCAAGATTGGGAAAGAAGTGAAAGAAATTTTCAAGGATGAGGATGGTTGGATGTAGCTATGGATAGAAAAGATAAGATTAACGTTTCTATGGTATCGAGTTTTATTCAAGATTATCTACTTATGATGCTGATCACGGTTGAGGAGATGACTTATATCCCTCTAAGAAGTGTTAATGTTACTTTTTACCCTGCTATGATTAATGTATTCTATGGCTTAACTGATATACCAGAGGAGGAGGATTATCATAATGTATGGGGTTTTTAACATTCCTAGTAGTTTTAAGTTGTGTTTTAGTATTGTAATATATTTGCATGTTTTTAATTAATGTTTTTAAATGTTTTTCTTTTATATTATATAAACGCTCGTCTATTTGACACCTAAAATACTCTAACCATGATAGAATTCATTTTATTTTCTAATCCAAATTTTTACTACTCATTAGACATCGGGACGATGCCAATGCGTAAGTGGGGAGTAGAGATTGGTTAGTGAATAAATTGAATTTAATACATCAAATACTTATACACTTAGTTTAATAAGCAATAATATATAATTATTTGATAAAAATGATATATTTGGATAGAATAAATTTTTAATTAAGTAAAGTAATCTTGATATATTATTCTTATATTAATTATGTCTATTTTAGATTTTTAATAAGATTTTAAGTATATATATCTTGATAAATATTATGAAATATTTTTTTATGAAATTAGACAAAAGTTACTTATAATTATAATGAAATTTTAGAATAATTTTCTTTTCAAGACAAAGTATGAAATTGGAATCGGATTAGAATGATGAGATTTTTGGCATAACTTTGATAAACCAGAGCCAAATAAGTTCTACGAACATAATTTCCAATTTTGTCCCACACTCACTTGTAGAGTGATCAGGCACACTTCTCGAAATAGCCATTATTATTAACTAGAAATTACAACCCTAACTTAATAATGGTCTACATTTCTTTGAAAATCCCGCAAGTTTAGTATGTATTTATGGATAGCGGTGATGACATCGAAATTTGGTATATCTTTGAGATTGAAATGAATGTTATTCGAAGGCGCTTTATTATCAAATATGGTTATTCTTAAAAAAAAAAAAAAAAAAAAAAAAAAAAAAAAAAAAAAAAAAATCTAAGAACAGAGTATTATAGTATCTTTTCTGCTTTTGATCGACAACCCAAAATAAAATATCGAGATAAAAGTCGCTGATGATAGTAGTCCAAATTTAGGGTATTATCACGAAATGTCCTATTGCTGGGAATGAAGGTATATGCTATAAATCTGATGAAAAAGAAAAAGTCGAATCAAAACTATCAAGAATTATCACGAGTTTAAGGAAACCGGATTCGTGATTTTCGATCGAAAGAGTATTACTCCGATCAATCTTGATAAAGCAATGCCTATGTTCTTAAGTTCTTGTTTATGTAAAAAAAAAAAAAAAAAAAATAATAATAATAACCATATTTTGGAAGTTCTTAAAGTTAAAAATTGAAAACAAAGGTCGTGAGTGTTCTTGATTGAGAAATTTTGATCGGAAGATGAAGGTGTAAAGACGTGCGACTTGCTTCTATCTCTTTTGATTTCCTTTTGTTATCCTTTTCGATTAAGCCAACTACCCCGAGCACGAACGTTACAAGCCAATTTGCCAACTACTTGACTTAGTCATTGATTCCGATAAATCATACGATTGGAGATTAAAAAGTTGTTCTAAATATTTTATTTATACTTATAAAGTGATTCATGAAAATTTCATTTAAATAATATTTTATAACTAGTTTATTAAGTTATATACACTTTTTATCTTCTAAAAATCTTAGATAGATGAAATTAATATAATTATAATATTGACAAAGATACGTTACTAAGTTAGGAATTTAATCTAGAAGAATTATATTATCATTTATTTTGCTTTAGGACGATCAAAAGCTAAGTGGGGAGTTGTGATGTATGAAAAATATATGATCAAATTATAAGACTTTTTATTATTATATTTATGATATTTTAGTATAATTTCATATAAATGCATTAAAAACTTATAAAAATCATAGTAGTTATAATTAGATGCATAAGTTATGTAAACGATAAAAATGATAGTTTTTATCGATTTACGTTTGGTGTTTTGTTGAGTTTGTTGCAGGATCGGATGTTTAATGAGATCCCAAAATATGACATACTTTGAAGTATAAATCATGAGTTTTTGTGGGATAAAAGATTATGCCAAAATCTAACAACTTTGAGCAGATCAACTGTTTTTAATGTTTCTACCAGTAACTCATCTTCAACGGACATTTGATCTAACTTAGAGGCATTTTCAGAGAAAAAGTCCTTGATAAAAGTTGTAGGCCTTCAAAAGAGCTTTCCAACGAATATCAAATCATGTCAACTGAGGTCTACAGCTCGAGATAGGTTTTTATGAACAACAGATATGTTGTATGTCCGCACGCACGCGCGGAGAAGGCCGAATATTACGTAAAAATCTCAAGCCCGGGCCCACAAATCTCGACAAGGGAATATATATTGTGTAGCCGCACGCGCGCGGTGGTGGTCCGGCACGCGCCCCGCCCTTGTGATACACTCTATAAATACCCCTCAAATGCAACCATTTTGAAGGGTACCAATGCATATATCTTTCTTCTATATGTCTCTATAGTTTCGTTTTGTTGTTTTTAGTTAAATAAAGCTGTAAACGCACACTGCCGAATAATCTTTGTAGTATAAAGTATCGTTATAATGCTTAGAGGATGTATCAAGGCTCATTGATGTCAAGGAGTTGCTATTTCCGGAGGATACAACTCAATGCTTCGATTGTAACCTGGTAACTTTTCTAATGTATTTATGTTTATGTAGTATTTGTAGTATCTATATATTACTTATAATGATATTAGGCTAACTTAGTATCTAGCCAAGATATGAAATTGGATTAGTATTATCTTTTAGGGAAATGGATGATGACTATACTAAAATTGGATAAAAATCGGTTATAATGAATCTCTTTCTATATTCGTATTGAATTAGCTACTTGATATGAAAGAATTCATAATCTAATTATGAATTGACGCCTCGTAGTTAGGTTATGAACTCGTTAATAGAAAGACCGGAGGGTAAAATTGGCCGAGTGAAAAGCGTGACAACGGAATCCGATTTCCTAAATCGGGGTAGATTTGTTTCGGGAGAAACAAACTCTTATTGAAATATGTACTCGAGAGATTATTACGTTTAATTCATTTGTTTAATTGACATACCTTAAAATTGGCCGAATGACAAAGCGGGAGTGACCCATGCTCGAGGATGACCTTGGACAAATGATTGGACATATGACAATTTCAGATGCTCGTGTGAGAATGAATTGTTTAGTTTAGGAGTGCACCGTTTCGTATAATTGATTTAACTTAAAATAAAGATCGAGCACATCCAATTCCACTAAAAAGATATAAGGATTCAATAACATATTCTTGGCTAGTCTATAATTATAATATCTATCTCCTCCTTAGATATTGTTTTGGTACCTATATATACTTATATCTATATATATATATGTATTGCTATATATCTATATATATATTTATATACTTATATATATCTGTTTTAGTTTTATGCTTTGTTAGTTTAGAGTTTGGTTGGATGATAAAATTGCGACTTAGATTGAGATAATAACAGTTTCTTGGTGTTTAATCACACGGTGAATTACCAAGTTTTCCCTGAGGATCGACACCTGACTCATCACTCTATCACTACAATTTGACCCGGTACACTGCCGGTAAGGATTGATAGCATAGAAAAGGTCCGTCAGTACTCTTGCTAGTATTTCGTGAGTATTGGTGGCTTACACACGGATCCCATGTATTTTCAAAGAGTCTCTATTTCCATATCATAAAGTATCTCAGTGTCACATCAAATTATGATATTTGTTTTGTCAAAGTGATTGAGGCAACATTATTATTCAATCCAAATGTTGTGGACACCACTTTACTAAAGTTGCTTTCGGACAACTCAATTAAAGCCTAATGCTCCAACCCTTCATATCACAACCATGAAACTAATGGCTCTAACTACTTACAATGGGCTCAGTCCGTTTGTACATTCAATTGTTTATTACCAGGACGTGGAAAAACGGGGTACCTCACTGGTGTTGTGAAGACCCTCTAAACAACCAGTACTGAAGCATATTATACTTGGGAGGAGAATGCAACTATTATGTCTTGGTTAGTTTATTGTTTTTTATTTTTCCAACTTTCATAGACTTTATCTTGTTAATTTTATAATTATAACCCGAATCATTCTATTCTCAGACAGATATTCAAATCCTTGAGCGGTGCTCTGAGGATGATTTATGTCATGCAAAAAGCTAGCGTGTGTCAGAAGTTTACCTTGGTCAAATAGATTCTCAAGGTGCTTCAAGCGGAAAATTCTATCATAGGGATTTCCTATTGTGAAGCTGATTTGCAAGAAAGATCTGGACCACACAATTTCCACATTGAGGGGCACTTTGTGTATTCCACCTCAGAAAGCGTAGTGTGATGATCCTCGCCACGATGCAGCTTTCTACTTAGTGGAAGTCGCTTACTGATAAAGAATCCACTCCGCTTCAAGCAACTTAGTATTGCACGCAATCCACAGGTATCTTCACCTTTCTCCGTGATAGAATACAATATTATTCAAATAAATAATATTAACAATATACACACATTAATACAGAATATATTATTATTCCGTAATTAATACGTAATAATTACAGAATATATAATTATTCTGTAATTAATACGTAATATCTACAATTAATGTGTGAATATTGCTAATAAATAATAGTATCAGGTTTCTCTCCTATATAAAGGAGTAGCATTGTATCAATTGATTTATCAGAAAACATTTTTAGTCTTGTTATATTTCAAAGGGTTGTTGGTTTCTTCACAGTATCGAGAGGCGAGGCGGGGTTCAAAGTGCTTAACATGGTGAACCTCGCCCATTCCGTTCTTCCACTTCGAATCAAATCCATCGTCAATAATGGCCCCGTTTGGTTTCAGACTGGACTGGATCCAACTTAATATTTTATTCACTCACTATCTTATTTACTATTATTTTATTAATTTTATTATTTTATTAATATTTCTCTCACCAATCATTTCACCATCAACAAATAAAATAATATTAATCAATTCATTTTATTCACCACCTACACTATTCAACCATTACTTTATCAATATAATATTTCATTAAAATTTCTCTCACCAATCATATCTTCATCAACACAATTTTTAATACAACATTTCAACATTATAATCATTACTTTACATTATTTTATTTTATTCTCTCTCTCATGACTCAATCCAACTCCAATCCAACCCGAAACCAAACAGGGTCTGTTTTAACCACAATCCCATACCCGTGTCATTTTTTTCACTTTTATAGTCATTCAACCGAAGTCGTCATGCGCACTCTTCTCCCAAACGGCCAAACCTCACCCAATAAATTTCCTCTCCGTCCAACTCAATTTACTGTATTTCCTTTCGCATTTTTTTTCAAACATAACAAACAATTTCCTTTCTCACCGTCCTGATGATAAACGCTTGTTGCATCATCAACCAACCACAACATCCAATACATGAAGATCCATAAACCAACCGTGACTGATCCATGCGTATTCCATTGAGAAAAAAAAAAAAGTCCCTCGTCATTGTCGAGTCAAATTTTATTTTCAGCAACAAAAAAAAAAAGGAAAAAAATAATTTCTTCAATAAAACATCTATTCTATCTCTTCATTTTGTTTTAGATGCAGGTGCAAGATTGATCCAATCTGAACAACGAGCAATTGGAGAATTGGAGGCTGATATCACAATTAAAAAAAAAAAAAAAAAAAAAAAAAAAAAAAATCAATCATAAGAAGACATCGGAAGAGCGGGGCTCGTCCTGTGCCACCGCCATCATCAATCATTTAGGGAATTTGCTCAACCAATGAAGAACGGAGGGAGTAGGTGTTACTACTTATTTCGTTTTATGGGATCTTTAATGCATCATACTACTATGACTCCACACCTACCAGGGCACCACGTTGGAAATCCATTTTCAAAAAGTCTAGTATCATAGAAAAGTTGATTTTTGGATCAAAATTCAACCTTTTTGAAGTCAAATGTGCATAATCAACTATTTGAAAGTCGTTGGTGAGGTGTCACAGTAACTAGACAATGGTGCATTCAAATGGCCCTTCGTTTTATATATCCTGCTGATTTATTGGTTTATTGTTTTTGAATTCAGTTGTTGAAAACAGATGGCCCGTCCACTTCTTCATCAGATCATAAAGGCCATAAATACAGACTGGTATCTGTTGTAGAGCACTTTGGTCATAGTGGAGGCGGCCATTACACGGTTTACAGAAGGGTGAGAGCTAAGACTGGTGATGAAGAAGAAGACCCTGTAGTACTACTAGAACCTGCACATGCACAGTGGTTTCGCATTTCAGATTCAGATGTTGAAAGAGTCTCTGAGGAAGATGTTCTTGACGCCGAGGCAAGTCTATTGTTCTACGAAAAATTGATCTGAAACCCCATATCGATCTTTTGGCGCATGTTTGGAGGTATATTTATGAGGTTTGAACAAGTTTGAAGGTCCCTTGAAAAGATGGCAAGGGAAAAGTGTGTGGGAGGGAGACACTTCATGTTGTGACATTTATTTAGTCGTTTTCTGTTACATGTCACTGTTGGACTAAAATCATTTTTATCCGATTATATAGTTATCGATAAGAAAATAAAATTTTGAAATTCTGTACCATATTATTATTATTAATGTTATTAACCATCTTATGCAAATGGTTGGATTAGGATATTATGGGTTGTCTTCAAAAAAAAAAAAAAAAAAGAAAAGAAAGATATTATGGGTTGTAATAATCATTCATTTTAGTACATTTCACTTTGTAGTGAAGCTATACTAAGCATGTTTACCGAAAATGGGATGCTTTTACGACGAGGATTGGGGTGGGGATTGGGGTGGTTTATATAGGAGATGAGGGTGCTTTCTTTTCTTCCCTAAGCTAGTATCGAGAGTTTCATTACATATATCTTGGGCTTTATCTTCACAGCAGCCATAGAAGACATTGAGCAGCTTTCCATGACTTCATATGAGCCTTCATTTGAACAGTTCAGCAGCCATAGAAGACATTGAGCAACTTTCCATGACTTCATATGAGCCTTCATACATGAGAAGACTATGTCGAAGACTGATACGTCTCTTATGAAGACACCTTTTTTGTGGGAGGAATTACACAAGAAACATGAGGCATAGGTCAAATGACCATTATAGTCGGGTGCCGACCTGACCAACGAGTGGTGGTGGCTAGAGTTGAACAAGCCGTCTATGAGCCTCTTACTTTCCAAGGAATTATACAAGAAATATGAGGCATAGGTCAACGAGTGTTAGACCCTAGAGTTAAACAATTACACGATTTTTGAAGGAGATTTGACCGACGTACAAGCCGTCTACGAGCCTCTTACTTTTTTTTTCCTTCTTCATTAAAAATTTCATTCTCTTTACTATTCTCTTTTGATTTGAGTCCGGCCTCTAACTTTTTCCTTCCGCATGAAAATTTTCATTCTCTTTATTATTCTCTTTTAATTTAAGAGAACATTTAAAAAAAAATGTTTGCCAATGAGCAATTTTAACCAAATTTTGTAGATCTTGCTTCTATAAGATGAAGCAAAACCGAAGTGTCAATGGAGTCAAAAAAGAAAAAGAAAAAGAAAAGAGAGGCTCTATTGTCATCCCGATATTCCTTCAAGCACCATGATCGCTTAAGATAAAAAACATTAATTCAAACATCACATAGTTTTTGGATTATTTTTTTTGTGGGAGGAATGTCACTCCCAATAAAGTTTCTCCCGTATGAGGAGAGACAGTGGTGATGAAGTTTTTATCCGAATTTTTTTCTTTCTTTTTGCATGAAGGAATGTCATTGGTACTGACATTTCTCACCTTATAGAGATATATATCACAATCATTTACAACTAGTGCGAAAAAATTTAAATGTCCGAAACAATTTTGTGGTGCCAATGAAAAAAAAAAAAAAAAAAAACCCTAAGGACTTTACAACTCAAAGCACTACTCGCCCATACAAAAGCCCAGTTATGGTATCAACGTGCACCCTTGAAAAAGCCCACTTAACCACATATACGGCCTAAACCCATTTCCTCTGTTCCTGAAACACCTTCTCTAATTTTTAACTTCAAAACAGTTGAATAAAACCCTTCAAAAACCCTTTCCGGCGTGTCTCTGCTTGAGCTGAGCAAAACATCAACCATGGCTCCTCCGATTAAATCCTCCAAGAAAAAACCCTCTGAAGTTCTCTCCAAAGTAACTAAAAAGCCCTTCAAATCCAAAACCAAGAACAAGAGTGAAATCCCTTCGGATGATTCACATCAGCTGCCATCCTCTGTTCCCTTACAACTAGAAGACGATGTTCCCGATTTTCCGAGAGGTTCCCGTCATTGTTTTTTTTATTGCCTTCCTGCTTCTTTAGAATGTTCATGTTTGTGTATTTATTGAAATTTTGTTTTACTAATGGGGTTTGAAGGTGGTGGGAGTGTATTGAGTAGACGAGAAATCGAAGAAGTAAGAGCAGAAGCGGATGCTGAGTTCGAGACTGAAACGAGGTATTTGAAGAAGAATAAGAAGCATAAAGGAGGGAAGAAAACGAGTTCTGCTGAAGATGATTTGGGTTCACTTTTTGGTGATTCATTGACTGGAAAGCTGCCAAGATATGCTAATAAGATCACTTTTAAGGTACTTTGTCTTTGTCATGTTCCCTCGTTTTGCTTGTTGAATGATTGGATTCAGTCTCATTGACATCACAAGACAAACTTTGAAGCTTTAATTTTGCTTTCACCTATCCAATTCACCTCATCGACATCAGTAGAAATGATCATCTTCTTTCTTATGTTTATAAAGATGTTTTCTTTGTATTTATGAACAGTTTATGCCATCTGCTTTCCTCCTTTACAGAATATTTCACCAGGGATGAAGCTTTGGGGAGTAATTGTCGAAGTAAATGATAAAGATATTGGGGTTAGTCTCCCTGGGGGATTGCGGGGATTAGTAATGGCCAATGAAGCATTGGACTCTCTTCCGGAAAATGAACAGTTAGGGGTATGCTCCTCCTCCTTGTTATACTCCAACTTTTTTCTAGGTCACAATTCTTTTTTATACTGCAAATTGTTTTCTGGAGCTGCATTCCCTCTTCTATGTATGCTACAATTCCATATGTTGGCTAGTTGCTGTCTCTTGATTTTGAACATTTAAAAGACATGAACACGAATAGTGCCACTGATTTTTGCATTTTTTCCTATTGGATATCAGGATATCAAAAGTACTAATCTCTCTGGCATATTTCATGTGGGCCAACTCGTTTCTTGTGTTGTCCTACATGTGGATGATGACAAAAATGAAAAGGGGAAGAGAAGGATTTGGCTCTCTTTACGTCTATCCTTACTGCACAAGAGTTTAACTCTAGATGCTATTCA
Source organism: Gentiana macrophylla (assembly GCA_026214975.1). Classification (NCBI taxonomy): domain Eukaryota; kingdom Viridiplantae; phylum Streptophyta; class Magnoliopsida; order Gentianales; family Gentianaceae; genus Gentiana; species Gentiana macrophylla. Next base: position 20,606,721 of record CM047810.1, read on the forward strand.
TGAGGGAATGGTATGTAGTTTCATCCTCTTTTTTGATCCTTCTGCTGCTCCTCTGAGTCATCTGCTGGATAACTTTTTATCTTATGTGTATTTATCTTCTTGAAGTCCTTAAAGGGATGCGAAAAGCTCCCACATGGCTGCGCCTTCTTGCATTTAGACCAAGTCATTATAGCAGATTGAACGAGGAATCCTTTTCCATATATCAGTGATTTTTGAATAACCGAATGCATAAATTTCTTTTCTACTATTTATTTTTCCCGATATTCATAGTGGCCCGTTTTTGGGGAACTGAATAAAGCACCCATCTTAGCTGGGTCTTACTTTACGTTATAATGAATCCTATTTATGTAGGCATTAGCTCTTCCTGTGTCCTATAAATGCAAATGTTTGTTGGACAGGTTTTGACTGCATGTGTAAAAAGCATTGAAGACCATGGTTATATGCTCCATTTTGGTTCTTCAGCCTTTACTGGATTTTCGCCAATAAGCTCCCAATCAGGTAAGCAAGAAATCTTTTTCTACTCCTTGTCTTTGCAAACCGAAAGATAGTATGTGAATGCTTCCTGCATTGCATTACCTTTTCATCAGCCACTTTTTTCAGTCATATTATTTGATTAAGTGTCTTTGAATTATCTAGCCCATGTTTCTACTCCATGAACTTATACTTCCGGATGGGTGCACATATCCTAGGATGTACTTTTCTAAGCATCTTGATCAAAATCTATTACCTTATAAAGGATAACATGTTTACTGAAATTATTTCTATCATTGCTGATAGAAATGTTTAGACTATGCCTATTTGCTTCCTGAGCGCAAATATGACTGGGAATGGGTGGAATATTTTCTTCTGGCTGGTTGTATGGCATCGTTGGAAGAGGGGGGACCATGCTGACAACGCAAGAAGTTGAAGAGAAATATTAGATTTGATGCCCATGCATTGGAGTAGCAGAAGTGATAAGATGCAAAGTGGAATCGGCTTGTGCTTGTTGGAGGGAGGAGAGACCTGGATTACATCAAAGCCCACCCCCTTCTCCATTAGAAAGGCCCTGGACCCCTTAAGACAAAAAGGGGAAAGATCTAGTCTGGTAAAAGGAAAAACACCCTAAATTTGCTATGATTTGTGGGTGGCTCGTCGAAGAAGGTTGAGCACACGATAGACTCCTGAAATTGTGTCTACCATGGGAAAAGCAATGTCAGTTTTGTGAGATTGCTCAAGAGTCGCACAATCATTTTCTCTTCTCTTGTCCTTCAAAGAGGATGTGGTTCCAGATTCTAAGGCAATTATTCTGCCAAGTGAGACTGTTTATCTGGGATGCCATTCAAGAATGTTTTTTTATAATAACTGAAGAATTGATTTCTCAATTCAAAAAAAGCTAGATTGGCTGGCGTTTTCAGCTTCAGTTTACTACCTATGGACTGAAAGCCGAAAGGAATAGCAAACGATATGCCCAAAACTGAGGTGGAGTCAGCAGGTTTCCAACTTATCAGGATGTATCTGAGCAGCTAGAGGAGGATCAAAAAGACCAAACTAATATTGGAACTGTGTGTCAACTGATTTATTGGTCACATGAGTTTCAGTAGGAATTAGTTACAGTTTGATTTTATATGCACATAGTAGATAGACTAGGACGCTTTTGCGTAACAATGTGTAATCCTCAATTGATTTTCTCTGTAGAAGTGAAGCTAATTTAGCAATAATACAACATAGACCGAGTTAAACAGCAATTTAATAGACACATTGAAGTCATTTATCTAACTTGAAGGTTTTGCTAAACTCCTCCAGAGCTGCCAAAAGCAAGTGCAGGTACATCAAACCCATATAGGAAGGCATCCAATGCCGGTTTCATCTTTTCTTTGTATAAGGCCGGTCACGATTTTTTGGTTGTATATATTTTGAGCTTTATGTCAAGGACATTTATATGATTCGGCATAAGGCGTTCTTGAGCTAATTGATTTTGTTTTTCACCTGCATTTGTCTTGCCAGTAATTGCTAATAATGAATTATCACTCGGTTTCTGTGAAATGATCTTGATCATGGCATATTTGATTTTTACGTTACTGTTTAAAACTGTTTTGGTGTTATTTGTGTTTGATTCTCACTTTGGAGTTAGTGTGCGGCTGTGCGAATGTGTTGTTGTATTTGTTGAATGGCGTTATGTATCTGATAATGCGTACTGTCATTTTATATGTTGAAATATATTCTAGGTTCATTTGCTGAATGTCATGACACCTGATAATGCATACTTTTATTTATAGATGGTGAAACCAGATTAATGTTTCTCTGGATTTTCTTACCTTGGGCTTATGATTCACTAAGTACCATTATGTTGACTGTCTGGCTGACATATGATTACTAGAATGTTACATCTGTCTTTTCTGCTAATTGCAGACAGCAAGGATGTTAAGTTAAAGGCTGGGCAGCTCATTCAAGGAGTTGTTAGAAGTATAGATAAAACTCGGAAAGTAATCCACTTGAGTTCAGACTCTGATGTGGTATCCAACTGTGTGGTAGGTTTATTGTCATTTCTTGTACTTATACCGCGTGAAGTTGTATATTCATGTTATATGATTCTCTCAGTTAACATGAATTTGTGCGCTGGTCACAGACCAAGGATTTCAAAGGCATTTCAGTCGATCTTCTCATTCCAGGCATGATGGTTGATGCCCGTGTACGGTCAACCCTGGAAAATGGAGTTTTGTTATCTTTCTTAACCTATTTCACTGGAACCGTAAGTTTTGGAAAATTATTTGCTTCGTGCATTTGCTGATGTTATAGACAGGAGAATGTGTATTGACTCAGTGATTGATTTCACAGGCTGATATGTTTAATCTGCATGAAACTTTACCGAATTCGAAATGGAAGGATAGTTACACTACAAACAAGAAGGTAAAGTTGATCTATTGTTGAACCAGTATGAGCTAAGTAGTCTGTTCACTCGTATTTTTTTCTAGACAATTATCTACCTTATCCTGATTCTGTCACGTTTTCTCTATTTCCTCTTGGTGTAGATTAATGCTCGGATATTATTTATTGATCCAACTACAAGGGCTTTTGGGTTAACTCTCAATCCCCACTTAGTTCGTAACAGACCACCTCCTACAGTAAGTTGTACACTATCAATTGTACTGATCTCAATAAGCTTGATTTTGTAGTTCCAAGTTGTGCCTTTTCACTGCTTTACCTGTATTTTTTGGGTGCAAAACTATGTGATTTGCTCATGCCCTTGCTCTTTTCTTGTTTTTTCTTCTCACTTAAATTTTGTGCGAATAAAATCCTCCGAGGTTCATGCTGCATTGAAGTTTATCTAAGAATATTATTGGCCGTTTTTTTAGGATTTCATAATATTTGTAAAAGAGAATTCATTCATATAGCTGCGAGAGTTTAATTTCAGTCGATAGTGTTTGCATTTTCACATTTTCAACAAAAATGCGGAGAGTTTGCATAAATGGCCCCAATGTTGCACTCCCCATTTGCAAAAGCATGTTGCTTTTGCATGCTTTCTATATACTATATCATTTTCTGATTTGAGAATTGAGGGAAAGAGTTGTGGAAATAGGAATCGAACCCTTTCTCAAAAAAAAAAGAAATAGGAATCGAACCCTGGCCATTAGGGAAGTGGCAATGGCTTGACACAGGCTCGATTCAATTTCCGACTGGTGTTGTGGCTAGGCTTCAAGGGTATATTTTGGTTCACACATGCATGTGATTAACTGAATTGAGTGTTATATTTTAACTCATGGGCGGCAAATAACGGAAGAGATTGGGGAGTCTGGTTGCTTTTAGTAGTGGGGCCAATTTCACAATAGTAAATATGGATTTTTAGATAAAAAGGGAGTTTGGTGCATGAAAGCATCTTGCTTATGGGTCCCAGGAAGTGCTTGTACATTTATGCCTCATGTGAGATCTGGCTTCTTCCCGAGGCAACACTTACAAAATATGACGTTTTCTGTATATATGTAAATTGAATCTTTTAAGAAGTGGCCTTATAAAAGTTATCCTGCCTTCTTTTCTGCTCTGAGGAGGCACCTGAAAAGATTTAAGTTCTGCAACTTGGTGAATTAGATAAGCTTGATCCTAGACTTAGTTTCGGAAGTTTGATGAAGAAAATGGCACAACTCTAGTTGAATATTAATATAGTCTCACCTCTTCTTCCTGCTTTACTAAGCGTTTTGCTCTTGTTTTATGTACATTCTAATATCTGCATGCATTTCTCACTTGAAAGTGAATTATATTTTTATTTGTTTTTCCTTCCCAACTTGGCTGATGCAGCTCGTCAAAACTGGTGATATATTTGATCAATCAAGGGTTGTCAGGATTGACAGAGGCTCGGGTCTTCTTATTCAGATTCCATCCTCTCCTGTGCCCACTCCTGCATATGTCAGTGTAAGTACACCTGTGCATTATGTAAATGTTAATAAAAATGTTGCATGTCTGCATCTTCCCTTTTGAATTTGATGCTCAAGTGATAATACATTGTGGATTTTAGGTGGTTGACGTGGCTGACAAGGAAGTTAAACAATTAGAAAAAAGCTTCAAGGAAGGAAGCCTCGTGCGTGCTCGGGTTCTTGGACTAAGGCATTTGGAAGGTCTTGCAACCGCGTTATTGAAGGTTTTGTCTTCTATGTATAATAATCATTTCTGGAGGATATTGCCACTACTATTTTGCATAAGTCTGAAGGAGGAATTATCTTTTTCCCATGCTTCATATTAAGAGGTTCCTTGATTTGTAGTTCTATAAGTGACACATGGTAAACATGTATGTTAGAATGAGATTCTATGACATGAGTCGCTTATGAAACTTGGAACGCAAATTTTTCTTTTTTTGTAAAGCATTTTTGCTGTTTGAATATCATCTGCTGTATTGTGTCTGGATCTTGACATTCATTAGTTGTGGCTATGCACCGTTGTTTCAGTTTCACAACACTTGTTTTTTTATGTGTTCTATTATTCATCTGCTTGCAACTTGCTTGTTGATAACATTATTTATCTTATTTTCCTGTTGCACTTCTTGCCACTCAGAGTAGCGCTTTTGAAGGATCAGTCTTTACTCATTCAGACGTGAAGGCTGGAATGATTGTTAAAGCCAGAGTCGCTTCGGTAGATAGTTTCGGTGCAATTGTGCAGTTTGGCGGCGGCGTCAAAGCACTTTGTCCTCTTCGCCATATGTCAGAATTGGAAATAAATAAACCAAGAAATAAGTTTCAGGTTGACTGTAGTTGCTCCTTTATGTGTTTAGGTTTTATATTTGCTCAATTATGTTTGATCTTGTTATTTTCTGGTTTTGCTTACTTACAAATAAATTTTCTTATATTTTCAGGTTGGAGCTGAGTTAGTTTTTCGCGTGCTTGGTTGCAAGTCCAAGAGAATAACTGTCACTCATAAGAAAACTCTTGTATGTTCCCTTCCGGCTATTACATTACTAGGATATGGCCGTAGTAACTATTTCCTTTTCACATTACTATCTCTAAAGTTCTGTTGCAGAGAAGGAAAGTATCACATTTTGGAAATTACTAACGTGGCACTTAGTTTTGCCACTTTTCATTTTTTATTCCTAGTGCTTTCACCTTGTTTTTTAGATTCACGTGCGGTTTGTCCTATTTCTTGGGTGAAGGTTTTTACCTTCTTGCTTTCTAGACTTCATATGGAATTTTGGGTTTACAATGGAAATTCTTATGCAATCTTTTCCCCTTATATCTTAGTATTTTCGTGACAAAGATTTTGGGTGCTTATTTACAGGTGAAATCGAAACTTAAGATTCTCAGCTCCTATGCTGATGCTGTCGAGGGTCTGATAACTCATGGATGGATTGCGAAAATTGAAAACCATGGATGCTTTGTTCGCTTTTACAATGGCGTGCAGGGATTTGCACCCAGGTACCCTCTGCTTGGTCTCTTCTGTAATATTACTCTTTTTCCTTTTGCCATCTTCTTACTGATTTATTATTGTCACATCGACAGTTACTTTAATCTGTATTTCTGTTCTTTTCCGTTGTCGTTTTTAGCTTTTGTATTTTCTACTAATACATGTAATTGTATGTACATGAATTCATAATCAAGCCTCTCTGATTGAGTAGTAAGCTGAAGTTCTGTTATTTTTTGTGTGCACAGTTTTCATATTGTGTATTTAAAATGGCATGGAGCAAAAGGTGTAAATGCTAATATGCTTAGGGATCATTGTCTCAATATATTTTTGGGCCAGTGGTAAGCGAGTCATAGAAGGCTAGTGCTTTAACATTTTTTCGCATTAAAGGAATCCATGATGTCCTGAGTTTTACATTATTGAGCAATGACTGTGCAGCAGATGTCATTTTTGGCCTGAGTTTGTTTTTTTCCTTGGGAGAATTGTCAATAACCTTGCAGAAATCTGGCTGTAGAAATAAATAAGATATCCCCCCTCCCCTCCTCCCCCTTCCCCTTCCCCTTCCCTTCCCCTTCCCCTTCCCCTCCTCCCCCTTCTTTCTTCCTCTATTTTTGGTGTACCAATGAGGCATCATTTCGTGAAAAGTGGAACAACAACATGGATAGGCTTTTATTTGATTTCATTTTTTTCTTGATGCTTGTATAAGTGGTGGATGACTAAATAATGCCCCTTTTCCTTTTCTTGCAGATCTGAACTTGGGTTAGATCCCGGCTCTGACATAAGTTCAACGTATCATATTGAACAAGTTGTAAAATGCAGGGTGACTAGCTGTATCCGATCCACACGGAGAATAAACCTTAGTTTCTCAACCAAACCATTAAGGTTAGTCTCTTCTTTGGATGTATGAATGGATTTTTGGCTTATTAGATGCTGCAAGTTCTTATTACTTGCTATAACTTCATGTTTTCAATCATTCGTGATAATGAAGGTGGTGAGGTTCTACTGATGTGAATTTATATTTCGCTCTGCACATTCAGACCTATCTCTTTATTATCATGTATTATGTTCTGAAAACTGAAGGTTTGGTGGAATGTGTGAATTGGGTAAGCTCCTCCTCCTCCCCCCCCCCCCCCTCTTCCCGATGGCATTTGAAATTATAGCCAATAATTGTGTTTTCTTGGTGTATCATTTGTTCCGGCACTGCCTTTTCTTTTCCATTTCTACGATATTTTCTGTGCAACTCCCAAATCTGAACTTCCTGCAAAACTCAGATGAGTGCATCTATCATCTTTTTTCATAAAGTTGTATATCCTCAGTGTTGAAGGTTGAAACTGATTATTCCTTGTCCTCTTTTCCCTGTTAATCCATAGCCTTGTTATTTTCATTTTAAATAATGTTGGCCAACTTAATCTATTCATTATGTAACATCAGATTATATTCTTCTTCTTTCCCTCCTTAACTGTAGGGATGGGAAGGTATGATTTGCTTAAATTATTGAACTGCCATGTCTTTTTCATTTAATTGCAAATGCAACAGCGATGTGTACTTTTTAAATCTCTTTGAACATTGACGTTTTGATTTTTTTTAAACGCCCAATTGTCACGAATCCATGGGGAAGGCAAAATGTTCGTTTTATTTTATTTTGGGAATTTAATCAATTTGAGCACCAAGCACTTGTTTTAGTCATACTTTTGTATGTGTTTTTGGGTGCCGCATTAGGGTTCTTGAAGACAATATGGTGCATCTAGGAAGCATCGTGTCTGGAGTTGTGCAACGTGTCACCCCTCTTGCAGTTGTGGTCACAGTTAACGGCAAGAGTGACTTGAAAGGGTCTATCTCTCCTGAACACTTGGTGGATCACCATGGTATGGATTTTCTGTAAATAACTATTTAAATTATTCAACTCTTTCATTGTAACTTTTTAAGCATGAATCGTCTTTTCTCTCTTTCAGATCGTGCATCTTTGCTGAAGTCAGTTCTGAAACCTGGCTATGAGTTTGATAAGCTCTTGGTTCTCGGTAGTTCCCTGAGTCTTTTTCTATTCTTCTGCCTGAATTCTTTCTCAATTCAAACAATGTGCAGCCATACTCTTGTTAGCCTTTTCGTGTATTTCATTTTGATATATTCCTGTTGATACTGTCAACTTATGCATCACTTTTTTTGGAAATGTGTTCTGCAAACATAGATGTGCTTAATTGCTTAATCTTTGTTGTATGAAGCGATATTTTGATGTATTTGTTTATTGTTCTCAATATACATGTATGTTATTGACTTATTTTGTCAAATGAAATTTAGAAGTCATTTGAGAGTTGATGATCAATGATATTAAAACCACTTCGGATTCTTCTTGAAAACTTCTGATAACCAATTGCGGTATGGTTAATTGTGGCAGATGTTGAAGGAAACAATTTGATCCTGAGTGCCAAGTATTCACTTGTTAATTCTGCATTACAGCTCCCATCAGATATTACTCAAATTGTCCCTCATTCAATTGTTCATGTAAGGCTCTTTCCTTCTTGATCTAATTGTTCGCATGCATGGTGACACTTTCTTAGCGTAATTAAGTTATCAAAGTACCCCGCCATATGATTTTTTTTATTTATTCTGAGAAATGCTACAGAATATCAATTTTAATGGTGGTCTTGCATGGTCTGTAAATAAAGTATTTCAGAGGATTCTAGTGCTTGTAGAATGCATCCCCCCCCACTCCCCCACCCCCCCTCTTTTTTTTCATGTATGTACAATTTAGTTGTCAACTTCGTGTAAGTTTGTACTTCAGTTGTAATTCTGACTTCAAGTGCTTCCTTGCAGGGATACGTGTCTAACATAATTGATACTGGTTGCTTTATTCGTTTCATTGGACGCTTGACTGGTTTTGCCCCAAAAGGCAAGGTACTAAGGTTTTTTTTGTTTTTGGCCTCATCTTGTTCTCTTCTGGTTACAGCTTTATTTTTGGTGATTTGCATAATAAAAATTAATACTTATGTCCTGAAGGTATTAGATGATCGAAGCCTTAATCTTTCAGATGTCTTTTGCATCGGACAGTCAGTTCGTGCTGAAGTAATTGATGTGAGCAAATGGGTTGACCCAGATCTGAGTTTTTTCTGCTTATTGAATTTTTAGTCGAAGCTTGAGTTTCTCTTCTCATTTCCTCAACTTTTCAGGTTAATGGTGAAACAAGCAGAATAACACTATCATTGAGGCAGTCGTTGTGTTCATCTATTGATGCATCTTTTATTCAAGAATACTTCCTTTTGGAAGATAAGGTAATCATTGAAAATCAGCATATTGATACAATCTGATTAGAATATGTGCTAATCAGTCTAAAAGCTTGGCTTATTTACAGCATTGTTGTAGAAATGGGTTTTCACACAAATGTCTAATATCCTGTAGTGAATATTGCCTCGACGGGAAATGAATTCATCAGATCTTAGATCACTTGGCGATTGCTAGGAAGGAGAAGGAAGGGGTAGGGGAGAAGAGTAGTTTTATTCATGAGAATTTTCTGAATCTGTTCGATCCATGGTTACTTAATCTGGACGTGATCAAGTATTGCTGGGTGGAGGCTTTTTGAATAAAAGTCACTTCTGTTTAACTGGCTTGAGATGTTTTTTGGTTGAAATTTCGTTATTTTGCCTATCTAGATATTGGCTGCTACATAAGTGAACTTATTTTGAAGAGCATCTTTATGCAGGCGTCATATGTTCCCACTCTGGCCTATGAAAATCTTTATCTTCACCTATTGTACTAGCTTACATGTTTATAGTGTTCAACAAAACAAGTTTACTTATCGCATTTGTGTATGTTGATTAACTTGTCATTCGATATAAACTAATTTCATCTCCTAATTCAGATAGCCAGACTGCAATTACCGGATTCTGAAGCCAGTGTATTGAATTGGGCTAATGAATTTGGCATTGGCAGTGTAATCGAGGGAAAAGTTGATGAAACAAAGGATTTCGGCATTGTTATTACGTTTCAGAAGTATACTGGCGTTTTTGGCTTCATTTCACATTATCACTGTAGGTTCATTTCTGTGTCTTTAGCTTTAGGTATTCAGGTATTTATCTGGGTTAAGTTTTACACAAGTATGTTTCTTTCCAGTGGATGGCATCACTCTGGATCCCGGCTCAACCCTTCGTGCAGCTGTTCTTGATCTGTCCAAAATGGACCGCCTTGTGGATTTATCTTTGAAGCCAGAATTCGTCAATAGGCCAAAACGGGAGCTTTCTAGCACTGAAACTCCAAAAAAGGTTAATTTATGCACTCTCTTGCGCTTCATCTTGCAGCTCCTTTTTTTTTCGATGGTATGCTTGATCGAGACTTTCTATGAGTCTAATCTTACCGGCAGTGTACCGGGTCAATTGTAGTCTAGTAGGTGGTCAAGGTCGTATCCACGAGGATTGTGAGGATTGTAAATGTATCTATGATTCTACTACTACAAAGGTGATAAAATGATAAAAGGCCTAACCAAGCCAATGCAATGATCAAGTATATCTCTACTAGTATCATGGGAATTAACTAACTACCAACCTTCCATTAGTGTTCAAGTGTGTGTTACCGGTGCACTCCTAAGCTAGTAGTTTTCCCTCATACGAGTAAATGAAACTACTCTGTCTCCTCCTTGGTCTAAGTGTCCTAGACTTAATGATTCAACATGATTAAGTTCTTGAATGCAATGACAATGCCAATAACCCCCGGATAAGAAATCGAATTCCAATTAAGGTCAATTTTACCTTCCGGTTTCCCTATTCCTTCTCCCACACCGAATATCTCCTTTCGGTCTCAACTAAGTGTGTGTGTGCTAGTGCTAGGTGATCAATCCAACACCAAGAAGCAATACATTGCAAATAGGAAAAGATAACAACAACAAATAAAGCTATGAAATATATGAACTAACATCCCCAATCAACTAATAGAGATTAATAACTATCACAACAACATTATCTTGGCTAGTATAAACTAGCCACTCATAACTAAGAACACCAACATGTCAAAATTAACATTCTAAGTTATAAGAACACTTAAATCAAAGCAAGATTAAGAATTTACCCAATCACAAGCTATGACTCGAAATTGGAAGCTTTCAACCTCAAAAGATTTCCATGGAGTTTGCTACACCACGGTGATTGTCTTGCTTCCACAAAAGTAATCCAAGGATTAAACTAATGAATCCTTAATCGTTACAATGATGTTAAGAGCTAAAAGTCTATGAAATTTTGGCTAGGAGAGAGCCCCTTGGGGCATGGGGTATGCCTGCAAGAACAAGAAGAGGGGGGAGAAGATGGAGTTCGGAGAAGATGAAGGTTTTTTGCTGAAAATTCGATCTAAAATGATGTTTATATGCTGAATTCTGCTTTCTGAGACATTCGGCGTGCGCCACAAAAGGTCCGGCGCGCGCCGGAATCAATGGAAATATCTCTGACAGCTTTCTGCGACACTTCGGCGCGCGCCACTATAAGTCGGCCTGCGCCGGTCTTCACAGCATCTCAGTAAAATAGACTTAACTTGAGTTGTAGACCTCCGATTGACGTGATTCAAAAAGTGTTGGAAAGCTCGTTTCTTGATCTACAACTCTCATAAGGAAGTCTTCTCCAGAAAATGCCTCGAAGTGGGGTCAAAAGTCCGTTGAAGATAGGCTACGGTAGAAGCACTAAGGACAAATGATCCGTTTGAATTCGATAGCTTCCAGCATAATCTTCTAGCCCTCAAAAGACGTGTTTAGCTCAACACGTGTCGTCACTCGGGGTCTTGGTCAACCTATAATCCTGCAATACAACACCAAAACACCAAGCGTAAAACCGACTCGGCGCTCCGGTTACTAAACCGGTACAAAAGCTATCAAAATATGATATTTTATACAGTAATTACTATCTACACATTGGGATGAAACTCAGCAATTAATGTCTTGAATTGATACAATAATGCTCAAAGTGGTATCAGAAATGGGGTAAAATGTCATAATAATGAGCGACAATTTGTCTCTCATCAATGCTCCTTGTTTGTTCACCTGCCCTTCAGCTGTTTTTAGAATCTCATTTTTAACTAGAAAATTTCTAAAAGGATTACTTGCTTCATGTTTCTCCTTCTTCATGACAATGGGTGGAACTTCTTGTCTTTTTGATATGTTTGTCAAGAAGTTTGTGTTTTTGGTTTGCCTCTTGCATGTACCTTTGTGCCAGTGATGTAAGTATTTTTGCTGTCTCTCAATCCTAACAGAGATTTTTTATTTTTATTTTTTTATGCAGAAACGCAAAAGGGAAGCAATTAAAGAGTTGGAAGTCAACGAAACTGTGAATGCACGAGTTGAAATTGTGAAGGATGATTATCTGGCAAGTTCTCTTTTTTTTCCATTCTCCTATTACTTATCAAGCCAAATTCCTACCTGATTTAACCTTTCTTAAGATAACAAGGACGACAGTTATATTATTTTTTCTTCAAATTGTGAAATTTTGTGCTAGTTTACTCACTCCCAAGCACTCCTCCCATCGGATATATGAAACTTTGGATGGTGAGAGTTGTTCAGGGGGGAAATTTTGGGTTTCTTCACGGAAGTTGTTTTCCTTTGTAGTTAGATTTTACTTCATGGTGCAAAACAATTTGTACAAAGTATAAGATACAGAACCTTTCACGCCACATTAAATTTGAAGTATCAATGTATCATTTGACTTTCTTTTTTATCTCAACTTCTCTTTACCTCTTCCAGTTTTTTTATGACACTTAATTTCATTGATATATTGGTGATGGAACCCTTGATTGATGTATAAATGTGTTGAAACTGATGTTTTGAAAATGTCATGATTTTTCCATACGTGAGTTATTAACGTGGGGTACTTTGAGCCTTAGAGTCATCAGCTTTTTCATCAACTTCTCTGCTCGCTGCTTGTGTATATGCGTTTCTTTTAATACATTTACTACCTGCATTCACAAACAGGTTCTGTCAATACCGGCACACGATTTTGCTTTGGGCTTTGCCTCAATTACTGACTACAACACCCAGAAACTTCCTCGAAAGAAGTTTGTCAATGGACAGAGGTAAAATAAACGAAACATTTTTTCTTGTAATCAGTGGAATTTTTATCAAAAATCATATTTACTAGCACAAACTTCTAGCTTTTTCCATGGCTTCAGGCACCCTCCCTTCCATGCTTGAAACGAAACTCCATTGCATCTAATTGTTAATCCTTTTAAGAAGTATACATTGTAGATATAAATACTTAATTTAAACGCTTTAAACATCTATAAATAAGCTCACGCTTTTTGTGAACTCTAGGATAATACTCTTAATGTATAGATCTAACCACTCCCTCTTTTGGTTTGTTTCCTTTTTCCAGATGCTTGACACTTTTCCTCCACTTCTCTTAAGTTTTACCTTCTGGACTAATGTTTCTTATGATCACAGACCCCCTTGTTATTATGGGAGGTTTGGGATGTGTGTACTGGTTGTGTTTAAATGATGGTCTAGAAATGGTTTTGACTCCGTACTTGCTGCTTTCTATCATGCATGTGTCTTCCGTGGCAATGAAAAATGTTTTGATTGGTGCAGTGTTACTGCCACTGTTTCTGCTCTCCCAACTTCATCAACTGATGGAAGATTGCTTCTGCTTCTCAAATCTATTTCTGATGCAAAAGATACATCCAGTTCAAAAAGGTTAAAGAAGAAATCTAGCTATCAAGTTGGATCACTTGTTGAGGCAGAGGTAAAAACGTCGCTGTTGGTGTTCTGAAATTTACAATTCAGAACAGAAGAGTTATAGGCAGTTTTTCATTTGATTTTGTTTTGTTTTTGTTCAGATTACTGATATAAAGCCTCTTGAAGTAAGGGTGAGGTTTGGATCTGGCTTTGAAGGGAGGGTACACATCACCGAGGTATGTACAAAAGGCATAGTTGTTTTGGCACATCTATGCATGCAGTATGACATATCTGTCATAATCTAGTCATCTTTTTGATACTGTGGGTTTAACAGGCTACTGATGATAATCGTGATGAAGATCCCTTCAAGAACCTCAGGGTCGGCCAGACCCTAAATGCAAAAATTGTTTCAAAGTGTCTTAATAAAAGAAGCTATCAGTGGGAACTGTCCTTGAAGCCCTCGTTGCTTACTGGTAACTCATTCTAATTTTTTTGTATAGACTGAAGTAAGCTTACTTGTTTTACTGTTCTAATTAGTACTCTGTACAAAATCTGAACTGTTGAAATACTGTATATTCATATTACTTGGAAGCTTAGAGGGGATTTAACTAGTTAAGCTGGAATATAAAATGCTTATTAGTATTGTTCTATTATTGTTTCTCATTGGGCGTGCTGCTCAGCGTCTTTGTCATTAATATTCAATTCGCTCTAATTGCATACCATGTGAAACACTGACATTAATCATCCTATTATTCCCTTGTGCAGGTTCTGATGAAATAGAGGAAAAACCTTTGAGTGATGATTTTAATTACTCAGCTGGTGAACGCGTTTCTGGATTCGTGTATAAAGTGGATAAGGAATGGGCTTGGCTCAGCATATCTCGGGATGTGAGGGCACAGTTATTTATTCTGGACAGTTCTTGTGAGCCGGGTGACCTACAAGATTTTCAAAAACGCTTTCATGTGGGTAAAGCTCTGTCTGGCTTCATTCTAAAAGCTGATAAAGAGAGGAAATTGTTACGCATTGTCCTGCACCCTCTTGTTGGTGATTATGATAGTCAATCAAATGAAAATCCGACTTTCCATCTTAAAGAAGGTGGTTTTGTGGGCGGCAGGATTTCTAAAATCCTTCCCGGTGTCAATGGTGTACTTGTTCAAATTGATCATCACCTATACGGCAAGGTTCATTTTACTGAATTGACCAATCCATTGGTGTCTGATCCATTAAGTAGTTACAAAGAAGGACAATTTGTGAAATGTGAAGTTCTGGAAATCAGCAATTCTGCTCAGGGGACTGTTCATTTTGACCTGTCACTTTGGCCAACTTTTAGCATCTTTAAGGATAGCAAGTTTGCTGAACTTCCCAATGATATGTAAGTAAATAAGTTACAGGATTTCAGTTTATTGTATCTCTTAAGGCCTGCTGAAATGTCGAATTACCATATTCATGAATGTACTTTAGTGATTTGTTTTCTGATTGTGACGTGGACACACGTGCATGTTACGGTCCCATTATGAAAATCTAAAATATACTCCCCTAACCTTTTGATATCACCAAGACTATCTCATAATTCATCAAAGATAAGTTAATAACCCTTTGAGATGTGGAATACGTGTTCATATATAGCGTGTGCGTGTAATTATAAAGAAGACTGGTCTGTTTGTCAATACATGTTCGGAGCTCTCAGAAGTATCCTTCTATAGGTTTATATTGGCCTTGCTTAAGCTAAATAATAAAGTAATGGTAAATTAGCATATATCCCAAAGCATTATGATATATAACGTCTAGAAATGCTAAGATGATAACTTTTCATGGTATTAGATCATATGGAATCCTGCTGTCTGATTTTCTTTAAAAATACTACTGCTACTGCGAATAGGAGTTGTGCATTGTGTTCTAAGCCCACACGTGAGGGAACGTTTAAAATGTGTCAATGATAAATTTCACTTCTCCCTAGTAGCTTAAGTTTTAAGATTTTAGGTGAGATGATAATAATTTATCACTGAAATTCACTTTTTGCTGTCTTAAATTTTTGCTTCAGATTTTTATTCTCTTTTTCTTTTTTACAATAATCATAGGAAAAGTCGTGGTCAGCGTCTGGAGAAGATTGAAGAGCTTCAGCCTGATATGATTATACAGGTACCATAATCTCTTGATGTTCTTTCATATCAGATTTATGAGCTCTATAATAATTTCTAATGTTTTAGTCTTTATTCTAAACACCAAGCGCTTCCAACCCTCTTGCTTACTTTCATGCTAGATTTTGAGTACATTGAGATATGGATATTGTATCATTATCTCATTAAAAATCCATTTCGTCATCCTAAAACAATGTGGATGCTCAATGGTCTTTTGTCAAAATCTAGGTATTCTGAAGGGCCTTGTTTAGTTTATAATATTTCCATCTTTATCGTTGCTATACAGAGTATTTTCTGATTGTTATCCTTTATTCCGAACTAGGCATGCTTGGTGAGCTTGAAAACCATATTTTTGTTCTGTTTTATTCCCTTTGGAAGGGGATCTGTTCTTGTGTTTCTTATTTGAAACCAAATGGTTTGCATGTACTCCTAAAGAATGTTTGACCATGTCTCTAATATTTAATTTTGTGTCGTTTGTCAATGTGTAGGGATATGTTAAGAACATTTCTTCCAGAGGCTGTTTCATTACAATTTCACGAAAATTGGATGCAAAGATTCTACTCTCTAATCTGTCATACAGCTATGTTGAGAAACTGGAAGAAGAATTTCCGGTTGGAAAGCTTGTATCTGGAAAGTAAGTGCTCGTCCTTTCAAGCTTATGTGTGTCTTTTGTTTGTTGCGATGTGCTAAACGGCTGGCTTCAGGGTGGTCTCTGTGGAGCCGTTGTCTAAGCGAATAGAAGTCACGCTAAAGACGTCCAGCGCAGTTGATGTGCAGAAGTCCGACATAGATGCGTTGAATAATATATCTGTTGGAGATGTCATTACTGGAAAAATCAGGCGCGTCGAGACTTACGGGTTGTTTGTCATCATTGATCACAGTAACGTGGTAAATAACATTTCCTCGGTGATTATTTACCTGTTGCCGATGAACTTTATTTTTTAAATACTTTGTATTTTTGGAAATCAACAAAGAATATACCGCTTGTTCTGGAGGGAAGTATTCTTTCAGTTTCTCTTTTCGTATGTAATGTATGCTAATCCTTTAGTCCAGTCCTACTTTTCATGAACTGTTTTCTTTTGTTTCTTACACATGACTAGTTAGTAGACACCCCTCCAATTGCTGTAAAAGTCTGATGTTCACCAATTTATAGCCGAGATCATTCATAAGAATAGTCTTTTTTTATTTTTATAGACAGACTTTGCAAATGAGGATGTTATTGAGTGTAAATCTTCTCTTTCTCTGCAGGTTGGATTGTGCCACGTTTCAGAGCTTTCTGATCAACATGTAGACAACATTGAAGCAGAATACAAAACTGGTGAAAGTGTAACAGCTAAAGTTTTGAAGGTAAATGCCAAGACATCATAGCAGATTATGTATGATTAAATTCTTTGCTGGAATTGGTTGATGTGCTGCAGCAAGCAGCTGTTTAGTGATGCTCTCTTACAGAAGGGAAATCAGAATAAGATACTTTAGTTTTGTCATCAGTACTGACCGTTTCGTAAATTGTTTTAACCACCACTTATGATTGATCCTTTCTTCGTATGCTCCGTATATTTCCCTTTTGCTCCTTCGATTCTTTGCTGTTCCACTGTCAATTTGTGGCAAACTGGATGCTGGTTATTCTCTTGCTTTCATTTTGTCTGTTTCTGGAACCGTAAAGATCTTTTTGGTTGAAGATATCCTGATACATAAATCCTTATCAAGAATTTAATCAAACTTGTAAAATAAAAAATCATCATACGTTGGTGCTTTTAGCTAGTGATTAGTGCATGGCTGCTTCCTCAGTTGTTAATTTATATTGATTTCCGGTAGTGCAAGAATTCTCTGAAACATTTCAGCTTGCCTGGAAAGTTCTGATTACTCTGAAATGTGCTCTAAATCTTGGTTTTTGTTTTCTGATATTTTTTAGGTGGACAAAGATAGGCGGAGAGTTGCTCTTGGTATGAAAGGATCGTATTTAACCAATGCTGTAGATGATGAAGATCCATCAGGTTCAAAAGAGAGTCCTCGGCATACAGTTCAAAATCCTAATATCGGAGATTCTAACACACCATCACTTGAAGCTGATGATTATGAATTAGATTTCGAAGATGCAAAGGATCCAATTCTTGCAGAATTGGAATCTCGGGCTTCTATACCAGCGCTTGAGGTACCACTGGATGATACTGAATTGTCCACTTTGGATAATACAGTAGCTCAAACCTCAGAGAATGTTGATAGTGCTGACATTATAGACGAGAAGAGCCGAAAGCTAGCAAGGAAAAAAGCGAAGCAGGAGAGGTGTGATTAGTAACATCTATTTGTCATTTCTGTTCAAATCTGATTATGAGAATTAGCTAATTTATTCCGGTCTGGAATTTGTTTGTTTCACTTGATTTTAAATTTTCGCTTGCTGCTTAAAATGTGTAGAGAACAAGAAATTAGAGCTGCTGAGGAAAGGCTTCTAGAGAAAGATGTACCAAGAAATCCTGATGAATTTGAGAAACTAATAAAGGGTTCACCAAATAGCAGCTTTCTATGGATAAAGTACATGGAATACATGCTCCACTTGGCTGATGTTGAAAAGGCTCGCTCAATTGCTGAGAGGTAGATGACTTAATTGTTCTTGGATACTATAACCCCTTAAATTCTCTTTATCTAAAGTTGTTATGGTAAACCAGGTATATACAAGAAAAAGTAGATAATTAGCTTTCACTTTCTGTAGTTTGCTGATGGTAGAATCACATGTACAATATTCAGACTATTACATAATACGATCCTTTTACTAGGATGACACTGTATTAATATTGAAATACAAGTTGTGAAAGTCCTTGTTGTCCAGTGTGAATAGTTCTCCAATTCAAACCTTGTTATAAACAAATATTCTAGTGTGAGTCGGTCTCGAATTCAAACCTTGTTATGAACAAATATTGTTTCCATGAAAAATTAAATGTAAAACTTTTTGGTAAATCTTTTGTCTTTTGTGATATTTACTTGCAATGTAATCAAATCGCAAGTAATTGTAGCATCATTTGTTTTCCTTTCCGTCTCCTGAAGGGCTTTGACAGCGATTAACATCAGAGAGGAAACGGAGAAGCTGAACATATGGGTTGCTTATTTTAATTTAGAAAATAAATATGGAAATCCTCCTGAGGTAAGCCAATTCCAGTTCAGTTCTTCCTTTGTGCAGTTTACTCTTTTCATTTTTTAACTTACCTCGACACTGTCATTTTTCTTTAGGATGCTGTTGCAAAATTATTTCAAAGAGCATTGCAGCAATGCGACCCAAAAAAGTTGCACATGCTTCTTTTAGGAATGTATGAGAGGACTGAGAAAGATAATTTGGCTGACGCGCTTCTCGACAAAATGGTCAAAAAATTCAGGCGGTCATGCAAAGTACTTGAAATCTTATCTTCTGTTTCTATTTCTATTTTTCACTTCTTTTTAGATATATTCTTTTTTTCTTTTTTTTTTTCCAGAGAACCTTGTATTTTATTAATTGAAATATTCTTTTAATGTGTTGTATCTGAAAATTGTAAATTCTGCTCGGATTGCAGGTGTGGCTAAGACGGATCCAAAGGCTCTTGAAGCAAGGCAATGATGGCATACAATCGGTTATAAACCGTGCACTGTTGAGTCTACCTCGACATAAGCACATTAAATTCATATCACAAGCAGCTATTCTAGAGTTCAAATGTGGAGTCCCTGATAGGGGACGGTCATTATTTGAGGGAATACTGCGTGAATATCCTAAGAGGACCGACTTGTGGAGCATCTATCTTGATCAGGTTATTGAGGAAACCATCTCATCCTTCACTAGTTTTACATTGATAATTTCTCTATCGTCTTGATTTTTTTTTTTTTTTTACTGAATCAAACAGGAGATACGACTTGGAGACGTAGAGTTGATACGTGCATTATTTGAGAGGGCAATAAGTTTGAGCCTTCCTCCCAAAAAGATGAAGGTACGCATGCTTACTTGTGATGGTAGCTGCAAGCCCTTGTTGTCATATGTCGCTTGCATCAGTTCCTTTTAATATATTTTTTAATTATTTTTCAGACTCAAACTTCAAATTTTTTTTCCTTTCTATTTTACATAATCTCTAATCATAATGAAAGGCATCAGAATCTTTACAACACATTGAATAAATTAGTATTTTGTGCAGTACATGTAGTGTAAAATGTAGAGATTTTGTATTTCACAGATTGGAGTATAGATCCCATGCAAATGGTTTTTAGATTTTAGTGCATCTGAATGAATTAGAAATTCCAATTTGTAGATTTATCTTGTTTTACAGTATTTACTGTAAGAGCAGTGCTCTTAGATGTTATGTATCAAGAAGAGTATATATATATATAAGAGTGGTAGTATATGTTGTTTTCTTGATTGTGTCTAAAGATGTTTATTAAATATATTGGGGGTGGTTGCAGTTTTTGTTCAAGAAATATTTGGAGTTTGAAAAGACACAAGGGGATGAAGAAACGATAGAGTCGGTGAAAAGAAAAGCATTGGAATATGTTGAAAGCAGTCTTGCTTGATATACTTGGGAGTAACCTTCTCCCTCTTCTCACTGTTGGCCGATTTTCTGTCGCCGAGCACCATTAAAGGTTGTTGGAAAATGAAGAATAATGTTTGTTGGTGTGAAACCACCGGAAACAGGTTTTAAGGTCTTCCTGTACACATGGAAATACCGGAGTTTTTTTCGTGTGGTTTTCTATGATGAAGATGATGAGTGCAGACAATGTTCAACTCGCAGGGCGTGGAATAAAACCGCAAGTCTGTGTCTTGTATAAGAGGGGTGAGCTGCAATTTTTGTTTTGTGAAAGATATTTAGTAGTAGTAGTTAATTTGCTGCTAGAGAATTTTGTTGGTGAAGAGAGGTAGGTGATAAAACATCATCATAATCTCTAATGCAAAAGTGTTGACAACAATCTAACATTCTTTTTTATTGTAGGATGCAATATGTTTGCTTTTAAACTGCACCAGATGCACGTGCTTCAAGTTTTCATTATATTTCTATGTTTTGTGGGGTTATAATGTGTTTTCATTATATTTCTATTGCCCGTGGTGGGTGGCCTGACAAAACTGCAATATAGCGGTACCATTTCCTAAAGCATACTGATGTAATCTAAAACATAACATAAACAAATGCATAAAACGTTGCCAACATCCTCAGAAAGACATAATAATTGGCTCCGTTTGTTTTGGGTTGAAGTTTTTTTTAGGGTTGTTTTAGATAAAGTGATTGAAATAATTATTAGAAAGTTAAGATGTTTTTTTGAATTTTGTGTAGATTATGAAATGATTGGTGTAATAAAGTAGTATAATAATTAAAATAATGATAAAAAATGTTATAAAGTTGATAAATTGAAATGATGAGAGATAATTTAATATTTTTTTATTTGTAGTTGAAGAAATGATTGGTAAGAGAATTGTAAGATATGATGAGTGAAGTAATATAAAAAAACTCTGAAAAAACTCTAACGAAAGATTGAATCGAAATTAATGTAACTACTTTGGCACTCGTGCCTTATTCAATGACTTAAAACCTTGTAGCTAAACATAAATGAATTTCATGACTTCTTTCTAACCTTGCTTACCATCGCTGTTGTCATGAACCTGCATATATTCTTACTCCAAAAAAAAGGTGTAAGGTCATGTTTGTCAAGGCTGAGGGAAATGATATTAAATGTTGGAGGCTACAAAGCTACTTTAAAAGCATAAAAATTTCCAGTAGGGGCACCAAAAGATCTAGAGAAGTTCAAAAATCGAATGAGGACATTAATAGTTGTTATTTATTTGTAAAAGTGTATTACAATGGGTATTTATAGGCACAGTAGGTAAAGTAAATAATACAAATAAATAAAATATTCTACACACCACTTCAGACATGGCGGCGGCGGCTGTGCTGAGTTTTGCAGTGGCGGCTGCTAGGTTTTGTTTTTTTGATTAGAGAAGCTCTGATACCATATTAGGTTTTAGAAAAGTAATTGTATTGTCATTTATTTGTAAAAGTGTATTACAATGAGTATTTATAGGCACAGTAGGTAAAGTAAATAATACAAATAAATAAAATATTCTACACTATTTGTCTTCGGTTATAATATTTTCGACAATAGTGTTTTTATATTTTTTTAATCTATAAAATTACATCATTTTTCGGATCTCTGTAAGGGTATTGCCCACCACCCTTCAAGCTTTGGGTCCGCCCCTGCTACAACATTGTGTGAGGATTTGATTTGATGCAAACTTGAGTAATATGACTAACCAATATCTCACATGACACGTAAGATAACTTCTTTTTTCTACGTGTCACTTTGTTACTCCCACATTTTTTTTTTCGTGCACAAGACGATATTCCTCCTCTACCGGGTCCTTCCGTCCGATTTTCTTTTATATTTTTGGGGAGTGATAGAGCTACTCCCTTAAGTCTACACCATTTTTACACCATCATCATCTCACCACATGTTTTTCACTTGTACAGGAAATTTAAAAAAATTGAAAAAATCACAACCACAAGATCATGTTGGGAGTAAAAATGGTGTAGACTTGAGGGAGTAGATCTATCATTACCCTATATTTTTTTTCATGCTCCTATGATCAAAGTATTTAATCGAGTTGAATCAAATAAAACCTCTGTCCAACCGGCTATGAAACCTTAAAACCTTTGTCTCTAAACCCGGCGCACGTTAGCTAGCCGCTCAAATATGGCGGCTTCTGGAGGCAAATCACAAGTTTCAGGTTCTGCAGCAGCAGCTCCACCGCGCACGCTAAATGTTCGAAAATTTGCGGAATCTCGAGCTTCTGAACTCGAGTCACTTCATTCAGTTGTTGCAAGTCGTTCCAATAACGATTTCAGGTCGCAGAGGAATAAACGGAGAAGGACGACTTCGCATGATGACCGCATTGCAAGGAATAAGAAGGGCAGAAAGAAGGCGAAACTTGTTGCTGGTGTGGCGGCAGTAGGAGGGAGTGGTGATAAAGGAGCAGCAGGGGAGAAAGATGGGGGAAAGAAGTTGCCTCGTCGTGTTCGGAGAAGAATTGAACTGATTAAGAATGCTCGGAACGAGATTGGCTTTTCTACTTCTGGAGATGGGACTAAGAGATTGAGAACTCATGTATGGCATGCTAAGCGTTTCACCATGACTAAACTATGGGGATTTCATCTACCATTGTGCAAGCAAGGCAGGTATTTGCTTTAATTCGTCTTTCATTTGGTCTTCTGTTTTGTACGCAACTGATTGATTGTATGAGCGGTCAGCGGCTGATGTTTTTTCTAGTGAAATTACTGCGTTGTATGTGATTTTCTACTGAAAAAAATTCATGCAGAGGCAAAGGTTCCAGAGCTCTACTGAAGAAATTGAAGCAAGGGGTTCTTGTGCATGATGCAAGTTACTATCGCACACTTCAATTAGAGGGCCCAGAGGTATGAATATCCTGTGATTTACCGTTTGAGGCTTCATTGGGTTAATACACCGAGTCAGAAGAATGATGAGAAAATACAATGGCAGTAAATGGTTGTTAACACCCCTGTCTTTCATTGGGATACGGCCAAGTCATTTAGGCCTTCTACGTTTATCGTGTATTTCTAGGAGAGGTTGCCTTGTGGCACGAACCATGACATCTGCTCTTACAAAGCAGATGTTTCCAAGGCTTCCCTTCACTTCATGAATGACAGATGCTGCAAATGTTTTTTTTTTTGTGATTTCAGGATCTTTTGCTGTCAATTTTGGGGAAAGTACTGGAACCCTGTCCATCAATGCCTGGGGATCTTACATCCCAGAAAATACTTTCTGGTAACGCTTATGGGAGAGGCATTGTGAGTGAAATTGTATTATTGTATTAGCTATGTGCCTTTGTTTTGAATCCTACTTTACTTATTGCTTTAGTTTTTGGCAGCTTCATCGTGTTGGGGAATTGTCGTCTCAAACCATTGCTCCAGTAACATATATATGGCGACCTCATTGCATAAATATTGGTACAGAAAGCCAGAATTTTGATGCATCTGAAATTCATGAGAAAGTGGTTTCTAGTCCCTCTATTCGACAACTGTGGATATTGCTGCATCCTTCAGCTCTTGAAGAAGGATATGAAATATTGAAGTCTGCATGTGAGATGGTATGTGAAGGATGTTTTACATTTCTATATCTTTTCATTGTATTCTGCTTTTTGGGAGTCTTGAGTTTTGGCTTCTATGATGAATGATCGTGAAGTATCATTGCGTAGCATGCTCTTTTCATCTTTTATTTCATACTATTACAATTTATGCTCCAATGATTTGTATCTAACAATTTTCTGATTGCTCTATTCAAGCACGATTTTTAAGATATTGGCTGCTTTTTTGGAAGTATACTTCCAAATATTGACTTGTTTTTTTGGATCAGTTTTGATATGCACTTTTTTCCTTCAGGCCAAATCACCTGAGAGCTCAGTTATTTGTTTTCCTGTCGAGGACAAACTCGCAACATTGGAAATAATAGGTTTTGCAGCATTTCAGCTTATTCAGAAGATATTGCGTCCTGTTACTTGGTGGGTTTCTCACTGGTATTTATTTCTTAAACCAAGGTTGTGTACTGTTGGGTAGATGATGTAATTTTTTTTGCAGTATCTTGGAGAATCACTGGGCATTACGGAAATGTTCAGCTGCTGGTGTTGATGTTGAAGCTTCAGCAGCATGTTCGTATGAGTTGAAGAATGAAGAAAAAAATTCAGATTCAGCGGTTATTTCTCTTCTTGTTAATGACCCGCGTTACCTTGTGGCAAAAGAAAATGTCGATGCATCAGAGACACCATATCAGATTCCTGAGTGTGAAGATGCTGAAGCGCATGAGAAACCAACTCTGTCAGGAATTTCTGAAGGGAAGCCCGAGATGGTATCATCATCATGCTTAGGTACTAAAACAAGCAACGTTCCAGAGCTGGTAGATTTATGGGATAGTCGGAAACACGTGGACCCTCCAGTTGCTGAGGATGTTCTTTGCATGGAAAGACACCTTCAACGCATGAAATTTTTCTGCATTCCTGAGAAAAAATCATCAGAACTGAATGCTTCAGAAGAGAAGTCCTCACCATTGTGCCCTATCATGCTTATGAAAAATAATGTCCGTGAAAGTTCTGTTACAAGGTAAAAAGTGTGTTTTCCCCTCCAGTGAAGCCAGCTAGCCATGTATATATGTGATTTTTTTTTTGTCACCCTCAAAGACGTGGCAAACAACTCTATTCATGATCTACTCTGATGAATCTGTTTTGGTTAGATCTTACCCACAATAATGTAATGGTTGACAGACAATCTCGATTTACAACCTTGGCAATACTTGGCAGGTGGTCTATAATTCTTCCTTTAAGTTGGTTGAAAGTATTTTGGGATGCTGCTGTCTCAAATGGTGCTCAAGCAATAGGCCTGAAGGAAAGGCGTTGGATTGCATGTGATGTAAGTCAAAGCATTTTGAATAACTTCAATTACGTAAAGGGGAATATGTATTAAGCATCCTGATGCATCATTCTTTTTTCAGGTTGGTTTGGCATCTTTCCCTTCGGACTTTCCGGATTGTAATGCATACTCCTGTCTTAAGACTATGGAGTCAGCTGTTGCTGATCAAAAAGCAAAACAATGTCCTCCTTCATCATCATGTATTAAAGTTCCCATTTTGCTTCCTTGGAATTGCATTCGATGTTCTTTGCAAACAATATTTCCAGAATCTGTCATCAACGACTCAATGGAAAATTTGAAATGTGAAAAATGTGACACAGAAGTGATGTGTTGTCATAGTGATCTGTTTGACGGTTATGTGGCAAGGACATCCTCTATGTTGACTAATTTCTTGAGTCAAATTGGAGGGGACCATTTGCTGTTATTTCCTAATGTTCCTGATGGGAAGAGAAACTTGCTGAAGATCATGAAGAACGAAAAAGCAATCAGCCCTCAAGCAAATAAAGTCGGGCATCAAATTAAATGTCTCTCGAAGTTGTGTTTCCTTAGAGTTGTTTTGCATGCTTTCAGAGAAGGTGTTTTCGAAGAGGGAGCTGTGGTTTGTGCTCCTCATTTCACGGATATCTCTCTTTGGAAAAACAGGTATTTTAATTTGTGAAGACAGTTTTCTCTCATTGTTTTACAATCAATATCTGTCATTTTAATCTTTTTGCTGTATTCATTAGCATCTTTGTGAACTGTAAAAGACAGATGTATATGATAAGTTATTATTGCTGATGATACAGTACTGAGGATGATGGAGGAAAGTTGCAGATACCTGATTCTCTTTTACGAACATACTTTGTTCAACAGAAATCAGGCAAATGGGAGCTTGAGGTACCTGAAGCTTCTGAGGCAAGAGAATTCTATAGGTGGCCAATAGGCTTTATCACGTCTGGTTTTGTCCATGGAAGGTAATATTGCAATACATTCAGAACCCTTGATAGCGTTTATTCACAGTTAAAATTTGTCCATTATTGATACAGCCAACATACTGATGTTTGAAACTCTATGTTTTGATTGATGAATGTACACGCAGCAAAAAGCCGATGGCAGTGGCTCTCTGTGAGACGACTTCACTTGCTTATCTAAGAGAGGAACAATGGAAGAGCATGCTTTTAAAGCAGAGAAGAAAGGAAATTTATGTTTTGGTCAGAAATTTAAGGTCCACAGCATACAGGCTTGCTCTGGCCACCATTGTCTTGGAAGTTGAGGAAGACGACGTGGAGTACATGTGATGTTGTTTCTCTTCTCTTGATGTGAAAGGTACTAAACTTGTGATATTTGACAACCGAATCTCAATGTAATCAGTAATCGAGCTATTATTGTGTGATTTTGTATGTTAACTTGAGACAAATTCATGGTAAACACTAAACAACCATGTAATGTAGTTTGTCCTCTTCTCGTATGAGAATCGGCTTGACCGGAAAATGCTGGCTTCTGATGGTAGTATATTTTCTTGAACCTAGGGCTCTTTACCGTGCTGCAGCCTGCAGCTATCGGAGATAATATTGCATATTGTTCGTTAAACAAACAAAAGAACATGGATGTATTGGTGTACAGCAGTCAGCAGCTGGGCCTGGTTGACACTTGTATTTGATTTTGTTAATTACTATACATCTTGTTGTTATTATAATGTAATTACTTGTAAATGTCTTTTTAGATTTTTTAATGAGGATTATGAAACTAAATACAAACGTTATAAATTTCAACTTTAAAAAAACATCAATGCTATCGATGTTCCGCTACAAAAATAGTGACATTTACATGAACATTCATTTGGCAACGATGGAATAGGAGGTCCTAAGGAAGTTGGTGGTGTTGATTGATTATTTTTCTGGCGGGTTGTTCTATCGCGCTGACTTTCGACGATAACTCGCGAATCCAAGATGTTTGTAAATTAGGATTATTTTTGAAAAAGACATCAGTGATGAGTGACACTTTTTTGTACGGGAATTTTGTATCAAAAAAACGTTAGTAGTGATGACTGATAAAAACGTTAGTTAGTCGATTTTGGATCTGGAAAATTTGTATATTGGGTGTCAAAATTGTTTTTAAGAGTTAAAAAACAGCAGGATCCATAATTTTTTTTATAGATAAAACATAACATTTTTTAGGTTTTAGAGGGCCCATGCACCCGTCTAGGATAGAGTGGCTCTGTCATTGGTGGCAGTGATGTTCATATAAACGTTAGCGAGGAGTGAACATTCTTACATGTGTTGCGTCGAAAATAATTTTACAATTTCATTAAGAAACAAAAATAATAATATGTTGAAATTAAAGGAACATTGCCCCTATTTTTTTGGGTAATGGTATAAAGGACAATTGGATTGAAAAATGGTGGAAAAAAAACAAAAAACACATGAAAAGATGGAATTATCCTTGCCACATTAACGACTTTAATTTCACTATTAAACAAATCCAAGAAAACTAATCCATTAAATTTTTTTAATATCTAACAAATCTACTACCAAACAATCCATTAAAAGAAAAGCAAAAGCAAAAACGTAAAAATGACATAATCGTTCAGTGGAATGAAAATTTACTTTTTTAACAATATATTCAATCCATTGGATTAAATATCAATTAATACATAAATTTTATCATTTTTAACAATCTTTAAAGGGTTCTATCGGCACACTCTATTTACTCTCGACACTTACTTCTAAGACTACAAAAATTACCTCGGACATCCGGTGATTTTCTACATAAGGAACGTCGGTGGTATTGGTGTTCCTTGACGTTGGTGCTTCACAAGAAACATCAGTACCACCGACGTTCCTTAAAAGTGTTAAAACTCAGAAAACGTCAGCCACGATTTCCCACCGGCGTTTCTTGTTGCACACCAACATCATTAGTCCGAAAAAATATTCATTAAATGGATGCCGAAAGTAATTTAGCGCCTTTTTAAAATACAAAATATGCTAGGTTGTTTATCAAAAAAAAAATTGTATGTTTATAAGCCCACGAGATGTCTGGCCCAATGGAACACGATTTACAGTCCCCACTATAAGACGCTGACATTAGGGTTTAACGCAACATATACTCTTGCGGCAAGTGCGAATCGGCTCTGTGCAGGCTTGAATCTTCCCTGTCCAGATCTACAAACCGGCGCCGGCCTTTTATCTTCTGTGCTGATTTCATCTCGCTTTGTAAGTCTTCTACAATCCTTTCATCTTTTCCTTTTTGTGTGAAATCGTTTCTGGTGTGATTGTGTAATTGAATCTTTACGTTTTGCCGCTCTTTCTTCCTTTTGTGCTGCTATCTCCCTCCTTTTCTCCTCTCTATTTGAAATCGTTTCTCCTACTGTATGAAGAGGAATCTAAATTTCTGTGTTCTTAGGTTTAAGATATTTGTGTGAAGGGTTTCACTTTGATTCAACTTCATCCATAAAAAAACATTATAGGGTTTTTCTAATCTCTAAAAACATGAATCTTCATGTACATGGTTTTTTCCCTGCAATTTTATGGCTAAGTTTCATGTCACAAATCACAACTGGCTTATTTTTATTTTTATGAATGTTTCTCTGGTCACTTGGTTTGTGTATTCATTTTATTTATATACACCCAATTTTTTTTTTAAGTTTTCAAAGAAAGAACCAGCAGTGCACAGATGCCTTTTGAGCTGCAATTAATTTCAAACCTATACAACCTTTCTACCCTTTCAATGCTTGATAGTGAAGTGAAATGACACTGATTGTAAGAGACAAATGCGTGGGTTCTGCTTATATCCCCTTTGATGCTACAAGTACTTGATTCTTTTTTTGGGTGTGGAGTAGCGTAATTAGGTACTTCTTTGTTAGTTGCTGTATAGTTTTTCTGCCTTTCTTCCCTTCCTCCTCTGTCTTCTCTGAATATTAGGTTTGATGAGCTTAGGTTGCATGTTTTATTCCCAAAGAAGGTGACAACATAGAAAGAGTTGGTGCTGTTTTGAATATTGCATTTTCCTAATGGAAAGTGCAGCTGCTCATATTTAGATACATTTTGGAAGTATTTTGCAAGCTTGTATCTTTTCAACGCAACATGTTAGGAGATTTATTGTGATGGCCTTGTGCAATATGGTGTATGTGTTGACCTTTTTCTCTTACTGAGAAGCATTATTGGCATTTTAAATTCCCATTCCACTTATGTTGCTTCTCAGTAAATGTGTTTAGTTTTCTTGTGTAGGAAAATGGATTCTCAAATCAAGCATGCTATTGTGGTGAAAGTGATGGGACGTACTGGATCCAGGGGGCAGGTAACTCAAGTGAGAGTGAAGTTTATTGATGACCAGAACAGGTTTATCATGAGGAACGTCAAGGGACCAGTCAGAGAGGGGATGTTCTGACCCTGCTTGAGTCTGAGAGGGAAGCCAGGAGGTTGCGTTGATTGATTAGAGTGCTTTTGGTCATTTTGGAATTTTGCTTTCTCCCGTGTCTTAAAAATACTATTTTGCTGTTTTTCCTAATGTAATCTGATACCATCTCCTGTTTCTGGGCTTCCGGGAATGAGTGTTAGAAAGACTTTATTTTGTTGTGTTTGAGCGAGTTGTAAGTTACATGATGTGGAGAAGTAATGTTCCATCCCTGTGGTACCTTTGTGTTGACTTGGTTAAAATGTTTGTTTAGGAATGAATCTATGTGCAAGTTATTTATGTCTTTTCTTGTGAGTTGATATCTTCTCTCCCCTACCCTACTTTTCTTTTGTTGTCTTAACCTTGATGTGTTTTCTCCCCCAT
This sequence comes from Gentiana macrophylla, assembly GCA_026214975.1. Lineage (NCBI taxonomy): Eukaryota > Viridiplantae > Streptophyta > Magnoliopsida > Gentianales > Gentianaceae > Gentiana > Gentiana macrophylla. The sequence goes on from CM047810.1 coordinate 20,636,519, forward strand.
TTTCTTTTGTTATCTTAACCTTGAATGTTCTGAATCTGAATACAGTAAATACCTTGTGCGCTCTCCTACCCAAATAGAGAGATTTGTCTGGCGTTTTCATCTATTTTCTATAGGCATGTTCTTAATAGGATAAAGCAATTGTATATGTGGTATTGCTCCAGTAAGGGCATCTTGACTTAAATCACCTGGATATATAAACCTCAAGCCACTACTGATCTTTCAGCTTTTCTTCATTTCCTTTGGGGTTGATCTTGCTAGTAAAGATTGTGTGATGCATTGAATGACTAGAAGCAGGTAACAAGTTTATTTGGCAAAAAGAAGAAGAAATATTTGTAGCTGAAGATATGGGGGACAGGGAAAGGTAAGCTGATAAAAGGCATCTTTTGGAGGGCCGAAGCCCTAAGCTGAGCTACCATCTGATGAGGGAGACACACACTCATAGATCCAATCATGCTTGAGTTTGCTAGTCTTGAATGATATTCCTTTCCCTTGATAGCCAATCTTCCGGCTTAAGTAAAAGAATTTGCAGGCATTTGCTTCAGGATGACCTTTAGGTAGTAACCTTCTCTCCGGGCCAAGTGCAACCTTTCATGAATTCCTGTAAGCTCTGCACAAAAGAAGTTAGAAATGCCGTTTTCAGCATAAAAACCTATAAGCCAGTTACCATTATGGTCTCTGATGATTCCACCAATACATGTAATATGAATTGGGAAAAAGACTTGCATCTGTGTTCATTTTGACCCGCGCCCTTCAGGAGGTGCTGACCAACTAACCCAAAATAACAATATCTTCCTTCTCACTCACCCAGTAGTAGTATAGAGGTTAAGAATAGACTAGGTTGAAGGCAACACTTTGGACTAGGTTTGATTTTACAAGAGGTTAAAAATGGACATTCAGACTTTCTAAAGTGGAATATTGAGTTGGGTGTTTTGAAAATAAATTTGCTTGATGCCTTTTAACATTTCCTTTAAACTAATGGTAATATTATTACAATAGTAAGAGTTTGAAGCATTTTTATTAATATGAGTAACTCATTAATCAATGATCTATCATTTTACATATAAAAAAAAAAGAGTCATTAATGATACTATTCTACATGTACAATTCTTTTTTTTTTTTAATCATTTTCTCGTTTGAGGGATAAACGTAGATTTATTAACGGATATCACCCACAACGACGGAGCAAACATGTGTCGGTAGATTCAATTCATTATACTTGCAACCTGTCAAAGATAAGTCTTCTCTAGATAGAAGATGAGAAATATTTGATCCATTGCATTTGCAACCAGTTAAAAATAAGTCTTCTCTAGATGAAAAATATAAGCCTCATGTCTCATGGGTTTTAAAAATCAATTATAAAAGAGAGAATTAATTTTATTTTTTGAAGATGAGAATTAAATTTTAAAGTATGGATTGTAAATGATAGATTGAGTTCCGTCGACGGGAAATTATTATGTGGTGTCTCCACATATGTGGAGACACTACAACCACACAGTTTCATTCAATATTTAAAATGTGTGGTTTTGATCGTTTCACCTGTCACTTCACTTCAAAATCTATCTTCACGTAATAATTTCCCCTCGACAACGACTCAACACAGAATATGGGAGGGAAACTATCAGCTTATCCAATCTGCAAATTGAATAAATGACGTGGCATTTCGTGGAGCAAACAATTAGACAGAATTAGCAGCTCAACCTCTTCTGGTAGTAACTTGCTTTACGTGGAAAAACACAGATGAAATGAAGCAAACCTTTCTCAAAATTTTCAACAATATTCAGCTTCTTCAGTGCGAAGAAGCAAGCGACCTCTTCAATTTCTTCACCGTCTTATGTAAACAATCGTCCGCCATTATTAATTAGCAAGCAATATGAGTTCTGCTGCTGCACTTGCACCTGGCCATGGCGCCATTGCATTTCGTGTTCGCGTTGAAGAGATTGTAATTCCCCAAGCTCATCCGCATCCTAGGCTACTACAATTGGGCGTGCGCCTTCATTCTATCAGCAAAACACGTGGTGGCAGTTGCAGTTGGCAATCCCATGCTGCTCGTAGGCGATCGACTGGACTGTCGATTATTGCTAAAGATGTTTCATCTGATGAAGATCCTAATCCAAAGCCGAACAAGGAAGATCAGCAGCAGTTGCCTTCGCCACCGTCCTCATCGGTGTCAGTGATTAAGAGGCTAGATGATGTGAATCCAGTGGGTTTAGGTAGACGATCGAGACAGATATTTGATGAGGTATGGCGTAAGTTTTCGGAATTGGGTCAGATTTCAAGGACTTCCCGATCGATTGATGAAGCTAGCCTTCTAATTAGGGAAGGTGGTCCAATGTGTGAATTTGCCATACCTGGTGCTCAGAACACCACTGTCCTTGTTGTTGGCGCCACCAGCCGCGTCGGTCGCATTGTCGTCCGCAAGCTCATGCTCAGGGGTTACACTGTCAAGGTATTTTTTTTAGACTATGTAGACATTTGAAAAAGAATTCAAAGTAGACATTGATGTACTATACCGATCATAGTCGTTATGAGGTTTTTAAGCACATATTTAGAAAGTGTGATGAATTGCATTTTGACTATCATTATTGAAATATTGATAGAACATAAAAAGCTGCTGGATAGATCATAAATAAATAATCAATCAATGCTGTTTACAGTATCTTGTTATTTTAGAATGACTGATATTTTAGGACAAATTATTTTTGCCAAAACGACGAACGGAGTTAGTAATTGTTTTTAGGAATAGCTGTTGTAAAATATGTTTCAACTGTAGATTCCATTAATTGTGATTTGTTGTGATTTTGATTTGTTTAACTTGTCAAAAATTCAGTCCTGCTGCCCTCTGCTAGATTGCTAGATTGCTAGATTCAGTGCTTCTATTAATATCTGATTAATATTATTATTGAAGGCATTATATGTGCTGTGCATAACAAAAGTGTAATTACATTTTAACCTTTAAAATTCCTGAGAGTTTTCAACTTTTCATTGTACTAAAAGGGAAGGCCACGCCAATATGATGGTTATATGAACAAGTCATGTATTCCCAGTGTATTTTGGCATGTTCTATGTGTACTTTTTGTTTCACTGAATTTGTGTTTTTCATTTACCAGGCTCTGGTTAGAAAATCTGATCAAGACGTGGTGGACATGCTTCCTACGTCTGTTGATATTGTGACTGGGGATGTCGGAGACCCTCCGTCTCTCAGAACTGCCATTGAAGGTTGCAATAAGATAATATACTGCGCTACAGCACGTTCCTCTATCTTCGGTGATCTGAACAGAGTTGACAACCAGGGAGTTTACAATGTTGCCAAAGCTTTTCAGGTTTGTTTTGTCTTTGCAGAATGTTCTTCATCCAGTTTTTTATGGTCTCATGGCACCTAATGCTTGTTGGTCTACCTTTTTTTCTATTTCATGATTTGAAAGTTCACTGGTCAATCATAGTAGTTAGTTTTCATCTGAAATTAGTTATTCTTATTTGTTTCTGGATATGGCATATGCTTACTACAGCATTGAATAATTAAATTAACTACAGGAAAAACAAGGATTATGTGGGTGATATTGTAGTTTCTATGTTAATTGATAGTATACAACTAGTACTCTGTTATTTATTCAGTTTTTTGCTTATTTGTTAATAAAAAATGGTATGCTTTTCTTTCTTTTGGGTGTGGATGGGTCTGCTATTTTAATTAACAAGTTGTGATAAATTGTACCACCGTCCTTCTGGCATATAGTTCAGAATTATCGGGGGGGTCCTGTTGCTCTCTTTCTAGTCCAGTGTACATCTGTCAGTGGCTCTTAATCTGATGGATTGCTTTCTCCAAATCATAGGATTACAACAATAAATTAGCTCAACTTCGAGCAGGGAAAAGTAGCAAAAGCAAGCTTTTAATTGCAAAATTTAAGTCTTCTGACTCACTTGATGGGTGGGAAGTTCGTCAAGGGACATATTTCCCTGATGTAGTTGCCGCTAAATACGATGGAGGGATGGATGCAAAGTTTGAGTTCACGGAGGATGGAAATGCAGTATTCTCAGGTATGCTGTAGTATACTATTGATTGAGTTCTCCGCAATGCTTGATTTAACTTCCCACAAAATGTTGCATCTGTACCCTGTTACATGAGTTGGATGCACCGAAGAAAGGAAGTTGAAGATTCTGAATAAATCTGACAATGCCCTCAACAGATATGATACTGAGAAAGCAGAGTGGAGATGGTTTTTCTTGCCTTATCTGGAATTTGAAGTTTCACATACTGTTCATGTTTCTTTGAATAAGGATATGTCTTTACCAGAGGAGGCTATGTGGAGCTTGCAAAAAAATTATCGCTTCCTTTGGGTAGCACTCTCGATAGGTAATGGCCTCTAACTTCTTTGTACATTGTTATAGCTTTTCCTGCATAGATTGCCATTATTGGTTCCCTGACCATGTTCAATTTAGGTATGACGGCCTTGTACTCTCTGTTGGTGGGAATGGGCGTTCTTTTATTGTAATCCTGGAATCTGGTCCAACAGCAGATGCAACTCAAAGCAAGATGTATTTTGCAAGAATTAATACAAAAGCTGGATTTTGCAGGGTGAGAAGGTTATTTCAAGTAACCCCCCACCCCACCCCACAATAAGAAAGGCTGAGGGAGTTTTAACAACAAAAAAATTTAAAACTTATTGATAGATTTATATGTTTGGCAGGCTGTGACAGAGTCCCATTTGTGGTAATTGTTGCATGAAATTTCTGTTGACAGGTGAGAGTGCCATTTTCATCATTCCGGCCAGTAAAACCTGATGATCCGCCATTAGACCCATTTCTGGTGCATACCTTCATCCTACGCTTCGAACCAAAAAGACAGGTTTGTCTCGAAAACGAATTTGTTGTAAATCATGTTCGTTAAATGTTACAAAAAGGTTTAATAAAAAATGCTGAAGAAACTGATACTCATGGAAAATATAGCAACTTGTCCTGAAAATGAAATTACCCTTGGAGGTGAAATGCTCACTGAAATCGAAGCTAACTTCTTGTTGCAGAAAGCTATCGAGGGACCTGCTGGAACGAAGCAAGACTTGAGAGCTTTCAAGTTGATTTTAGAGTACATAAAAGCTTTACCTGTAAGTGTGGTGTAATTCTGTTGGTGAGCTTTGTCAGATCTTAGAGAGTGCTCATAGTAAAATTAGTGCCAGGAAAACTACGAAAATTGTGGAGGATATGACTCCTGAAGTTTATCATTAATATATGAAGTTTCATGATTGATCCTTGGATATTGTGGTTTTTGTTATCTCATTGCTATTATGCTATTTATTTTTAGCTGCCTATATTTTATTAGCTTATAGTTCATCGGTCTCTCATTTTCAATGTCTGCCGGGATTTAATAATAATCCCCTAATAGTAGGACTTCCGTAAGGAACCGGTGTCTAAGAATATGTCATTTCTGCAGGCTGGGCAAGAGACCGATTTTGTCCTGGTTTCATGCACAGGATCAGGAATAGAGCCTAATAGAAGAGAGCAGGTTCTAAAAGCTAAGAAGGTTTGTCAGATCTTCTCATTGTTCTTCTTGTATGCTCGGAACTATTTTCAGAAAACTATAATGTCACAAATGCAGGCCGCTCTCGCTATTCTTATTAAGTACTTAAATCTCCTTTAATGAGTACATTTATAACAAAACTTGAATGTCTTAGTACAATGTTGTCTTTAGAAGCCAATAACAATCTCGAGAACGTGAATTTGTTTCATATAATATAGGAGAAATAAGGAGTTTAGTTGATTGATTTTTCTTTGGCACCTGACCTCCGTAGTGTCTATTCTTTGGTTTTGGTTTTTCTTGTGTTGTGTTTTCACACATTCTTATTGCACTATAAGCAGGATCTTTATTACAGTCACAAAAACTTTTATACATCAAGATGACTGTTACAATAACTTCTCTTTATCACTTGTAATGATGAATCCCATGTGTCATAATATACCTATGTGTATGACAAGATAAGTAGATTACCTTTTCATATTCGCAATAAACTATAATTCATCTGGTGTAACATATTCTTTGGCATATGTATACTTCAGGCAGGAGAAGATTCACTACGCAGATCAGGCCTTGGCTACACAATTATTCGTCCAGGCCCTCTTATGGTAAACCATTTGATTGTCTACAGTCCTCTCTTTAGTGTCAATTCGGTTTACTGCTTCAGTAATAAAACCAAGAGATGGTCAAGGTCATTCTACTATTTATATTTTCAGGAGGAACCTGGTGGGCAACGTGCTCTCATATTCGACCAGGGAAACCGTATATCTCAGGTAAGCCATTGAAGTATTCTTCACATGGTTTTCAAAGTTTCTGGACTTTTTCTTCCTGACATTCGCTTAATATCAATAGGGGATAAGCTGTGCTGATGTGGCTGACATATGTGTGAAGGCATTGCATGATTCAACAGCAAGGAACAAGAGTTTCGATGTGAGTTTTGTTTTTGTTTACTTTATTACTATTGGACAACTTTTCAAATAATTATAAGCTGTTCTCTTAATCAACCAGGTATGTTACGAGTACGTGGCTGAGCCAGAGAAACAACTCTATGAGCTGGTAAGGACCCCATTTTTCTAGTTGAACTGATCTTTTCTTTTCGAATGAATTCGAGTACAATAGAAAATGACACATAACTTACCTGGACACCGTATTAGCGGGCTGTTTTCATGCATCAGACTTTGTTTTAAAGGCATTCTTAGTCTAGATTTGTCATTCAAGCATAATTATGGCATGCAGGTCGCACATCTACCTGACAAAGCAAACAATTATTTGACACCGGCACTCGCGGTTTTGGAGAAAAACACGTAGTAGCTCTGACAGCAAACACAGTTTCCACAAAGTACAAATACCATTTTGTTGCAACTTGCATTCTTTATTTGGTTACATATATATAAGCACAAATTATACCTCTCCAATCTCCACAACATACATTCATTAATGTATATGTCCACTGTGAAAATGTGTGTGTAGATATGTATATGTATTATGTAACTAAAAATGTATGTTTTTATGTATTGTCCACAAAGGTATCCATATGTTTTGAACAGTTCTAAATCTACATATATACTCGCCCTCTGTTTTTTCCAAAAAAAAATAAATAAATAAAACAAAAAATGGGAAAAAAATGTCAGAAGTGGGATTTGAACCCACGCTCTCTCACGAGAACCAGAACTTGAGTCTGGCGCCTTAGACCACTCGGCCATCCTGACTGTTGTTATGTTTCTCTAAAACAAAATATCTGTGGCCATAATAAAGGAAGTTAAACATCTAATTAGCAACGGGATGGGATCGTACGTCCAATTTGTCTATCCAACCCAAAACGACATCGTTTTAGATGGATTACGACGTCTTGTAATGATTTGTGATGCTCCCCGTACGAATGTACGATGGTATGTGACTCCACTCGATGCATCCATGCCACGATTTGTAGTGACACCACAACGATTTATAATGCTTCTGCTACGATTTGTGAAGCAAAACAACCTTGTTTTTGACATGGACAATGTGCTTGGACAAATAATTCAGTCCCATAAGTAAGTCACATTGTTAAGGATATGGGCCGGCTAGATGCGGCAATCAGATCACCGTTGTGGCACAACAGTTATGCCCGTATCATTACTCATTAGGTATAAGTCAATATATTTTTAAAATCACTAAAAATATTGAAGTCCGGTTTTCTTTTATTCTTTCGATTTTATTAAATATTTTCATGAAAATATAATAACTTAACGAGAAATATTTGGTACTTCATTTCCTGATAAAGCAGGCTCCGCCGATGGCTCTAGACTGTCGGCGGCTCTAGGCTGGAGGTGTACCTCCTCCTCCGCCTTTTTCTCTTAAGGCACAATCTGGATAGTGGCGAAGCTAGGGTGGCAGGTGGTGATTTTTTATATTTATGTTATCTTCTCTGATTGCTATTAGGTGGCCTTATATTTGGCCTCTTCCTCTCCTTGTCAAAGCTTACTCCTACGAGTTATAATGGCTTTTGCGGATAATGTAATAATTATTATAGTTTTATGTAGTTTGTTCTTTGTTGTGGTGGCTTTTGTCCTGCATTAGGCTGGAGGTAATCCGGAGATGTTCTGGCGTTGTCTTGTAGTTTTCCGGCATTAGTCCGGCTAATAATACTTCCTCCTTCACAAAATACAAATCATTTTAGATCTCTTCATACAAATTAAGAAAACGGTTTAATATCACAAATATTAAGGAAAAATGCATAAAGTAACATTTGACTATCATTAATTAAATTGTTTTAATGTATTGTTTCAAAAAAAATTGTTATAATGTATTCAACAGTAATTGGATTGTAAATAAATTAGTGTTAAGATTGAGAAAAAATTAATAAATATTTGATTGGCAATATATAATGACTTGTATTTTCGGATAAACAAAAAGAGATACACAATGTATATTTTGGGAAGGAGAGAGTATTTTATTTTGTTCCGATGAAAAAAAAAACGAAAAATATTTACTACAATAGAAGAATGTGTACACCCTCACCCAAAAAATATCATAAAGATAAAACATATTTTGATTTTCAAATACCAAATTCAACATAATTAGGATGGGACTTTTATTTGGACCGCAACAAATTTATATTACAATTGCTTAGGCACCTCATCACAGAATGTTAAAGAGAATCATTATTTACAACGCAACGATTTTACCAGTACATCATTCTGAATCGACTTTTTAAAAATCGATTATTGAGTCAAATAATCGAGTTTCAAAAAGTTAATTCATGTGAGTTTCACAAGTAATGTGGTGTATGTTTAATTCAGGCGACTGCCAAAAAAAAGGCTAATGACATATTTGTTACGCATGAATAGAACGAAATAGAATAAAATAGAAGGAAATGCAATAAATTTATTACATTACTGCGTTTAAAATGTGAAAGAATTGAATAAAACAAATTATATAAAAGGTGAGTATGACAGGGTAGTAGATTAAGGTTTGGTGGGGTAGGGTATATACTATGGTTTATAAGGCAGGATATGGTGGAAGGGTGAAGTTAGGTGGGGTGGGTGGGGTTAGGTAAGGTGGGTGGGGTAGCCTTACCCCACACCCAACGCACCATACGTCTTTACCTACCCACCCCTACGGCCCTACCCTACCCTACCCTACCCATCACCCCACACTACGTTACCTTACCCACCACTCTATCCATTCCATTCCATTCTCGTCTAACAAACATATATATACCATAAAGGATTTATTCAAATAAATGGAATGGATTATACAGAAACTATTTTTTTGTCATTAAGCCAGGTACCATCAGATTGGTTGTGGCAACCGCCCTTGTTCAATAGTGGACTATTAGACAACTTGATGTGAAAATTGCATTCCTTCATGGTTATATTTAAGACATCGACATGAATCAACCCCCAGGTATGCGGGATCCTCAAATCCCCACACATGTATGTAAACTACATAGAGCTTTTATGGCCTTAAGAAAGCCCTCGGGCTTGGTTTGACAGCAGGTTTAGTACACGTCTTCTTCAACATGGTTTTAATTGCAGTCTTGCTGATCCATCTTTATTCATTTATCATTCTAAGATTCGTTCCTTACATTTATTGTTATATGTTGATGATATGTCACTTATTGTACCTAATTCTGACTTAATCTTTCAGTTTATTGATGTATTAAGTTATGAGTTCGCTATGAAGGACTCAAGTACAATACATCATTTTCTAGGAGTTGAGATTTCTTATACAGGTACTGGAATGCATTAGTCTCAAAGTTAATTTGCCCTCACTGTTCTTGAGAGAGCTAATATGCTAGGGTGCAAGCCCATTGGCACCCTTCTTGAACTCAAGCCCCAACCCGATGTGCTATCTCCATTATTAGAAGACCCAACTTTCTATAGAAAGCTTGTGGGAGCTCTTCAATACCTCACGTTTACAAGACCCGATCTAGCATACATCGCTAACTATGTATCACAATTCCTTAAGCTCGCACTCATCATCAGGGGCGAATCCATGAATTTTTTTCAGTGGGGTCACTGGACTGTAAAACTACATTTTTTATCCAAAATATTGTTCTAGTGGGTCACCGGAGCCTTAAAACTGCATTTTTTAACAACGAAATTACATCGTTTTAATACTAAAAAAATTATCCGGATCTCAGCGGGGTCACGTGACCCCCTTAGGATGAATAGATCCGCCCCTGCTCATCATCATCTCGATTTAGTTAGAAGAATGCTGCATAATGAAAAAGGAACAATTTCTCTTTGACTAGAGTTCACAGTCACCACAGCTGCCCAATAACTAGAAAATCTACTACTAGGTTGTTGCACGTTTCTAGCCAGCGATCTCATTTCTTGTTCTTCCAAGAAGCAATTATTTATCTCAAGGTCATGTATAAAGGCTGAATACATGTCCTAGCTCATACCACATCTAAGCTCACTTGGTTGATAATATTCCCGTGCAGCAATCTTCAGATTCCCCAAACTAAACCACCTACTCTCTATTGTGACAATTTAAGTGCTCTACACGTGGCCATTAATCCAGTTATTCGTAACATCGATAAACATATTGAGTTAGATTATCATTATATTCGAGAACAAGTGGCTTTAGGTAGACTTATGTTCTAGCACATGCTCAAATAAATGATCTGTTCACCAAACCTATGACACATTACTCTCTTCAACGGCTAATTGCCAAACTTTGCCTTAACCCCATGCATCGTTTGAGAGAAGGTAATGATGCATCAGATCCATGTTTAAAAATAAATCATGCTCAAACTTGGAGCGATAAGGATGAAAGAGGTGTGCTAATGGAATGACAAGGATTTTTTTTTTTTTTTTTTTTTTTGGAGGGATATTCATTTTAAAACATATAATGTACTTACATGTACATACACGCATACATATACATCTACTTACATATACGTATGCATATCTACATGTTGATATATAACTTCATGTTTCTACAAGAGGCCGAAGTAAAGAAACACATTTGACTCTAACTTCATGTATTTGCTAGAGGCTGGAGTAAAGGAAGCACATTTGAATATTGGGTTTTCTTGATGGCCCCGCATCAAAACCTACCATCGTGACATAACGTGACAATCGATTTTCTTAAAGTGGTTTGTAGACCTTAGAGCATCTCCAAGGGGGAACCCCAAATTTTACCCCAAATCACCAAATTCTACCCCAAATATCTTACACCATCTCCAACCATCTCATCCCAAATCTTACCCCAAAATTATTCTAAGAATATTCCATATTATTCCACATTTATTTGAAGAGAGAAGGGGAAAAAAATGAAAAAGCAATAAGTGGAGATTTGGGGGAGAAAGAACCGGCCCCAAATTTGGGGTAAGAATTGGTAATACCCCAAAATGGGGGAAGATTTGGGGGAGGGTTGGAGTACGCAAATACCCCATTTTGGTGATTTGGAGGGGAGTTTGGGGGAGGGTTGGAGATGCTCTTACAATTGACTTTCCGTTGATATATATATATATATATATATATATGATAATACTGTAATTTTAAATGCTATATTATATATATTTTTAGCATTGTCCTTCTATCTTTAATTGAAGGAGATATGATTAGGAGGTTTGGTTAATTTACAAAATATTTCTGTGAATGAACCTAATAATATTTGTGTGATTCTATGCTTGTGAACTTGTCTTGTGTCGTAATTCATTGGTAATTTACATAAATAAAAATAAAAATTAAAAAAAAAAAAAACAAACAAAAATTAAAAAAAAAATGTCAGAAGTGGGATTTGAACCCACGCTCTCTCACGAGAACCAGAACTTGAGTCTGGCGCCTTAGACCACTCGGCCATCCTGACTCTTGTGAATTGAGTTTGAAAAGTTGATAAATAATACTACAATCGATAAACTTTTAATGCTCTCTCGAAGTTAAAATTCCTATGCTCTTTTTTTTTTTTCTTTCCATACAATGCTCTCTTATGCTATACCCCTCTCTTTCACTCTATATACCTTGCACATCTTTAGATTAAAACATTTTTAATAGTACAATCACCGTAAATAGGGAGATACTTGTATGGAGTGAGATTTTGAGGTGAATTGACGTGTGAAACGATCAGAACCACACAGTTTTCATATGTCTTCATACGATATCTCCACACGTGTAGAAACACCACACAAGTATTTTCCCCCTAAAAATATTGTTATAGCCAGATGTTGGCTTTTTTGTTTTTGTTTTTTTAGCTGTAAAAACAATGATTTTTTATGGTGTATATAGATTAAGAAAATAATTAATATTTGTATTTTAAGTTGTGATTAACATATATGCCCCTATCAAATAATAAATGCTCTTTTAGAATATGAAAAAAAATGCTATGATATGGGTATGTTTGGAAATATTACATTAAATGATGTATTGGTTTTCTAAATAGACAATTTTTATGGGACAACTCATTTTAAAAAATTAGACACATTTTATGGGGATGTAGTATATTGACGATCCAAAAATCGTCTCCTCCTAATTTAGGGTTCTTACTCTTAGTGATAACCTGGGGAAACTCCCAGAATGTGAAGATTATAACGAGGGGGATTGCTTGGGGATGATTTAGACTGCACTTAAGAGGTTGTTTCTCAAGCTGTCTACGTATCCAATATATGAATTGGAATCAAGTATCCGTAGTTCCTTAGGGAATGTATATATAGAGGGGCTTAGGCCCTAGGGTTTAATGTGGCGTGTCTATGAGGGACGCTAGTCAACGTGTTCCTTAAGGAAAGGATTATGGTTAGTAAATCCCCTTAATTTTAGGAGATAAATATGGTATTCAAATATTAGCATTAAATGATAAAGATTCGCGCCTTTATCATTCAGGATTTTACAATAGTTATCTGGTTATTAGTCGAACGAGGTACAAGATTAAAGACAAATTCTGCCAGGGATACACTGGGATGGCGGAGTCGGCCCACCGAAGGCTGAACTCCATCCGCTACGGAACAGCTCGAGCCTGAGGACCTAGTCCGATCCAGGAGATCGACGGGGATCGCCTTGCCGACTACTAGAAGTGTAGTACCTGACTTCTTTCCGACCTGTTAGAGATCGAATGATCCGATCCAACGGTGGTCGGACACACTGGGTTGATGGTGGCGAGCGAGCAAAGCAGAGCCCTCCGGGCCTCGTTCCTAACAGTCAAAAGTGGTTTATTTCCTAAAGTCAGTGTTGAAATTACCAAAGAGTGCTTGGCGTGGATGAGTCATTTTTTAAAAGCGTATATATATATATATATATATATATATATATATATATATATACTATAAATTATAATAAATATGTAAAATAAATTCAAATCATTCCGAATCTACTAAAAATTACTATATATATCTCTATAATATATATTTTTCTCTATCTATATCTCTATAATTATTTGAGAATATATATTTTTATATCATAACGTAATGGGCATATATTGCTTAATAAATGAAAATCGTGACATGTGAAAAGTAAGGAGGAAATAAAAATAAAAAGTAGAGGAAGGCGAGGAGGAAAACACGGAGGCTCGTAGGGGTACCGCGTCCGAATAAAATGCAAGTTGCAATCAACCATTTAAATTTGTTTTTACTATAATTAAACCATTGACAATCGTTGATTAGTAATTAATTAAATATCTCTGTTATAAATAAAACAGTAATTTCTGCGGCCATTTCTTGTCCCACAAACCCCTTGTTGACACAGCCTTTTCTTTCTTGTTTTCTTTTCTGTCTTGGAAAAAAAAAAAGTTTGTCCAAAAAAAAAACTAAGAAGGAAATGGCGGATCAGCTTACCGACGACCAAATCTCTGAATTCAAGGAGGCCTTCAGCCTATTCGATAAGGATGGCGATGGTTTTCCCCCTTTCTCTATGCCTCTTTTGTATTAAGAATTGGATCTGTCTATTTGCGTTGATCGCATCTAATTGATTGCTATACTATTGATTAACTTGTGATTTGTACGAGTAGATCTATTACCTATCTTTTGATTTTGATGTTTTATGCATATGTTTTGGAATGAATTTTCATGAATTGAAGGACTGAAAAGTTGCATCTAGGTTTCCTTTGTTGACTCTTATTTTATATTTTTTATTCAAATATTTTGGAATGAATTTTGCATGACCAAGGACTGAAAAGTTGCATCTAGGTTTCTGATGCCTGTGATGTATTTGTCTTAAAAGAAATAACCCGTTTGTTATATAATAAATTGGGCGATTTTGGGGGTTAGTCTTGAAACAATTTGAAGGACTCATAAATTGCTGTGGATGTATTCATATTGTATTTCTGCTACTCATGTTGTGTTGGATTTGGAGTCTTTCCACCTGAGCAAGCTGTTATCTTATAAATATTGTGATATTGCTGGAAGTCCAAACTCATGGCAGTAGGATTTCATATTTCTGAATCATATGTAGCTAGACACACTCACACACAATATGATATACCCCCCACCCACAGCCACAGGTACAAACAACTCGTGGTGGAACGGTTTAATTCTTGACACGTGTTTTATACATACATTAATAACAAGCATCCTTTTTCCTTCTAGAGTTGGTACTCTTGGTGCAGTATTAAATGTTGTGTGACTTGATGTAATTGGTTTGAGACATGAAATTAGACTCTTTTAGAGGTACAAGGTAGGTTTACGTACGGTAGGCCTTAATGTTTGCACAGATAGAAGTAAACTCTGAGAAGTACAAGGTAGGTGTATGTATGGTAGGCCTTAATGTCTGTGCAGACAGAATGTTTTTATAGACAGGGCTGCAATTTTAGAGTCATAGTCTTTCCACGTGTGTATTCAAATACGGGGTTTCAAAGTGGTACACGCTTTTTTCGATACTTCCTGATGCAACAAGTAAACCTTATCATCCTTTTAGCATTTACTAAGCTTGCCTATCTTCAAAGTAGAAGTTCTGTGTTGGTTTCATTCTTTTTAACAAAGCCATGTTGTGAATCTACCTAAATGGGCTGACTAGAATCTGGAAAATTTGTTGATTTTGTACACCTTTTTCTTTGGATGTTGATTGATTACTTTGAATACCTAAGGTTCATGCTCACATAGATATGGATTCATTAATGAGATTACTCTTTGTTCTTTGAATCACATACATACTATGTGAAATGAAACTTCATTTGATTTATGTTTTAAGAACTAAATGTTGTGCTGTTTAGGCTGCATCACCACCAAGGAGCTTGGGACTGTAATGAGGTCATTGGGACAGAACCCAACCGAGGCAGAGTTGCAAGACATGATCAACGAAGTGGATGCTGATGGTAATGGAACTATCGATTTTCCTGAGTTTCTGAATCTGATGGCCAGGAAGATGAAGGATACAGACTCAGAGGAAGAGTTGAAAGAGGCATTCCGGGTTTTTGACAAGGATCAAAACGGCTTCATCTCTGCTGCTGAGCTACGTCATGTCATGACGAACCTTGGGGAGAAGCTAACCGACGAGGAAGTCGATGAGATGATTAGGGAGGCAGATGTTGATGGTGATGGACAAATCAACTATGACGAGTTTGTCAAAGTCATGATGGCTAAGTAATTTGATATTATTTTCCCCATCGTTTGAGTACTTTTAAGATTCTAAAAAATGAACGAACAAGAATGATTTTGAGAAATTGTTCCCCTAGTTTCATTTTTAGTTGGTTTGTTTGTTTTTGTTTTGTTTTGATCAAACGTTTTATGGTATGTGATGATGTAATGATGGTGGTGGATTGCCCTTTTTATTTTCTACCTCAGATATTGTGTTACTATTGAGTTATTCGTGCTTTGATAGTTTTGCTTCTGATTAATGTATTGGTGGTGTGTGTATATCCCCTCCTTAAACACATTCTTTAGGTTAAAAACCACAATTATGCTGGGCTGGGAGGGGAGTCTGGATCCCCTCCTGTGCACAGGAGGGGTGTGTGCATGTTCACACTGTGTTGTATGCAGGAAGGGTATGTGTGTTGTGTTCACACTGTAAATGCACATGAGCATCATCCAGTAGATGGGGTGGGGATAATTTTGTGAAAGGCTGGGGAAGAGGGAAGGGGGAAATAAGAGCATTTGCACATACTCTTGACAAAATATAGCATCTATTTTATACCATAGATGCATAGTAAAATCTACAAAATCTTTATTTTACAGATAAAAATTAAGTATTCATTTCACTTTGTGTTTTTTTTTTAATAAAAATTGGAAATGTTTGGATTTTTAAACTATAGAGTATGAGGATCTGATGTTTAGCTCAAATTAGCATCGCTTTATTAATTAATTTACTATAATTAAAGAAATAAAACCCACTAAGTTTTTTTTTTTTTTTTTTTGAGGGGCCCAAGGCACAAAGATATTTTCAATCACACTTCCATTTATTTTTTTGCCATCCAATAACTACAATTAATGTCATCATCCAATGGCTACATGGCATGATGATGTATAAAATACAATTTTTTAAATAAGAACTTTGTAATATCTCACAATAAATTTTTTATTTTAAAAATATATTGTGTTTTGGCAACCTAGGGCTAGGAGTAGGTAAATAATAAATCGACTGGTAAAGGACATAAGGTCATTTTGAGAGTTAAAATTCCAAGTTAGTCAAAGTAGAGGGGTTATAATCAGCAAGTAGAGCTTGAATAGTAGTATGTTTGTATAGAAAATTTTCAGTTTTGATATTTTTTGGACTATGTTGAATTTTTTTTTTTTAACATATTAACCGTTATGTATCGTAATAAAAAAGAAATAATATTTGTTGCATTTTTTCAGGAGGAGAAGAATCTCACAAGGAAAACCCACTCGGAAGCGTGTTAAAAAATATATTGGACGTTTTTGGTAAGAAATACATATCCTTAGGCATTAATATGATGATATTCAAATTCATTTTGGAGATGGGATTAGATAAATCTTATAAAAGAATTCAGACAATTGATTTTTGTCTTATGGCACTATGTATGTAGGATCAATTCCTTGGCAAAGGTTTCTTGTGGAAGGAGGCAAATCATGAGGTATGAAGCTTTTCATCATTAATCATTATTGCCGGTAATATATAATTATTCTGATTTATAAAGCTTAGTTACCATTTATATATGTGTTTCTTCTATAAAACTTGTTCTAAGCGTGATAGTATATAATCATTGCTAAGGGCCTCTTTAGGTTGCATGAACAATTAACGTAATAGATAAACTTTGTTTAGGTTGCATTGCATGAACAGAAGGTAATAGACAAACTCTTCATTCCATTACTTGTTTGGATTGTATGAATGTAATTAATAGAATGACCTTTCATTTCAACGCAGCTCTTTGAGTATGCTTATAATATAATTGACATAATGGAATTTCATTACAGCGTACTCAAAAAAATCATAATCAATAAATCCAAAAATTGATAAAATAAATGTAATGAAAATAGCTAGACACCACCAACCCATGCCCACCCGACCCCTCCTGAGGTTGAGGTAGGGTGGGGTGGGGTGGGGGTATGAAAGGGTAGGGTGTATAAGGTGGGGGTGGGTGAGAAGTGTGAGTGAGGTAAGGGTAAGAGTAAGGGTGTGGTGGGGGTACGATAGGGATAAGGTGTATAAGGTGGGGGTAGGTGAGAAGGGTGAGTGAGGTGAGGTAAGGGTAAGGGTGGGGTGGGAGAAGTAGGGGTTGAGTGGGTTGGGCATGATATGTAGGAAGGGTAGGGTTGGGTATGGTAAGGTAAGGTATGTGGGTAAGAGTTGGGGGTGTAAATGGGGCAAGGGTAAAAGCAGGGACGGGGTAGGATGGGTGAAGTAAGGTGGAGTATGATAGGTATGGTATTCGGGTGGGGTGTGATGGGAGTGAGGGTAAGGGTAGGTATGTTAGATGGGTAAGAGTGAAGGGTGTAAGTGGAGACAGAGAGGTGGATGTGGGGTTTAGATGAGTCAGAGGCATTGGTGGGGATAAAGGTGGGGTAATGATAAGAATGTTGATATGCGTGGGGTAAGGGTGGTGGGGTGAGTGGAGAATGAGGTTTGGGTATGTGAAGTGAGGGTGAAGGTATGGTAGGGTGAGATGTGGGTAGAGTAGAGGTAAGGTAAGTGGTGGGGGTGGGAGGTAAATGTAAGTGAGATGGGGTGGTGTTCTAATTTTGTTCATTTTAATACATCGCATACCAAACGTTGTGATGTAATAAACAAGACATTGTAATGGAATAAATATAATTAATTTTAAATACAAAGTGATAAAAATGTTTGTATTCATTACATTAAAAAATGGATAGAATAAATGTAATGAAAATAGTCATCACTAACCCACACCTACCCGGACGTAAGGTCATGAGGTGGGGCAGGAATATGAGAGGGGTGTGATGAATGAGGTAAATATGTGGATTGGTGTGGGTTAGGGTGGGTTAAGAGTGTGAGGTGAAGTAAGGTGATGTGAGGAGTAATGATAAAGGGAGAAGGGTTATGGTGCAACGGGTATTTTCAGGTTATACCAAGTGGAGAGCCATCATTAATCCAACTCACACCTACACACTCTTAGTGTGTGGGAGATAGGGAATAAGAAACAATCATGGCCTTCCACTTGATATAACCCGAAAATACCCATTGCTCCATAATTTTTTCTTAATAAAGGGTGGGTGGGTATGGTAGGTGGGTAAATTTGGAAGGTGTAGGTGAGCGTATGGGTGAGGTTGGGGGTTGGGGGTTGGGGGTTGGGATGGTAGGCTAAGTGAGTAAGGGTGGTAAGAGAGGTTAAAGGTAGGGTGTGGTGAGTGTAGGGTTAAAGGTGATGGCATGTGTATGGTGTGGGTAGAGGTGGGCATGAGGCATGTGAGGTAAGGATGATAATGAGGGTGGGGGTAAGGGGTGAGTATGAGGGGTGAGATGGGGTGGGTAAGGGCATGAGTGAAGTGAATAAAGTCGAGGTGGAGTGAAGGGGTTGGCCAGGGGTAGGATGGGGTTTGGTAGGGCTAGGTGGTAAATCGGCAAGAGCATAGTTGGGGTAGAGGTGGGGCGAGGATGGGGTGGGATGTGATGTGGGGGAGGGTGCGCAAGTAAGGTAAAGGTAAAATAAAGTATGAGGGAGGAAGGAGATAAGTGTTAAGTGATGTGGGGAGGGTGGTGTAGGGTGATGTAGTGGTGGGTGAATGAGGTAGTGTCGGTATGATGGGTTGAGGTAGGGCTATGTGGTAAATTGGTAAGAGTGGTTAGTTGGAGTAGAGGTGGGGCGAGGATGAGGTGGGATGTGATGTGGGGCGAGGATGCGCGTGTGAGATAAGGGTATAATAGAGTATGGGTGAGGAACAATTGGGATCGTGTGCTGTATCCTCAAAATCACAGCACTGCTGTGCAAATTTATACCACCAAAAACGACGTCGTTTTGGTGTGCTTCTTGATTTTTTTTTTACTTTCAGATCAAAACAACGTCGTTTTGATCTAGGGTGCCTTTAAGGGCACCACACTTATTCTACTTGGGCACCCAAATTAGAGGGCACTACATTTTCATATGTTGTTTTTCCTATGGCACCGCACTGATATTTATATATACTCAATACACCACAGAGTAATTACAATATTATCATTTCTACCTATTGCACCACATTTATCAAATTTTCCACTCCAACAAAATAATATATACAAATAACCCTTATTTCCTTCTAGCCACCATCCCTACCAGCCTTGCCACCTCCACTAGCCCCGCCACCTCCCAAACCCACCAGCCGTAACACCTTGCACCCTCCACCTAGCCTAGCCGCCCTGGACCAATCTTCATCCACCATCACCGCCACCTTGCACACTCCACCACCATCAATTTTGATTCAATTCAAAATTGAATTGAATCAAAAGAACACTAGCATGGAAAAAAAATGGAGAAATACAGGTTGAATATTAAAAAAAAAATTGGGTGGTTATCGCACTTAATTTTTACAACTGCTAGTAAGTCTCAATTTTGACTCACCTCAAATCTCCTGTTTTCCTGCAAAGTTGTAGTTGGCTTTTTTTTTTAATTTTTAATTTTATTTGTTTTTTGGATTCAAAACACGAATGGTGATTATCATTGTTTGCTTGGCGATTTGGGGTGAGATGGTAAATTTAATCGATGGATTGAAAGAGAATAGTGGGTTTTTGTTATGGTAAGAACTAAGAAGTGGTGGAAATGGTGATATGGGTGGTTGAAAGGTGGAGAAGATGGTGGTTAGAGGTTGAAGAAAAAATGTAATTGTTTAAGGTAAAAGGATGTGATTATAATAAAAAAATATTGGAAATAGTAAAAGTAATTTGGATATAAGATACTTGAATTTTAATATGTGTGGTGCCATGAGTAGATTCATCATTTAAAAAGCCCATGTGTGGTGCCTCAGGTAATCATCTATTTTTTATAGTTATGTGGTGTCTTTGGTAGAAAAAATGTGGTGGCTTTAAATACACCCTTTGATCTATTAACCCTATCACATCAAATATTACAACAGAGAAATACACCAGAGGACCTCACCTCGGGTGATGAATGCGGTAAAGGTTAAGTGAGGTGGGGTAAGGTGGGGTGTTTCTTTAGATATTTTAAGGTGCATGAGCATGTGTTCATGTTACTTATTATTGTTTCGGGCATCGTATTTGATCGATCTAAGAATGAAACGAACAATTAATCGGGTCTTTCTTGCTCTAGGATTTTACAGAGAATAGTGGCATTTTCTCTTGGGTGAACTTAATCAATAAGTCGCCCACGTATCCAAGTATATACTTGGAATCAAGTCCCCGTAGTTCAAAGCGGTTATTCGTGATAGTGGGGTTAGTGGGCGGTTGTATAAACCCCACGCCTCACGCTCAATAATCGCTCTTGATTCGGATGAGGATGTCTTCGATCCGCCAGCGATCAGGGACTTGCCTTGGCAGTCGCCTTCTTCTTCTATATCGAGGACCCGCCTGATCGATCGATCGAGCGCGGTCCTCTGTCACATTCGTCTCGATCGCTCCGTTCGCACGACACGTGGGTCGATCCGGGTCACCCTAATCAAAGCCCCAGATCTTATTCGATCAGTCCGGCCTTTATTATAGATTAAGATCTCGAATTCCAAAGTCGCTCCACGTGTACCGTCGGATGGCCTCTCCACCGTGTCTCGGTTAACTCAAACGTCCCCATAAGTGCACACGCTTTGTCACTTCAATCAATGCGTAGCCCAAGCGTCCCATCCTTTGGTTAAAAGCTTGTTAAATCTATCGGATTACGCAAAAATCCATCATTATTTAAAGACACGGAGATTCAATTTGACAACTTCGCTCCCTCAATTAACAAGTAAGTCCTTCATCTTTCTGCCATTGAAATCTATTCTCTTTTTTGTTTTTGCTCCTTATGAATCCAAATCTGCCTGAGATTTCCAATCCCGGTGAAAATCCTCTCTTCTCTATTCTTCCCCCGCACTTGATTGCCTCTATTGTTCCTTCCCTTGTCGAATCACCTCCGACCGAACACAACATTTCCGGTTTATCTGTGCCCATAAGAGCATTGAGGAGGACCTACGAGACCAAGAAAATGATGGCTTGCCACGGAATTGATTCCAAATTAAAGGATTCAGATATCACAGATATCTGCGATAGGTTTGGGATAAACAAGAATACTTATGCCCTATCCGTCCCGCACTGAAAGAGTCTTTGCCGCTTCCTCCCTGCTGGTAATCTGACTTTGTTTATAAAGAACAATTTGAATGCGGTCTCAGATTTCCTCTTCCTCCGGCTTTCCTGGAAATACTTCGATATTACGACCTGGGGCTTGGTCAGATAGTTCCCAATAGTATAAGGGCCATTACCGGTTTTTTAATTTGGTGTAGGTGTTTTGTGACCCCTTTCTCCTTATTCTTGTTTAGGACCTTTTACGGTGCAAACAAATTAAGAAGAACCCCTGGTGATCTTGTTTTACGTAGGAGAACCGATAACTTGAGTGGTGTCCGTTTGATTAAGAAAACCGATCGATCCTTCTCTGATTGGAAGAAACACTTTTTCTTCATTAGGCACAACACTATTAGGGATTTGGGTAAATTGAACACTGCCACCAAGAATAGCGATGTGCTAGAGAGCAAAGCAGATAAAAAGTTATTAAAGGATATCAGTGAGTCCCCGATATATTTGGGTTTGAGACATTCTGATTCTAATCGATTGATCTTCGCTCATTTGGAGGCTCACGGCCGTGAGCCTTACGTTGAACTACCGGAGGAAAGATATAATTTAAGTAGGGCCTCCTATTCAAGCATTTATGTTTTCCTACGTAGCCTATTTTAATTTTTTTTTTTGTTGTTATTTGCAGTGGCAAGCTTCACTGACATCATCCAAATCGCTGATGAGGCTTCACCTCCCAGAGGCCAGGACGCGTCTGGTCCTGTTATCAATCAAGATGTACCAGATCAGACTGCCAAGCCTGTTGACAGTCATCCAATTGAGCCTTCAAACGAGATTGATCAGGGTGAGGGCGATTCTGAAGAGACCAATGACTATCAGTTGGTTCCTCACACTGCTTTGATAGAGAATACAGATGAAACCAGACGTGCCTCAAAGCGCATTAGATCTCAAGATCAGGCTGACAAGGATCTTTGGGACCTCAGAACGCCGTCAGGAGAAAGATATGATTGGAAAGAATGGTCCAATCAAGATATATCGACATTTGTAAGTGTTTTGTTTCATAGATAATAACTTGTTTCCTCTAGAATATATAAATTAATTGTGTACCCTGCTTTCCTTGCTAGGGGGCTAAACTGGGGAAGGAAATTTTGACCCGACTAAGGAATTCGGGTAAGGTTGAGGAAAACTTAGCCAACTCTTTATCGGAATGGAAAGCTAAGTATGAGGATTCATTGAATACCTCTGCTCTTTGAGTGGCGGCTTTATCCAACGAAATGAAAGTTAAAAATGACGAGTTCCAGACTCAATCGCCACGGCTACTCAAGTCGAGAACCAAATTGGAAGAGATAGTAGCTACCCTTGAGAAGAGAGAGACACTTTGAAGAAGCGAGGCTACGAGCACATTCTGTTGAAGCCCTTGATAGCTATAGGAGGTCTGATCAGCTGGCTGATAATATCAAAATGTTGTTTGCCCCAATAATTTGGTTTGGGTACTCCTCAGCCATTGAGGACATGAAAGCCGCTGGCCTTAATGTTGATGCTACCAAGCTCCCCACACGGGTCGAAGCAGAACGACGGATCTCAAATCTACGAGACCAGATTCAAGGAGTTTAGAGATGGGGTGGACTTGGTCTCTAAGTATGGCAAGAAACCTCCACCTGTTCAAACCGGCTCCTCGTCCCAATCTCAAGTTCCTCCGAGTTCCAAGTGAAGACATTCAGCCTGTCCTCTACTTTATTTTTGATTTCAAACATTGTATAACATTATATTTTTGCTGTTGTTGCGTTGCTTTCCAACTCGGTTATCTTTATGAAAGTTTTTGATTTTTGGTTCCATCTGCGTATTGTTTGCCTTTTCGCGCTTGTAATGCATTCCTTCATTATATTCACCTCCCAAAGTATGAAGTGTGATTTGCTATGTAGCACACGTCATCATCAGTAGTTGATCAGACTTAATCGATTTTGAGGAAGTGAATTATTCTCTTAAAGAGATTTCGACCTGGCCCGAGGTCTAAAGTACACGACGACTTCGAGGTCTAAAATAAATGACGACACTGAGGTCAATAAATGATCTGATTTTTCACACTTAACAAAATAATTTTTCAAAGAGTTTTCGACTGACCGAGGTCTAAATAAATGACGACTGAGGTCAATGAGCGATCCGATTTTCGGACTTGATAAATTTTTCTCTTTTAAAGAGTTTTCGACCGACCTAAGGTGTAAATAATTGACGACTGAGGTCAATGAACGATCCGATTTTTCGGACTTAATAAATTTTCTCTTTTAAAGAGTTTTCGACCGACACGAGGTCTAAATAAATGACCGACCGAGGTCAATGAACGATCCGATTTTTCGGACTTAATAAATTTTTCTCTTTTAAAGAGTTTTCGACTGACACGAGGTCTAAATAAATGACGACCGAGGTCAATGAACGATCGATTTTTCGGACTTGATAAATTTTCTCTTTTAAAGAGTTTTCGACCGACACGAGGTCTAAATAATTGACCGACCGAGGTCAATGAGCGATCCGATTTTTCGGACTTAATAAATTTTCTCTTTTAAAGAGTTTAGCAATGAGAACATAATACAAACAATTCAACATAATTAAGAACTTTAAAAAGTCATAGTGCATAATAGTTTACAAGATAAGATGACAAGCACTTGCCTCAAACATAAAACTTCCTCAAATTAATTGCATTCCAGCTTCTAGGAATGGTCTTCCCTTTGCTATCGGCCAATTGATATGCCCCTTTTCCATGTACTTTGATGATGTGGTAGGGACCCTCCCAGTTAGGACTGAGAGTTCCGCTTGGTTCCTGCCTGCTGATCTCATTTTTTCGTAGG
This sequence comes from Gentiana macrophylla, assembly GCA_026214975.1. Classification (NCBI taxonomy): domain Eukaryota; kingdom Viridiplantae; phylum Streptophyta; class Magnoliopsida; order Gentianales; family Gentianaceae; genus Gentiana; species Gentiana macrophylla. Next base: position 20,660,881 of record CM047810.1, read on the forward strand.
ACCAGATCTCCAACTTTAAAATAACCTTGCTTTACCTTGGAGTTATAATACTGGGAGACTTGCTGCTTATACTTAGCCATTCTGATTAAGGCAATATCCCTTTTTTCTTCCAGCTCATCCTTAGTGTGCCTTATTTCCTCTTCTTGGACCTGGTCGTTATGTAGCGTTGTCCTGGGGGATGGCAGTCCAATTTCTGCTGGAATAACAGCTTCACACCCATAAGCCAATGAGAATGGGGTTTCATGTGTCGACATGTTAGGGGTAGTCCTATAAGCCCAAAGGATGTTTGGTAGATGCTCTACCCAGTGCTTTCCCTCTTGCTCTAGCCTCTTTTTCAAACCAAGCTTGATCTGCCTGTTAGTTTGTTCCACTTGACCATTTGCACTGGGATGACCAATGAGGTGAAATCTTTGTTTATGCCCAACTCGCACACCATTCACGAACTCCACTGTCTTCAAATTGAGTACCATTGTCTGAAATAATGGTTTTTGGTATTCCGTACCTGCATATCAGGTTTTTCCACAAGAATTTTTGGATCTGTTTGGCTGTGATAGTGGTTAATGGTTTAGCCTCAACCCATTTAGTGAAATAGTCAACAGCCACTACTAAGAACTTATAATTTCTGGTGTCGCTTTGAAGTGGCTACTACCAGATCGACACCCCAATCGATCAAAGGGCAGTGCAATGACTGAGTCAAAATTTGAGATGGTCGATGGGATAAATTACCATGAACTCCGACATGACCTGCACGCCAAGACTAACTCCTCTCGCATCTGTTGCATTTTGGGCCAATAATAGCCGAACAACCTGCACTTCCTAGCTAATGCCCTTGACCCCATATGGTTTCCACAAATCCCAAGGTGAATTTCTCTCAATAGGTAATTACCTTCTTCCACAGTAACACAACGTAGCCAAGGAGATATGAAGGATTTTCTATACAAGATATCATTGAATAAGGCATACCGCGGATAAGCCGGTCTCGCGAGCTTGACCTCGGTCTTCTGGCAACTGGCCGTGTTTTAAGTATGATACAATGGAATCCATCCATGTTTCCCTTTGTGTAACCGGTTGCACTTCAGGGATTTCATAGCTATGCTGATTTAACTGCTCAATAAGAACTTTTTTGTCTGATAAAAAATTGGAGGCCAACTTAGACAGGGCATCTGCTCTGGTGTTTTGCGATCTGGAGACCTGCTCCACCTGTAATTCTTGAAACTGGTTTATGAGTGACTGGGCCAGAGATAGATATTTCTTCATAGGTTCCTCTTTTGCTTCATAATCTCCCCTGATGTGGTTTACTACCAATTGAGAGTCACTGTAAACTTTGAGCTGTTTAACCCCTAGCTTTAGAGCTAAGTTCAAACCGGTAATTAGTGCTTCGTATTCAGCTTCATTGTTGGTTGCCTGGAAGTTAAAGTGTAAAGCATAGGGGAACTCTTCACCTTTTGGACTTATGAGGAGGAGACCTGCTCCTGACCCATTCTTGCTGGACGCTCCATCAACAAACAATTTCCATTGACCTGATTCTTTCGGATTCACTTGATGATCGATAGAGATTGATTTTTCTTCCGCCAGGAAGTCTGCCAGGGCCTGTGCTTTCACAGCTGTTCGTGGTCTATACTCCAGATCATAGCCTGCCAATTCTACCACCCATTTGGCTAAACGACCTGAGTTATCTGGTCTGCTCAATATTTGCTTCAATGGCTGGTCGGTCAAGACGATGACTGGGTGACTCTGGAAGTAAGACCTCAATTTCCTGGTCGCGTGTACCAATGCAAGTACCAACTTTTCCGCGTCTGAGTACCTCACCAGGTCCATGTAACGCTTTTCTTATGTAATAGACCCGGCTTCGAAATGCGTCCTGTTTGTTTAACCAAGATCAAAGACTAATAGCTTCATCACAAACCGATAGATAAAGTACGTAACCTCTCCTTCGGGGAGAGGTTAGAGTTGGTAACTCTAATGAGATATTTTTTCGAGATCATTAAAGGCTTCGTGACAATCGGTCCCCAATGAAATGGTGAAGCTTTCCTTAAAATCTTGAAGAAAAGCGATGCACGCTTATTTGTCTTTGAGCGTGAAAGGAATCTGCATTCAATCGCCGCCATCTTCTGTTAATCTTTGAACCTCTTTAATATTGGTAGGAGGTGGCATCATTTTCAAGGCATCCAACTTGTCCGGATTGGCCCGGATTCCATCTTTAGAGATCATATAACCTAAAAACTTTCCAGATCTGACCCCGAATGTGCACTTTTTGGGGTTCAATTTCATCTTATTTGCTCAAGCACCTTGCAAACTTCTCTTACATCTTGTAAGTATTGATCTAAAGAGACCGCTTTTGATCATGAAGTCATCAACATAGACCTCCATTGACTTGCCTATCTGATCGTGGAAAATTCGATTAACTGCCCTCTGGTATGTGGCACCTGCATTCTTCAGCCCAAACGGCATGGTCACATAATAATATGTGCCAAATTCTGTGATAAATGCCGTTTTCTCTGCGTCTCTTGGGTCCATGAATATCTGGTGATACCCTTTATACGCATCCAAGAATCCAAAAATCTCAAAACCCACAGTCGAATCCACTAACCTGTCAATTCTGGGTGAGGTGTAACTATCTTTAGGACAAGCCTTATTTAAATCTGTAAAGTCTACACACATTCTCCATGATCCATCTGATTTCTTTACTAGAACCGGATTGGCGAGCCATTCTGGGTAAACCACCTCCTTGACAATTCCTGCTTGTTTCAACTTGGCAACTTCCTGTTCGATGATTGAGATCCTTTCTGGAGCAAAATGTCTCTTCTTTTGACGAACTGGGGGTCTGTTCTGATCCACATTCAAGCTATGCACTATGAATTCTGGTGACAAACCAGGCATATCATCTGTCTTCCATGCGAAGACATCCTGGTATTCCCTGAGCAAATCTGTTAACGTTCTTTTATGGGGGTCTGGAATCCATGATCCTATATTCACACTTGACTGTTCTGGTTCTCTCTATCTCGAACGGACTCGGTCCGTCTGCCGTTATCCAAGTCTTTTCTTCCTCCGGCAACAGCTCTTCAAGAGTCACCTGTTGAACCAACTGTTTCTCACCAACTACAGATGTGTAACAGCTCCTGGCTGTTTCCACATCCCCTTTAATTTCGACCGATCCCAAGCCGACTGGGAACTTCATGCTGTTATGGGCTGGTGAGATAACTGCTCGCAGATCGATGATGGCGGTCTTCCCATGATGACATTGTCTGGTTGAAGGTGCTTTAACCACGATGTAATTTACCATGAGGTCCCGCCTGAGGTAGCTTACCAAAAGTTGTGGGTAATGTGACCATACCCATAGGGTGAATAGGTGGACCGGCAAATCCAAAAAGTGGTGCAGATACTGGTGTTAAATTAGAATCTTTTAACTTCATGGCCTGGAAAGCCCTGTGATATAATATGTTAACAGCACTTCCCGTATCAACGCAAATTCTCTTCACCCAGTTCTTGTTGATCACGGCTTCAATGACCAACCCTTCGTTATTGATTACCAGCGGTAGTGGATCCTCTGGTCCGTACCTCACTTCTCCCGATACCTTTTGACGTTTACCAGAACTTTGGTTTTGACCCGTTTGACCTGCTAAACCTTTTTCCTCCTCATGATCTGTCCGCTTGGGGCCTCCCATGATCGTGTTAATTGTGTTTATCGGACGGTTATCGATTTGTCCGTCCTGGTCTGGTGATGGATGTCTCTGCCTTCTCTGTTCGTTGTTCCTCCCCCTGTCATTCTGGTATGGTCCTCTCCTAAATTCCCTGCGCCCCCTGGGCTGTTCGTTACGAGATCTGTCCACCACCTCATCAAGTTGTCCTTCCATGACGGCTGCATCTATATCCCTGATTAACTCCCTGCACGACTCTGTATCGTGACCAACATCTTGGTGGAACTTACAAAATTTGGTTTGATCTCTCTTTTCTCTTGGTCCCTTCATAGGAAATGGAGTTCTGGCTATGCCCTTACGCTCCATAATAGCAAGAACTTGCTCTCGTGATCTATTCAACGGGATCAGGTCCGTCTGCGCAGCGCCTCGTTCCCCAATCATGTCGGTTATGGGTGCCTGCACCTATCCCAAATCGATTCACGCTTTTTATCGGATTTCTCCTCTCGCTTTTCCCTTCGTGATCTCCTTTCCAACTCGCTTGGCACGGTTAGCTTCCTCCCCCGACAATGTTTAAAAGCAATGGCTAAGCATTCTTCCATAGTTTTGGGGTTTTTCCCATTTAACTTAGCGTGTAAGCGCGCCTTCTCGTAGTCTCGCTACGAATGAGGCTACCGTAAATCGGTCATCCACATCACCACCAGGTTGATTCTCGCATTGAACCTCTTTATGAATCAGTAAAACCGTTTTAGCCGGATTTTTGCTTAATAGTAAGCAAATGAGTCACATTCCTTTGAAACGGCCTTGCAAAGCAATGAACATGCTCATGAACTTCTTCGTTAAAAGCGTAAAAAGTCGGTAATAGATGCGGACGGCAACTTGTTGAACCGGTCCCTAGCTCTTCCAGATAGGGAGCGCGGAAAAGCTTTGCATTTCATTTCGTCCGGGCGTTGTATAATCGCATATGCGCTTATATCTTGGTGCATATGATCATACTGGTCTTTGGTTCCATCATAGGACTCGATTTTGGGTATTTTGAACCTCCGGGACGGGGCATGCCTCAATGTACTCTGCGAAGGCGAAGCAAGATGAAATTCATCCTCCCGTCTTCTAACATCGCATCTAACTCGGCTCTTGCAGCCTCATCAGCGTGACGGGTTTTGCTCTTAACAACTTGATCACTGGATTCTGCAACTTCCTTATGACCACCCCTGTTCTCGAAAGATAACTGCTTTTCTTCTCCAAAAGTATCTACCTTTTCCTTTCCTTTTCTCACACTCTCAAAAAGAACCTGAAAATCTTCATCTCCCATGGTTTTTAGAGCATCCACTAGGAGTTGTTTCGCCATTTCCTTAGTATTTGGTTGATCTTGCAGTTGCTTTTCTGGGTTTCGATCCTGGTTCTGATCCACATTTTCCGGATCGTGTGAAGAACTTGCTAATTCTTTCCCTTGTTGATTCTTTTTTGGTGGCATTGTTCGATTACTCTGCAATTTCCCCGCTAGAAACAAGAAAGCCCTCCTTCTAGCGCCAATGATCGATCTAAGAATGAAACGAACAATTAATCGGGTCTTTCTTGCTCTAGGATTTTCTGAGAGAATAGTGGCATTTTCTCTTGGGTGAACTTAACCAATAAGGCGCCACGTATCCAAGTATATACTTGGAATCAAGTCCCCGTAGTTCAAGGCGGTTATTCGTGATAGTGGGGTTAGTGGGCGGTTGTATAAACCCCCACGCCTCACGTTCAATAACTGCTCTTGATTCAGATGAGGATGTCTTCGATCTGCTTCAGGCGATCAGGGACTTGCCTTGGCCAGTCAGCCTTCTTCTTCTATATCGGGACCCCTTACGATCGATCGAGTCGCGGTCTGTCTGCTCGTCATCGATCGCTCCGCTCGCTCGACACGTGGACTGATCCGGGTCACCCCCAATCAGTATTCAATGATTTTTTTTTTTCATTTTTTATAGTGCACCACAAAATTGCTCATAGCAATAGATTCGGAGTCAGAAGCTGAAATCGGTTGGGTCAACGCAAATTTTATGAGACCACCGAAATCATGAATGGTAAGCATATTTTCCAGCAAAACTACACTATTTTAATACAAACAATCAAAGCAACTCAATGAGGGTGCGTGCTCCCCCCTCCCTCCCCCTTTTCCGGTTGCTTAGCATTTCCAATGTTACAACGTTTGGTAAAAATATCACCGTTACCGACGTTTGTTATACACAAAAATTGTCATCAAAGCTAACGTTACCGCCATCGCATTGTGGTGACGTTTATGTAAGTTAAAAAACAATAATATCCTTGATGTGTTCCCCCACATATGTTGTAGTATATTAATATAATTTGGAGAATATTATTTGCACCACACCAAACTTACCGTTCCACCACATTAAAATCCTTTTTTACTTGTTACCAATTCTTTTTTACTAACACCAAAGTATTATATTATCATATATTCACCCAATTTTTTTCAATTTACAAAACACTCCCCCTCCACCCACTACCACCTATTTCCACCATCTCCACCACCCCTCCAAAGTATTATATTATCCATCTCACCACCACCCATCTCACCACCACCACCCATTTCCACCATCTCCACCACCCTCCAAAATTGCCCTCGATAGTAATTTGTTTTCCAGTGTGGCCGCTTGAAAAAACCCACCACCAACCACCACCCTTCCTCCTCTACAATCACCAAATCAAAACACCCACCAACACTCACCAACACCCGCTACCACCATCTTCCTCCATGTCCTCAATTTCGAATCAAGAAGGTTCAGAAAAGAAAGAAAAAAAACCAACACCTGCAAGCTTTGCTTTGAAAAAAAAAAAACACCGGCGAGTTGCCGGAGCAACCATGGCCGGACAATTCCACACCTAGCAGCTCCAGATCAGAATCAAATCTTGAGCTCTGTGAACTCAAATAGCCGCTTCTCTCCCCCGTCCTTCCCCGTGGCTCTCCCTCCTCCCCTTCCTTGTGACTGAAAGAGCCCGATGTCCATGAAATCCGGCTATAACCTTCAAATCGCAGCACTTTTTTTTTTCAATCGCCCAGATTGGTAAGAAATGGGGTTGATTTTGGAGCATTTTCGGAGGTTGATTTAATGAGGAGATGAGTAAAGGGAGGACATGATGGAAGGAGGAAGGGCGGCTGAGAGGAGGGGAACTGTGGAGAGGAGAGGAGAGGAGAGGGGAGAGGGGTGGAGTTGCGATTTGGATGCTTGATTTATGGAAGCTGGGGTGGCTGAGGGAGGAGGAAGAAGGGGGTGGCGGCTGGAAGGGGAGTAGGTGAAGATAAATTAGGGTTTTGGGGTGTGTGAAATTGAGGGACTAATTTGTAATAAAAAAGTTGGTGTGGAGATAGTTCAAAAGTGTGGTATGGAAGTAGAAGATGTGTAAAATATAAAACGGTATAGCGGTAGATTTGACGTGGTGCGAATAATAACTCCCTATAATTTTTATGGTTTTTGAGGATTGTATATTGCTAATTTCCCTTATCCTTCTCTTTTTCAGGTGGTAGGTTTGGCAGTGGAGCCATATGTCATTTCCTTCGGAACATTTCACCAAAAAATTATCTTGTTATATTAAAACTATTTGTATTGTTTGCGGCAAACTCTAAGGAGACAAACTATTGAATAAGAAATCACAATGGTTTAAACGTTTTATATGTCAAACCATATGGGATAAAATGTCTTTTCCCGTAACAATTATTTAACTATGGTGGTGTAATAGAGAAAGCAATTAAAGTTATCAACTCTTCAAATGAAATATACATAAATAGATAATAATAATAAAAAAAGTTTATCATGAAAAAGGGTATGTATTGTTACCTTTAAAAATAACCAATCAGATGTACATGTTTTAAAATAGATTAGAGTCTAAAATCACTCTATAAATAGATTCCCATCTTTGTTATGTTGGATCATTAATCCAACATTAAGATTATATGTTTTAAGAAAAAAGATTATTTCAGCAACAACAAAAAAAAAGAGAAGAAAGATTATATGTTAAATAATTATTTGTCATAGAATCTTGATAAAGACTAGCCCGATTTAAAAGTCATCTACTATGATTTTTAGTTGGGTTATAATGTATCATTAGAGTATAGGTCTTTAATGTGTAAAGACTAAAAGATAATTTATGTTTTTTTGATAGATGGAAACAGAAATACTCCCTCCGTTTTTATATATATGTCGCAGAGAGAAGAATCACACAAATTAAGAAAATAATTAATATGTGTATTGGAAATGTATTTTTTTATTGGAGATGTAAATGTTTTGTTGGTAAAGGAGTTTTTTGTATTGGAATTGTGTTTTTTTATTGGAGATGTAAATATTTTATTGGTAAAGGAGGAAAAAATAATAAATCTTTGCGTTGGAAATGTAAAATGACAGATAAATAAAAAAATGACAAAAACTGAAATGTGACAGATAAAAAAAAACGGAGGGAGTACATAAAATATATTAATTAATTATATAGTGGGTGATGACCTCTAGGTCACACAAGATTCCACTCTATTCTTTCTCTCATCATCAGATAAAACTACGAAAGATATCTAAAGGATTCTCTAAAAAGTTTATAAAAATATACAGATCTAGAAGACCGAATCCTACAATTCAGAAAGAGATATGGATTGCTATATATTTAGTTAGGTGTCTAAGAAATAATTTTATAGTACAAAACGATTACTAAATGGACAATTTTGGAACTATATCATATGATTTTTAGGAGGATAATTTTGATTATAGAATCGACTTCTAAATTGTCAATTGTTATCGTTGAACGATTGAAAATCAATTTTATATTATCAAAAGTAAAAATATCATTTATAAATCTAGAGATTTTTGACTAAAATGATATATTCTTAATTAAATTAGGAATGCAGGACACTGTGATTTAATAAGGACGAAAACCTTGTTTTATCCAAAATTGCCCTTCTCTTGAAACATTAACCAATTGTCATAAATAATAATAATAATAATAATAATAATAATAATAATAATAAAAAATAGCTGCCTACCATAAAAATATGAGATTTTATTTGATTAATTATGACCATTTATTGTAACGGTTTATCACTATTCCATTATTTTAGGCATCCATTATTACTACACAATTTTGATTTCAATGTAAAAAAAATACTCATTTTATCTACAATTTGACGCAAAATTACTCCACCTATGTTACTCGATCCATATCAATGTTACTATATTTTTTTCATATAACTACATCTAATTATTTTGTTGTTACTACTTCTTTATCAGTGTTACTATACTTTTTTGCATTAATCATATCTATTTTATTATCTGTTACTACATTTTTTCGAGTGTTACTAAATTTTTTTGGATGTAATTATATTTTATTGGTTGTTAATCTTTCTTTTTATATATTACTACATTTCTTTGGCTGTGACTACATCTTTTTTATAAGTGTTACTATATTTTTTTTGATGTAACTACATCTATGCTTATTGTATTTTTTATATATATATATATATATATATATATATATATATATATATATTTGAAATTGGCAAACATTAAATCCCTATAATTACCCCAATTTAATGACCAGACTTAAATGCTCAGTATTTAAGTGACTCATTTTCTAAATTAAAAAAACTCATTACTGTTTTATCTTTTAAAGGTATTTAGATTCATTAATAATAAAATTATTTTTATTAATCGTCAGAAAATTAAATTGTCCTTTGATCTGATTTGTTAACTTCGCCCCTTACCCCATAATTGTAATACCACCAGCACGTCCGTTGTACGCGTTAACACTAAAAAAATGACCTACATAATGTTGTTTCGGCGTTAATGATAAGAATCCAATATGAATCATGGCCCCACATGCTCATGTCCTTTGTTCCAAATTCAAATGTCGATTCCAGAATTTGCTTTCACTCTCTTCACGCTTTTAGCCCCTAAACTTTGAAAATTTTCTGTTCACCCCTTCTTGACTAATTTCTTCCAAAACCACCCTTTGGCCTTTACATTTCAAAGTCCTTTTGACGTAAATATAAAGGATTTAAACCGATGAGCCTTGATATATTGGTCAAAGGTGAGCCAAAGGACCACGTGTCATGAGTTTGAGTATTCGTAAAAAAAATAAAAAAAAAGATTTCTTTAAATAAAAATTTCAAATGAATGATTGTGCCATTATCAAACCGGTGACCAATCGGATCATATGTCGGTTCAAAACCGACATGTCACCGGTTCAAAAGTGAACTGTGGGGAGGTTTACGACATCACCCCTCATATGAATATACCATTATGATATCATCATTCACAAATCATTTGTTGTTCAAGTTACAAGCACCTTCTTTGATTCAAAAGCGACGAGGCCGATGAGGCTTAACTCAACTGGCTAAGGCTGAGGTCCTGAGACCAGAAGATTGAAATCTTTCTGGAGACAATATTTTGAGATTCTTCCAACGTATTTTTTATCTTTAGAAAAGTTGTACCCACATTATATGGTGTGTTTGTCAACTATTATGGTTGTAAATTTTTATAGTGTTATTTATTTCAAGAATAATAAGAATAATAAAAAAATTAAAAAAAAGAGTGTTAAATTATATTATTCCATAATTCAGGATGAAAATGTGCATATTTCTAATACTTAGGGGAGCAAAGGTGGCAATTAATTGTCACCCATTTTAAAAACAATTTTTTTAAAAACATATTGTGTGACAGATTTTCTTTTGAAATCTCAATAATACGTCAGAGTCAGCCATTCGAGAAAGCAAAAGGGGCCGAACAAGACTCTCGCCCTAGTTAGTACACACTTATTTTCTATTCTCCAAAGGTAAATTCTTTCACAATTGAAAATAAATTGAGATTTTGAGCACTTGAAGCGGTGATTTTCATTTCTGGTCTGTTGAACCTGGATTCTTGAAATGGATCCTTCCTTGTGGTCAATTGTGTAGTTACATGTAGACATTTGAATCACTATGCAATTTGATGCTTTGCTCTAGCTCATTTCGGTTCTAGGATGTGATTATATTTGTTTTTCTTCACTCTTTTTTGTTTAAAGTTTCTTTTTTTGTTGATTACAGTTCTGGGTTTGAAAGTTCGTTTTAGTCCATTTTGAATTTTATTTCTGGATTAGGTAGGTTTATCAATCGATGTTCTAGTGTAGATGGATCTGCGGTTTTTTGTTACTGGATTAGCCCCAAATTTGTGTGTTTCTGCTTGTTGATTAACCCTGTTGTGTGATATTGATGTATAAAATTCAATGTTCTTATCGATTATAATGCCCATGGTTTGGGAAAATGTTAGCTGGGATGAGCCTATCTCTGAATTTGCATATTGTACTCGCTGCAATCAGTTATTCTAGAGCCTATTTTGAAACACTACATGAGGCGTTGCTCGTGTTAAATTAGCTTTAGACCTATACATAACCTATGTTGAAAAGGAATAGTTACATTGTCAAACTAAGATAAGTTTCAGATGATGTTTTAGTTTAACATTTTTTATAATCTCGTGGGGTTTTCACTGTATTGGCATTTTTCGTCTTCTGTCTTTGATTGTGGGGTGTCTGTGTTACTGTGTATATTTCAGCTCCCGTACCATATTTGAGATCACATTTTTTTTTTTTGCAGGATTTCCCTAGTGCAGCGTTCTCCTTTTCACTTTCTGGCGCTGGGGTTTTGGTCTGATAAGTTGCTGGATTACTGATTTCTGTGCCATATCTTTACAGGATAAATGGTTGGTAGTTTATTCTGGTCTTGTAGAAAATGTTATCGTGGCTGTGGATATGTGTGGATTGTCAGCGTCCTTTTTTGATAATTATTATTCAAATTTTCTTTTTTCAGGCTACAAATGAAAATCTCCCTCCTAACGTGATAAAGCAACTTGCTAAGGAACTGAAAAATCTTAATGAGACACCTCCTGAGGGCATTAAAGTGGTTGTAGATGACAATAACTTTTCTATCATATTTGCTGATATTGAAGGCCCAGGTAGTCTGCTCTTCTTGGATTTTTCCTGCCTTGCCTGCATTTCATACTTCGATTAACAATCTTCCAACAAATGTTGCAGCTGGCACTCCATATGAAAATGGTGTATTTCATATGAAACTGATATTGTCTCGTGATTTTCCGCATTCTCCTCCAAAAGGTTAGTCTACTTTGTATGACAGGATCCATGGCAGGTACTGCTTCATTCTTGCCTGCATGGTTCACATTATTCAGAACTTGTGTTTTGTGCTTGTTCTACTCAGTTTGCTATGCTTAAACCATCTCTTTTGGACAGTGTTATGTAGTTGTTTCGGGCTCACAAAAATATTTATCCTGCCTGCTTGTGTGATTGAACAACTGTTGATTATTGTTGTTAGCTACACTTTTAACTTTTATGTCGTGGCGAGATAAAATTTTTTTATCTCCTGTTCACACTCTCCATGGTATCTATTCTGTAATCCTTGCTGCTTGTGTCCTCGATTTACTTCTACTTGGTTCTCTTTTAAAAAAAGCAGAATACGGCACTGGCTAGTATGACGTATTTTGGCTCATTAGTCAACATAGGATGCACGAATATATCGTGTTTTGCATATACGTATAATTGAGCACTAATTGGGACCATGTCTGTTGATTATTCTAAAGAAAAATATCTGAGCTGGGTATTCGCAGATGGAATATATATACAAACCCACCTTCCAGCAACATTTTTAGGATAATTTTGGTGTATTAAAACATTAAGTGGGCATTCCCTGCACATTATGCTGGTTGGGGATGCCTGGGATATCATGATATTCTCAAGAGTTGTTTTCTCTTGCTTCATTGTTTCATTTGACATTGTATATATTGAGGAGAATATCTTGGTCATTTTCATTAAGTTGCCTCCTATATATGAATTTGAAACTGCATTTCTGCTTAGATTTGGATTTATTTTTATTTTTTTCGTAAAGGCGTAGCGCTCACATTATTGCGTCCTTGTTTCTCCTTCAGGGTACTTTTTGACAAAAATCTTTCACCCTAACATTGCTAATAATGGTGAAATCTGCGTGAATGCACTGAAAAAAGATTGGAACCCCACGCTTGGTTTGAGACATGTTTTAATGGTGGGTTCTTTCACCTTTTACTTGGTCACCCTGTTTCTTGCTTCTTATTTTTATTTTTTATTTTTTATTTTTTGTCCTGTCAGTAGATATTATGAAATAAGTGCAGGATATCTGTTATAGGTTAATTGGTGCCATCCATTCACCTTTCTCTATCTCTTTATGATAATAGGTAATCAGATGTTTGTTGATCGAACCATTTCCTGAGTCTGCCTTGAACGAACAGGCTGGTAAAATGCTCCTTGAAAATTATGAGGAATATGCCAGACATGCGAGGTGAGTTACAGTGTAGTTTAACTATTCCTTATAAGACCTATCGTCTTGTCTACATTTATACTGTTGTTTTATGCCGTCGGTTACATGTATCTACATCAATATATAGGACCAGGGTTTGATTCCCATCCTTGCCCCGAATAAAAATCTCCTTCCCCTTCCACCCTCAACACACACAACACCAAAAAGAATCTTTCCCTGTCATGCCCTAGGCTTAGCATGGCCAATGCGACTGTCGATCAAGCTTAATTGACAAGATTTTATGAGGGACACATGTCAAGGTTTGCTTGCTTTTTGTAGTTGATGAGGAAAAAGGAAGACAAAATTAATGCTGAGCCCATTTTGTTGGTTTAATTAAGGGTGCAATTGAAATGGGCCTTTCAACCCACTGATAGTGAGCTATATGTAATCATGAAAAGGGTAAAATATAATGACTTCTTTTTTGCTTGTGCAAAGTAAACGGAAACAAAAGCAAAAATAAATATTTACCCTTTCATTTGGTGGATGTGGATACATACCTTCATTTTCTCATCCCTTCCTTTTCCAATTACTTTTAAGTTCTAACCACATTTCCTTTTCTCCTTGTGGAACAAAACCATCTGTGAGATGCCTGCCTATGCTGCTCCACAATCAGCATCTTTGTTATCTATCATTAACTAGTGGGATAAAGAAACTTTTGCTACTTTTGTTTCGCGATTATTACAGTTATATCCTAATAGTGCTTTTACCCCTCATCTGCCCACTTTTTTTAAGTCAATTTTTGTCGCGTGTCAAGTTTAAGTTTTTAGTTGTTAGAACATGTACCTTGAATGCTGGTTGTTGGACACTAGGACTGGAAATGTAAAACATAGATGCGAGGTAAAAGTGTTAAGACAAAACATTAGAGATAAAAGTGCAAAAATGAGGAATTTATTTGGTATAACAAAGCTTGTAATCTTAGAATGAGTATTTCCACAATTTAGAAAACATTGACATACACTTCTATTGGGCAGTTAATATGTTTTATCTGACAAATCTGAAGTCATGAGTTATTGTTATAAGCATTCATTCCCATGGGAGATTTTTTGCTAGTTATATTGCTACCATCTGTGTTGTGCTGGTTAACAGGATCTACACTGGTATTCATGCATTGAAATCAAAGGCCAAGTTTAAAACAGGAGCCATTTCAGAGTCCAAGACTGCCTTAAATGTTGAGCAACAGCCCAACACCTTAGCCAATAATGCTACTGATCAAGGGAGTACTGCGGTCCAACCTACATCCCAGTTGGTCCCTTTAGCAAGTGCTGGTACTGGTAAAGGGGAGGACTCAGTCATGACCCGGTCGACGCTACCTCTACAGAAGTCGGTGCATCAACAACCACCACCATGCAAAAGAAAGAGGCTGTTGTGGCAAAAGTTGCTGTTGATAAAAAGAAGATTGATGCTAGAAAGAAAAGCTTGAAGAGATTATGAAATTTAACTGATGAAGATGGCGATGTTGTTTCTGGTTTTTTTTTTTAACAACATAATGATGGACTTTTTGTATAAACTACTGTTGTAACATGGTTCTAAATCAATGCACCTCTTGTTTTACACTTCAACCACACCCCATCATCTGAAGCCGTTGATCGCTCAGTAGGGTACACTGCTATAATATCATATCATCAACGATTTTCAAATGAAAAAGGGTGTGATTGAGATATGAAAATAAATGGTGTCTTGTACTCTACAAATAATATGGATGTATTCCATCTTGTTCTGTTATCATACTGTGCCCAATCTCATTCTCTTCCCCACCTTTATCTAATGTTGACTTCTTTTCTTCTCTGTTTAATTATCCAAGCAGTTCTTTGAACCCTCACATTAAGTATTGAATTAGGGAACATGTGATTATAGTCTATTTCGATTATTTTATGTTGACCAAGTATATTGAAATTAATAAGTTTTGCAGCAAGTATAGAATTAGGGAACACGTGATCGCAGCTTCCTACAATTATTAACTTCAGCTTATCTGAAAAGTAAGAATAATCGTATAAGTTGGGATAATGACAATAGAAATGAAGATTTTTAGTCTTGGTTATATCAATCGAACATAACGAAAGACTTTGTGTTCTCATGGGTTAAAAAAGTGACCAAGCATTTGGTTTGCTCAGAATCTGCTTGTTTACAGTTGCCGCTAATAGAAGGGGGGGTTTAGTGTTTTTAGTCCTGTCGTATGGGTGCAGAAATAATTTGGTTTCCTTTTGATCCAAGGGATTGCTTAATTTGATGGCAGTTTGTGTTGTTATTAATGCTGGGCAACTATTGTTTTTAAATTTGAGCCCAGCTGAGGATTCTCGTTTCGCCTAGGAAGCAGTGTGGTTCGCTGGTGGAAATGCTGTGATGCTAAAACCAAAATATATGCGGTTCTAAGTTCAATCCCCGCTATGGGGCATTTAAAATCTTGATTACAAGCTACAAACTCAAAATACAACTTTATGGAGTCTGTGATACAAAAATAAATTCGTCATTGAAACAAGTGTATAAATAACTGCCCGAATTGCAGCCAACAATCCAAAACATTGCAACAAAGAGGCAAGAATTTGAGTTTTTGGGCAGAGAGGGGGTACATGAAAGGGGGGAGGGGTGCTGGATAGAGCGTGTTCGCACTTGATAGCATATTGCAGTTAGAGATGCAACGCTACAGATTTTGCCAAAGCAATATAACACATAAGGGAAGAAGAGAAAAGCTTAGTCAGCATCCATTTCTTCTAGAGCAGCCTTGGCAGCTGCTTTGGCTTCCTCCAGTAGATCATCTGGAACCTATACATTTATATATATATTAGAGCACTTAGATACCATAAAATAAGGTAAATCTATACAATACATATCCGAATCATTCAGATCCATAAATAATCATCTCTGCAGAAACTCCGCTCAGATTTGTATTACCCGTCCCTAAATAATAGTCATTTTAGAGGTTTTCACATTGGTTAAGGTTAAGGTTAAGGTTAAGGTTAAGGTTAAGGTTAAGGATTGATTGTCGTGTTTTTAGTTCAGCAAGTCTAAAAATACCCTTTTGACTATCATTAATCCAATAAATTCAATACTCGAAAAATTGTTAGATGGATAATAAATTTAGGGTAGGGTAAGGAAAAAAACTTAATAAATGCTATCTTGATACATTCTGAAGTGACTTTTATTTAGGGACAAAAATTTAAAGCTATAAGCACTTGCATCACATACTCTTGACGAATTCTCTATTTTTAGAGTTTCAAATAATACATTTTCGAGTTTGCAGAATCTTTATCTAAAATGAAATACATCAAATTCTTTATTTTACACGAATCTAGATTAATGTGGGAGACATAAAGTAAATTTTACATATGGATGAATGCGGTAGATGTAAATGAAATTTTATTAAAAAATAGAGTATGTTGTAGTGTTTTTTTCTTAAATCTAAAGTACAATTTTATAGCATTTACAGTGCAAGTGCTCTAAAACAACTTATTATTTGGGGACAGAGATGGTAAAATACAGATCCTATAAATTGAACACTACTTTTAGTGCACAAAGTACAAATTCTTAATCAAAGGACAACTTTTTAGAGATAAAATTTTATATGATAGAGTGAGCTTGTTGGACAACATAACTTATCACTGAAAAAATTTCAAGGTAATTACACTTGTGATGTGTCTGTTATATGCTCTACAGAACCATAAAATAAAGTATCTAAATTCATGTAATTCTTTTCTATTTGATGACTTGATCACATCACTATATCTAACTGTCTCTTGTTTTGTGCCTCTACTATAAAAGGTGGTGTATGCACAAACCTTAGACAACATTTTACTGGATGGGCTAAGGGGTGAATATCCTAAGACCAGGCCATAAGAAACAAAACATTAGAAATTTGGTAATTCGAGCAACATTACCTTTTGGTGCAGGCGTTTTGACTCATCACAAACCCAGCTCATTTCAAGCTCGAAGGCCTTATCTTTGGCCTCATCATGAACACCGTAAATTCTGATCAAGATAAAAAGAACTTGTTTAAAAAATAGTGTAAGAACAAGTGCATTGCACACTGTCATCAATGTTCAAAACATAAGGTACAACTTTAAAAGGAAAAACCTCAAAAATCTGACACTACAAAACGAGACGGTATATTTTAACCTTGCTAAAGAATTAAATGATGTGCAAGATTTGTTCTGAAACACGATAACAAGTGTAACCTCTCAAATCTCTTTTTTTTCTTATAAAGAACTAAATGTAATATCTCACTTTCACACACACACACACATATATAAATGAATAAACTGTTAAGCAAAGTGCAATCTGTGCATATATCTAAAATGTTCTACACACTTTGGACTGCCAACGTGTAGACAACAGAAGACATGTTGTAGCATAGCAGCAGAAATGACAGTTGTGATGTACCAGAGTCGCGGCCATGTTGAACGCACGCGTGCATGTCTGCACACACGAATACGTACAAAACAACTACTTCCCAATCTCAATCCAGAAGATAATCTACAGAATAAGCAAAGCCGTACACCTCATAAGGCAACCATTTGTGAACAAGACCAATAAAGTAGTCAAAGTCTCTAAGCCCCAAGATAAGATCACCCAGCTAGCATTGTCATGAACACCACACTACAGACATTTCAAGTCACAAGTTTGGCACTACACTAGAACAATCACTTGCTGTTGGATAACGCTTTCAGTGAATACCACCATCACAATAGCTAAATGCACTACTTGTTAGCATAATCGATTTGCTAGAGTACATCCACTTTGTACACAACACATAATATGTAGTAGGCAAAGAAATATAGCCAACAGAAGATAAACAGGGCAAACATTCAGAAAATGTCACTTACATCTTGGCTACTTCAATTACCCCTTGGCGACAGGTCATCTCAGAAAGCTTCAATTTTTCGATCTCTCTGCAGTCAAAAAGACTGAAATTCAGTACCATTTATGGAAAAGTATACAGTGGACCTTTCCAACAGGGGGGGGATGTACGAACATCAGGTAAAGAGTGTGACGTATGTGCCTGGACAAGATGATGGATAAACCCTAGACTTTTTTTCCTGACGCCTAAGCAGTTTTTGGTTCCCCAAGTGCAACAAACTTAGCCAAAATACAGTACTAGTACTACATTTGCTCTCTAGAAGGACAACCATGATTCAGGGCAAAAAGAAGCTGCCTTATATGGGTAAGACTGGACCGTATCAAGTCATTCCAACAGGGCATCCATGCCATTCAGCAA
This sequence comes from Gentiana macrophylla, assembly GCA_026214975.1. NCBI lineage: Eukaryota > Viridiplantae > Streptophyta > Magnoliopsida > Gentianales > Gentianaceae > Gentiana > Gentiana macrophylla. The sequence continues at coordinate 20,679,080 of CM047810.1, forward strand.
GTACATCAATTTTGCCTGAGGTGGTAAGAAGCTCATGAAGGAGGTAAAGGAGGAGTTACTGCAGGCAAAAATAAAGTTAAGTTTACATGTGAAGCCAACACAAGATTATATGTGAAGTCAACACACTCCTGAAGTTCTTGGGCTCAACACAATGCACACCAAGACGATCCATTTTTAAGAGCGGTCATAAAGAAAAAATTGGGTGCCAAAAGAAAGCTCTAAAGATCGGATTGGTTCTTTTCCTGGCAAGCACAGACAGCTGGCTTATAGTCATCATGAGATAGAGGAAACTTTTGCAGCTAGGGTCCCTGAGGATGTCATCGGTCTTATAGTTCACAATTCATGGTACCCACATAGAAATTTGTGCATGGAACACACCAATATCTCGAAAAGATGTTTTGATTCAGGATCTTAGGGATTCTGAGGCAAAGAAGATATGATATAATCACAAAAAGAAGCTGGCCTGGCAACAGGTGGGAGGACGGGAAAGGTGCTGAAATTGATTACACGTTCAGAACTACTACTTGGTTAGAAATATGCATGCAGGGTATATCAGGTATATCCCTACCATATCTCTTTTACGCACTAAAAAGATTCATTACGCTGTCATAAGCCTCCCAAAACGCTTAAGAAGAGTCATATTATTTCAATAGTCATCATCCAAGTTTTTCAGTCTCTCTTTTCCCCTTTTAGCATGAATAACCTCAAACCCCATCACGCCTAACAGGCTCATCTAACGCACTTCTTTGCTTTTCATCAACAGACAACTCCGTATTATATTCATAAATTATCTCGTCTTTCCTTGTATATTGACATGTTTATCTTCATGCACCTTGGAATAATTAAGCATAAAAAGAGAGGAAATAGTATAGGCAAAATGCACATATCCATCTAGCTTCTCTTTTGCTGGACTCTCTAAGCAGCATGTGGTTCCTAAATTAGACAAACACACTGAAAGAGGAGGCGGAGTGAGACAGGATCAATAAACACACATGCCGTACCATAATAGATATGGCAATGAAAACTAGATGTACTCCTCTTAGAAGGATCATTATATTCCCCATGGCACTATGATATACTGAGTGGTGTTTCTATTTAGAAAATAGATGACACTCTAGCATTTTCTCTGCATGGCCGGATGTACTGTATAAATTAGATGTCTTAAAACACTCATGGGAAATATGCAGATAGCATATGGAAGCTAATTAATTAACTATACATATAATAGAGGTTCCTCATGTATATGTAAATTGGCATGTGAATATATGCGTATCACTTACGTTTTAGCAGCCTGCTTACCCTTTCCAATTGCAGCGCCAAAGTACCTCTACAACAAATTCAGAGATACACATTAATAACTCCATACGTTGAATGAACAACAGTAAAGAGAATCTTCAGTATTTCTAGCAGAAAAACTAAGTCACTGAAACATGTGAACACACACACAATACATACAGTTTGCTACCAATGCATTACAGATCAACTCACATAAGAAATTCCTGAAGGCTCAATCATGTATAGCTGAGGTCCATCTCTATCATAGCCTCCCAGTATTACTCCACATCCAAAGGGCCTGCAGCCATTCAACCCATTATGAGATTCCACTGCTTAAGTAGCTGATCAGAACAATGAACAGACAAATGGAAAACATCTCTTAACATACCTAAGCCACCAATAAAGTGTACACAGATGCACATAGCTAGCAACACGATCAGAAAGCTCTTTGACAGGCACTGGTTCTCCATAAACACTGCAAAGAAAGCATAGTTCAGCTTAAGTGACTTATAGCAGCAACACTTAAGTGCTAATTACATAACTCTACCACAGGAGAAGGAACTGATCGTACAGTGGATCAGGCGATTGTTTCTTCAAGCATCCAGGGGTATATGGTTTAAAGAAGTGCCTCAAATTGCTCAATGTATGAAATCAAATTAAATAAAGAATCATTTGAATCTGATATGTTTATTACGATTGACAGACAATATTACGGACAGTAACAATTCAACAGCAAAGTAAGGAGCGGCTTCCATTGCTAAGGAGTTGCAGCACAACGAGTTTGTTATCATAATGAGAGTAAACAATTCACAGAAACATCAGGACAAGGGGGGAAATGACCAATGAAACAGGGAAGAGATATCTTAAAGCACCCTAATTATGATTGCATAAAAAGACTACCTTTCATAATTGGTTGCTTCAGACTTAGCTCTTGCAACAATTTGCCTCCCATCAGCAGCTAAACCTGCAACAGCCTGTGATCAAGAAAAAAAAAATTGAATGTAAACAACCACGATAAACCACATGGCTCTCAAAAAGACATTTTAAAGGATGAAAAAGGATTCACTTGGTTGATTAAACGTCGTATATAGTCAACAAAGTAGCAAAGTATACGCTTCATGAAACTAATCATCAATCAGAACAGTTTTGAATCTGCCACCTCACTCACACATAAGATACCTACTTTTTCCCTTCTCTACACTCTTCTCATACCTAATACAATCATATCCAGAGAGAAATTTTCGATGACAGAGAGCGCAATAAATATCAAAAAGCACGATAGAAGTTATCAATAGTCAAAAATACTATGAAAGGAAGACCTTTAATAAAAAAATCTAAAAAATACATGTATGGGGAACAAAAAACAAACACAAGATACAAAAAGAAAGGGTAAAGGAGGTCACCATTCCGGAATGACGATGAACGGAGTGGATTCTCCTATTGGAACCAGGCAACATCATTTTGGAGGTTATGAGTTTCTCCACGCCCTAAGATTGGAGTCAAATGCCAAAATAAAATAAAATAAAAACCCTAACTTTACTTATTTGAATCGAAGCAATTGCAGAAAGATAACAGTAAAGGAGGGAGAGAGAGATTACCAATACGATACCATCTTTGCACTTGATTCCAACAACGGTGCCACTATTATCAACGGCCTTACCAGCGTACTCGACCTGGAAAACTCGTCCATCTGGAGAAAAAGTGGTAACTGAGAGATCGTAACCAGTTCCAATGCTACTCATCTTGGCTAATGGTCAAGCTTCTATGCTGTCGATCGATTCAAGACGATTCTGGCTGCTAATTGCACGATCTACTGGTTATAGTGATCGGAGTAGTTTGCTAGAATAACTAGTTTGTGAATGTATTTGTCGTCGGGCATGAGGTTGTTGGGAACTACTGGTTCTAGTGATCGATTAAACGGCGTAGTGTTTGTGTTTCGTACCTGTCAAGCCAGGGAAAACAATGAAAAGATAACAATAAACAAAGGTTTTTTTTTTTTTTTTTTTTTTTTTAAAAGGATTTTTTTTTTATTTATTTTAAGGGATATTAACATTTATTTGAAAACAACCAAGAGTGGTTGTAGCATAGCAACTTTAAAGATTTTGTCACCAATATATGGGAAACATGTTTGATATGATTAAAAAGTTTGCCAATCAGCTATCAATTGGAATCACCATGTATTTGGGAATATCTTCCAAAGAAAGAGGGGTTATTTAGCAAGAATACAAGGTGTAAAGCAGAGCCTAGAGAGGGTCTCTTTCTCTTTACCTCTATAACCTTCATGCCAAGCTGAATGAAGAACTTGACGATTTCTTGGTGCAGGAGGAGGCTTACTGGCATCAAAGGTCCTAACTAAAATGGATTGTTGAAGGTGAATGTAATTTTCACCATTTGTCAGTAATTAAGAGAAAACAGAAAAGAAATATTAGCTGCCGAAAAGATGACCAAGGCAATTGGATTTATGATGTGCCTATCTTGGAATCAACGGTGATAAATTTTTATGATGATTTATATAAAGCAGATCCTAATCTCGATGATTCATGGCCGGCTGGATCTTTAGCTACCCACTTTATTTGAATCAGATATCCATTTCTTAAACCGAAGGGTCTCTGAGAATGAGATTGAGGATGAGCTTTTTGAGATGGGGGATTTAAAAGCTCTAGTCCTGATGGGATCCCTACTTATTTTTATAAAAAATGATGGCCTATATAACCTGTACGACTCTTATCCCCTTTGTGCTTAATGTTTTGATGACTAATACCCTTTGCGGTTTGCTTTGATGTCGAGGATTAATCGCGATGAATCGAAAACGATGATCTCTTTGATACCCAAAGTTCAGCCACCTAAAAAAATTACACGGTTCAGACCAATAGCAATGACAAATGTGTGCGTGAAGCTGATCTTAAAAGTTATTGCTAATAGGCTCCAGACCGTCATTGGTAAACTAGTAAGTCATACACAGTCAGCGTTCATACCAGGCATAAGGAGTACATGTAATATTATTCTTGCCCAAGAAGTTCTTCACTACTTCAGGCAGAAGACTGGTAAAAAAGGCAACATGATGCTAAAGATTGATCTGGAAAAGGCGTATATAGAGTGGATTGGAAATTTTAAAGAGAATTCTGTCGAAAATAGGATTCTCTCAAAAGATACTTGACTTGATCATGTTCTCTATGTATACCTCACAGCTGATGGTTCTACGGAATGGGAATGTTTTGATTCCCATCCAACCTGAAAGGGGCCTCAGACAAAGGCCCTTTGGCACCGTACTTATTTGATCTATGCATGGAGTGCTTGAGCCAACAAATCGACAAGGCAGTTAGAGAAGAGGACTGGAAGCCTGTGAAAATTAGCAGACACTCCCACCGCTATCACACATGTTCTTTGATGATGATCTGGTTCTTTTTAGGCAGCCTCTGTTGAGTAGGCAACTACCATAAAATTAGTTTTGGTCATTTTTGTGGTTATTCAGGCCAGAGACTGAGCACAAGCAAATCAAGATTTCATGCATCAAAAAATACTTCCCCTCACGTTAAACTTTTGATTAAGTAGGAGCTTGATATGCAGCATACAGATGATCTGGGCATTACCTGCCACTCCTTCACTCCAGGATTGCAAAAGAAAAATTCAGCTTTATTATGGACAAGATGAGGAAGAAGTTAGCCAGTTGGAAGACTAAATGCCTCTCCAGGGCTGGCAAAATGATCTTTTTGAAGAGTTCCCTATTTACACACCCATTTTATGCCATGCACTCTTTGTGCCTACCTCAAAGATGTCTTGGAGAAATAGATAAGATTTGCAAAAATATTTTTTGGGGGGAGGAAGAAGGAGAACGAAAATTACATGTTATTTCTTGGGCAGATTTGTGCCAGTCAAAAGATCGTTGAGGTTTGGGGTTTAAGAACCTGCAAGCCATGAATATTGCACTCCTAGGTAAATTGGTTTGACAGACTCTTATGGATGATCAGTCGTTGTAGGTGAAGACTTTGGTCCAAAAATATGGTAGTCCGTTTGATAAGCCCAAGGTCTCCAGCTCCCCGGTCTGGAAAAGCATTTGTCATACAGCAGCAGCTTTGAGAGACGGTTTTGATGTTGACAATGAATCCATTATCTGGAAAAATGCGAGTAACAAGACATATTCGGTAGCAGAAGGGTATGCGTATCTCTATTCAGACGCCCACCATCCGGTTGACACGTTCGGGAAGACATTTGAAGATTCAAAGGTCCTGCCCGACTCAACTTCACTTTGTGGGAAATCGCGCACAATGCTTTGCCCACAATGTTCCTGCTTTTCAGATGACATATTCACCTCCCCCCCAGCTCGATGGAACTTGTGCAAAAATGAGGAAGAGACTTGCATCCACGCTTTAGGGATTGCAAAATTCCGAAGCATATTTGGAAGAACATTGTTCCGAGACAGCAATGAAGAGATTTCTTTTCAGGCAACGCCCCAAGAATGGCTACAAAAGTATTTATTTGATCAAAGCATACAGAGTAGATGGTCCTACCAATTCATAGATATGATTTATACCGTTTGGTATTGGCGACACAAGATCCAACATGGAGTTCAAGAAGCTCATCCTCCTCTCCATGTTTTGATTTCTAAAAATGTAGCCAGAGTTTGTAACCTTAGGCTAGCTTGGAATTTGGATTTGTGAAGATTTGATTATTTTGTATCCTGAATCATCGTAAGTTGTGGAATTTCCACTATGATAAAACAATAAAAGATTGTTTCTAAAATTAAAAAAAAACAACAAGACGCTTTTGCCAACAAGGCATTGGCCCAGCAGTAAGTGTTGTAGTCATTAATCTGGAGGTTTCGGGTTCGAGTCATAGTGCGGACAAAAAGTGTGTGCGCGTGTGTAAAAACAACCAAGACACTTTTGGAACATCATGTTTCAAAGTTTTCTCAAAACTACCCTTCGCCCTTGTTTGTTTTGGGGGGTTTGGGTTGGGTTTTTTTTTTTTTTTTTCTAGGGTTTTTTATATATCATATCACCAATTATTTTTTACAATTCTCTCATCAATCTATTCTTCACCTATAAATAAAAAAATATTAAATTATCTCTCACCATTTCAGTTCATCTACTTTATTACCTTTTTTTACATTATTTTATTCATTATACTATCTTATTTCAATTTCTCTCACCACTCTTTTTTTTTTTATATACACAAATTTCAAAAAAAATAACATTTTAACGTTCTAATCATTATTATTATATTTTATTATCCACTAGTATATAAAAAACCCCCAAAAAAAAAACTCAACCCAAAACAAACGGAGCCTTCATGTTTGATTGTTACGATTTTCATCTTGATTTTGTTACACTTCAGGACAACTAACATGAATTTGTCTATTTGACTAACGTTTTATACAAAAGTCTTTCTCATAAAATAATTGCTCTTGTTTTTTTATTTTCTTTTTCTTTTGACATTTTGACTAGACCTTCAATTGTAAATTTTCTTCTTGAACTTGAATTCAGCAACCAAAACATGGGAGACTCATTCTGATTCAGGCATTCAAGTCAGTTGCAATACATAGGATGAATTATGCATCAATTCTCCTACGCACAATAAGTATATCAACAGTTATGTTGAAATTATGAGTAGACAATTACAGTAATATTTGAACGGGAATGAATCATACAAATCGGCTCCTTTGAAAGTGTGATAATGGGGAGGATTTTGGAGGTGATATTTTTGTCGAATCGGATATGGATTTCTAGGTAGGATTTTTGTTCAAAAAGTTAGTCAAATAGGCAAATCCACATTTGTTGTCCCGAAAGTGTAACAAAATCACATAGATATGGGTGAAAATCGTAACAATCAACATAAGAGATAGTTGTGAGAAAAACCTGAAAGATGATGGACTAAAAGTGTTAATATCCCTATTTATAATGGGAATCTCTAAACGAAGGATTTTTTTACATGATAATGAAGCTGAGTTAGAAATCGTGGACACGTCGGGTTTAATATTCGTAGAACTGATATTATAAAAACAAAGTTTTTTTTTTCAGAGGTAAACTTTTATTAAATCAAATCAAAAGTACAATTAGATGAGACATTAGTAGGAAGAGAAACTCTTCGATCAACAAGATCAATAATCGACAAACCTCGGTGTTTCCTTCCATCTCTGTTCATCGAACAAAGATCAACAAAATTATCATCGTGATTCGTTTTTCAACAAAACCACACCATAGAGCATTAACCAATTCCACCTCGGAATTTTTAATACAATAAAATTCTATATTTTACAAAGAAAATTCACGAACCTTGCCTCAGATAGTTCACACATTATCAAATTCTATATCTCTTTACAGTATCTCTCAAGTAAAGAGAATAGATGGTAACTTAAGCACAAAGAGACATGCATCCATGGCATTTCTATAGCATTGGTTAGTAGTGCTATGTCATTCATCTATTTAATTTATTTAGGTTCCACAAAATTGTACAGTAGATTGTTTCACCCATAAATAACAAGAGAAATCCTCATAGAATCTCTCAACAATAAACCGATCACATATAACATATTATTCAATTTTGAACAAAGGTAATCAAAACAAAATACATTGCATTCTACTTAACGGCTTGTATAGCATACTCAAAGGAAAAACAAATTTGCAACGATCTATTCAAACACAATTCCTTGCAAATATGCTACAGAATAGGCATGGGTTGATTGACCGGAAGTAATTCTGTTGTATTTAAGTAATGGTCAATTCAATATTACTCTGCAATATTCACAGATATAAATCACTTAACACGTCGAAAAAGCGATTCACATTGTGTAGTTTCTTAATAGGAGGAGACACATCACATCACTTCAATAATTTATGATACTTGTAAATCAACTCCTTAATATTTTACGCACTTGTCTTAATGATCAAGACAAGACACGGTTGCAATCTCAATCAATTATCATTACCAAAGAACATATCTAATAATACCTTCCATGAAAAATTGATGTCCAAATTTGTTGAATAAGTTGATGTCGCACGAAAGAACAAGTCGATTGAGAGCCAAAAGTGGGTAAGAATCTACGTAAGCATTCACAAATATACGTACACCAATTAATGTACCGGGCAAATTAAGGCACTCGATTGCAAGGATACGACCATTAATAGCATGATATGTAATTGGTTGAATATAAATTGCTGGAATTAAATCAGCATAAATGCCACAACACATATGACCAAGATTAAGTGTATGTGTATCCAAGAAGTAAAGATTACATCTCTGTCGAAATATAGCAAAACTATATACCAAAATTTGTGTCTAAGCTATACACCATATTCGTACCATATTGTACGGCAGATTACTCATACCGTAAAACTAAAAACGTGTCTGCTAGGAACAAAATTTCTCAACTAATCATTTTAGAGTCCATTTCTGCAGTCATCAACCCCTATATAAATGCGTCATACGCTAAATTTTCTAGCAAAAACTTAGACATCTTTGTCTTCCACGTATGAAACAAACGGATATTCTCATACGCGCAATAGGAGCAACGCCAGGCGTTTTCATGATTGTCGTGTCTACTTCAGCATCGTTGGATATTCCCAAGTTAAAACCCAAACTCATAAAGGATTCATATAAAACATAGTTTGAATCATATTTATCGATATCCGACATATCAACAAGAAGCATCCCTATTGTATGTGGAAATATTTTCCTTATCAATGCTTCATACCCAAAAAAGTGAATGGACCACTTCCGTCCGGGTCTGAATTTGAACGCAGCCAACCTATGTTTTAAGAGACTCGGCTGTTCAAATTAATTCCAAATGCCGCATGCATGCTAGTTCTTGATTGGGACTGTTCAATTTCCAAATGCTGCATGCTAGTTTTTGATTGGGATCCCCAAGGCGGTTACCTTTCTTGATTTGATGTGACCGTGCCGCCACCAGTACTCTCATTGAGGAGGAATGAGAGGAGGAAAGCGTGAATGGCGAGTGAAAAGAGGAACAAGTTGAAGATGATACAGCCAGGAGATTATCAGAGAGGTTACAACTTACTGATATTTTCTTGGTTACCGGTTGATGGGACATTTCCGGCAAGTGAGAAGAGGAAATCGTAGACATTTCCGGCAAGTGAGAGGGGGAAATCGTTGGGGTCAGTGGACTATAAACGGAAGAGAAAGCGACGTGGCTTTCTCCTTGCGAGCTTTTTTATTTCCCGAGATAGCTGCGAGATTCTTAGTGAAAGTATCTTTGGGCTTTTTTCCGTCTGTTGAAATGAAACCCAATAAGAATAGAGGGGTTAGCTCGGTGGACTATAAACGGTTAAAGGTTCTGTTAACCAGATGAATGATAAGCCCTTAAATATGATTTTTGGATTAAGGGTCTGTTTGGATTGAAAGAAAATGAAGTGGAAGAAATGAGAGGGTTCAGTTGGGTTTTATTTGGAGGTGTTTGGCAAGTTAATATTAGAAGGAAAAGAAAGGGAATGAGAGAGACAAAAGGAAATGGTGCAATGTAAATTTACTAGTTTACTAGTTTGCTTTCCAGCCAACACAGACAAGATTCAGAAAGATAGGATTTTCTTAAATATTTTAAATATTATCCTTTTTTTAAAATACATTACGTAAATAGACTTATTTAAAATGTTTTTTTTTCAATTACTGTTCGGTATGTTAATAACGTACTCACTTGTTTCCAATATGATGCTTATTATCTAGATTATTGTTGATGTTAGTATTTTGTTGTTTCTGTACACCATTATGGTATTTGTGTGATTTGATTCAATAAGATTATGTTTGAGGAAAGTGATCTTTAGATCTTTGCAACATGGTGTTATTTTTAGCTGGTGTTATTTTTAGCTGAAAGGGAGCTTTGCTTTGCTGCCTTTTTTTTTTTTTATAGTTGAAGTGTTTTATCTTCTGCATTTTTGTTTGTGCTTTTTCTTTGAATGAATATGGAAGTCTGTGATTAATGCAAATGGAAGTTTGTGATGAATGCAGTAATAATAAAAAATAATAAAGTGAGAAAAAGTGATATTGTAAAAGGTTACAATGTTTAATGTAATGTCTAAAATTGGAAAATCATTTATAATTTTCTGATTTATTTTCTTTTATACTGATATTCCAAACACACTTTTAAATCTTCCTTCCTTTCCTTTCCGTCCTCAAAATAAATTTCACAATCCCTCTTTTACATCTCCTTTTTTTCTTTGTCACTATCTTTCATTTTCCTTTCTATCTAATTCCTTCAATCCAACCGGACCCTAAATATAAAAGAAATAAGGTTTAGTCTCCACCGAGAAAAAAAAAAAAAAGGTAATCGGAAATGCTCTGGAAGCGTGCAAAATGATGGTGGGAGAAGACGGATATGCTGTGTCGTACATTTGATCCGACATTCAAAGCTTCGCCCTCACTTATTGAAGATTTTTGGGGGCTATTATATATACTTTTCGGCTTGAGGCGTGATTACAGACAGGCAGATGAGATCTTCTTTAGAGAAATAATTGTGAAGAGGAGATTTGAGATGAAGTGGTCGTAAGTACAAAATGAAACGTGTGAGTCATATTGAACTACACAGAGTGTCACACGTGTTGGAGACGCCACAAAAAGCATTTCCCCTTTTTCAGGTTTAATCTTTGAGCCTTTCCAATTTATGTATCGATTAAACAAATTGGAACTTGTTAGGAAAAACAAACCGAGCGATAGCCCTTAACGACGGTAACACGAAATAACAAACGGAAGGAAAAAGACAAAACACCAAACTTACGTGGTTTCCAGCAATATGCCGACTAGTCCACAGGCAAAAGAGAAAATATTACTATATAAGGGATTACAAAATATACAATTCTCCTAAAGCCTAAAAACAATAACCAAAATAGCTAAGTCAATTGAGAATTTGTTTTTATTTACACAAATTGGTACATCTCAATTGTACCTTGGTACACCAAAATAATAGGCTAAAAATCCTATTGATACAAAGCCAAAGCCGGCTACTAATCCTCAATTTTCGATGTGGGATTTTGACAAAACAAAAACTTGGGCTTTGGCCCACTTAACAAATCTCCACATTGGGACAAAGACCAATATATAGAAATAATAATACTACTCTTTCTCCATAAACTTCAAAATCTTCAAACAGTGTCAAATAAGTCCAGGCACTGCTTGAAATTAACAAATGGACGACGCTTCGTAATGTCTAACTCTGAACGGGATGACATAGGGATTGCAGAATTGCCAATAACTATAGATCCTTGCAAAACATACAAACCATCAAATCTGCAAGCTTTCATAACAACAAGACCATCTTTAGTTAGCTTCAGAACTCCACCTTCAGCGGTGTATCTAAATCCAAGAGTCTCAAGTACGCCCAGAGAGATGAGATTTTTCTTCAAATCAGGAACATGTCTGACTTTCTTAAGTGTTCTGACAACACCATCATGGGTCTTGATTTTAACCGTACCAATACAAGCAACCTTGCAAACTGCACCGTTGCCCAACGAAACAACTCCACCTTGAACTGAATCATACCTGGAAAACCAATCCCTATAGGTCCTATGATACGTGCAACCAGAATCCAAGATCCATTCATCAACAGACCTTAATTTATCATCAACAAAGAAGATATCTCATCACTCTCATCTTCTACAATACTGGCTTGAGCAGACTCTTTACCACGCTCTTTCTTCTGTTCATGCTTTTCTTTGTTCTTAAGACGAAAGCAATCAGATTTGATATGCCCAACCGTCTTGCAATAATTGCACGTCAAATTTTTATGTCCGGGATTCAAAACATAATTTTCACCATCTGCATCCTTCTTATTTGATCTGCCCCGAACTACCAGCACGTCTGCATGACTACTACTACTTTCCCCAGTTATATCTTTATCAATCTGATCTTTCGATTTCAAAATCGACTTAATTTCTTTGTAAGAAATAGTATCCTTACAATAAAGCATTTTTTCCATAAAATGCTTGAACGACTATGGAAGGGGACACAATAACAACATGACATGATCCTCATCATCAATCTTAGCATCTATATTACTCAAATCCATAAGCATGGAATCAAATTTATCTATGTGCGATAATATAGATGACCTTTCAGACATACGAAGCATATACAAACTCTGCTTTAAATAAAGCCTATTCTCAACGGTTTTCTTTATATAAGGATTTTAATATTTCGACAAATCCTTAGCAGTAGCCTCAGTGGCTACTGTTAGGAAATCACAAGTTTAACGCAGCGGAATTTAAAATTTGATTTCCTTTTCAAGATCGTCTTCGTTTAACACAATAAACACGTTCAGTAGTTTGACGGAATATACCTTGGCTGATTTATAAGATCGAAGCTTTGACCGTCAAAGGAGAGTAGTACTGTGCGCGGTCCACGCGTCCGGCCTCTATCGATTATCCACACGAACTCCTCGCCGGAATCCTCCTTGGATTGCTATCAGAAAAAATTCGGCTGCTAGACCGGCCTTTTTCTCTCTCTGTAACTCTCTATTGGAAGCTCTCTATTTTACTCAAGAACTATTAGTTCTTGGAATTGTGATATATACAAAAGAGCTAGCCAAGATAGATGAAAGAAAAAAAATATTTTCCTAATAAAATATGGAAAATCACTTAGATTGATTTATCTCTTTTATTATTATCTTATATTAAATAAAATCTAAATATTGGGAATATCTTATATTGAATATATTTATCTTATTACCATAAATCTATTTTTCCAAAATCAATTAATATCCAATATTAATATTATGGTAATCTTATTAATTAAATTGCACAATCCAAGTGTATCTTATACCCTTGTGACTTCCGCCCCAAATGCCAATTAATTGGCTTCCGGAATATTCTTTAATTAATATAATTTATGTATAATTAATATCTTGTATTTTATTTATTCATAATAAATAAATACCGTCATATTAATTTACCACTATAACCTATATAGTCTTGAGATAAAATTTCCTTATTTGGTCATAACTATAACCGCATTTTAATCCGACTCTATGTCCATATGTGTGTGACCCGATAGGCTTCCGAATATGCTTGCCATAGACACAAAGTGCAAATTATGAAAATGACATTCATACCTAACGATCACGGGATAGCGTCTAGCAACACACCGTGACCAATCATCGGAAGAGTCAAATGCAATGACTACTACATTTAATGTGAAATAGTTACCATGTAAATTACAATCCTACCGCTGTAATAATATCCATACGATTGTATCTCAAGTGTCAATACACTAACGATCGTGTCTTATAATCTGGATATCACGCTCTCTCGGTATAACACATTTACTCCCACTTTCTCGAGAGCCAGACATTCCTTATAAGGAAGTCATTTCGGATATTCAATCTCAATCATAGGATACGCGATTCCCGGACGACCAAACATGTATACTCCGCATGCTTCAGTATCACGCCCAATCACTACCGCATGAACGCCCCGTGGATAGGGGTATCAATAGTGTCAAAACATGACAATCCACACTGTAATGCCATGTAGACTCCGGTCTTAAGGATAAGTACACAACTACCACATAGTGCGACACTTAATGTAAGTGGGTCAGTCTAACGTACGCATTCTCTAATACACATCCACGTACAGTCCAAGTGTCTCTACACTTCGATAGACGAGATCTATACCTATCTTCAATAAGATAGAAGACATCCAATACGTGCTAGTCTGATTATACTATCGATGTCCCATTTGACAGTACATATGACTAGAGGCATTTAAGTATCAAACTTGTTAGAGCGATTAGAGATCTCATCAATCATAATCACTATCATGATTTCTCTATCACAGTTGACAGTAGGGGCGTTACTATATATATAAAACCAATAGCATGAAGATAAACAATATATAAACAAAAGTGCTTTTATTAATCAAAATAAAGTTATTACATGAACTAAATAGACTGTAAACGATCCGACCCAGTCAGATCCGGTCCAACCCAATTGGGTATAAGACACCTATTCAACAGATACATCTCTTAAAACATCATCCGAAAGACACAAAATGACACATGACTTGGCCTTCTTGTCGAGACCAACAAACTCCTCATCTGACATTTTCTCTAGCTTTTTCTCCTTCCCAAGTAGCACAATATCAAATCCCTCCTGAATCATCATGACCTCCATCTTCAACTACCACATCCCGAAGTTGACATTTGTGTCGAACTTCTCAAAATAATACTTAGTTACCGTCATGGTGGCACCTCGGAAAATCTCAACAAAAACCTCAGCTCGTAAAACCTCAGCTCTCGAAAAACACCTAAAAAATAACCCTGTCTCCGAAACACCTTGGCGTTGATACCCGTTTGTTAGGAAAAACAAACCGAGCGATAGCCTTTAACGACGGTAACACGAAATAGCAAACGGAAGGAAAAAAACAAAACACCAAACTTACGTGGTTTCCGGCAATATGCCGACTAGTCCACGGGCGAAAGAGAAAATATTACTATAGAGGGATTACAAAAGATACAACTCTCCTGAAGCCTAAAAACAATAGGCAAAATAGCTAAGTCAGTTGAGAGTTTATCTTAATTGACATAAATTGGTACATCTCAATGGTATCTTGGTACACCAATATAATAGGCTAAAAATCTTATTAAATACAAATCCAAAGTCGGCTACTAATCCCCAATTGTTGATGTGAGAATTTCGACAAAACAAATACTAATCCCCAAGGTAAGAGGATCAAAACCCCTTGTTTGGTGTACCCCCTATTTATGGCCTAATCGACGTGATTCTGGGGTAACTAAGTGTTTTTATAGGCACATTTCACCACGGGTTATCTTTGGACACTACCGGACGTGGGATTTACCCACGTCTGTAAACAATTAAGTCGTTATTGACTCAATCTTCGCTAGGCTCATTCGATTATTCTGTGTAGAGACGTTTTTGCACAGACATGGCGGAGTCTTGCTCCTCTGACAATCCTGTCCAGAAGTTTGACCTAGTCAGCATCTGGTGAAGTCCTGCCTTACCAGCCCATTTATCTTTATTGTGGGTCCGGCCCAATTGTATATAACTCGGCCCAGAAGGCCCATATATCGTCAACGATCACTATCGTAAATTATTCATCCATCGGCCAAAAATAAATATTCCATGTACCGTAATATGGGCTTGTATGCTCTTAAGGCAGGGGTGTGTAAAAGAGTTCTTCACCACTGGACTATGGAAAGCAAGGCCACATGATGATTTGGTTGAAGTTTTACATCAGTTGCGTGCACAATACTCACTTTCCACGAGAACGACCATGAAGCAAGCTGTAAGAAGGTTAAAGCAGCTCCAACCTCCATCTTGGTAGCATGATTTCTCTTGATTATTTGGTATCTAGATGTGTGCCAACCAAATAATCGATCATCGTCGATAAGATATAACTATCAATTGATGATTAAAGAATAGAAATCCAAAATATCCGATATACCAAAATACTGTATATCTTAATATCATAATATCGGATATCATCTCGAGTATCATGTATCAATCGAAACATGATAATACCGAAATATAATAATAATAATCAAGATGATAGGTTTTTAAACTCCCTTTACAGATTAGAACGACAAATCCTCTGCTTACGTCCCCCTGTCCCTCCTCGATCTCTCTCTATATATATACTAGTTAGGGATGCCATGCAAATGCACGGCAATACGGCCCTGGAAGATGTGTGAAATGATGTTAAAAAGATATTTAGAATGCAGAGTTCATAATATGAGAACCTGGGGAAGGTGAACCTAGCAAGAGAAATCTATCTAAGAATACGGTGCAAACACAATAGAAAGATGACAATATGCAAATGGCTGATGAATCAAAGACAAAGGCATGTTTTGAAGTACATTACATAATAAAAGGCATGAGGAAGCAAAATATTGCTTTGTTACATATCAACTTGATGCTGGTTAAATAGACTGCAATTCTGGCTAATGCCTGTTTTTGCGAACAAAAGAAACGATAGAAGCAAAAGGCATATTGTTAAACCATTACAGTCTTACAAAGAAGCAATGGTTTACAATATGCAAAACCAGCATACATGCATGGTTTTAGTACAATACATAGAGTACCAAATAGTTAATGTCTTAGAAGTACATATGGTAATATTACAAAATATGATCAAGATTTGATCTTTTCCTTAAGGATGCAGCACATATTAGCCTGAAATCTGGTCTTCTTTACCTTTTTTGACAGGATTTTCTCTTGGCTTTTCAAGGCCATCTGGACTGGTGTTGGGATCAGCAGTGTCTTTGCAAGCCAGTATGTCAGCAGTGGATTTCTCAACCTCAGTAGGCATGCTCATGAAGTCCAGGGTTCTTTTGGCTGGTGGAGCTGATGGTTCACCTTTGCTGCTTTGAATTATGGTTTGAACCTCTGTCATCTGTTTTTTGTTGTTGGGGCTGGAAAACTGGGCATCATCTTTTGGTGCAGCTTCATGTGGCTCATCCAACAACAATGCAGGCACAGTAGGAGCAGGTTTAATAGCATCTACATTATATGTTTTCACAGCAGCATATCGAATTCCTGGAGTGCCTGGTGTACCTAGTGTGGCGAGGTCGTATTTCTTAACGAAACAGACAACCTGAAGTTTATCCAAAGCTGCTTGAAGGTCATCCTCTAGACCCAAGTCCTTTGTGTAAACACAGTTCCATAAAAAAAGTAAGATAAGACTGTAAGCGTATGAGGATGAACTGGTAATGTTTTGTATAATATACTTACAAATTCATGAGAATCTCTGAGTTGTGTAGCAGTAAGTCCAGTCAAGTGTTCAACGTCTGGAGAAGTCAGTACAATAGGTATTGACTTGTCTTCTCCACTGAGTTCCAATGGTACACGACACCTTAAAAAAAGTAGAGATTTCAAGAGAAATGTAAATACGCTATAAAATTATGACTACTTTGTATGATGGATAATATGAGAATGCAACAGGAATTTACTTGAATTCGACGTCTCTCATTTCACCACAAGAAGAGCAGCGAACGAACCAATCAGCACCAGCCTTCACTTTTTTGCCACAGTTTCCACATGTACTGAGATAGTACTTCTTCTTGGCAGCTGTGAATCTTAAGTGACCAACAACCCATGCAGTGTGCACCTGGTATGTAAAAGATTTGTGATTAAAGGTGCATTATTCTTGGTTGTAATGTGAGAAAGTATTATTTGGTGTGTGTGTGAGTAAAGTTTAGTTTTCACAAATCTCAAACGAAGCTTGTCGACCAAGAAGGAAATATTTTAATTTTGTAAAGCATTTATTGTTTGTGAAGGTAAACCTATGACTTGTGATTTCTGATCTGTGAATATGCAGTTTGTTTGTGAAAAAATTATATTTGGAAAACCTTAACAGCTATTCACAGCCTGCAATAGTTATGTATACAGCTTAGAAGAAATCTTTGCATGAATGAATTTGTGAAAAATTCTTTTGATGTGTAAAGCTTGCCCACAAATCACGAATAAGGTGCTGTGAAATTTAAATTTTCGGCCTGTACTTTATTCAGACATGGCAAATCAAGCTTGCCAAGCAACAAAAAATGTGTACTGTGAGATAGTATTGAAGTTGCATTATTATTGTGTGTAATGTGAGAAACTATTTAATTGTGTAAAGTTTGAGAAAGTTGCATTTAATACCGTGAGTAGCGTAGCAGCTGCTGTTGGCACATCAATTGTGTTGTTTGCAGTAGGAGGTGGAAGCAATAGATCAGTTTGCTTAAATGCCTCGTTATGCATCAAACGTGTGATCTCATTCTTGTTGTCATTGTACCTATTGGAAAAGTTAAAAAGTACAGATTTTAGAGAATATATACTGTGAATAATTAAGAGCATGCATCAGAACTTCTTTTCTTTACCATTCTTTCAGTGGAGGATTGTCAGCCAACGGAGGATCAATTAAGAAGTAAGAAAACATTCTAGTAGTAAGTGATAGCCCTGCATACAGCGCAAAAAACGGAATATAAATAAATTTGAATCATTTAATTTGTGCATTGCTCTTATTTAATCCTTAACAGAGAAGCAAAATACCGTGGAATGTTGTTGCTTTTACATTGGTTGCAATGATGACAGGTGTGTTACTTATGTTGTTTGCTATGATACTTCCTTCCACATCTCCAAATGAGTTCCAGAGTGCTAGAATAACTGGAACTTTGCTGCAAATGTAAGAATCGAAATGTATTATTAAGTGGTCTAAATGGGAATTTAATAAGTAAACGTGTACGTACTTTTCATCTATGAGGACAATCTCTCGCTTGGTTGAATCAACGGTAACCTGTTTTACTGGAAAAGCATGTATAGCCACTCCCTTGACATCTGTGAGAATTCAAGTCAGTTTAGCATTTTGAATGTTTACTGGAAAACAGAATACATTATAAACAAAGCATCTTACTGAATCCAACATCTTTATCAGCATGCTGGCCGAAGTCACTGAATGCGCAAACTTTGTATGAGAACGGCAATGGTTTCATCACAGGTTCGTCGATTAGTTCAACTGGGATGTCATTGGTGATAACCCATGAAAATGGGTATGGTCCCACTTTGAAGTAAGAGTAAGCAGGAGTTAAGCCAGCATTTGAAATCATATAACGCCTGAAAGGTTGTAGAGATGTTGAAAAGTAGCGGATGTCGTTCTCGTAAACAATTCCAGAGACTTTCGTTCCCTATCAATCCAGAAAGCAAAAATGGATCAATGTTTAAACGTATACATGCATTTGTTTACAAGCAGCAGTAAAGGTAAATTATTTTGCATGACAGGGAAGATCGAGTATGTGCCAGAACTTACATGTTCATCAGCCAGCAAGTACCGCTTATATGTTTTGGGTCGTGCACCGCGCCTGCCAGAGCTTGTTTCAGGCCTGTGACTTTCTATGACCTGAACCACGACAGTCCACATTGTTGAGTCTCGATCGATGTCAGAAACAGAGGACAATTTTCTCTTCGATACCAATGCCATTGTTGTGGTTGAGATAAATGTAAAGATTTAGTATTTTTCAAGAACAAACATAACAAGATGCACGAAAGCAAAGGTAAGTGAAGCATTGACATGTATGTGAAAGGCAAAGAAACAAAGCTGAAAAATACAGCAAGTAAAGTTCATTTTCATTACATACCAAAAAGCGTTGAGAAATGTTTTGTCCAGACATGATAGCTCAAGCATATGCATGAATGAAAACACATGAAGCAAAAGGTTACAATATCTTACATTTCTTAGTTTGTTAAAACTTCTCTGTATACAATGTTTTTAGTCATGGCCGGCTGAAAATCATCACCTGCATTTTTTTTTATAAGAACCTTAACTAATGATGATGATCTTGCACGGGATAAAGCGACATATAATTGGCCATGCGAGAAGACTGGTTCTTTAAGGTAGACACCAACATTGTCGAGTGTTTGCCCTTGTGCTTTATTTATAGTCATTGCAAAGCACAGGCGTATTGGAAACTGTACACGTTTGTAAGGAACTGGATAACATTCGTCGTTTGTTGGTTGAAGTGGAATTCTGTGAAAGAAGACTTGCTTTCCAGCAAAATCTCCTAAAGAAATTTCAGCCTCTATTACATTTCTTCTGAGGGCTCTACATACTAAACGAGTGCCATTACAAAGGCCTTCTGATGGATCTAAATTTCTTAGCAAGATGATTGGAGCATTTTCCTTAAGAATCAGCCTATGTGGAGGTAGACCATTAGGTGAAAGGTTATTCAGTATATCTATATATTGGCCTTGCAAATCCGGGTTGATAGTCTCGTCATAGCTTCTATATTCAACTTCCATGCCAGGAAAGTTATCTATCATCATGCTGTTAATTTCATGTACAAACTCATTCTTAGTAGTCAAGATTGAGCTGTTAAGTGGATATGAGGTAGGTGTATTTGTATGAAGTGAAGGGTAGATTGCTGTTATGAGTTTAGTAATGTCAGATTTTTCATCATCAGTACTTGGTACAATGCAAGAAGAAGGCAATTGTACTAAACCACTGTCTGTTGTGTTTCCTATACCTTCTCCTATTGACATCAGAAATGATGTGAAGGCCGGATCTGTTTTGGCTCTCATGTTTTCAGTCAGACGAAGCTTCGTTATGCTAGACCACAAAGGTGAATTTATCAAGCATGCATTAAGTGTTTCAGATTTAGTACCCCTAACGACAACTGGTAAAGTTTGTCTAAAATCCCCCCCAAGACCACTACTTTACCACCAAAAATTTCAGAATTGTTCATCAAGTCTTGTAGTAAATCATTTAAAGCTTCAAGGGCTGATCTCTTGGCCATGGGAGCTTCGTCCCAAATAACGAGTTTACTTTCTCTTATTAGGTGGCCAAGTGCAGATTGCTTACTTACTCTGCACGTTGAAAATTCTGTTGTATCAAGTGGTATCTTGAATCGTGAATGAGCAATTCTACCGCCAGGTAGAATCGAAGCTGCTATGCCAGATGTAGCGGTTGCTAAAGCAAAGTATCCTTTTGACCTTACTTCGGCAAGTAAAGCCCTGTACAAGAACGTTTTACCGGTGCCACCAGGGCCGTCAACAAAGAAAGCACCTGATTTTCCAGTATATATTGTAGTTGTAATTATTCTGAAAATTTCTTTCTGTTTTGTATTAAGCATGTGCTTTAGAGCTAAATCTGCAGCACAAACAACTATATTAGCTTCTGTTCTTATTTCTTTTCCTAGGTCTTCATATGAACTATGTTGCTGGTCTGAATCTAAGGTGAAATATGTTTCTAGGCTGTTACCCATTGATCGTAGGAAGGAATTGATCTGACGAAGAGTATTATTCCTAATTTCTTGTGTTGTCATATTCTTATCTCTAGTAAAGTCCTCGGACATACTACTTTCGAATTTCAGATAGAGTGTTTTTGGATCATTCGGAGTAGAATAAACCAGAATGCTTGCAAATAATCGTCTTAGTTCATAAGGCATCTGGAATACGGATGCTTCTTCTAAACATAATTCTTGACTATTATCATCTTGTAATAAACCACGAAGCAGGGCAGACTCACGGAAAGTGTCAGAAACTGTACCGTTATGTATATTTAGGCTCTCATACGAAGTAGGACAACGGACAGTGGACAACAACATTCTAAGGTAGAATCTCTCACCTTCAGTAGGGTGTGCAGTTACAATTCTACCAACAGAGTCACCTTTACTTCTTACCTGCCATTTCTTTTTGTTTGAAAGCCATACAAAGTGTGTAGGGAATTCTGGATATGTGCATCTAAGTTTTCTGGCAGTTTCGTTTGACTGATTCATTGAAAAGAACTCAGTCAACATAGTCTTGTGCTGTTGTGGGTCGTGTATTAAACTTTCTAGGTTTTGGTTGTTTTTAAATGTTACTGGCTGGTTGTTCTGTAAGTGTAAAGGCAATGGAATTACAGGAGGTTTCATTTCACTCATTGGAAATCTGTAAATTCTCCACATGGCCTCAGGAGGTGATATCCACCGAGCCGAGACGAAGTTGCTTATTTCATCAACAATAGGTGTCTGTTCAGAAAGATTAGAGACCTGGAAAAGTATTCTGTCACTACCCTTGCATATGTATTTGTATATATATTTGACTGCTTTAATAGAAGTACATATCTCTACATTAATATGGCAATCAAATAGAGCAACTAAGTAAGGCGAATGAGGCACGACCCATCTGTTGTCCAACCATGCCCCACGCACCATTATTTTCTTCCCATCGTTTCTCCTACGATAATTTGGATAAGAATCATTTGTAGCTGTGGTCTCAGCACAGAATTCTCTAGGATACATGTTTTTTGCAAGTGTTGTTCTTACGCATACAGACATTTGATGGGTTTAACTTGCCACAAGGACCATGTAGCATATGTTTGACGACAGCCCTATAGAGAGCAGGATTCGAATTGACGTCAGGCAGCTCAGCAGAAACAATTTTATCGTATTCATCTGGGCTGTATAGCTTATAAGGCTTTTCTAATATCAGCAAAAAATGCGCATGAGGCAGACCGCGTTTTTGGTATTCAATTACGTACGTGTACGCAGACACTTGGCCAAAGATATTTTTTTTGAAAAGTTGAATCTTAAGTTCCTCAACTTTGGCATGGAATACTCTACCGCTAAAACTGGTCTATCCTGTGCTGTTATTTCTCGAAGGAGTAAATCGCCCTTTTAATTGAGCCGATTAGGATTGCATGTAATTGTAAGGAATATATCGGGTTTCCCAAACTTTTGAACCAAGGTCATTGCATCTACATATTTCCTACGCATATGACGGGGGCCTCCAATGAAACTTCCCGGTAAAACAATGCGTTGACCTATCTTTGATGGTTCAGTCTCTCCACTTCCAACTGCATCTACAATTCCTTGTAAAAATTCTTGCCTACATTCTTCTTGTTTTGCTTTTGCCCTAAAAAAGTCTAGCCTTTGTGTCTCTAACTTGACATACATATCTACACAATATTGTTGGAAGAGTCTACCATACTTGTGGCAATATTCAAAGATCTTCGATAAGTCTCTGTGATAAAGTCTGTTGAGGTTCAAAGCAGGTAATCGAAACTCTCTTGAACTCATGTGCCGAATTTTTCGTGTACACTTTATTTATTTATAAAGAGACATATTAATTGTAGTACATACAAACAATTAATATGTCAAACTCTAGTCATAGACATAGCTTTTACTCGAGTTCACTTTATGTCATAGACATTTATTATGTAAGAGACTAAAAAGCATCTAGCCTCGTTTATAGCTTTTACCTTTTCTATGAAAGGTCACTATCTTGTCTAGGACCTTTCAAACTCCTCAATTGTATCTACATATACTCCACATTATCAATGAATAAAAGATAAGTTGAAGTTTACTCTTGTGTTAACACATTCTCAAACTCTCTTCATGGTATCAGAGCCATTTGTGTTCTAACTTTTTCCGCTGCAAAACTCATATTTCTGAAGAATGTCTTCCACATCCGACATTACTTCAACCTCAGCAGACTCTCAAAGTGACCTCACCGTGGGAGAATCTTGACAACTCCTCTTCTTATACAAACCATAGACTCGATGGTAACAACTATCTGTTATGGTCGGGCGTCTATGAAAATGTACATTTTGGACAAAGTAAGATGGGATACTTGTGCGAACAAAACCTTCACTCTTTAAACCGACCCCGTTTTGAAGCATGGGACACGACAAATAATCAACTCATGACCATCCTCACGAGGTCAATGACAAAAGAGATAAGTGAAAACTTTATGATGTATGATACTGCCAAAGAAATCTGGGATAATGCCAGAGATCTTTACTCCAAGAAGGATAATACATCTGAGGTATATGAACTAGAAGCTCAGATTCAAACTTGCAGGCAAGGGGATATGTCTGTAACTCAATATTTCAATCAACTATCTAAGGCTTGGCAACACTTAGATATGTTAGAAACTCACTCTTGGAATGATGTCAAGGATGTCGCTCTTTATAAAGACATCATAGAAAAGAAAGAGAGTATTCGGAGTTCCTCACTGGACTGAATCCTACTCTTGATGATGTTAGAGGAAGAATTCTTGCCACCAAACCTCTTCCAAATCTCAAATCCATGTTTGCTGAGGTCAAACATGAAGAAAGTAGGAGAAAAGTCATGCTTTTGAAATTCCCTCACCGACAACCCTCATGAAGGTGCCGCCTGTGGTATCGGGAAGGCTCTTTGAGGTTCTTTGAAACATACAAGAAGCCTCACCGAGAAAATCGGAAACTGTTCGTGATCACCGCAAACGCACAAATCATACCAAGGACAATCTTTGGAAGCTCCATGGCAAGCCTAACTCCTCAAAACCTCAAAACCTATCGGGGAAAGTCAAAGCAGACACATCGGTGAGGAGGAGAATGACAACCGGATGAATGCTCGATTTGTTGCATTCAAAGCCTTCTGAATCAACAAAGGAAGGTAGTCACTCTCTTGATGTTGCTACTCATACTCATACAGGTAAATTCTACTCTTCCTTAGCAATGAAACATGGATTGTTGATTAGGGCATCCTCCCATATGATCGGTAATAAAACCTTATAACCAACTATATGCCTTGTCACCAAATCCATAACATTAAAAGCTATTGATGGATCTATCTCTCGTGCAAAAGGTGTTGGAAATGTTAAACTCACTAATAAGATATGCCTACAGGATGTCCTATTTGTTCCAAACTTAGACTGCAATCTTATATCTCATTAGTAGACTTACTAAAGATTTGAATTGGATCGTTGTTTTTAAGGAAAATCGGTGCACATTCCAGGATCCTACTTCACAGGAAGTGATTGGGAAGGCTAAACCTCATACTGGATTGTTTTCGTCAACCTCGCCAAGATGTAAGATCAAGATCGAACCGCCTCCGTGACTGCTCCGGACTTTAGACAATATCATGTTATGGCATTATAGATTAGGACATCCAAGTTTTGGTTACTTAAAATCTTTAACTCTGAATTGTTTAAAGGATGTAATCTGAATGACCTTCAATGTGATATTTGTCAATTTGCTAAACTTACAAAACTGTGTATGCTAAGTTACCTCATTTGCATTCCTCACCCTTCACCTTAATACAGTGATGTGTGGGGACCCTCTAGGTGAAAAGTATAACAGGAAAAAGGTGGTTTGTCACCTTTATTGATGATCATACCAGAACACTTGGGTTTTTTTAATGAAAGACAAATCAAGTTGGCCCTATCTTTCAAGAATTTTATCATATGGTCTCCACTCAATTTGATACTAAGGTCAAGATCTTAAAGACCGATAATGCTCTAGAATACTATGAGTCTAATCTCAGTACCTTCTTGGACAGATAGAGGAATTGTTCATATCAAGAGTTGTGTGGAAACACCTCAGTGAGAATGGGTTTCTTTGAGAGGAAGAACAGTGCACTGGAAATGGCCAGATCAATCATGTTCACCACACATGTTCCTAAATATATGTGGGGTGAAGCTATCTGATCGCAACTTATTTACTCAACAGACTTCCCAGCAGAGTGTTAGGTTTCAAAACTCCACTCCAAACCCTACTAACCACACACTCCTGCCATCATCTTGTTTCCCAGTTGCCTCCAAAGATCTTTGGTTGTACTGTGTTTGTGTATATCCATGCTCAACATGTATAAACTTGATCCTAAAGCTCACAAGTGCATTTTCCTAGGTTATGCCAAGGCAGAGAAAAGGTTACAAATGTTATTCCCTCATCAAAAGAAATTTTACAATTCTATGGATGTAAAATTCTTTGAAAGGACCCCTTATTACAAGCAAACCTACTGAGCCATTCACTGATGAAAACTGGATTGAAATTGACTAAACCCCTTCCCTCAGCAAACTCTTAACCTCAAAGAACCCATCGATCCTCCGCAGATCGAACTTCAAGACCTAACGACTCTCTCACAGCCTAATACTCTCAAAGAACCTCCCGAACAAGAGTCATCGACCTGAGCCTGCCGATCCCGAGCCTCATCGACACTCAAAGAATCTATGAGATCCTCAAAGACACTGGCCGACATTGATGATAGGCCTATTGCTCTTAGGAAGGGAAAGAGATCATGCATCGATCACTCTATTCATTCTTATGTATCTTATGATAAGTTATCTCCGCCTTTGCTATGTTTTCACAGACTGGACTCTCACTCTATTCCTAAGAATATTCAGGAGGCCCTTCAAAATGATAAATGGAAGGTCTTTGTTAAAACAGAGATGACAAAGACTTACGGATAATCATACTTGGGATTTGACACCTCTCTCACAGTGGCAAGCAAGAAGGCGATCGATTGTGAGATGGTTATTCACTATAAAATACAATGCCGATGGCACTATTGACAAGTACAAAGCCGATTGGTAGCCAGGATTCACTCAAACTTATGGCATTGACTATAAGGAGACTTTTTGCACCAGTGGCAAAACTCAACACCGCTCGTGGTTCTCGATCTCTCTATTTGTCCAACTTGGTGGCCTCTTCACCAATTGGACATCAAAATGCTTTTCTAAATGGGGACCTCATTGAGGAGGTTTATATGAATGTACCTCCCGATTTTATCAATCCTCATACTCAAGGCAAGGTGTGCAAACCGAGGAAATCTCTATATGGGCTCAAGCAATCACCAAGGGCATGGTTTGGAAAATTAACAACTGTGGTCAAAGCTACTTTGGATATCACCAATGCAATTCGATCACACTATGTTCATCAAGACAACCAACCGTAAGAGGTCTATTATTATTGTCTATGTGGATGATATCATCCTCACTTTGGAGATGACTCTCACTTGAGATCCAACATTTGAAGACTCACTTTGGCAAAGGTGTTTTGGTGAAAGACTTGGGTTTCTCAAATATTTTCTTGGCATGGAAGTAGCAAGAAACAAAGAAAGGCATTTTGTCTCCCAAAGGAAATATGTAATGGATCTCTTTGAAGGAAAGCGGCATCTTTGGGGTGCAAACTGCTATATCCCCTGTAGACCCTGGGCCATACTCGCTACATGGTGACATTCTTTGTCGAGGAAAGAACAATATCAAAGGCTTGTAGGAAACTCATCTACCTCTCCCATACTGGACACTGATATTGCATATGGTGTCGATCTGGTTAGTCGGTTCATGCATTGCCCTACCGAGCAACATTGGGATGCGAGAACTAGAATATCGAGGTATTTAAAGTCCACTCACGGCCGAGGTTACACTTCACCAAGTCTGGCCGATAGATCCATCAAGGTCTACATCGATGTCGATTGGGTGGATGCCACATAGATGAAGGTCGACCACAAAGCATCGTTCCTATGTATGGGGCAATCTTGTTACTTGGAGGAGCAAGAAACAACCCATCGTGGTTCAGAAGCGATCTTGGGTTCGAACTCAGGGCACTTGTCTTAGGCATTTGTGAAGCTCTTTGGCTCAAAAGAGTACTTATCGAACTTCAAGACCTCTTCAAAGAACCTATCACACTCTGCCGTGATAATCACTCAAAGACTATGCATGGCAGAGGATCCAGTCCATCATGACAAAACAAAACATGTGGACATTGACAGACACTTCCTAAAGGAACAGATTGATGCCAAGATTATCCAGCTCCAGTATGTTCCCTCAGCAGACCAAAATGCAGATATTCTCACCAAAGCTATTCCACCTCTCATGTTCAGCAGACTAAGT
Source organism: Gentiana macrophylla (assembly GCA_026214975.1). Lineage (NCBI taxonomy): Eukaryota > Viridiplantae > Streptophyta > Magnoliopsida > Gentianales > Gentianaceae > Gentiana > Gentiana macrophylla. The sequence continues at coordinate 20,706,414 of CM047810.1, forward strand.
AGCAAACTTGGCTGCATCAACATATACACCTGGGCTTTGAGGGGTGTGGCAATATTCAAAGATGTCGATAAGTCTCATTGATAAATCACGAGGTTCAAAGCAGGTAATCGAACTCTTTGAACTCATGTGCCGAATTTTCTGTGTACACTTTATTTATTTATAAAGAGACATATTAATTGTAGTACATACAAACAATTAATATGTCAAACTCTAGTCATAGACATAGCTTTTACTCGAGTTCACTTTATGTCATAGACATTTATTATGTAAGAGACTAAAAAGCATCTAGCCTCGTTTATAGCTTTTACCTTTTCTATGAAAGGTCACTATCTTGTCTAGGACCTTTCAAACTCCTCAATTGTATCTACATATACTCCACATTATCAATGAATAAAAGATAAGTTGAAGTTTACTCTTGTGTTAACACATTCTCAAACTCTCTTCAATACTGTAGTATGTATGATTGATCATTATCCCTTATTTGGAATTTATATGAATAATACTCTCTCAGCGACACAAAAGACGAATCCTCCCGAAATGCAGCAGCAGCAGCTGCCAACATGAGAAGTTCCATCAGATATGTGCACAAGAAGATAATGTAATAAACCTTGATTGCAATAGGACTACCTTGTTCTTCTGACCTAAGGATTTCATCTGCATTTGTAAAAAGATTCGGAGATTTCAGGCTACAAGGGTTCGTCAAAGGACAAAACCTTTTCTTTCTTTTTTTAACTCCGTTTCTAGGAATTCCCTGATGCCAGCCAGGATCACCGTAAGGAAACATTAGTGGGTATTGAAGTGAATCATAGCATCCAAAGTAATATTGGATTGTCTTAGACTCTCCACTATGCTTATAGACCCGAATATCCCTGTGGCTTACATCAGTGGATGTTTCATACCGCCAAGAATACAACAACTTTGTGAAACAAGAGTTTGCCGTATGTCTTGCTATCAACTGCAGGATTATGTTTCAAGATAATTTGGTGGTCGTCCAGACACGGTAGAGTAGACAAGGTACGGAAAAAGCGAGCGTAAGGGTTAACAGTTAAAATGTCAATTAAGACCTTTAAGGTTTGTTGGTCTAAATCTGGGCATACAGACATGCGTGTAGTCAGCTCGTAGTCAGTGTCATGGAAATAAAACTGTAGATTCTTAGGAGCATATTTGTTTGGTTCTAAATCATTTATCCAATGGTAAACTTGGCCTTGAACTCTAAACGTATATACACCTTTGTTTCTTTTCGCTAGTTTTTGGTCGTATTTTATGCCTAAGGAAGTAAAAGCGAGGTGGTTGTTGTATGCACGAATCATGACTTTGAAGCTTCTAGGTTCAGACATACATGGGTTAAGAAGCAAATCTCGTAGACGAATTGGGATGGCATTCTGAACAAGAGTAACATCACCGTCGCAACAACAAAGGTTTGCTGTTTCGTGTGGGAACTTCTTTGCACAGCAATGCCGACAATTAGGTATGCTATCTAAGATGCTGGGAGCCAGAGGTATAAACTCTAGATGTTCTCTACCAATGGGGACAGTTCTTTTTCTCTTAAGTGTTTTTGTTTTCAGTTTCTTTTTGCTTGAAATGGAAAAAGATTGTGTTTGAACAAGGGATATATCCTCTTGGCTATGATTAGCTGTGTCGACAGATTCTTGGATGTTACCTGAAAGAGCAGGAAACATGGCATGTGGTTTTGTGTTTATGTGTTTAAGTAGTTATGTCTACGCTTTGCCTTCTTATTTCTCAGATCGGAGCGCGGCCAAGAGCCTCGTATTCGAACGCGTAAGCATAACGTATGGGCATGTGGCCAGGTGATTTCGAACCACCTCTCTTCTGACCTGTGGTAGTGAAAGAATGTGTGAGTTCACTGTACCAAGCGAACGCTTGTCCGAAAGTCTGTACATGGTAGAGTAAGAATATCCTACAGTGCTATTGTCTAGATCAGGATCAAATACGCTGGTGCTTGAAGAACCAAGCAACACTGATCCTGTGGAAGAATGACTGGACATTTTATTAGGTATGGACGACGCTGGTAAGACACAGTCAAAGTTACCAGCAGCACCATTTGTAAGTTGGACGTGTTGAAAGCTTTGAGGAGAAAGACCCGTTATGGGATTAGTTGGGGTAGAAAGACCAGACAAGGCCAATAAAGGACTGGCCTTTGCCATGCCCTTAGTCCTCATTAATGTCTTTAGATGAGCAAACCCTAAAACAAAAGTACACTCCTTAAGTGCGAGGACCTGGTGTAGACAGACCGTAAGCACCATATATAGGATACTGAAAGAAAGCTGACAGTACAATGCAGATCGTGAAACAGTAAACACACTGATAAACACTGAGCATATGCATGCAGCCATATAAGAACAAAACACAAAGACAAATGACCAATCACACAATGAACACATGCCAAAAGCATATAGTAAATGCAAGGTGAAACTAAAACATGAAAGGTAAAACACATTCTAAAAGCTAATGAACACATTGTATGAACACATGCAAAGTCAAAGTAAAACACATGTTACTAACAATACTCATCATCATCATGTGATAACTGTTAATGGTAGATTTCATTACTTAAACTGATTAAGTAACATATTGTTAGATGATGAGAGTGTGATTAATCGAAGGGGCGCATTTTTAACCTAAAAATATATAGACTTAAGTGATCGACTTTCAAAGCCACATATCCACTTAAACCCTAAACCCTAAATCCTAATTCTAAAATAAAAGAACACAGTTAAAGGTATGAAAAAAATTGTAAAACTGATACTCTAGCCTTTTTATAATATTGCCTTGTGAGCACACCTCAGTAGTAAAGTAAAGAGCAGTAATACTGTAGTGACAGTCTTGTTTTTGGTCTGTGGTGTGTGAATTCAATACCTCTTATCGATTATCTTAAGAAAAGAAGGTGCACAAACAACACTTGGAAGGACAAACAAGAGAAGGAAAAAAATGTCCTAACTGATAGAGCAATGTATAGGCAGAGGAAAGAAATATCTACACAGACATATGACGTCCTCATTGAAGCTAATCAACAAACAACTATAAATAACTGCATTCAGAACAGATCCTATATTAAAGCTGATGTTTATACTCCCGCATACAGATATTGCTAGCAGGTAAAAGGCATGGAGAAGAAGCCAATGAACCAGATTTAGTACAATGTATTTGTAGTAAAAGCATGTAAACCGTACATCAACTACCTCAGCATAAGGATGCGAACATGAGCACAGAAAAAATCATGCCATGACAAGAAAGGAGAGAAGAAACTACACACCTCGTACAGAAATGATTTCAAGAAGCAGCTCAGAAACTGCAAAAAGAGACAGAGCAGTTACTTTTTGTATATGAAAAGAAGCATTTTGGAAACATCTAAACAGTAGAAATAAAAAGTAGATTCTGGTAGCAGGTAAAAGGCTTGGACAAGAAGCCAATGAACCACATTTACTACAATGCATGCTTAATAAAAGTCTGTAAATCGTACAGCAACTACCTCAGCATAAGACTGCAAACATGAGTACAGGAAAAAGAACATGGCATGCTAAGAAAGAAAAGAACAAATTACACACCTCGTACACAAAGGATTTCAAGCAGCAGGTCAGAAACTGCAAAAAGAGACAGAGCAGTTACATTTTATATATGAAAAGAAGCATTTTGGAAACACGTAAGCAGTAGAAGTATAAATAGATTCTTAAACATATGACCCCAACTAATGCAACGGCACACATTAGCCTGTATTAAATGCTTTTATAAATCAGAAAAGGTTGTTCACATGATTGTAATAATAGTACTAATGACCAGAAGAACTGAAAGAATCTCACCAAAGCAAGAGCAGAGAAAGAAGAAGAAGCGGTGTTAATGTGCAATAACTAAGTGAGAGGAAACTGAAATTTATAGACAAATGAGAAGGAGAAAAGATTAGTGTTTACCCACCAGATTTAAGGAAGATTCTTTTTGAACCACAAAAGCGCACCCCTGGTGTAATCCATTGGATAAAAGCATAAATTTTATCTTCAGATGTAGGATTGACGCCTACAAACCTAAAAACCGCAGCCCTGCTATAATCCATTGGGTAAAAGCCTCCTTTTTTTGCGACAGCTGTATGATTGACGCCTAGAAGCTATAAACCTCAGACCCTAAACCAAAGAGATAAGAACAGAGATAAGAACCAAGTACAACTACCATTTACAGAAATAAAAAAAATAATAAAACAACCCAAAACAAGAAATGGAAGAGTATGCATGTCATATCTGCTCTTTGAAATTTGAACGATATAAATCTTGCAGCTTCAATCACCGTCGACCCGTTGCAAAGCCGGTAGCTTTCTGTCAAATCGAAGCCATCACAGCCGGCTTCAGCTGTACGATTCTCCAGACAAGCCATCTGTAAGAAGAACGCCAGCGGCAAACGGCAAAAAGGAGCCGGAGAAATGGGGAAGAAAGATGCACACAGCAGCCGCCCAGACAGACCTAGGAACATACCAGATTTTTCTTTTTTTGATTAAACACATCTTCATTTCCCGTCTTAATTTTTTGGTCGGCCAAAAACAATTAACAGACAATGAGGTAGGATTTGGGCTAATATTTGCTGGACCCTTTTTTCGGCTGGACTGGATAAAAAAGCCCAAATGTAATTTAATTGTTAAAAGGAGGGGACGTGGCCACTTTAGTTGCAAAAAGCAGTTGCTTTTATATAAATAAGGATATAATTTTTTTTGTTCACATAAGCATGAAAGCACCCATATCACTAGCTTCGTTAGTGAAGCTAGCTTCCAAATGATATATTTCTTCACTTTGGAAGCAAAAATAATGAGCCGATTCATGTGTGCATGAATTTCGCACCACCACAGCACCATGGATGATGATAAAGATATGTTTATAGCTTATCCGAATACGGAGGATTATGCGATACGACTCAATCGGTAGAGACTCATGCTGATAACGTGTTATAAAATGAGTATAAAATACAACGTAAAGATAGAAACAAAATTTGTAAAAGTGAAAGATTCTACTAAGATGTTTAGCATTTGTGTTTCCTCTCTTCTCATTTGATCAATATGCAGTACAGTATATATACTCCCTCCGTCCCAAATTGTTTGAGATTTATTCATTTTTTGGATGTCCTAAAACAAGTTCCATAACTAATATTTAAGCTAAAAAGTTCTTCTTAAATTCCTAAAACGCCCACATAACTACATTTACTAAGAAGATTAAGCACTATAAAAAAAGATATAATTGTAAAGTAACCATGTTTTTAATGACTAGACAAGTCAATAAATGATGTCTCCTTAAATCTTTAGAGCTCCAAAATGTCTCAAACAAATTGGGACGGAGGGAGTAATGAAAATTCTCTCCATTGGCTAGAATAGGAGGTGGGAGGTGGAAAGTTGATGTCATCCATTACATCATTTATACACATGGAAGCTATATACATGAAGAGAGTGCCACCATGCTATACTATTGCCACATTAGGCATTAGGTGGCAACTTGGTGTGTTACTACACCGATCATTAATATATTTATATAGACGTAGTACCTTAAATGAAAATCTACATATTACGTGTGTATTTATAACAACATCATTTAATTTTTTCTTTTCAAAACTACCCTTAATCCAACATGTATTTATTGCATTCATTTAACATTCCAAAACAAACATTTATTATGAAGTGAAAGATAAATATATCAATATAATACCAAAACACAACACATTAATTGAGTTTCTTAAAATGTGTATCACAAAAATGGATATTTTTTGTGGGAGAGATAGTAAGGGCACTCCCAGCAGAGGCCTATCCCTAAAATAATATAAAATAATACATATCCCTATTTTACAACATCTTAATTCAAAAACCTCCTTATCCTATAACATTTCAAATAATATTAAATGTAATACAAATTCTACCCCACAATCCTATTTATATACATTAAATATTTATTATTTCACTCCAACATCATTCCTATCCCTATCCCTATAATTTTTAACAATTAAATATGTTTAGGGCAGTGAATAGTGTATCCCACAAATAGGGATGCACTGTTCATATCCCTAAAAATAAATAGGGATAGGCCTATTATGGAAGTTATTTTTGCAGAAACACTATTTTTTATCTTCATTTTAGTGATAGTGACACCATATATAGGGCTTTTCATGAATATTTCTAAGATTTTTAGTTTTGTCCAATTATAAGTTGATAAGGATAATAGGCTAAAAAGACACGACATGGAATATTTATGGCAATCCAATATCTATAAAACACTATACTATCCGTCTCAAAATATAAGTCGTTTTAGAGTTTTCATACAAATTAAAAAAGTGGTTAAATATTACCAATATATGTCTAAAATGTCTAATACATCCTTGATTATCATAAATACACTAAGTATAAAGTGGTTGGATGAATATAAATTAAGGGTAAGATAAGGAAAAATGTCAATTAATACTCTCTTAGTATTGTTAATGATACATTATGAGACAAATGAAAAGGTTTAGATGACTTATATTTTGAGACGGGAGGAGTATTTCATTTTTCTTCATTCTACCCATAATTTATCATACATGAATCTACTTTTCAATACTACACCAACTTTCACATTAATATAGATCAAAATTTATTTTAGACTTTTATCATTTAAATTAATAACACTTAACTATTTTTTTAAAAGTGCATAAAAAAACTATTTTTTTAAAGCGTATGAAATTCTAAATAGATTTACATTTTGAAATATATATCGTACTTACTCTGTCCTGATTTGTTAGACTTATTCCATTTGTGGCTATTTCAAAATAAATCTCTTAACTCTAACTAGACTCAAATGTTTTGCGTTAATCGTCTAAATTGCCCCAATATATTTTTTATAAAGTGAGAATGATGCTACATATAAAAATTAACAAAAAATTAAATTAGTCAAGTTTTAATTGACTAGACAACCTATTAATTAATTTCTCCTTAAATTGTGATTTTCAAAATGTCCAAAACAAATTAAGACGGAAGGAGCATTTAGGGTGGTTCTTGTGTGGTGTCTCCACACGGTGTGGAGACAAACATGTCACACAGTTTCATTATGTCTTTAAATTATGTGGTTGTGATCGTTTCACCCGTCATTTCACCTCAAACTTTCCTCACACAAGTATTTTCCGAGCATTTAGTATTGAAATTACAAAATTTTAATAGGATTATTGAAAAGATAGAAAAAAAAAGAAAGAAACAACCAAGAGATGATAAACGAGCCTCAAGTGATCAGGTCCTTCCTTGAAGTGATGAGGTACATGGAGGCAATGGAGCTCCACATAAACATCTATTGTGGAAATAAGAGTACATATCAAATTCCTGAAGTTTTCCACCTTGTGGTATCTCACCACACAGTCTGTTGTAACTCACATTCAAGTAGGCCAGGGACTCCACTTGTGTCAATTGCTGTGGGAGGCTACCGAAGACCTTGTTATGGTTCAAATCTAACGAAATTAAGCTTTCTGAGAACTCCACCTTTGAGAAATCAAACATGAGATCGTTTCTTGATAAATTCTGTTATAAAACGGATGGAGATAACTCGATCTGCAAGAAATAAAGCGTAAGAATCAAACATAAACAATCAAAGGAGAAAACAGAAACAAAGAAGAACACAGATTTTACTTAAAACCCCTCAGTGGGAGAGGTAAAAAACCACGGGCAGAAAAGAGATATTTATTATTATGCATCTTTGAATTACTGATTTCAACACACTCGGATAATGAGACAACAATCAGATTTATAGCACAAATCCCTAAACCCTAGCCGCCAGAATCTTTGTCCGATCGCCATAAATAATTTTACACGTGTCCTCCTTTTAATGACATCAGATAGTTGTCTACATAAATGTAATTAACAGATGTGGGACCTCGCCAGATTCAAGTACTCACAGATCTGTCACACCTGGCCGATAGTCACCTTGAAGCCTCATGAGACTCCACCCTACCGATGCATGTAATTGAATACACTTCTCACCGCCCATCACACGGTGAGTCTTCTTGATTGGTTCCACCAGATGCAGAGTTTAAGTCACCCATCGACAAATCTCCACCTTGACTTCAACTCTCACACTAGAGTCAAACAGATTGCATAACCGGATGTACTTGTACCGGATGCATTCGTCAATGCCGGATGTACTTGTACCGGACTATCTCCACAAAGATTCACTCCACCGACCGCCCCTCGTAGAGTTTCCAAACAGATTACAAGCTTTGAATATTCAGTAAGTCCAGCAAAGTCGAACTTACTCATTGAATCGGGTTTAGTGAACATATCAGCAGGATTCTCCTTTGTGCCAATCTTCTTCACTACAACCCTCTTCTCATTTCTCAGAAAATGATACCTGACATCAATATGCTTGGTTCTCTCATGATGAACCTGATCCTTGGCTAAACATATTGCACTTAGACTGTCACAATATATATCAGCCTGATCCTGATGCAACCCCAAATCATTGACTAGCCCCTTCAACCAGACACCCTCCTTAACCGCTTCAGTAAGAGCCATATATTCACTTCGTGAGTTGATAAGGCTCATCAGAGCTCAAGAGTAGCTTTCGGTGACCATGCATTTCCCAATGTAAACACATAACTGGATCATTGATTTTCATCGTCAACATCACCGTGATAATCAAGATCACAAGAACTCGTGACTGCACCAAAGATCACCACCATAAATGAGACCAACATCACCTGTACTCTCTCGTGTACTGAATATCCTTTAACAGACTTTCCAGTGTTCCTTTCCAGGTTGAGCCATAAACCCGCCGACAACACCGATCGCTCGAGTTAAATCAGGCCTAGGCATACCATGGCATACATCGATCGCTAACTGCACTAGCATAGGGAACTTTTGACATATACTCCTTCTCTTGGGTTGATCGTGAAGCATAAGCAGACAAATGAACATTTGATGCCATAGAGTATCTATTGGTTTTGCAAACAGACATCCCAAACTTGGCCAATATCTTTTCGTGACATAACCTCGCTGAGACAAGAACAACTTCTTCTGACTTCTATCTCTCCAGATCTCCATCCCCAAGATTTTCTTGGCAGCACCCAAATCCTTCATTTCAAATTCAGCACTGAGAAGGTTCTTCAGATTTTGAACATCAGACTTCCTTGTCAGCAGCCTATCAAAGATGTCATCCACATACAGACAAGATAGATATATGATCCATCTTTCACAGATCAGTAGTAAGCACAACATGATCATATGGACTTGTTATAACCTCGCCAAGCATGAAAATCACAAACCTTTTATACCATCGCCTTGGAGCTTGCTTCAAACCATACAATGATTTCTTCAACTTGCAAACATAGTTTTCTTTGCCAGGAACTTGAAAACCCCCTCAGCCGTGTGGTCATGTATATCTCTTATCCACCTCACCATGTGTAAAAGGTTTCACATCTAATTGCTCAAGTTCCAGATCTCTTTGTGCCACCATTGCTAGTAACACCCGATTGAAGTGTGTCGACCACTTTGGTGAAAATATTTCATCAAAGTCAACCCTTCCTTTTGATGAATCCTCTTGCAACCAAACGTGCCTTATACCCGACCCTTCTCGCTTTGTTATTCCTTCCTTTTTCTTGAAGATCCATTTACAAGTCACAACCCCTTGTCGTAGAGGGTCGCTTGACCAATTCCCAAGTCCGATTCTTCAATAATGACTCCATTTCATCTCCCATGGTCGCATGCCACCGAGATGCTTCAGACATGTCATCGCTTCCCTCAGTAAGTAGAGGTTTCAAGAACCTCTACTTCTTCAAAGAACTTGGAGTGCATATCCACCAAATCATCATATCCATATCTCTTGGAGGTATCCCAACATTAGATCTTCTAGGCTCACGGCGCCTAGACTCACTGATCAATGTTTGTATGACGCCTCACGAGGTCTCAAGCAGACCGCTTGGATCGATTCTCGGTTCATTATCCGGATCGATATAGTGTTGATTTGAATCCACCGATTGTTGCATATCAAGAGACTCCACTGAAGCTCCACCTGCTTCTCAACACTATCGATTCAAAGATCGGTTTCGCACTCAGTAGATCTCTCCACCGATGAGTTTAACATAGAATTTTCATCAAACACAACGTCCTGCCGAGGATTACTCCGGACTCTGGCCGATGACCAAATTCTATATCCTTTCACTCCATCACCATACCCCACAAACACTCCGCTTCTTGGCTCTTGGTTCTAACTTCCTTCACTAACATGATAGTAAGTCAGACTCCCAAAAACCCTTAGAATCGAGTAGTCGGCAGGGCTTGCTCGACCACATCTCAAATGGTGTCTTGAGATTGATTCTGTGTGAGGACTCGCGTTGATTAAGTAGCAAGTCGTCTTAACAGCCTTCGCCCAAAATCTCCTTGATAAAAAATTTTGAGAAAGCATACATCTTGCCCTCTCCGGAAGAGTTTGATTCATCCTTTCGCCTACACCATTCTGCGAGGTGTATTCCTTACATGATGATGTCGGCAATACCTCAAGAAGACAAAATGAATCAAAATCCGCCCGGTAATTCTGCACCATTATCCTGCACGAAGCTTCTTGATTTTCTTGCCTAATCGATTCTCCACTCAGGGCCTTCCAACGCTTGAAGTTATTGAATGCATCACTTTTGTTCTTCATCATCACCACCCAAGTCATCCTTGAATAGTCATCTATGAATGACACAAAATATCCGTGACCACCCAATGACTCAACTCTTGATGGACCCCAAAGAGATCGAATGGATATAATCAAGTGTTGCCTTTGTATTGTGCAACCCGCCGAGAACTTACTTCGTGCAATTTCCCAAACACACAATGTTCACAAAAGTCCAGATTCTTGACCTTATATCCCCAAGAAACTCTGGCCAAGAAAGAACTCAGATACCCTTTTCACCCATGTGACCTAGTCTCGTGTGCGTACACAATGAGTCTCTTGAGATCGGTGGCAGCGAGATGCAACAAAGAAGAAGATGCAGATCTGATGAGATCCTTGTAATATATACAAGGTTCCCCTCTTGATGCCTTTGAGGACTACAATCGAATCTTTGAAGACATTCACCGCCCACCTTCACCCTTGAAATTGAACCCCTTGTCATGTCAAGAGATCGAGAGATACCAAATTCTTGGTCATCTGTGGAACATGTCTTACATCTTTCAAAGTGTACAAAATTTACCATCTCTCGCCCTTAACTTTATCGAGCCAATTCCCACAACTTTGCAAACCTTGTTGTTGGCCATATAGATTTGACCACCATCTATCCGCTTCATAAGTAGAAAACCACTCTCTGCTTGGACAAATATGGTAGGATGCTCCAGAATCAAGTATCACACATCATTGTGGTGTGTAGAATCCCCGCAACTAGAACCAGATCCTCATCGATTGCTCAAGAGCCAAAGTCGCTGTTTGTGCTGCAGTGCCTTCCCGCTGCTTTCTTCTTCCTGGACAATTGGACTTCCAATGTCCCCGCTCCTTACTGAAGAATTACAGGACATCGTAGACTTAGGACCTTTGGACCCCGACTTCTTTTTCTTCTTCTCGTCCATATCCTTTTCCACTATTGTCGCTAGCTACTAGCCCAAAGAAATGACCGTCTGCACTACCAGCTGCCTTGTGTCTAAGCTCCCCTGGCATGTAAGCGGCACTCACATCCTCTAAAGCTATCAGATCCTTTCCAACTATGAAAGATCGCACAAAGTTTTCATATGATGCCGGTAATGACACCAGCAGGATTAGGGCTGCATCTTCATCTTCAATTTTAACATCAATATTCCTTAAATCAAGCAATATTGTGTTCAGCTGGTCCAGATGTTCCCTCAGTGGACTTCCTTCATGCATCTTCAAACTGAACAACCTCTGTTTCAACAACAACTTGTTGGTCGTTGACTTGGTCATATACAAAGCTTTCAAGCTTCTTCCACAACTTTGTTTGCGGTGTCTTCCTCAAAGAACCTCGGTGATAACATCATCGATAAGCACAACATGATGGTTGAATGTGCTTTCTTCCAGAGGTGGCATAATCTGGCTGACCTGTATTTGGTTTGTCGATAAAGGATTCCACAAACCTGCTTTGTTTCAACAAGGCACGATCTTGATTTGCCATGCACCAAAATCGCTCTTTCCTCGTAAATTTATCGATTTTTACGTTTCTTCTCGACATCTTTCCTTGCTAAAGATTACAACTTTGTCACAGATCCTAGCACCTGTCAAGGCCTGGTGAAGACGAAGTTGATCGCATGCATTGTTCTCCCTAACCTCTCTCGATACCACTTGTTATAAAACGGATGGAGATAACTTCAGATGCAAGAAACAGAAACAGAAGCAATCAAACATAAACAATCAAAGGAGAAAACATAAACAAGAAGAACACAGATTTTACGTGGAAAACCCTCAGTGGGAGAGGTAAAACCACGGGCGTAAAAGAGATATTTATTATTATGCATCGAATTCTGATTTCAACACACTCGGATAATGAGACAACAATCAGATTTATAGGCACAAATCCCAAACCCTAGCCGCCAGAATCTTTGTCTCGATCCGCCATAAATACCCTTACACGTGTCCTCCTTTTAATGACATCCGTGATAGTTGCTACATAATGTAATTAATGAGATGTGGGACCTGCTGTATTCAAGTACTCGCAGATCGTCACCCCGCCGATAGTCACCCTTTGAAGCCTCGATGAGACTCCACCCTACCGATGCACGTAATTGAATACACTTCTCAGCTGTCCATCACACACCAGTGAGTCTTGATTGGTTCCACCCAGATGCAGAGTTTAAGTCACCTTATCGACAAATTCATTCCTCGGAATGATGTCGTGTTCTTTCTTAACAAGAATGATGCATCCCCTGTCAGATTGTTTCGGGATAAATCAAGAAGGATGTTGTTCAACTTGGTTAAGGATTTCGGAATGGGTCCGCTGAGTTGGTTGTGGGATAAATAAATATCTGGGTTGCTTCCGGCGAAGAGCCCGAACGATTCCGGGATTGTTCCGGTGAGCATGTTCCGGTCTAAATGAAGGAGTATCATTTTGTTTAGCTGGGAAAGTTCAGGAGGAATCGAACCCGTGAAATTATTATGAGACAAATTCAAATAATCAAGGTTCTTGAGCTTTGCAAGAAAAGCTGGGATGGGCCCAGAAACACCGGTCATGCTTATATCAAGATATGTAAGTTTAGTAAGCTTAACAATGGAAGGAGGGATCGTGCCGGTAAGATTGGGGAGGTGATGAAAGGTGAGTGCTTGAAGATACGGTAGGTCACCGATGGCTGCCGGAATATGGCCGGAGACAGGGATTAGGAAGATGCTTAAACTGAATACACGGTAAGGAGGGTTTAGGTAACAATTCACAGAATGTAATTTACAGCAATTTTGGTCAGCATCAATTGGGCGGCTAACTCCAAGTGCTTCATAGATCTCTGATAGAGCTTTTCTGTCATCCGGATGGCATAAGGATTTTTCAACGGAAAGAGAAGACGTCAAATTACAACAGAAGAGCACAGAGAAGATGATGAAGAAGAAGAGAGTGAAAGCTAATGAGTTTTTCATTTTCGGATTCATTTAAAATCAATATTGATGGTGGTTTATTTTATATAATGGGAGATTTTTTTATTTACACCCTTCATTTGGAAAAGTTATTGTGTGGTGAAGGAATTTGAGGAGGAAGAGGGAATTTGATAAGGAAGTGATGGGTGAAACGATAAGAACCACACAGTTTAAATACATAATAAAACCGTGTGGTCTGGAGGCTGTCACACGGTGTCTCCGCACCGTATGGAGACACCACACAATAAGTTCCCCTTCATTTGAGGTGAAGTGAAGTTCAATCGATGGAAACCACACAATTTATATGACCGGGTACAAAATTAACCATCACTTCACTATAATTAAACGACGGAAAAATTTATCCAGTGATTACACATTAGGATCAGCTGCTACGCAAGAAGATCTCTGACCACACAATTTCCACACACGGAACACAGTATTCCACTTCGTAAAATCACATGTGCCTGAGATCCCGCCACATGCGCAGCTTCCTACTGTAGAAATCTCACACAAGAGAAACCATAACTTAAATGACCGGATAAAAATTCGATGCAATGACAAAGTCAGGTGGGTCAATGGACTGTTTTTGTGGATAAGATATTCTAATAAGTTGAATTCGATTATATAAAGTGTTATAAATATACTCGTATTATATGGATGTCATTAGATATAATATCTACTTCTCTGTGTGAAATACTAAGTCATGGTAGTTTTTACCAACCAATAAATGAAATTCTCGATTAAATACGACAAAATGGATAAATAGCAACGTAAATATATGATGTAATCGACGGATATATTAACGCCATGAAACCGCGTGTAATATATCGTATCTTTATTGAACGATGCCACAATTAGATAATATCAAAAAGGAGATAAGCTTGGCCGACCTTTTCCAGCCGCAATCTTTTAAGTCGGTATCATTTGCTGTATTTATATACTTGTCTATCTATTGAAGAAATAAGAAGAAGAATAGAAACCTCCACTTGCAGTATCTTTCTTTGTTTTCCTCTTTGCTTTTATTGTGAGTACTACGTACTCTCCTTTCTTTTCCTTAGCTTTGATATTATCATAGTTATTTTATAACACGTTATCAGCACGAGTCTCTACCGTTTGAGCTGTGTGATACAATCTCTCTTTTCCAATAAGCCTTGGCTACCGTTTGAGACGGTTTCGAGATCGAAAAGATGGAGCTTGGTTATTCAATTATGGAGACGGAGGTGTCTAAACCGGCTTCCGATTGCAGAGTAGATCGGAAGGTCGGTGATGCTCACAGAGAATCAATATTGCAAATACAAGGTGCGGTGGTGACCGGAGCCAAATAAGGAATGGAGATGGTTTTGAGGAGTAGCAAAGGCTCTGAGCTGGTGATGTTCAAAGCATATTTTCAGTTTATTCCAAGGATTTCCGGGCAGCTGATGGAATCGGTTCACCTATATAAGTGTGGCTGATGAAATATATATTCATCTTGGACTTCTATTATTTATCATCGATTGATCAATTGACGGTTATATTCAATCGACGGTGATCGATTATTCGGGATTTCTATATTAATACACACCTGGATAATCTATGGATCCATCTTATACAATATATGGATATCTATTATTGACCGACGATGTCAATAATTTATAATGGTGATATATTCTATACCTGAGGTAAACTATGGAGGTAAAAGTTTGTTTATTCAATTTATGTATTATGATCAATATATCATACGGTGATATTATTATATATTGAAATATATAAATTATTGGTAAAAACAATGATGCAATACCATTCCTCGGAGTGAATGTGTATAAACGGGTTAAATGCTTCAAATTATATGATCCGACCTATCTTAGCTGCAAAGAGCAAAGACATTACGTCTCAAAAATGTCTCAAGCCTTTTAGATAAGATTATGAAAATGTAGTAACACATAATTAGAATGTCCATCTTGTAGTAACATTACTTTATTACCACACATAAGTTTTGTAGTTAATTTTGTCCAAATTTGTTTAGTATGCATTTGTAGCTATTTACATTTAGTATTCGCCTCCGAATGAAGACATCTGGAGTTAATCACATGTTTATAGTAGTAACACACATCCATCTTGAGACATACTACACATATTCATATGTCCAAATTTGTTAGTATGCATTTGTAGCACATTTAGAATTAATAGAAGATTTCATCCTTAATCGTTTTACAACTTTGAGGACATACAGCCATATTCAGTAACACGAGTCCACTATGCAAACAGATTTCCCACGATGGTTACTCAACACCACGTAGTAACACCACTATGCAAACACCCTCAAACATAGTAACACATAATGTACACAAAAACCTGACATTAAACCTAAACACAAAACCCTTAGCAACCCTAAACCTAAACCCTAACTCCAGACAAACCTTTAAACCCCTAAACCACTAACCTTTACAAGCTTTGAACCCCAAACCCTAAACATGAACCTCCTGAGCAAGACGAACCCCAAATCTTAAAACTTGAACCCTAACCTAGCATTTAAGGTTCGAGTTTGAGGATGAGTTTAGGTTCATGTTTGTTTAAGTGTTTAGGAGTTTAGATTTAAAGTTTAGGAGTTGATTTTGTAGTTGAGTTTAGGGTTAGGTTCAGGGTTTAGGTTCAAAGTTAGGTTAGGAGTTCATGTTTAGGGTTAGTTTAAGGTTTAGTGGTTCTGGGTTTAGGGTTCATGTTTAGGGTTCAGTGGTTTAGGTTTAGTGTTTAGGGTTGGCAGGGTTTGGGTTTAGAGTTTCAGGTTTTGGGTTCAGGTTTAGGGTTTAGGGTTTGGGTTTGAGTTTGAGTTAGGGTTTAAGGTTGAGGTTCAAGGTCAGGAGTTGAGTTTAGGGTTCATGTTTAGGGTTCAAGAGTTACGTTTAAGGGTTAGGGGTTCATGTTTAGGGTTCGGGGTTTAGGGTGAGTTCGAGTTTAGGTTAAGGTTTAGGGTTAAGGTTTATGATTTTGGGTTCAGGTTTACGGTTAAGGGTTGAGTTTAGTGTCTGTGGTTTGGGGTTTAGGGTTCAGGTTTAAGGTTTAGGGTTCATGTTTAGGGTTCGGGGTTTAGGGCTTAGGGTCCATGTTTATGGTTTATATATAGATCCGCGTTTAGAACAAAGTGAATGTGATTAAATTATATATTTAATGTGTCGGTTGACACAAATCCATTCCTAGAAGTGAATGAGATGAAATGAAATATTCGCAGGTGTCAATTGAGAAATTACCAAAAGGAGTCCATTCCTAGAAGTGAATAGACAACCTAATGAAATATATTAGTTATATCAGATTTTATAAGTTCATTCCCAAAAGTGAAAGTGGCTAAATCATATATTGAAGATATATTGAAGATAATGTGACCAAATTATATTAAAGATACATCAAACTATACTGATTTCATTCCTAAGGAAGTGAATTTGAGTAAATTAATATTTATGTTGTGAATGTGACGTACGTATCGATTACGTATCTATCCTCAGAGTGGATGTGACTAAAAAGTCGAAATTTATGATATGTCATACTATACATGTCCGTTCCTAGAAGTGGACGTGGACAATTAAATATTCTAGATGTGTTGAGATACACAAGTCAGTTCCCTGAAGTGAACGTGAATCTAGATAATGTATACCGTTATTTAAATATGTATCGAATCACGTCAGTCATTTCCCTGTAGTGAACATGACATAGATAAGACTGTGATTTTAAAATCGTCATAATAAATATCACCAGAAGTGAGTTGATGACGCTTAGGGAAAACGATACATCAGTAGAACCCGGTATACTACGAGTTCGTTTTTATATTTTATTATATATTAGATATGTACATGTATATTTATTTATGCATTTATTTATTTATGTATTTACTTTTGTATCTCTTAGATTGAGTCCTGAAGACTAAGTCTAATATAAAAGATCATTTTGTCTTGCAGACAACTTTGATTAGAAGATTTGATCACCTGAAGATGATTATTCATTTAAAGGTATATTGTGATGGACCAGAAGCTCATCGGAAGCACTTGTATGCTCGAAAAAGTGAATATGAAATTCACAGAAATAAATACGGATTCGAAGTCCATATGAAATGGAATGATGTTCCAATGAATGGCCTGAAGTCTAAAGATGAGAAAATTCAGTAAGAACATCATGACACTTCTTTAATCCTCGTAAAAGGATTGTATTTATCGTTGCGATAATATGCTCCTGTAGTAGCGATATTGAAAGAAGTGGTTTATGTTCAACAAAATGATTATCACAGAATGATCATGAAACACGATCTATTTGGTTTAGACCATTCCCTGAAGTGAATGTCACTAGATTCATGATATAAAAGGATCAAAGAGTACTTTGATCAGTAGTATTAGTAGTATAAATTACTTATGCCTTTTATTTATAATAGGATATACATAGCATGCGAGTAGTTATTTTACCTTTGTTATTCAATTTAGTTCATAAGCGTGTCTGCATTCATAGACAAAACCATGGTTAATATATCCCTGATAGATATCACAAACGTTTGTCTCCTTGGAGGGGAAGATTTGTCCACCAGAAGTGAAACAAAACGATATTAAATTCCAGAAGAATAATGAAAATTGATTTTCACGAAGTGGCATTGAAATGTTACTAGTCGCGCATTTGTCGTGACAATGCTAAATATCCGGATGAGAATAATGAAGCTTCAAAATCGTAGTAAAGGCAATGTCATGACACATATACTATATGTTACGGTCATCCGAAGATGATCTAGATATGATAAATTTTGTTTATCATTTTTCACGCCTCAAACGCTTGAAGAAGTTGTGCGGATATATCCACGATGTGGATATTAAATTGAGACATCGGAAGAATTAAAAGATGTAAATCTCTCAAGAGAATATAGTTCTTTACGATTGAGTCGATATCTCGTAATGTTTGTTGATACTCATATAAATGGATACACATTGACATGTAGATCCCACATGTAGGGATATCACATCGAAATCTTTGAATCCCACAAAGGGTTATTGTAAACTTACGTAGATATGACTTATAATGAAATGTTTTCCGAGATTTAGGGAGGAAAGTAAACTTGAAGTTTATAAATCTCGTGGAAGAACATTGTATTAATGCACATTTTATCACCGGATGCATTTAATTACTCTTGAAGAGTGAGTAGCTGTAAATGTTTTTGGTTGGATTAAATGTCGCAAAAAAAGGTTTATCCCTGAAGGAAAAGTCCCAGTAGGACATGGGAAGGAAAAGTCCCGGTAGGACATGAGATGATACGTATCGAATTAATGAATATAATGCTATAAGCGTTAAAGACCAATTGGCTCGATAATTAAAATTCTCTCAAAGAGGTTATGACTATATTATTTATGAGAACTCCGGAAGAGAAAGTATATGCTCGAGCATAAAATAATATAGTCTATGAAGCTCCGGAAGAGCAATGAAATACTCCCGATGAGTAATGTAATCATAAACCCTTGAGGAGGTCAATGCTAGAAAATGTGAACCAGTGTTGATAAATAATATGTGTGGAACAAATTATATGCAGTTGTCATACATACATGAGGGGGAGAAATGAACCTGGAGTTCATTCCCTCGTGTTGTTTTCTTGTGAACCCCCGAAGAAAATGTAATGATTCCCGAAGAATCTGAAATTGTATATTGTTATATTGTTAATTATGTTCAACGCTTGGAGCGTGAGAAACATATTAGTTTCAACATATATAAATCTCATAGTGTTGAGATAATGAATTAATGTTATCATCATTTAAATAATGAGATACGATAATGAATACAAACACTTGGTTTATGAACGAGATTCATAAAAGAGGCAAACATGTTTAGAAATGTTGAAACCGCCTGAAGCGAATATAGTGAGGCAAGCATGTTTCGAAATATCGTAATCGCCTGAAGTGAATATAGTGCCTGAAGCACACAAGACGCTAGAAGCGTGCCAGAAACACATACGACGCTAGAAGCGTGCCTGAAGCATATAAGACGCTAAAAGCGTGCCTGAAGCTTATAAGACGCTGGAAGCATTAAATGCCTAAAGCATACAAAGTGTGTGAAATGCACAATATATGTTGCATAAGGTACCCCATAAGGGAATAGGTAGTTTTGATCTGAGAAAGTTTGGATTTGTAATTAAGCTCCAGTAGAGTTACAAAGATGATAAAGTATGAGTATTTGACTTATACTATTAAGATCCAATACTTGCACATGCAAGATGTCATTTGGCCCTGAAGACCAATGATTGTACTCTTTTTTTCCTTTAATGTGCTTTTCCCAATCTGGGTTTTCTTAGTTAAAGGTTTTTAACGAGGCGGCAATAACAGACAAAGAGCATATATGTCATGAATCTTTTTCCCTTGGCTGGATTTTTTCCCACTGGGTTTTTCCAAGCAAGGTTTTTGGTACATGCCATATATGTTATACAAATCAGATCAAACGGAAAGCAAGTCGAGGACTTGTTGGTTACACAAATGATCGATGTTTATCGAACACCCCACCAAAGGCAAGGCCTCGAATTGGTTGCTCTTCACTGTGGTGGTACATCGATTTCATGGTATTTGGACTTAGCAAGCTTTGGTCTCTACATCCTCATATCATGGCGAAATGATAGCTATTTATAAAGCTATCCAAGAATGTGTTCTGTTCAGATCATTGGCACATTAGATCGACGAAACTTGTGGTTTATTCATCGAGAAAGAAAAGCTGACTTGATTATACGAAGACAATGCATCGTGTATTGCTTAGTTAAGTGGAGGTTATATAAAAGCGATCGGACAATACACACACATGATTTCGTAAGAAATACAAGATTGATATTCAACAAAAGCAGATCAAACGACAATCTCAAGATTTGATCACTCAAGTATTGACTATCGCTATGTTCGAGAGTTTGATTAAGAAGATCGGGATGCACCAACTTGAAGACCGCGAGAGATGTTCAAATCGGGGGAGTAAAACACGAATGAAGGTCAGTCTTTTTTTCCTTCATTATGAGTTTTTCCCACGAGTTTTTTTTTTCTTTCATAATGAAGGTTTTAACGGCGCAGATTCTTTGTGGATGGACATCCATGAAGTGTTATAAATATACTCGTATTATGTGGACGTCCATTAGATATAATATCTACTCCTTCTGTGTGAAATACTGCCTCAGCAATTAGTTTACCTAATAAATAAGTCTCGACGCAAATACGACAAAATGGATAAATAGAAACGTAAATATATGATGTAATCGAAGGATGTATTAACGCCATGAAATCGCGTGTAATATATCGTGTCTTTATTGAACGGTGCCACGATTAGATAATATAAAAAAGGAGATAAGCTTGGCCGACCTTTTCCAGCCGCAATCTTTTAAGTCGGTATCATTTGCTGTATTTATATACTTGTCTATCTATTGAAGAAATAAGAAGAAGAATAGAAACCTCCACTTGCAGTATCTTTCGTTGTTTTCCTCTTTGCTTTTATTGTGAGTACTACGTACTCTCCTTTCTTTTCCTTAGCTTTGATATTATCATAATTATTTTATAACATAAAGGTAATTTTTCTGTAGTTTTTATTTATTCTGCCAAATGAGCTGCCCCCTTCAGTCTTTTATTTTGGTTCGTCATTTTTTCTATCTATGATACAACCGTTGTAATATTTGTATAAAATGATATTTCTCATACTCTTATTTTTAATCTCTTTCAAGAAAATACATACACTTTATAAAATAAAATAAAAAAGAGTTTCAATTTCTACATTAATCTTCTGCAAATGTACTAACATCAGGATCTGTGTCAGCATATAGAAAGATACTGTGACAAAAACGTAATAAGGACTTGTATCTATCTGCTAGGGGTTTTGCTTGGAAATTCTTACCTGGAATTTACTAATGTGCTAAACTCCTCAGGATGACAAAAAATATCTTCAGCCAACTGTAAGTAAGGAAATTGATGAAACTCCTGGTTGTTGCCTAGACTTCTTTCCGTTCACTTTCTTCCCTCTGTGATATGATTTGGCTCATGGTTAAGTATCAATTACAAGGAAGTTGATGAAACTCCTAATTAAGTATCAATTACAATAGTAGTCTGCTCCTGACTTGAGAGTAGATAACACCCATGGTCACCAGTGAAGGGGTCATAAATGGGAAGTTGATGTATTAATAGGATATTAACTTTACCGATTTTCCTGCATTTTGTTTCGAATATTCCCTCTGTTCACTCTGTTTACTGTCTAGGTTTCAGTTAAGTCACTCTCAATTGGTAAAGTTGCATTGGAAGAACAGTTTTTGTTCAGACACGTCGAACCGAGGGACTATCGGGTTTATCACTGTGTGGTTCGACGTGGATACAGTAACAAGATTGATGAACCTCAAGTGTTTGAGGCTCATTTGCTGGAGAAACTGAAAGAAAAAATCATGAATGAAAATGTGTTGATTTTGTAAGTATCCAATTTATTTGTCTGAATTTACCCACAAGAATTTCTGCCCACTATTCACTAACATATGTTTCCCTTACTTAGAGGTATGCTTGTTAGTAAGGACCAGGAAAGGAGTTGGGTGAATTTTAAGTATGAAAACTTGGCCTTTTTCTGCTTCTATTGTGTGGAATAGTGGGACATGGATCTAGATCATGCTACAACAGGGGACTAGACTTAAAAATGTTCTTCAAACAAGGGCAGAAGTCAAAGAAGAAAGACCAGCACAAGCAACTACTAGATGCTCAATTTTTAATATTATAAACATGGTAAAATAGATCCAGATACAATTCATCTTAAATAAAGATTCAGTAAAACTAAAAAAAAAAGTAGATATATTTTTGGATTTGTAATAAGATGATAGCAGAAGTATATATATATCTTCATGTACCATATATAGGCCTCTAAACATGTTCCTCTGCTTTGCCCTTCACAATATCCCAACAAAAGAAAGCAGCCTATTGACAGAAAAAAAAAACATACTAATCAGACATGATCACATGAGCCAAAATAAAATTAAAAAAAAAAAAAAAAAGAGACATGAGAAATCATATTATAAGCAAACCATGAGATCCATCAGTTATAAGGCTATTCAGTCTGAGAATAAAACAAGGCTTTCAAAGACATTGGTAGCCCCATAGAAGTAGTCATCTATGTTTCTAATGTACAGTGCCACTTTCTCCATCACACACGAATTATTGTTATCGAGGTCAATCGCAACCAGATACTTCTCCGGAAATCCCCAGTTCATTATAAGCCTTCCGCGACTACTAAATCCTAAGCATTTTTTAATACTAAACTCTGCACATTGATACTTGAATTCTTTCCAATAGACCTCTCCATCGGATTTCTTTTCCAATACTAAGAGACAGATCCTCATTGCACTATTCGGGCCGAAAGTATGCAATACAACCGCAACAGAATCATTCTTTGCCGCTACAATACAACGATCCCATGAAAGATTAAGCTCGTGGTAAGTTCCAGGAAGTTTTATCTTGCTAAATACTTCATCTTTCAGGTGAAAGCATAGTAGGTAATCAATTCGACTTCGACCTACACGATCCTCCACATGCCAATACAAGCACCCATGTGCAAAAACCGGAATATCATAAGAAGTTGGTATTGAAATTTTAATTGAAACGTTTACACGCTTCCAATTCCTGCTCTTTACACTATAGATCTCAACTTTAGGAGTGAAAAGACCACGTCGATTAGCATCAGCATGTCGAATAATAATCCTAACCACTTTATAATCATCCTCGACCTCAGAATAGCCAAAACCGACTCTTATGTCCACGGTTTTGCTATCAGTTATCTCCCCAATCAGATCCACACAAGTTGAAGAGTCTACAGCCAACTTCCTGAACTTGTTAATGAATGGATTAAGTAAATAAATATCACGTCCCTCGTACTTTACAGAATGGTCCGTTAAACAAATCAATCCATTACAAGAACCAATGAGTTTATGTGATCCAGATCGGGTTTTAAAAGGAAGACTGAAATCTGGATGACGGATTAAACAACGGCCATCATCGGAGAAGACATTGACCTGAGAGAAAATAGTATGAACAAGGACGATATAATAGTTGGTAGCAGGGTCCGAAACAGCGCGGGAGAGGTGGGCTGAGATTAAAGAAGGGGTTTTGATGATGAAATACCATTTCTTGCTGACACAAGTTGATAGTGCTAGAGTTTTTATAGGAAGTCTTGAGAGGATGTTGACAACCAATTTATTCGGGAGATCATCAATGGAGGTGTTACTCCTATTGAGAGAAACAATCTTCTCAAAAGACAACAAACACGACGAGTCTGAGAATAAAACAAGGCTTTCAAAGACATTGGTAGCCCCATAGAAGTAGTCATCTATGTTTCTAATGTACAGTGCCACTTTCTCCATCACACACGAATTATCGTTATCGAGGTCAATCGCAACCAGATACTTCTCAGGAAATCCCCAGTTCATTATAAGCCTTCCACGGCTACTAAATCCTAAGCACTTTTCAATACTAAACTCTGCACATTGATACTTGAATTCTTTCCAATTGACCTCTCCATCGGATTTCTTTTCCAATACTAAAAGACAGATCGTCATTGAACTATTCGGGCCGATTGTATGCAATACAACCGCAACAGAATCATTCTTTGCTGCTACAATACATTTATCCCATGAAAGATTAAGCTCGTGGTAAGTTCCAGGAAGTTTTATCTTGCTAAATACTTCATCTTTCAGGTGAAAGCATAGTAGGTAATCATCCATTCGACTTCGACCTACCCAATCCTCCACATGCCAATACAAGCACCCATGTGCGAAAACCGGAATATTATAAGAAGTTGGTTTTGAAATTTTAATTGAAACGTTTACACGCTTCCAATTCCTGCTCTTTACACTATAGATCTCAACTTTAGGAGTGATTAGACCACGTCGATTAGCATCAGCATGTCGAATAATAATCCTAACCACTTTATGATCATCTTCAACCTCAGAATAGCCAAAACCGACTCTTATGTCGACGGTTTTGCTATTAATTATCTCCCCAATCAGATCCACATAGGTTGAAGAGTCTACAGACAACTTCCTGTACTTGTTAATGAATGGATTAAGTAAATAAATATCACGTCCCTCATACTTTTCAGAATGGTCCGTTAAACAAATCAATCCATTACAAGCACCGATGAGTTTATGTGATCCAGATCGGGTTTCAAAAGGAAGATTGAGATCTGGATGACGGATTAAACGACGTTGGGCATGATCGGAGAAGACATTGACCTGAGAGAAAATAGTATGAACGAGGATGATATAATAGTTGGTAGCAGGATCCGAAGCAGCGCGGGAGAGGTGAGCTGAGATTAAAGAAGGGGTTTTGATGATGAAATACCATTTCTTGCTGACACAAGTTGATAGTACTAGAGTTTTTACAGGAAGCCTTGAGAGGATGTTGACCACCAATTCATTCGGGAGATCATCAATGGAGGTGTTACTCCTATTGAGAGAAACAATCTTCTCAAAAGACAACAAACACGAGCCCATCTCCATCCCCTGATATTCTTTCTTAGATTACACAGATGAATAAAATATTATTGTTTTTTTTTTTTTTAGTAGGTAAGAAGTAAGAGGAACTGGTTGGATTTTAAAGTTAGATAATTACCCATTTATATAGGGTTTAAGGAAATAGTACTAGTAGTAGGGGTTATTCTGACGTGCGGCGGCTGCAATGCGGACATACACACGTGGCAACATCTGGACCACACAGTTTTATCCTAGGTAGGGAATATTCTATTCAAGATGAAACTGTGTGGTCCAGATATTGCCACGTGTGTCTGTCCGCATTGCAGCCGCCGCACATCAGAATAACCCCTAGTAGTAGATGCTTGGAATTTAAACTTCCTATAAGTGAAATTTTAAAATACAACCGTTGTAGGAAGGTTTTACCAAGTGTCATACATTACAACAATTTATTTCTAACCTCTCATACACGATAAAAGTGTATTATGTGAAAGAGAATAAAAATGAGAGACTCTAATGTATGTCACTTGGTATAACCTTCCTATAACCGTTGCACCATAAAATCTCTCCTTCCTATAAACCATTTGATGTTTCAATAGTACAGTATTTCACTAAATACACAAAAAGTGAATGTAGACGACAATTTAGGAAAATCCATATTACAAGTGAGTAATGCATATTCCACATAAAATTCATTATACTTGTACAATTCTATAAAATAATACATCATACTTACATATTTGCATAGAAAATCCACGATGCACGTTTCCACGTAAAATACATAATACTTGCATATTACCACATACAATCCACGATATTTGCACATTACCACATAAAATGCATGATACTTACACTTTTTCATGCAAAATACACGATAGTTGCACATTTCCATGCAAAATACACAATACTTGCACATTTCCACACAAAATACACGATACCTGCACATATCCACTCAAATACACGATACTTGCACATATCCATAGAAAATCCTCGATACTTGCACACTTCCACACCAAATTCACGATACTTGCACATTCCACACAAAATCCATGATACTTGCACAATTTCGTACAAAATCCACCATATTTGCACATTTCTTTTGAAAATCCATTATACAAGCACATTTCCACGCAAAATACACTATAGTTGCACATTACAACATAAAATCCACGACACTTGCATATTTCAACTCAAAATACTTGATACTTGTATATTTCCACGCAAAATAGACGATACTTGCACATTTCCATACAAAAACCTTGATACTAACACTTTTCCACACCAAATATACGATAGTTGCACATTCCACAAAAAATCCGTGATACTTACACAATTCCATAAAAAATCCACCATACTAGGAGTATTAGAAAATTCATCCACTACTTTCTTGGTAAAAACAAATTTCTTAACTCGAAAAAGCAGGCCTCGATTAACATCTTCATTCATTCTCAGGATCGGGCGAGAATGACCTCAATGTTAGGGTTTAACCTTTTTTAGAAAATCCACCCACTCAACTGTCAGTCTGTCATACTCATGCTTTTTCGCTTCAGCTATATAGTACTCCTTGTTCGGAGGTTTTGTATGGTGTACACAGACTACGTCATGGATAAAGCGTGTCTTCTTTTAAATCGCGTGGTTTTGATCGTTTTACCCGTCAGATCAGCTCAAATTCCCTCACCACATAATAACTTCACCCTTAAGCTACTAGGCCGGATTTCACGTGGTTTTGTTTTCACGCGCTAGCTTAAAGATGCATAGCCTTTATTCCCTATTTTATTTTATTTTACCTCATAAAATGGAAGAAACAATTGATCTACAAATAAGATGCCAAATTCCGTACAACTACAGCAACCGCACTATTGTTGGTGGACATTTGGATAGCATCTAGCACGGATAAAGCTAGCACAAGACACGGAACCAAAACACATACACATAAAGTACTAATTAAAAATCATGAGGATTTTTTTTTTCCTTTTTTTTTGCCTTTATTCCCTAACAAGTTGTCCATATCGTGTGGATAGAGATGGCCACGGTTAACCGGAACCGGCGGTTGGAACGGGAATCGGCGGTTTGGTCAACCGTCGGTTTGTCGGTTTGATATATTTAGAACCGAAATCGGAACCGGAACCGTCGGTTGGAACCGGATTTTTAGAAACCGGCCGGAACCGGCTATTTTCCTTCAACGTTTTTTTTTTTTTTTTTTTTTTTTTTCCAAACTCCTCAAATTTTTTCCTATAAATACTACACCATTTCATTACAAAATTCCTACACTAATATTTACATCTCAATTCTTAAATCTTCTACTCAATTCTTACATCTTCTACTCATTTCTTTGATTATCAAGTTTGTTTAGTTGTTAAAAACAACAATCAAATTTATTTTACGATACCGAATTTTTGAAGTTGTTCTGATTTAATCGTTACTTCAATTTGGTTTTAGTTATAAGTAAATTTGGTTTTGTATTATATTCAACTAATTTTTTTGCAAGTGTAAAAAAAAATTTAAATTTTATAATCAAATTTACTTTACTAGACCGAAATTTGAAGTTGTTCTGATTTAATCGTTACTTCAATTCGGTTTTAGTTATAAGTAAAATTGGTTAGTTAATTTAATTTTTTTATAACCGTTATATGTAATCTGAAATTTGAAGTTGTTCTGATTTATTTGTATACTTCTTATAGTCTGAATAGATAGTTGGATAATTAATTTTTAATATTTAACAATGTATAATCCACATGCCCCTATAATTACTGATGAGGATGACGGTGGTGTGCCATGGGACGAACATCCTTATGAGACTCGATTACATCATACAATCAATTTATCGAGTACCGTGAAAACTGGATGGGTAGAGCTATTGTTGGTGAACGGAGATTGGCATGGGAAAGTCTACCTTTTGAGATTACGGAATTGGTGGAAAGTGTAGGGTGGTATGGGTTCAATCAACGACCCACCCCGCCATTCTGAGATGAATCGCTCAATCGCTCGTGAGTTCTACGCAATTGTTGCTACAACAGAAATGTAACAAGAGAATTCACATGGCGTGGTGTACGATCCAATTCACACCGCGTTGGATCAACCGGTATTATTTACTTGAAGATATCCTCGTGATGTTGATTTTTTCGCACCGCTCCATTGATTGAAAGATTGCATGCTAACATGGTACGACATTTTGGTGAGACTCACCACCGGGCACCTATGGTTAGAAGGAGCGGTCAACATTACCCGTAGATGGACCCCAAGTCGTTCGGATGGTGATTTTTTGTTTCTTGCCTATCACCTTCACGGTGATCGTAAAAACCACACCGAACCGACCATTGAGATGTACATCATTGCGTATGCTTTTCTTATGAATGAGCTAATAGATGTAGGTCAATACATCGTGGAAAGAATTGGCCAGATAGCTATGGGCCATGCAGGCGATGATTATATTTTCTTTCCATTTCTTATTACCGCGTTTGCCAGAGAATTCAGGGTACCGCAATATGATACGGACAACCTTTCTGGACCCAACAAACCTATTTTATACGAATAAAAGAGTATGATGTAGTTTATTTGTTATTCAAGTTTATTTGTTATTCAATGAACCTATTTTATTTGTTATTCAAGTTTTATGTGTTTTATATAATTTATTTTATAATTTCATAAATCTAAAAATAATTTATTTTATAATCACATTTACATTTTTTAAACTATACTATATAGCATATAGATCATGAGACATGGTACGATATACATGTTCTTATTACTATAAAAACCTTTAAAGCAAACTATAAAAGACTAAAAAATAAACAATAAGAACTACGTTCGCTTTGATTTTTTATATGTGTTTGTCCTCCGACACGATTACATATAAAAAATACGTAGGCAACCGAATTACCGGTACAAGCGTTGAAAAAACAACACAATATTTCTCACCTAATATTTAATAGATCAAAACATTTATAATCAACGTATACTTAAAACCGACTCAAAAAATTTATAAAAAAAACTATAAAATACTTTAAAGAAAACAATAGTAAAAATTACTATAAAAACTTTTACAACAAACTATAAAAGACTACAAAATAAACAATAAGAACTACGTTCGCTTTGATTTGATTTTATATGTGTTGTCATTCGATACGATTACATATAAAAATACGTAGAGCAACCAAATTACAGTCAAGCGTTGAAAAAAGAACACAATTTTTTAAAATAACATTATTTACATATAAATAAAATAACACAATATTAATATAATTTTTAAAACCGAATAGAAAACTATTTAAAAATATATATATTACTCTCGCTTTAGTAATTATAATGAAAAGAATAATAATTTGTTATTATAGTGAAAATAATAAGTATTATGTGAAAATGAAAATAAATTTAATTTAAAAACCGTAGCCGGAACCGTGATCTGAACCAGGAGCAATCCGGGGTAAACCGGAACCGGCCCAAACCGGCAAACCGGTGGTTTTGAACAGTAAACCGACGGTTTTCCAAACCTGCTAATTCATCAAACCGCTTGTCATTAAACCAGCAGTAAACCTAAGATTATTTAAAACCGGCGGTTCCGGTTCCACCATTTGGCCGGGTCTACGTGTGGATAGTAAAATTTGCAGGAAATTTGGCAAAAATAAAGGCTTAAACTATAACAGTAAAGAAGAAAACAAAAAGTAGACTAAAAAGAAATGTGTCAAAAAAAGATAGGCCAGTCTCTTTTTTTTTTTTCTTTTTTTTTTTTTTTTTTTTTTTTTTTTTTACCACTTTGGACGAAAGCTTGCCCTAAAGGCCTTATTCAAAAAAAGATAGGCCAGTCTCTTTAAAGGTTCCAAAATAACCTTATCTAAGCATAAAGTGCCATGGAAAATTACCATATAATTTCCTACAATTTTGTTTATATCCTAAACTAAACATTAAGTGTACTAGTATTTCCACCATATTCAACGGATGAGTTTGTAAAATCACACTAATTGAAAAATTGAGTTAATGTTTTCACATTTGATTGATAATAGAAAGGCTAAAATTTCTTAGATAGGATTAATGTCGGGCATTTAAAACACACAAAATATCATTGATTATAAGAACAAAATAATACTTATTTCGACAAAATTGACCTTGTCGCTTTAAACAATTTCTTTTTTCAGTTCCAACAACAACAACAAAAAGACAAACAAACGGCCTACACGACTCAGTTAGTCCATGTCCCGGTAGCTAATGGTCGGTTCTAGGCGGACTGAGACGAGTGCCCCCGATCTCAGTAATTGTTACTGTCAGCAAAGTGACTTAAACTCTACATCTGGTAGAACTAATCTGGTAGTCAGCAGAGTGATGGTCTGAGAAGTGTATCAAAGTCCGTGAAAGTCGGTGGGAAGTCGGTGAGTTTTTCGTGTCGCCCGACTTGAGGGGTCTCATTGATGTTTTGGATGCAACTGAGTTCTACAACCGTGGAATGATCAGCTGAGTTACGTTAGCAGAAGGACACAACATCTGGGCATTTATGGCAATCCGACAAAGATTCTTGGTGGTCAGGGTTTAGGGATCTGTGCCTATAAATATCAACTGTATTGATCATTGTAGTGTGTGTAATCCGTCTGAAATTCAGTGCATACTAAAATATATCTTTCTGTCCGTGGAGTAGTCGGCACAACGCCGGAAACCACGTTAAATCATGTGTTCTTCTTGTTTCTGTTATTTCTGTTGATTATTACTGTTGAATTTCTTCTTTTAATTATCTATCTTGCATCTGGATTCTCTATCCTGTTATAACAAACTGGTATCGGAGCGTAGGTTTCTAGGAATCATCTGTACGGACAACCTTTATCTTCACCAAGACCTTCACCGGTGCTAGGACTCTGTGATAACAGTTGTGATGTTTGGCAAGAAAGATGTTTGCAGTTAACGTAAAAATCGATAAATTTACAGGAAGAAACAGTTTTAGTCTGTGGCAAATCAAGATGCGGGCCTTGTTAAAACAACAAGGGTTATGGACTCATTTATCTGGTAAAGGAGATGCTAGTTGATAACGCTCTAAATGCACCATTAATTTAACCTTTATTTACCCCGAATTCTGCTCTAGTGAATGTAGATAAGCCTATTAGTATGAAGGAATATATGTTAAACGCCGAGTGCATGTTCCTAAGTTCGTAATTCTGCACCTGTGTCATTATTCCGAATATTTGATACTGTTTTGCCTTGTTTTATGTATTTTACAGGATGTAGCAAATCTGGAGCACTTAAGGACGGATCTGGATAAAAGGAAGAATGTTGGGCCAAGTGAATGAAGTCCAAGAAGAGATCTGCCAGAGAAAAGAGGATAAGTCAGGCCCGGTTTACCGTGGGCTAGGCCCAATAAACCGAAGGTCTTGGGGAGCAAGAAATCAATTCTGCCGCATTTATTAAGTCGGTTAGGGTTTCTGTGAGTCATAAGTCGGCCAATGTATCTATATAAGGCCGCATAAACTGATTATTACATAGGTCTTCAATTATGTTACAAAAATGATTATTTCATTATACAATATTGATGCAATAAAGCTCATTTAAGATTTTGGAGTTTATTTTCTGGTTTCCTTCCATTCCTTGCCATCTCTAGCTTGAATGGATCGAGCTAGATCTCCATCGTTGAATGTATGAAACTTTGATCGTTCTTTTATGTCTTTAATATGGTAGACCTGCTTGTATTTACGTGCTTTAGTCCACTTTACACGTCATAATTAGATTGGAGGAAGAGCTTCTTAAAGAAATTCCAATCCAAGAACTCAGAAAAACTGCAGCAAAACTTGATCCTTTTCTACAGAAACCTATGTGATCAATCCATAATTAGATTAGGTATGATCACATGCTTCTATAACGACAAAACTATGAATTTTAGTGTTTATATCCAATAAACTCGAGCAAGAACGCCCCTAGGGCTGAAAACATACCTTAAGAAAGCTCCAACTTTCTGGTGCTGAATCTACGCCCTTCTCACGACGATTCCAACGCTCTACTCGAATCTGAAAACGGTTGAGATTCGACTTAGCAACTGATATAAAATCTCTCAGCCCTAATTCTTGCTCTCACACGCAGGAAAAAAAATTAGGAGGTGGAAAATCTGATTCAAAAGGTTGGGAAACTGATTGGGTTTATTTTTTCTTAAATAGGAAAAATCCCAATAATTACCTAATCCCTTGTTTTTCCTTAATTACCCTTTTTCCTTAAAATCAGATTTCCTTAAAATATATACATATATCTCGAAAATATATACATAAATATCTTATAAAACTTAACTCCAACAAAAGAAGTTAGAATAATAATATTTCGTTTTCGCAAAATGACTCACGTCTGCCATTTCCCGAAAATCGGAATATTACAGTTCCTCCTTGAACACCAGTGGCCGGCACTGACATTCACGTTATAAAAGTGGCACAACTTAAGGACGTTGCCCATGGTGTTCTCCTTCAACACCAACGCCGATTGATGTCGGTGTCACTGACGTTGGTATTCAAGGAGGAACACCAGTGAGAATGACGTTTTGTTCAACAGAAAAAATATTCAATAAATGGATGCCAAAAGTAATTTGATATGTGCCAATAGAATCCATCTAATAATAATAATAACAACAACAACAACAACAACAACAACAACAACTTCGATGTTCGGAGTGCAATCAGACAGCGCCAATAGAAGTTTCCCAAATAAAGATGCACTTTATCCTTACTCGGCATAATATGAAATACTTATGGTAGAACGGGTCATTCTGATCTTTCACAATAAATCGTAGAAGTAGAGGTACATTATCGTTGAAATATTTCCACTTTGTCGAAAAAGATAAAGTGAAGATGGGAAGTTCTTACATGGTCACTTCATTCGTGTAGAGTGAAAGTATGTTTCAATATGGAACATCCAGCTTTAATACAGAATGAAACTGTGTGATTCAAGTTGAATCATCCCAACACGAATGGAGTGACCATGTAAGAATTTCCCGTGAATATTATAAATAACTAAGGTTCCGTTTGTTTTGGGTTGAGGTTTATTTTGGAGGTTTTTTATATGATAGTGAATAATAAAATATAATAAAGATGATTGAAGTAATGATTAGAAATTTAAAATGTTTTTTTAAAATTTGTGTAGATAAAGAAATGATTGATGAGATAAATTAGATAAAGTAAATTATGAAAGATAATTTAATAAAATAAATAAAATAATGATAAAAAAATGTAGATAAAGTAAATTATGAAAGATAATTTAATATTTTTTTATTTAAAAAAATGAAATAATGATTTATGAGAGAATTGTAAAAAATGATTGATGAAGTGATATAAAAAAACTCCAAAAAAACTTCTACTTAAAAATAAAAAAAACCGCAAGCATAAGCATTCGTGGCCGCACAGAAGGGTAGTAATTATCGTTTTATATGCATTTCTCACTTTCTTGGTAAGTTAATCCATCTTTTCATTTCTTTAAAAATTTGGGTATCCTTGTTGGTAGTGTTATAGTTTTTAATAGTTTTAGATTCATGTTTTTCTAAGTGATTCTTCGTTTCATGTCTTTTTCTGTATCCATATCGCGATTTTTTTTTTCGGAAACGAAAGGAGGGGGCGGGGATCGAACCCTGGACCTCTCATCACTGTAGCGCCGCGTAGACTTCGATCATCATCGCTGTGAGTATGAGCCGCAGCTCATACGCGATTGGAATCCGTCATATGTACGTGACATATGAAAATTTTAGCTTTGTGGTTTGAGTCGTCAGAGATAATTAAAGAGAGTCTATTATTGTAACTCACGTATATATGGTATGGTTTTAATAGAACGATGAAAGAAAAAGGAAAAAAAAAAAATATATGATGACAGGGGATCGAGATCCCCAACGGTGCACCTTGCACAGCTCCCCCGACAGTGTATTAAAACGGTGTCGTTTCGAAACGACGCCGTCTTGACTGTTTTTTTTTTTTAAATTTTTTATTTTACATCGCATCGAGACGGCATCGTTTCGTATCGAACGACACCGTTTTGATGCACCGTCAGGGGAGCTGTGCATGTGCAAGGTGCATAGTTGGGGATCGAGATCCACATGACAGGTACACTTAAAGTTTCCCTTCCAAAGGTAATTATTAGGACACGTGAAAGCAATTTATTTAAGGCAGTCATCGGATATTTATTCAACACGTATAAGTTGATCACACCATGCTATAGCTAGTAAAAGAGCCTGTCTTCCTTGAAGTGATCAGGTACATGGAGGCAATGGAGCTCCACATAAACATCTATTGTGGAGATAAGAATATACATCAAATCCCTGAAGGCTTCCACCTTGTGGTATCTCACCACACAGTCTGTTGTAACTCACATTAAAATGGTCCATGTTCTCCACTTGTGTCAATTGCTCTGGGATGCTTCCAAAGATGTTGTTATGGTTCAAATCTAACCAAAATAAGCTTTCTGGGAACTCCACCTTGGACAAATCAAACGTGAGATTGTTTCTTGATAAATCCAATAAACCGATGGAGGTCTTGTTCTTTGCGAACAAGAATGATGCATCCCCTGTCAGATTGTTTCGGGATAAATCAAGACTGGTATAGTTCGAATTGCCTACGGATATCGGAATTGGTCCGCTGAGTTGGTTGTGGGATAAATCAATCTGTGTGTTGGGTTGGGTGAACAGTCCGAACGACTCCGGGATTGTTCCGGTGAGTTTGTTCCGGCTTAAATTAATTACTACCAGATTTTTTAACTGTGAAAGTTGAGGAGGAATTGAACCCGTGAAATTATTATAAGACAGAGTCAAATATTCAAGGTTCTTATTCTTTGCAAGGAAAGCCGGGATCGGCCCAGAAACACCGGTGAAGCTTATATCAAGACTTGTAAGTTTAGTGAGCTTACCAATGGATGGTGGGATCGTGCCTGTAAGATTGGGGAGGTGATGAAAAGTGAAAGATTGAAGATAAGGCAAGTCACCGATGGCCGGCGAAATATGGCCGCCGGAGATAGGGATTCCCCTGAAACGTAAATCCATTACACGGTAAGGAGGTTGTAAATCGCAAGACACAGAATAACGCCATCTACAACAATCGTAATAACCGAATTCGACTGCGTCCAATCCCATAGCTGCATTGATCTCAATCAGAGCTTTTCTGTCATCGGGATGGCATCTGACTTTGGGTGTTTTTACGGAAAGAGGAGACGTCAAAGTACAACAGAGGAGCATCGAGAAGATGAAGAAGAAGACGGTGAAAACAAATGAATACTTCATTATAATTTGGATTGAGTCGAATCGACATTGTTGATCAGTCTATTTATAGATATAGACTTTTCCTACCCTGATTCTATTGTATACAACGGTTAAGAAAACTCCTTTTCTTTTTAAGAGTGAAATAGAGATTTTATTTGAGTAATTTACCTATTACTAATTTTAGGGTGGTTTAAGTGTAAGTTTTGGACCACTAAATCAGCATTTTCAAATGGATACATTTGTGGAAATTTTTTATATGTAGGGCTCAATGGTAGAAGTTGAATTCCTATTGGTTTTGGTGCACCAACTATGATTTACACCGGGACCAACATAAAATTTGTGTGTACCTATTCACAAAACATGCGGATATATCATTCAAAAATGGATATCGACTCGATCAACAAAGGAAATGATACCGGAACGAATCACGACTTCTATTTACGTATTGATGGTAATATTGATGCTTTATGAGCAAACTAATAACGTAGTTCTGATTTGTGAGGATGATGATTATTTAATAGACTTCCTTCGATGTGGAAAGAGATTGTTCTGCCAGTTATGTTGAGGTTTATGACATTGATGCGTTATAATGACAGTCATGAAGTAATTATGACGCGTGAATCATAGAACCGTTTTGAGATCGTGGGTTAATGCACCATTCACTATATAACTGTTGTTTGAGGTCGATGACGGCTTACATTGAGCCATGAGTCCGAAACCAAGGTAAACCTGCATCATGTGGCTGTATGAACTAGTAAGCATTGTGTGTCAAGCTGACCATGGAAAACAGAGGATGACATGCACCATGTCGAAGTACTATAGTATATGCGACCTATGCCACATAACGATGTGTTTTGCTGAGATCGAAGCCCATTCCATGCCCACTATTGAGTCGAGCCATCACGGCCCAAGTATCCAGAAGATCGTCTTATTTATTGTCATGTGTACGAGTTCGAGTCATGCGCATGTCAAAATTCAAATTTCATAATCATTATAACATCTTATAAGAATGTATATAAATTAGAAAGTAGAGATGATGTAGTGACAATTTAGCATTTGAATAGAACGTAAGAGTTCAAAATTACTCGTAACATAAAGATGTGTTTTGCTGAGATCGTAGCCCATTCCATGCCCACTATTGAGTCGAGCCATCACGGCCCAAATATCCAGAAGATCCGCATCGGCTTATTTATTGTCATGTGTATGAGTTCCAGTCATACGCATGTCAAAATTCAAATTTCATTATCATTATAACATCTTATAAAAATGTATCTAAATTAGAAAGTAGAGATTATGTAGTGACAATTTAGCATTTGACTAGAACATAAGAGTTCAAAATGACTCGTAACATAAAGATATAAGCATGTGTTTCATTTAGGGGTGGAATCGGGTCGAGATCAGACCCGTAACTGCCTATCCGAACCCGTCCTGACAAAATTCAGGATTCTATTTTTATTCTCAATCCTGTACCCGATAAGTGTCAGGTCCCGGCGATCGGGACACCCGAATATTTGGGATCCCGTCGGGTCCAGAAAGGATATCATGAAATATAGTTTTACAAAAAAATTGATATACTTGAACACATCATACATTAAAATATTAAAAGAAGATATGTGATATGTTTATCCAATCAAGTGAATTATATTTTCAATAAAATAACAATACTAAACGTAAATTTAAAATAGGGACAATTATCCAAAATGACGATATCGATTGAAATTAATTAAAAAGCGACATCCAATCAAAACACTTAGTTATAAGACAAAAATTTGGTAGATAGACCTAAATACCCTTAATGAAGAAAAAGAATAAAAAAAAAATAAATGGAACACGCGTCCATCCATAAATTGAGATTTGATATATATACTGTTTATTTATTTCTTATTTTTTTGAACAGATGCTGGTTTTTTTTTTTTTTTTTTTCCTGGATGGACGTTAAAAGGGATTTTTTTTTTGGACGGTGAACGTTTATTTTTCTTTTTTCATTGATCATCGTGATCGATTAACCACCGCGTGATGTATTGACCATACGACGATCGACCACCGCATGATCGCAATGACCATCGTGATGCATTGATCACCTCGATGAGAGACACCGCGATGCACTAACGATCGATCATTGACCACCACGATGCATTGATATCGATAATCGTATATGCGCGATGACATCGCAATCATACGCGCGTGACATCAACAATTTACGCAGATGACATCGGCAATCGGATATGCGATGACATCAATATTTTACGCGCGATGACATCAAGAATCATGTATTAATGACATCAACAATTTATGTAGTTACATCGGCAATCATATATGCAGAGACATCGCGATGAAGTGACACCGCGATCTGATGCGCCACCACCGATGTAGAGACACCGCGATGAAGTGGCCTCCCCGTCTGCAGAGAGACACCGCAATGCGAGACCATCGATGCGATGATCACCGGGATGCAGTGACATTTGATGAAGCAACATCTGATGACATTTGATATTTTTCCGACTTAATTTCATAAAATTGATTTTTTTTCTTCATAAAATCGACTTCAAATGGCTATATCCTTTGATATAAAAGTACGATCAACATAAATCTTTCACCTTAATTCATATTTTTATGCAGTGACATCGGCAATCATATATGCAGAGATATCAACATTTTATGCAGTGACATCGGCAATCATATAATCAACAATTTATGCAGAGACATCGGCAATCAGATATGTAGTGACATCAACATTTATGCGCAGTGACATCAACATTTTATGCAATGACATCGGCATTTTACGCGATGACATCAACAATTTATCGCGATGACATCAACTAATACACAAAAGTTTAAGTTTTGGATCAAGAAATGCAATTGATGTATTAATTCGAAAAATACTCAAGAGGTTCCAAAAAATGATACAAAGTAGAAACGTTGATAATACCATTATAGCAAACTCAAGACATTAAAAGATTACACAGTGTAGCAGATTTATGAAAATTACAGCATGGATCAAATCTGATACAACACTAAAGACAGAGGATCAAGACTGAATCAGTGAAGATTCAAGAGAGATAATCAGATTGAAACCAGATTATAAGACCTGAATCTTACTAACTGAATACAATGTTCGGTACTCTAAAACCAATGCATATTGCTATTACAGAGCATTCAACAGAAGATACAAAGCAGGTTATCAAGGGCAATGCAGCAAGACTCAGCAAGTAATCTAAAAGTAGCAGGTGCAGCAAACAATAGCAGGATTTGCAAGTAGTAGAGATTCACCAATTCTGACTTGTAGACTCAATACACCACAAAGAAGGTCTTTCAATATGGCGGAAAAGTTATCGAGACAAAATTACAAGGTCTCAGATTTCTCAAATTGTATACGGTGACATCAATGTCACTTCATTAAAGAAACAATGGAGAATCATCCACTGAAACTGTATCTTGCAAAAAAACAGCATCACCTGGGACCGAAACAGAGCCAACCAAAACAGAATCTGGGACTGAAACAATAGTAAAAACAACAGCAGGTGTTTCATTAGTCATATTTGCATTATCATAAGAAAGATTTTCAGCAGCATCAATGCCCAAACAAGCAACACTAACCAAACCTGGAGCATCTGAGGTAACAGTAGCAGCAAAATAGCCCAGAAAAATGGAATAGAAGCTTAGAAGACTCCAAAAAAACAATCTTCTTGATGTGCATCCAAAGCTTCGGCATTTTCATATGAATTCTTTCACAAACAAGAGAAGAAAACCAGCAAAACTTCTTCCAAAAAACCAGCAAATCCAAAGATAAAATTAGCAAAACTCAAATAGCCAAGATAAGAGCTGCAAATTAAAAAAGAATCACTTCCCAATCAATAAAGCAAAACAAAGAAGCAAAGCTGACAATAAAACCAAAAACACACCAGCGCAAACAAAATGATGCCTCAAAAACAAAAAAACCCATCAAAACAATAATAATAAAGAAAAGAAGATAGCATGAAGATTGGAACCGCATCTCGCAACACGAAAGCAAACACCAAAGCCAAAGGGAAACCAAAGAGACAAAAGCAAGAGCGAGATAAAGCACTTGTTTGCACTCTTCAATATATGAAGAGTGCAGTCCAAAGATAACATCAGCACAAGCATCACAAACAAGAAAAATGACCAACATAGAGAAAATTCTTGCAGAGCATCACTATCACAGCCCTCGTAAACTGATTCTAAATAACATATGCAGTGACATCGATGTCACTGCATCAATTCTCTAACTGTAAATGCAGTGACATCAATATCACCGCATCAATTTTATTCCAAATCATACACAAACCCACCATCAATTAAACAACAAAAGACAATCAATCAAAAGCATACATATAAAATAACAACCGTCTTAAAATGGACAAGTTTTGGGTCTTAAGAACCAATGTTATCCCTCTCAAAAAAAAAAGAACCAATGTTATCAAAGAATTAACTGTAAGAAATTTTTACCAAGTCAAGCATATTGGTGCTTACATTTATTCCCAGCTGGTTTATAATTCCCTTTTTATTAATTCTCAATTTTCAATTCCCTTTTTACTAATTCTCATGTATCCACTAATCCATATAAACATTAACAGAGGTAGTGTAAATAGGATCACAAACACTGTCAAAGTTAGAAATGTTAAAATCAGCCATTTTTCGTAACAGAGGACTATATTCAGCTCATAATCTGATTTAGATTAGAAGTAAAACAGAAATTCGCAAGACACTCACTCATGTATATATAACAGCGTCAAGAACTCAAACCAACTGCCCACTACAGCAACAAAAACACAGAAATTCACTGCATTCGAGTTGCTAGACTTAAGGTTGACATCAACCATGTCTTCTTGCTTTGCTGAAGAAAGCGTCTCCATGCCCGGTAACGCTGCTGCTATTTTTCTGAATAGAGGATGCAACAAAACAAGTAAAACAAGTTAAATCTGTAAAATAGATACCCAGAATCATTTAAATCAGCAACGATGCGATTATTCTAGTTACTTTTGGAATTCATATCATAGCAGATAAAAGTACATATGGCATGTGAACAAATTGACCAAATGATACACAGTTCCCAGAAATCTGAGTTTAACTAAGAATTTGCAATGTCAATGTACAACAATAAAAATGCCACACGAAATATTCAAATAAAAGTTACTATAAAGACACAATACATTTCATGATTCCATACAAAATACACAATACACAATACATTCAAGAAATTCGCAGATTCAGATTTCATGCCGCCAGTGCAGAAACAAATGACAAAAACACAGAAAAAAGAGAGATGGGAAACATACAAAACAGATACCTTGGCAGCAGGAGGATGTGCAACAGCAGGCTCTACACCGAAGGCACAAATTTTCTTCGAAGGTTGAATAGCTGAAAGCAAATTTCCATTGCTCGGAGTTTCTAGACAATGTAATAGCAGCAGGTGGGACGAAATCGAAGGGCGATTAATGGTGGAGGGTTTTTCCGGTGAATTTGAAAGGTGGAGGGACGTGTGTGGGATTGCCGGAATGGGAGGTCGAGCTTCCATGGCGGGGAGGGTTTACAGTTAGAAATGATTTTCCCTGTTAGCAAGGAGGGGTAAGTTAGGAAAGTTGGATAAAATACGTCCCTATATAAAATACGCCCTCCTTATAAACAAATAACACTTTAAAATGCGATATAAGATAAGATAGTAGTATGATAAAAAGTCCACAGTTTTTGAAATTAAAGACAAAACTATTTATTCCAAAACACGCCCGAAATAATTCACTAACAAAAAATCATATCAAAATTCATGTCGAAATTTAAAATAACAACGATAAGAGATAAGATAGTAGTATGATAAAAAAAAAATTTTCATCTTATCCCTAATTTTATAACTAAAATAGGTAACATAATAATATATAAATTAAGTGAACATATTCCTCTTGCAGCATCAAACATATTTGCATCAACATAATATTCAACCTTTCCAATACTTTATTGAATGAATTGTTTCGTGAGACTTTGATTTCCGAATATTTCATTCAGCTTTGATGAATGATAAATGATGCTGCCGAATAAATGAAGTAGATGATACATCTTCTCATACAAAGAAAACATAAAAACATGCAAAAGAGGTGAGTATAAACGTATTTAGTAAAAGGTAGAAGCTGTTGAACAATTACACTTTATTATTAAGAATTGTCTTTATGAACCCGACTCAAAACTCCAGGGTTCACTTAATGCTCATCAACATGTCGTGAGGATCTTATTTTGTTTCTAGCTTAGCTTATCTTTGTTACATCTTGTATTCAAGAGCATTACACATAGTTCTACTCACCACGAAGCATCTGGTTGCAACCTACTAGTGATGCTACACTAGTAGCCATGGGCTAGTCCCGATAATTTGTGTGTTCGGCGAAGTCCCTCCACTCATGGTGCCCTTCAAAGGCCAACATAGTTATTCATTTTCACTGACCACACAACTCATCGCGATATTGTCTTGTACCTTACCAAGAATCATTGATGTTTAAGCTTTTAACTACACAAGTATGTATATTATTAATCATTAACTAGTCACCTAAGTGTTTTCAAGGAAAAGCTAACTTAACACTTCTACTCCTGATGAGAGTCAACTTTATTATGCTCCGGTGCATTTTTTAACAACCGTTTACGACAATTTTGGCTTATATTGGGTAATTCTGGACTATTTATAGGGTAAAATGCATTGAGCACTCACTTTGAGGTGAACTGTCACATAGATGGAAAACTTCGGCATTTTACGGTGTTTTTTTGCCCTATTTGAGCTCTAGTTATATTGTGGAATTATGCTCGGTATGTATTTGAATGTTGTGATGCATGATCTAGGTGACTTATGAGCCCGGAAGACAAGACATGAGACTTAAAGTGGCATAACCGAAGCCCAAGAATGGAAACAAATAAAAAATAGTTGGTGTTTTCACCATAAGTTCACTTAATCTGCAATTTGATCCTGGATAAAAGCTTTTTATGGACTCATGGTCTTCATAAACGATGTATATAATCGAATGAGATTTTCAATGCATTTTGAATCATTGAAATCGGAGCTCTACACGCAAAGATATTTCCAGATTACTAAAGTTGTATCAATCCAGGACTTTTGGTGCGCGCCG
This sequence comes from Gentiana macrophylla, assembly GCA_026214975.1. Lineage (NCBI taxonomy): Eukaryota > Viridiplantae > Streptophyta > Magnoliopsida > Gentianales > Gentianaceae > Gentiana > Gentiana macrophylla. Next base: position 20,748,723 of record CM047810.1, read on the forward strand.
AAACTTTAGAGTCCGCCAAAGAGGACCAAAATACCACAGCAAGCCCCATAATCACTTCAGAGCGCGCCAAAAATGCTTTCCCTGCACATTTTTTGGAACCTATAAATAGATTTTTTCACCCCCATTTCGAATCAACTCATACCTAAACTTACTTAGACTCCCTTATGTTGTTTTTCTTCACTTTTCTCCCTTAGATTAGCTCTTAGATTCAATTTTCTTGTAATTTCCATGGATTAAACTCTAGATTATCAATCCCCAATCATTCTCCATTTGTGTTCTTGAAAAGATTGCATTGAAGATGGTTGAAGTTTGGATCTTTTTGGTGATATGCCAAAATCGGCAAAGCCTCGTCAAATCCAGATTAAAGGCATAACTTCAATAACGGATAGGGTCCTCGGCCCAGCTCCGCCTCACGCTATCACGATCCTTGTCATTATCAAAGGCAACGGGAATGATGCAGCAAACAGCTAGCTCGAAACAAAGGACTTGGGGGCCGACTCGCTCGCCCCTCCAGCTCGCCATCATTCAACGCAAACAAACCCAACACAACTAAGAAACAAAGTTCATGTATGACGCTCTCACGCCGTAGGCTCTCTGTACGCCATAGGCTCTCTACCCGCCGAAGGCTCTCTGCCCGCCGAAGGAGCTCTGTCCGCCAAGGGCTTTCAGCCCACCGGGCTCATGATCGCCAATTATCCCGCTCGCCTTGGTGGCGACCCCAGCCTCTATAAATATCACCTTCACCTCCATTACAAAGGGGGCTCTCTCTTTTTTCCAGAACTACGCATGGCTTGATCCCTTACAAAGGGTACGTAAGCAGTCTTTCAGGCTCAGCTCATAATCCCCCTAAAACACAATATTTTATTCATCTTGTTCTTGAGCGCCGCCGCGCAACCACCGGAGAAATCACTCATTTTAGCCAGATATCCATCGTTAAATCCTCTCAAACTTGTTGGTGATATTTTCGACATCATCAGTTGGCTCCGTTACCGGGAAATCGACATTTTCAACATGTTTTCCGGCCAGATCTGAGATTTATAGCGGCAGTTTTCCAGCTCCGGCGGCCTAAAACCGCCCATTTTTGGTTTTCCTGAACCTTTGACGGAATCTTCATCTAGTTCATCCGGATTTCCAGGCCTTCAGCAAGATCTTCATCAAAATCTCCGAGATCTTCGTCTAGATCTTCATCAAGATCTCATTCTTCATCCAGATCTAGAAGATCTTCATCAAGATCTCCAAGATCTTCAACCAATGGTCAGATCGGCGTGTGCTTTTGGTTTTCCGGCTAAACCGCCTATTTTTGGTTTTCCGACCGGCATTCATCAGGACCTTCATGGTGTTCATCACAAATTCTTCAGATTTGAGCTCGCCGTATCATACAAAATAATGAGCTCGCCAGATATGAGTTCTCTAGATATGAGCTCACCAAAATGAGTTCTCCAGATCTGAGCTCTTCAAATATGAACTCGCCAGATATGAGCTCGCCAGAATGAGCTCTCCAGATATGAGCTCTCTAGATATGAGCTCGCCAGATATGAGCTCTCCAGACCTTCAAGTACGAGTTCTCCAGATACGAGCTCTCAAGCTCTCCAAGTATGAGCTCTCAAGCTCTCCAAGTTCGAGCTCTCAAACTGTCCACGTACGAGCTCTCCAGATACGAGCTCGCCTCTCCAAGATACAAGCTCTCAAGCTCTCCAAGTTTGATCTCTTAAGCTCTCCAAGTTTGAGCTCTCTATCTCTCTAAGATGCGAGCTCTCAAGCCCTCCAAGATACGAGCTCTAAAGTTCTCCAAGTACGAGCCTTCAAGCTCTCCAGATATGAGCTTTCTTATTACAAGCACTCTATCAACGAGCTCTCCAGGTATGTGCTCTCATTGGCATTTATTCTCATTTCAGAAACTTGAGTAATTACGCTGCATCATTTTTTTGGAACTCACCACACCTGACGTTGCGGGTCGAGCTATCTTATTTTTGGAGCTCACTCAACTGTTACAACCCCCAAAGATCGGCTTGCCATGGACACAAGATTTCTCTTCATCAACTACAAGCTCGTCCGCATTATAGCACGTCACATAAGCCCATCCGCTTAATAGAGCGGCATCCGGGTCCGTCCGCTTCATAGCGTGGGCCCTGCAGCAAGTCGCTTTACGCCACAAAAGCTGCCTAAGCCCATCTGCTTCATAGAGCGGCATATAAGCCCGTCCTCTTAATAGCGCGGCATCAGGGTCCGTCCGCTTCATAGAACGTCCCCCGCAACGAGTCACTTTACACCATAAAAGCTGCCTAAGACCGTCTGCTTCATAGCGCGGAACATAAGCCTGTCCGCTTAATAGCGCAGCATCCGGTTCCGTCCGCTTCATAGCGCGGCTCCAGCAGCGAGTCGCTTTATGCCATAAAAGCTGCCTAAACCGTCCGCTTCATAGCGCGGCACATAAGCCCGTCTGCTTAATAGCGCAGCATCCAGGTCCATCCGCTTCATAGTGCAGCCCCTGCAGTGAGTCGCTTTACGCCATAAAAGCTGCCTAAGACCTTCCGTTTAATAGCCCGGCATCCGGGTCCGTCGGCTTCATAGAGCGGCCCCTGCAGTGAGATGTTTTACACCATAAAAGCCGCCTAAGCCCGTTCGTTTCATAGCGCGGCACATATGCCCGTCCGCGCACGGCATTAATTATAAGCCCGAATCCAGCTCAGCATCATATTTAGAGCTCGCCATCGAGCGGATATTCTATAAGTTCGACACCAGCTCGGTATCATATTTGGAGCTCGCCATCGAGCGCATCTTTTATAAGCCCGACTCCATCTCGGCATCATTCTTGGAGCTCGCCCTCAAGCGGATCTTCTATAAGCCCGACTCCATCTCGTCATCATATTTGGAACTCACCATCGAGTGAATCTTTTGTAAGCCCGACTCCATCTCGGCATCATTTGTTGAAATAGTGTCCTAAACCAAATCGGGTTGAACCAGATCCGACCGGGTCAGATCATTTTTACTATTTCTTTATGTTTATACATATGATAAATGGCTTTTCTGTTATTATATATTTTTCGTTTAACGGACCAATTACGATATTGTATATATGATAATGTCCCTAGTGTCAAACTGTGAGAGAAACCATGATAGTGATTATGGTTGATGAGAACTCGACTCACTTTAAAAGGTTTGATACTTAAATGTCTCTAGTCTTATGTGCTATTGAACGGGACATTAATAGTACGATTAAACTAGCACGTATTAGATGTCTTTCATCTTATTAAAGATGGGGATAGATCTCGTCTATCGAAGTGTAGAGAAACTTGGACTGTACGTGGACGTGTATTAGAGAATGCGTACATTAGACTGATCCACTTACTTTATTAAGTGTCGCACTATGTGGCGGTTGTGTAATTATCCTAAGACCGGAGTCTTTATGACATCACGGTGTGGATGGTCATACTTTGTCACTATTGAGGTTTCCCATAGCCACGGGGCGATCATGCAGTAGTGATTGGGCGTGATACTGAAGCATGCGTAGGATTCATGTTGTTCGTCTGGAAATCGCGTTCCCTATTAGTAAGGGTGAATATATGAAAGGGTCTTCTTATAAGGAATGTCTTATTCTCGAAAATCTTTGCAAAGAGGAAGTAATATGTTACTTCGAGAGAGTAGGATATCCAGATTATAAGATACGATCGTTGATGTTTGACACTCGACGAACGACCGTATGGATATTATTATAGCGATATGATTCTATTTACACGGTAACTGTTTCACATGAAAGGTAATAGTCATTGCATTTGACTCTTCCGATGATTGGGGGTCACGGTGTGTTGCTAGAAGCTATTCCGTGATCATTAGGTATGAAGGGCATTTTCGTAATTTGCACTTTGTGTCTACGGCCAACATATTTGGAAGCCTATCGGATCACACACATAAGAACATCTAGCCGGATTAAAATGCAGTTATAGTGATAACCAAATAAGGAAAGTTTTATCTCGACTATAAAGTGTTATAGTGATAAATTAATATGATGGTATTTATTTATTATGAATAAATTAAATACAAGATATTAATTATGTTGATTAATTAAATATACATATAATGTATATGTATATGTCGAATATATATATGTATATTGATACACATGTATTTTGCAAATTAATTAATCATAGCATTATATTAATTAAAGAATACTTCGGATGCCAGTTTAATTGCTATGGGGCGCAGGTAAGAGTGTATTAAGATACACTTGGATTGTGCAATTTAATTAATAAGATTACCATATATTAGTATTAGATATTAATTGATTTTGGTAAAAAAAATAGATTTATGGTAACAAGATAAATATAGTCAATATAAGATATTGACAATATTTTGGAAATATAAGATATTATATTAAATAAGATAAATCAATCAAAGGTATTTTCCTTATTTTATTAGGAAAATGTTTTATTTCTCACCAATCTACTAGGAAGCTTCTCCCAATCAGATTGGGATTTACAATTGGCGCCATACACCCTATATAAGAAAGGGGTTGGCTAGCTCTTTTGTACATTACAATTCTAAGAGCCTAATAGTTCTTGTGAAAAATAGTTTGGCCCATTGGGATGCAACATGAATAATATTGGTCTTACCAAATTTTGTTTGGAATAGACTTAGGCATATTTCAAATATTTGATTTGGAAAAAGGCCTAGGCCTATGCCATTTTCAAAATTTTAATTTTGGAAAGGGCCCAAAGGAGATGACTTTTGGTTTTGGAAACCAAAAGCATCATTTTTTTTATTAGGAATCAAAAGGAAAGAAACTAAATAGACCTAATTTTAATTTGATTTATTTTGAGAATAGTTCTAATTAATTTAAATTCAAATTGAAATTGTTTAAAGTTAACCGTTAATTTTATTTCGATTAAAGATCATTTAATTAATTAAATGTTAATTAGTTAATTGATTGGATAAAATTATTTGATTGATTAAACATTAATCAATTGATTAAGACGCAAGTAGTTAAATTTTATTTTGTCTTTTTCATAAGATATTATTGTATGAATTATATGTGTAGATATAATATGATTATATGGACCCCGATTGATCATGACTCGACCAATAGGATAGATGTGTATGATTTAATTTTTCTGTTGGTTTTAAAATTGTCGCCGTTATGTATAACGTGACCTAGTTTATTTTCTGTATTATCTCATTCCGTTTCCCGTTACCCCCCGTGTGTGGCGGGTGTATTTATTTTATTAGATATAATTTTATGTAACAAAAGTGGAGCAGAAGACGGAGACCAAAGAAAGAAACATAAGGATCCCATTGGAGATGGCGCATTAAAGATCCTATTGGCGGTTGCAGCTACCCTTAGATTGTGACCCGCGGTTTCGTCAGTTTGTATTTGAAGCCGCACTTAAGAAAAGTCCATGATCATACCGGTTACGTTACGCATTTATTTATTTGTGCTTGTATTTATTTTATATGATACGATAGATGCATGACTACGCACGATCTAGATAAATATGTAGGATGTATGTCTATAGAGATAGATATAATTGATGAGACTCGTAATTAAAATTAATTATGTGAATTAATTTAAAATTACTCCCACCTCAAAAGAATCAAGTCGAAATTGTCTCCCTATATTATAATGACGGTGAAGATCCCTTGTTAGGATCCAACTCATCAGCCAAAGCAGGGGTTGACCTACCTCAGGTATATCGTCATTATCGAGATATGATTGTATGAGATCTCACGAATATTGGGGTTATGACTTGACTAAGAATTCTTTCGGCCACCAGCCAAAGCGGGGTCGTTTGGATTTTAGAGGCAAAGGTTTGACTATTTCATAAGATGAAAATTGTCAAAGAGTTGACTAGTCAAACAAAAAGAGTCGTATAAGATACGATTGACAAAGGGTTGTCTACCTATTAGACTATTTTCCGCCCACCAGCCAAAGCAGAGGGTCGCGGTAGTTTAATGAGATCTTGTCCACTAAAGAAATTAATAATTCTTGAAAGTCAATTGGGAGTAGTTGACTAGTGGGAGCAAAATCATAAACCATAAGACCATTTTTTATTTTGCATGTATAAACAACAACACTCTTTTATATTACTTTTATGTTGTAGTCTTTTAGCAAACTTTTATATTTATGTTTTTATTCTCGATTAGTAAAACCAATTTAGGACTGTTACCTTTTGAGAAACGTTCTCAAGAATGGTTAAGTAATTTAATCATTTTAAAAATAAGCAATGACACGAACAACCCCGTTATAGTAGTTAGAGACAAAGAGACTACATATTTGATGTAGTGCTCCAAGACTTTAATTATTAATGAAAGACGGAAGCTCATGATATGATTAAATCACTTAAAAATAAGTTTCAATGAATTAATCATATATATGATACAATCCAATATGATCATTCTGTCATACGGTGACAATTAATTCAAACGTTGGATAAGAATGACCACATCAAATTTTGGAAATGTTGTTTTCAAAATTGTAAGATTTGAGTATCGACTTATTTCTTTAAATCATTGCTTGAAGATTAATTTAATGGTTCATGTTTTGAATATGATTCAAAATGATCAAATAAACTATTTAATAAACACTATATTTTCTTTACGAAAAGAAATTGAAGACATAGCTCTTGTGATTTCTGTTAAGCCTTATGAAGACTAAATTGAGAAATATTTACGAGTGCATAAATGATTAAAAGGAAAGTTAGGGCAAGTGCTTAAGTAAGAGAACTTATCGAAGTCTCTATCCTAAGCAAGTATGTTGAGATAAATCTATCTAAGTTTAATTCAACTCTTAGATTTATGATATCTTATGAGTATGATTAAATTAGAAAGATTAAAATACGGAATACACCAAGATACGAAAAGTGAAGCAAACGTTGCGACATTTTTGGTTTTGTATTCTGAGTCTAGTAAACTGATAAAGGAACTAAATAAATGATATTATGTTCTGGTTCTTATATAGAACACGAGTTCAGATATTTGTTAGGATTTAATAGACATATTCAATTGCATGGAATAAATGTTGTTCCGATAAGGTTGAACGGTCACTGAATCTAACATACTAGATTGGTGTCACTATATAGTTGATATAAGTGATGAAATCTCAACTAAGTATTTGTATGGCTGTTATCCTTAAATATTTGTGGTTGTTCTAGACATAGTCTTTAAAGAGGTGTAAGACACTGCTCAATGCACACAAGTATTCTATGAGTCTACAGATGACCACACGCCTGAAAGGGCCACTGGTATGTTCATCTTGAAGAATGAAGATCTCGCGGCTTATGCAGGAATGCTTGAAAGACAAGATTAAGAGATATGGCTAGGAGCCATAGTATCTGAGACAGATTCCATGTATGACAACCGGGTTGTGAACCTAGTGTGTCTTACCTGAAGGGAATGTACCTAAAAGGTGTAGCAGGTCTTTGTGTAAGACTAACATGAAAGGTAATGCGATTACTAGTTCAGCTAAGTTGATGGCTGAAGGCTACAGGGTTAAAACCTTGTAATTACATTTATGCTACCATCTATGCTTAAGTCAATTCAGATAGTCCTTGTTGTAGCTGCGTATCACGGCTATATGATAGTGTTGAAAACGTTGGGCCAAAGGCCTGATGTTAGTAGACGATAACATGATATGTAAGCTTAAGAGATCCATTTATGGACTCAAACAAGTTTCTCTATATAAGTTCTTTACTTTGAGAATCAAAGGAGTTTGATTTGATTTAAGGTGAAGATATGCCTAATGTGCAAATGGTTAGTGGGGGTGTTACAGTTTTTGAGTAAGGTGTTGCATATCTTTCTTGAGAGTTGTTACCCCATGTCACAGTCAATTAATGTTTGGTAATTCAAGGACTTTTCGAAAGCTCTTGGAGGTTGCAGTTCTTATTTTAGAAATAAGAATCTATAGTGATATATTTGAATACTACTTAGTTATCACAGTTCACTCTAATAGATGGGATGCTAAAAGAGTTTAGCATAGATTATAGAATGAGATACTGCTAGTCGGTATTCTCGAGATCTATCTATGACAGCACGCCAGTCCTGAAGATAAGGTGAAAGATGATACTTATGGAAGGTTCCCTTTGCTACTGCAATAGGATCCATCATAAGTATTGTGAGTTAAACCAGATGTTCATACTTCATGAAGAGTCACGAGCAAGTATGAAAGTGATTCTGGTATATGTCGAGGATATCCTTAAAAGTGTTAAGGATGGGTTCTTGGTTTACTAAAACTTAGAATCGAATAAACGTAATACAGATATGCACCCTGAATCTTATGAAGATAGTGGTAGCTATGGTCTGGGTTTGCAGTCACTTTGATTAAGTGATACAGTGAGCTGGAAATGTTCTTAGATGGAAATCACTAGAGATTCTACAACTGAGCTAAAACACAGTAGTGCCTTGGAGGCACAGCGAGAGCAGTACATGGATCTAGAAGGTTCATTCCTGAACCTTGTGTGGTTCTTCCAAATTTTCTATATAGCTGATATATTAAGTGGATTCATTGCTTAGGCAAGGACCAGAGTCTCATCAGAGATTCATGTGTGTGTTGAGGCGGTTCCTTTTGACTTGGTCAAGTGGAGCATGATATGAAGATAATCTGAGTTCCCAAGGATAGTGATCCGTTTACGCTTAGGGTTGGTTGCGAGTATTGCATGAGATTATTGTGTTTCAACTTGGTCTTGTGTGTGCAAGTGATTGGTTTTAGACTAAGTAGGAGATTGTTGAAGTAGTGTCCTAAACCCAATTGGGTTGGACCGGATCCGACCGAGTCGGATCATTTTTACTATTTCTTTATGTTTATACATATGATAAATGGATTTTCTGTTATTATATATTTGTTCATTTAACGGACCAATTACGATATTGTATATGATAATGTCCCTAGTGTCAAACTGTGAGAGAGAAACCATGATAGTGATTATGGTTGATGAGATCTCGACTCACTTTAAAAGGTTTGATACTTAAATTTCTTTAGTTGTATGTGCTATTAACGGGACATTAATAGTACAATTAGACTAGCACGTATTAGATGTCATCCATCTTATTGAAGATGGGGATAAATCTCGTCTATCGAAGTGTATAGACACTTGGACTGTACGTGGACGTGTATTAGAGAATGCGTACGTTAGACTGGCCCACTTACTTTATTAAGTGTCGCACTATATGGCGGTTGTGTAATTATCCTAAGACCGGAGACTTTATGAAATCACGGTGTGGATGGTCATACTTTGACTCCATTGAGGTTTCCCCTAGCCACGTGGCGATCATGCGGTAGTGATTGAGCGTAATACTGAAGCATGCTTAAGATTCATGTTGTTCGTCCGGAAATCGCGTACCCTATTAGTAGGGGTGAATATCCGAAATGGTCATCTCATAAGGAATGTCTTATTTTCGAAAGTATCTGCAAAGCGGAAGTAATATATTACTTCGAGAGAGTAGGATATCCAGATTATAAGAGACGATCATTGATGTTTGACACTCGACGAACGACCGTATGGATATTATTACAGCGATAGGATTCTACTTACGGTAACTGTTTCACATGAAAGGTAGTAGTCATTGCATTTGACTCTTCCGATGATTAGGGGTCACGGTGTGTTGCTAGACGATATTCCGTGATCATTAGGTATGATGGCATTTTCGTAATTTTCACTTTGTGTCTATGGCCAACATATTCGGAAGTCTATCGGATCACACACATAAGAACATCTAGCCGGATTAAAATGCGGTTATAGCGATAACCAAATAAGGAAATTTTTATCTCGACTATAAAGTGTTATAGTGATAAATTAATATGGTGATATTTATTTATTATGAATAAATTAAATAAAAGATATTAATTATGTTGATTAATTAAATATACATATAATGTTTATCTATATGTCGAATATATATATGTATATTGATTCACATGTATTTTACAAATTAATTAATCATAGAATTATATTAATTAAACAATATTTCGGATGCCAATTTAATGGCTATGGGGCACAATTAAGAGTGTATTAAGATACAATTGGATTGTACAATTTAATTAATAAGATTACCATATATTAATATTAGATATTAATTTATTTTGAAAAAAAATAGATTTATGGTAACAAGATAAATATAGTCAATATAAGATATTGACAATATCTTGGAATTATTTAATATAAGATATTAAATTAAATGAGATAAATCAATCAAATGTATTTTCTCTATTTTATTAGGAAAATGTATTCTTTCTCCCCAATCTACCAGGAAACTTCTCCTAATCAGATTGGGATCTACAATTTGCGCCACACACCCTATATAAGCAAGGGGTTGACTAGCTCTTTTGTACATCACAATTCCAAGAGCCTAATAGTTCTTGTGAAAAAATAGAGAGTTTCTTCTTGAGAGATTTTGGGAGAGAGAAAATGTCGGTCTAGCAACTGAGTTTTTCTGGTAGCAATCCATGATGGGATTCCGACGAGCTGTTCGTGTAGATCACCGGTAGAGGCCAAACGCTTGGGCGGCTCCGTGCATCACTACTCTCCTTAGACGGTCAAAGCGTCGATCTTTTAGATCAAGCAAGGTATTCACCATCTACTACTTATTTGTTTATTACTTAAACGAAGTCGATCTTGGGAAAAGGAAATCAAATGTTGAATTCCGTTGCGTTCCCGCGTTGATTTCCTAACATCATTCTTGGAGCTCTCCCTCGAGAGGATCTTCTATAACCCCGACTCCAGCTCGGCATCATATTTGGAGCTCGCCATCGAGCGAATCTTCTATAAGCCCGACTCCAGCTCAGCATCATATTTGGAGCTCGCCATCGAGCGCATATTTAATAAGCCCGACACCATCTCGGCATCATTCTTAAAGCTCACCCTCTAGCGGATCTTCTATAAGCATGACTCATGCTCGGCATCATATTTGGAGCTCGCCATCGAGCGCATCTTTTATAAGCACGACTCCATCTCGGCATCATTCTTGAAGCTCGCCCTCGAGCGGATCTTCTATAAGCCCGACTCCAGCTCAACATCATATTTGGAACTCGCCATCGAGCGAATATTTTATAAGCCCGACTCCATCTCGGCATCATTCTTGGAGCTCGCTCTCGTGCGGATCTTCTATAAGCCCGACTCAAGCTCGGCATCATATTTGGAGCTCGCCATCGAGCGAAACTTTCATAATCCCGACTCCATCTCGGTATCATTCTTGGAGCTCGCCCTCGAGTGGATCTTCTATAAGCCCGACTCTAGCTCGGCATCATATTTTGAGCTCGCCATCGAGCTCATCTTTTATAAGCTCGACTCCATCTCGGCATCATTCTTGGAGCTCGCCCTCCAGCAGATCTTCTATAAGTCCGACTCCATCTCGGCATTATTCTTGGAGCTCGCTCTCGAGCGGATCTTCTATAAGCCCGACTTCAGCTCGGCATCATATTTGGAGCTTGCCATCGAGTGAATCTTTTATAAGCCAGACTCCATCTCGGCATCATTCTTGGAGATCGCCCTCGAGCGGATCTTATAAAAGCCCGACTCCAGCTCGGCATCATATTTGGAACTCGCCCTTGATGGGAGTCAACTTTACGTGATTCCGGTGCATTTTCCACCCCCGTTTATCCCACTTTTAGCACATTCTCGGTGTTTTTAGACCGTTTTCGGGTAATATCGTGAGTTTATAGCACGGAGAGTAAATCCGTCGCTTTGATGGCTACTACCTCTTTTTAGTGATATTAATCCATTCCCGAGCACTTTTACCCTCCGGAATCGTTTGTGTGTGTTGTTCGTTAATGAGATTGTAGGGTCTAGTTGTCATGAGATGCCGGAAGACGAAGATTTATGATGAGAAGTATGATCAAGGTGCAAGAATGAGCCAAGGAAGAAGAAAAATGAAGAAAAGGAAGAAAAATAGTTGGTATCTTCACGCTACGTTCTGTTCAGAAGAAATTTGACCTATGATGGAGGCATTTTCTGGTCATAGTCTCTTCATTAAAGTTGTAGATAATTGAAAGAGCTTTCCAACGCATTTTGAATCACTCAAATCGGAGTTCTACACGCGAAGATATCATGGTTTTACTGCAGCCAGAAAACAACAACGTCTCAAACGCGCGTTTGAACATTTCAAACGTGCGTTTGGAACCGTTTTTTTTGTACAGAGAGTTAGGTGCTGAAACGCGCGTTTGGGGCCATTTTCTGCAGATTTTTGCCCCTATAAATACCCATTTCCATCGAATTTCATTAGTTTCTTCTCCCCTCTCTTAGCAAAAACTATACCCACTCTTTGCTCGAAATTTGTAATAGATTATAACACTTTCTCTTAGCATAGATTAGCATAAACATAGCTTAATTGTTCCATTTCCAAGCTTAAATTCTCATTCCAACTTCAAAGCATCCACATTTTAATTAGTTCTTTATTTTGTACTTTTGGATCTCAAACTCGAATTTCTTCAAATTAATGGTAAATTTCTCTTCCCTTTTACTTATTATGGCTTTCATTTCCTGTTTTGTGTATGTTTTGATTAGTATAATGAGTAGCTAATCCCTTTTCATAGTCGAATCATGTGAAATTTGGTGAAATCACCCTTTGGGTGATGAAATTGGGAGTGGATAGTGTTTTTTATTGTTGTATCTTGCATGTTTCATGTCTTAGAACTTGTTATAACAGATTTGGGCTAGATTGATCACCTAGGTCAAAATCACACACATCACTCTAAAGAGTTGTTCAGATATAGAGATGTGGGAAAAGGGGTTCTAAGATCGCGGCGTAGACTCGGCTTAGTTGTTAAGCCCGAGCCCAATGCGAGGTTACTCGTTTTAACGTTTAAGCGGCTCTAGTGCATAACATGTCTTGTTAGTGAATCTTCTTAAGGGAAGGGTAGTTAACATGGCATAATGTGTTGGGAGAGAGTTGTTCAGACCTTATCACCGGAATTAGGAGCACGCACCCGTGAAATTGAATGTGAGAGTACGTTTGTTTAATGCACACTCCCGGTTTTGTCTATCCTTGGGGTTGAAACTAGCTATTTTGATCATGGTTCGGCTATGTCCCTTAATCTATCTTTAGAACCTAGTAGTTTAATCTTCTTTCTCTCTTTTTATCTTTAGACTCGTTAGTAAGAATCACTTTAGTGTCGTTGTAGTAAACAAGCACTTTAAAAACATTGATCACCTAGACTAAGTAACACGTTCGCTTTGGTACTCACAAACACTTTTCCCTTGGGTTCGACCTCGTACTCCTGTAGCTATTCTAGCAATCGACCCGGTACACTTGCCGGTTAGAGAGTTAGTTTGCCCACGGTTTCGAGTCTTTATAAATTGTTTTGTTGGGGTAAATTTTAGCTCAATCAGCCCTCAACCGAATCTCTTATAAGCCCGACTTCAGCTCGAAATCATATTTGGATCTTGCACTCGAGCGAATCTTATATAAGCCCGACTTCAGCTCGACATCATATTTGGAGCTTGCACTCGAGCAAATCTTCTGTAAGTCTATTCGCTATCTAAGCACGACACCAACAGACCACGCTAAATGAGCCTTACGCTATCTCAACAGATCGCTCCGCAACAGTCATCTCGCTAAACGGTGCATCAAGTCATATACATATTTACTCCATGACTCTCACAAGTACAGTGAGGAGCTCAAGCAGTAGGGGCTATTGATATGCCAAAATCGGCAAAGCCCCGCCAAATCCAGATTAGAGGCATAAGCTCAGTAACGGATAGGGTCCTCGGCCCAGATCCGCCTCACGCTATCACGATCCTCGTCATTAGCCAAGGCAACGGGAATGAAGCAGCAAACAGCTAGCTCGATACAAAGCACTTGGGGGCCGACTCACTCGCCCCTCCAGCTCGCCATCATTCAACGCAAACAAACCCAACACAACTAAGAAACAAAGTTCATGTACGATGCTCTCATGCCGTAGGTTCTCCGCCCGCCGAAGTCTCTCTACCCGACGTAGGGTCTCTGCCCGCCGAAGGCTCTCTGCCCGCCGTAGACTCTCTGTCCGCCGAAGTTTCTCTGCCCGCCGAAGGTTCTCTGCCCGCCGTAGGCTCTCTGTCCGTCAAGGGATTTCAGCCCCCCAGGCTCACAATCTTCCAGCTGTCCTGGTCTCGCCAGCTGGCCAGCCCCAGGCCTCTAAAACATCACCTTCACCTCCATTACAAAGGGGGCTCTCTCTTTTTTCTAGAACTACGCATATCTTTATCCCTTACAAAGGGTATGTAGGCAGCCTTTCAGGCTCAGCTCATAATCCCCCCAAAACAAAATATTTTATTCATCTCGTTCTTGAGCGCCGCCATGCAACCACCGGAGAAATCACTCAATTTAGCCAGATATCCATCGTTAAATTCTCTCAAACTTGTTGGTGATATTTTCGACATCATCATTTAGTGATTTCTTCTATGGGTAACTTTATTTTCCTCTTACATTTTATCTTTATGAGTTTAATTTCATGTTTGCTTCTTGTTTCTTGTATATAATGAGTAGCTAAACTAGTTCTTAGTCAAATTATGTGAAAATTGATGAAATTGGGAATGGGTAGTACTTAATTGTTGTTATATCGATGAATTCGTGTTTAATGCTTGAATTGACTTGATCACTTGATTCATGAGCTCACACACCACTTTTATAAATGTATGTTGCGAAGGGGTGTGGGAAAAGGGGTTTTAAGATCATTGCTTATAATTGACTGAGTTGTTTAGATTCAATTAGGGGACGGGGTTTATCGGTTGATTAATCGAGCAACTCTAGAGCGTTAATCTTGTTTCGGTCAGTGAAATCCTTAAAGACAGACTATTGAACTGGGCAATGGGTATTAGGTTGTTGCATGGCGTATAGTGCTATCTTAGGATTTCGCACCCACGAATGAGTCGATCTAATCGTTAGGATGGTTGGTTGGTTAAGCTCATTCCCGAATAATCGATTAGAGGGGTGAAAGAAATCAATTGGATCGTGATTTGGCTATGAATCTCTCTCTTATTATCGTTAGTTTTATTACGTCATTAGTATAATTAGAACGTGAACCACCTTTGATTAACATAAACTAAGTTGAAAAACAACTTTGGTACTCGATTGATTTCTCGAGGGATACGATATTGCTCTCTACTATAGTGCATCCGACCCGGTACACTGCCGGTTAAGGTTGTACGTCACTATTTTGGTCATCAACTCCCTCACTTAGTCAACTAGACATTAGACAATCCTATCACATACACATACATTGATGAATACTAATTCATCGAAGCACAAAGCCATTTATACTCTTTTGACGGTCCTGAACTTCAACTCTTCAAAGAATCTATTCAGTGCCAGAACTAAACGCATCAGAAGTTTATTCATGGCTTTGTTAAGTATTTTAGACCATATTAGATTGTACAAGTGACCATATCCCAAAATTAAGAATTTAAAATGACATGTCCAAAAATTCAGGTTTAGGCATGGGCTTGGCCTTCCAAGCCTATGCCTCAAAAATAAAAAGACAGGTCCATGCATGGGCCTGACTTTTCAGGCCTGTGCTCTAAAATGTCCCGAAAATTTTTTTTTTTTTTTTTTTTTTCGAGTTCAAGTATAGGCCTCGCTTTTCAAGCCTGTTCCCGAAATTGCTTGCATTTTTTGTTTTGTGCGAATTCCATCCTTTTCCAAGCCCAAAATCAGACTTTTTACTTTCCAAAACATCATGAAAACATGTACTAATTATACCATAGCATCTTATACTTCAAACAACAATCAATATCATGAATTTAACATCAAACTGTAGGCAATTTACTCAACCTAAATATCATAAAACATAATTTGTTCAACATGAAATCCCTCTTACTTGGATTCCAAAGCAAAGCAAACAAATCCTCAAAGCAAAACATGCAAACTCTTGAATTCTTCAACCAAAACCTAATTGATCATAATTATAACCTAAATTAATCATGATCACGGGTTTCTACACATCTACACTACGAATTGCACAACATTAGGCAACCAAACAAGATCATATCTTGAAGATTCCAACTAGGGCAAAAACTATACCTTTTTAAAGCTTCAACCTTTTGGTATCAACACGTAACCCTTTTCCCGCTGATTCCGATTCTCTATTTGATGTGGTTGGGGACAATATAATCTGGAAGCTTGGAGATAACAATAAATATTCTGTTGCATCATGATATGAATATTTAACTCAAGCTCTTGATCCTGGAAAAGACAGCCTTTGGGACGACGTTTGGAAACTTAAAGGACCATCACAACTGAATTTTTTGTTATGGCAGGGAGCTCACAATGCACTACCAACGAACTCTCTTCTAGGGAGGAGACATATTACCAGCATAGTTATTTGCAGCTTATGTAACATGGAGGAGGAGACTGCTCTTCACTCCTTGCGAGATTGTAAAATGCCAACCATGTTCTGGAGGAATCTGCTTACTAAAGACCAGTGGAGAGATTTTTTTCTCGCACTCTAGTATCAAGGACTGGATTAAAAACAATCTGAAAGGGAGGAGAGGTGATCG
The DNA here is from genome assembly GCA_026214975.1 of Gentiana macrophylla. NCBI lineage: Eukaryota > Viridiplantae > Streptophyta > Magnoliopsida > Gentianales > Gentianaceae > Gentiana > Gentiana macrophylla. The sequence continues at coordinate 20,765,180 of CM047810.1, forward strand.
TTGATGGGAGTCAAATTGTAGTGTATTTCTTATATGAGATTACCTCCTTTTACGAGTTATTCATGGTTATTTTGGGCTATTATGGGTAGTATATGAACGATATTCACTTATATGCATGTTTCGAGACTAATGACGTTTTCGTCCTAAAAACTCGTGTTTTATGTGGATTTCGTTACGTTTCTGTCAATGTATATTATGCCTTGGTGTTCATGTCTTTGTTTTCAGGCTTAGATTGATGTATAAGGTCGATAATAAGGAAGAGATTCTCGAGAAAGAACGAGATTTGGGGCCAAGGAGGAGAAAAGAGTGAAGAATCATTGACGAAATCTGAACCAGTCACTTCAGGGGAATTTTGGTCACACTTGGAGACACTTTCAGGAAGAGTTTTCTTGATAAAAGTTGTAGAGGATTGAACGAGCTTTCCAACGCACTTTTAATCATCTCATTTGGAGCCCTAGAAGTGAAGTTATGATGAAAATACTGAAGCTTAGGTCAAACTAGCGTTTGGCTGATCCAAACGAGCGTTTACGGAGCAAATTTTCATACAGAGAGTTGGCTTTTCAGGCAAACGGGCGTTTGCCTTGTCACGAACGCTCGTTCATGGTCGGGATGGGGCAAAAACCTATAAAAACCCTCTTTTTCGGTCCCATATGATATCTATTCAGTACTTAGACGTTTTAGGGTTTCATAGGGGCGATTTTAGGCGATTTCCATTAGTTTAAACGTTGTTTCAATCCTTAGATCATAGATTTAATTCCTAGCAACTCTATACAACTTTCATAGCTTAAATTTTCGATTCGTGATCCAAGATTTCATCTTTTGAAGGTGATTTTCATACAACTCATGGTTTCATCTTTTATGGTAATTATTTCTTTGTCTTTCAATTATTTGATTAGGTCTTTGAATATTGCTTTCATTATTATTTCGTTTTTCAATTCCATCATGAGTAGCTAATCCATTGTGTGGTCGAATCATGTGAAACCAAGCGAACTAGCCATTGGATAGATGAAATTGGAAGTGTGTAGTGCGTAATTGAATGGTTAATGATTGTATTCACGTTCTAAAACTTATAATAACCGTAAGTGGATTAGATTGACAACCTTGTTCACTATCACAGACATCAAACTTATAGATGCATTTTGCGGTGAGATGTGGGATAAGGGGTTTTAGAATCGTGGCGTAGACCCGGCTAAGCTAGTTAGCCCGGGCCCAACATGAGGTTAGACATCGTTAAACGAGCGACTCTAGCGCATATCATGTTAGGTTAGTCGGTTTCCTAAAGGGGGGATTGGTTAGTCTTGCATAGGGTGTTTATATCAGTTGTTCGGTTACTCACCAGAACTAGGAGTTGGCACCTGTGAATCGTCTTAACTGAGTAGGGATGGTTGGTAGGATAACACACACTTTCCATTGAGTCTATCGAGGGGGTAAAAGTAGCTTGTTGGATCATGGTTCGACTATGTCTTTTAATCATATTAGTATAATCTCTAGTATAATCATTTCTTTCTGCATTAGTATAATATCTCTCCACCATATTTTGGCCTGAACTAAGTTCTACGTCGGCTTTGGTACTTAGACATTACTCCCTGTGGATTCGACCTTGTGACCACTATACTCCCGTTGACCCGATACTCTGTCGGTGAAAGTTAGTGGTTAAATATTTTGCTATCAATTGTCAGTGGCCTTACACTTTCAGAGATATAGTTTATTGCATTTGGTTTTGGAGGAACAAGATCCACCATAGATGCCAATAAATGTCTTGCTCTCGAAGATGGAGATCTGAGTTAGAAACCTTCGCCTAGCTTGGGACATAGATTAGAACATTTCGTTGTGTTGTTTCTTAATTTTGTTTTTTCTCTGAACTCCGATTTTTTGGCTGGTTTCTACTTTGATAATAAATATATGGATCGTTCCTAAAAAATAAAATAAAAAACTAAAAACTTCCTTAGTTAACTGGAAATTTATTTCAAAATTAACTCCCATTAACCTCAACCACTATTTTTTTTTCAAAACTTTATTCCTTAAAAATAATATATATATATATATATATATATATATATATATATATATATATATATATATATCTTTATATATAATAAAGGAGCAAGGGCGCTTTGAGGGATGTTTTGGTGCTGCCACGTGTCGGGCCCTGATTGGCCCGACAGTTTCTGCTCTTTTTTTTTCCCTCTCTCTTGACTTATAGCGACGCTTTTGCCTCTCTTTTAAGACTTCTAGCGACGCTTTTTCCTCTCTTTCCGGGTACACTTTCCTATTACGATTTTTTTTTTATTTTTTCCTCTAACTTTTCCCTTTTCACCTATACATGCATATCTATGTATCTATATTTTTTCCCTCTCTCTTAAGACTTATAGCGACGCTTTTCCCTCTCTTTTAAGACTTCTAGCGACGTTTTTTCCTCTCTTTCCTGGTACACTTTTCCACATTTGCGATTTTTTTTTTCTCTAACTTTTCCCTTTTCACCTATACATACATATATATGTATCTATATATATATATATATATTGTCTTTTCTTTTTATTCACCTCCTCCAATCTTTTTTTTACGACGCTTTCAAGTTTTTTTTATCCTATTTCTTATCTTATTGTATTACATTGTATCGTTTCGTATTTCGATTTTATTTCATTGTAGACTTTTATTATTATAAATATCGACTTCGTGACGTGTTATTTTTTTTTTCCGTTCCTTGCATTATACAATGATATATTTATGCTTCTTTCCTTGATTCTAATTATTATTATTACGGTTTCTAGGAGTGTGAGTCGTTACGTATACACGTTATTATAGTTAATATATATTTTAAGCGATTAATGATATTTTATGTTATCTTAGTTTAGTTCGTTAGATTGTTATTAAAAACGATTTGTCTATTTAGATGTTTAAGATACGATAGTGGTTATTGTTATTAGTTCGGCCAATAGTAACAAATTCACATCAATTTTATTATGATATCGGTTTTTTAGAGTGTCGGACTTTAGTATACACGTTAAAATGAGTTTATTGTTATTAGTAGATGTTTCCTATCACTTTTCCGTTGATGTCTACGGCTATACGCGAAATTTTTCTATATAGTGTATTCATTCCTCTTTTCCTTCCGGATTCTCCGATTCATTAGTGCCGTCTACCGATGGACGACTGATGTATAACATTTATATGATAAAAATTACGATGTTTTATATACGTTATCGACTATTTTTATATAAAATATAAGTAATTATAACGATAATCTTATAAAATATTAATAGCTATGAATAAATCTAAATACTATAAAAATCTAGTAAAAATGATAAAAAGTTATAAATTTTGTACCGGGTTAATAACCGGAGTGTCGTGTCGATTCACGTGGGTATTTTTGGTATTTTACTGGACCTTAGGTAAACCAAGACCCCGAGTGGCGACATTTTGTGGAGTAAAATCATATCTTTTGAAGGAATAAAGGAAGTGCCACGAGATTTAAAGTTCAAGTGGATCGAGTGGTTCGTGACGCCCGTATCAAGTTATATTTTCAACGAACAAATGGCCCAGTAAAAGGCATTTTCTGAAAAGAAGTCTTCATGGAAGTTATAGATCTCCTCAAGAGCTTTCCAACGCATCTTGAATTATGTCATTTGGAGATCCAGAGCTCAAGTTATGATTTTATCAAGTTTCGGATTAAGATTGGAAAAAATCTATCCGGATCGATCCGGATTTACCTCGGATCGATCCGAGGAGGCATAATGATTATCCAGCATGTGGCCCTGCAGAGAATATCCTGGGATAATATTTTTTATTCCCGGATCGATCCGGCCCTTTCTCGGATCGATCCGGCAAGGGAAAAATTGCCTATAAAAAGGGCAGCATTGCAGGCACAAAAAAGGGTACCAAATATATTTTCTTTTACCTCTTTCTAGTGGTAGTAGTATGTATATATAGGCCTTATGCCATAAATAAAGTAGTATCGTCATAATGCTCGAGAAATTATCAGAAGATCAATGTTGTTGAAGTTGTTGTAGCATCCGGAAAAATACATCTTCTGATCCAATCGTTGTAATCGGGTAAAATTTCTAAAGTATTTATGTTTGTTTTTTCTTTTTATCTTTTCGTATAATGTTAGTAGGCTAAATCTAATAACTAGCCAAAGTTATGTAATCGTTTTATTTCGATCTTTTAGGTAAAGGAATGTTTGTCTAAGTAAAATTGAATAAAATTGAGTTAATTGAATCTTTTCCTATTGATAAAGTTTGACTTGAAAGAATTCATAATCTAATTATGAATTGACACCTCGTAATTAAGTTATGAACTCGTTAATAGAAAAACCGGAGGGTAAAATTGGCGAGTGAAAGCGTGACAACGGAACCAGTTTCTACCCGGAGGCGATTTGTCTAAAAGATGAATCTTATTAAAATTTGTACTCAAGATCGTAATAATGTTAAATTCATCAGTTTAATTGAAACTTAAACCGGAAAGTTGAATCGCCGGCCTTGACAACCGGAGCCTTTAAATAAAATTGACCGTTTGTGAACGGAATGACTCCTTTTTATTCAAAGGTAGAATCGCACTCGGGACTCGTTCGTAAAAAAACCGTAATGATTGTGGACTTTGGGTGATGACAATGGACATATGACAATTTCACACACTAATGTGAGGACGAATTGTTAACCTTAGAGTACACCGTTTCATTTACTCAATTGAACCTAAAGATCGAGCACATTCCATTCACTGAAAAGATCGTATAAATCAATTATATAAACTTTGGCTAGTTCTCTAAAAATATATTTGGCATCTATATATTTATATCTATATATATACTTTGCAACTTATGCACATCTATATATATTTATATATCTATATATATTATATTAGAATAAATTTTAATTTACGTATTTATTTTATGTTGACTAGAATAGTAGTGATCGTGTTATAAAATTGCGGTTTAGATCGAGTTAATAAAAGCTCTTTGGTGTTTAACCACACTTAGAAGAATTACAAAGTTCCCTGAGGATACGATACTCTGACTCACCATACTAGCACTACAGTTTGACCCGATACACTGTCGGTTAAGGACTGGTATTAGCACTAGAAAAGGCCACGTCGACTTTTCTCGCGTATTTGTTGCCGGGAACGACGCTAATTTCTTTTTTGTGTCTATGGTTACTACTTGTATTAGCTCAAAATTCTCGAGAATAAGTCAACACTTTTCTTATCTCATTTCTAATTTTATTTTCGTTGGTACTTACCTTAAAGGTAAGTTAAATTTTTTTTTTTTACTACTATCAATTTAGTGTTATTTTCTATTTTCGTTAGTTGATGACCAGAAGTGGTAAGGCCCCACTCACTCCTTATAAGCCTGACATAAACACTTACGAAAGGCGGTTAAAGTAGAGAGAAAACGTGGTCATACTAGTCGGGAAATCTGGACGAATCATCTTCAAACAGTAAATACGAGAATGCATTTGAAATCGGTGATGAAACACCGAACAAGTGGTGGAACATGCTCAGGGCATGGACAAAACCCCTGTTAACCTTAATAATCAAAATAATAATAATAATAGAAATAATCGAGAATCGGAACCGGAATAATCGTAACAACCCAAGAAACCCAAGGCCTATCTCGTGACCAAACCATAAGAAGAAATCGGACTAATAATCCCATGCTTTTACCTAATGAAGGAGCGAATAATTTGAGATTAAATCTCATCTTTTGGTTTAATTGACGCAAGAGCCCAATTCTAGGAGAAGATGATGAAGATCCGCATCATCATCTCTATCTTTTGAAGAAGCTGTGCAATACTGACCAAAAGTCAAGGTGCTCACAAGGAATTAACAAGGATGACTATGTTTCCTTTTTCTCTAAAAGGACGAGGCCGAGATTGGTTTATGTCTCTTCATCATTCACTTACAAGTTGGGAGGAGATTCAAACTGAATTTCAAACAATACTTCACTCTGGACGGAATTTGGAATTAAAAGTCGAGGTTGCTAATTTTAGACAAGGATCTGAAGAAACGCTTGGGAATGCGTGGGAAAGATTTAAAAAATTGCTAAGAGCGTGTCCCGACCATGGTTATTCCTTAGACATGCAAATTCAACTTTTACGTCAGTAAATTAAGAAAAGATTCACGTCTTTGATGTAGACCATGCATGTGGTGGTTCTTTAATGATGAGTGAGGCTCAATTAGTTTACGATGCCATCGAAAGATTTCCAAAAATAATGAGAATGTGGGAAACCGGTTCTAGCACTAGAAAAGTAGCTTTTGCTTGCAGGAGAATGTACGTCTAATACGGAAGTTCTAGCATATTTAGAAAATTTGAGTAGGAAATTTGATGGATTACAACGAGAATAAGAACCAAAGTTCGGAAAATAGTGCACCAATGAATACTCAAATCAGGATAAAATACCACTAGGATTGAAGAACCGACGGGATGCTCAAGAGAAGAGGTGAGTTTTCTTCAAAGACATAGAAATTTAAACAATGCTTATTCAAACTCGTTCAATGCTATTAGAAGAGATCACCCTACTTATCGATGGTCTCAAAACCCCAGCAAGCAAGGACAACCGCCGTATCGGTTCCATATAGGAACTTGAATAATAATCAAGTTTATCAAGAAAACACATCTAATCGAATTTACAATCATTACCTAGAACCTATCCTCAACATACCACTCAAAGTATACCAAGTAACTCAAAGTTCTACTCAACTGCTGGAAGGAGTTGAAAAATGGGAAAAACTAATGGAAAATATGATGGGTGTAGTATCTACTCAAGCTAAAAATATAAAGCGATGGTGACTTTATTGGTACAGTCACTAAGGACATGAGTTCAATGAAAACATCTATGAGTGGACATGATACCAGGATGAGAACGATAGAAGCCTCATTAAGGAATATGGAAGATCATTTGAGTAGAGGCGGGTGAGCGTAATAAATGCAGAGACCCCAGGAGGATTACCAAGTAACACTGAAAGGAACCCAAGAGAGGTAAATGTTGTAGTTACGAGAAGTAGGAAGCTCAGTGGAAGTAATGGAGTTGAAAACCTTGGGGATAATGAAGTAGAAGATGACTTAGATGTTAAGAATGATAAAACTAAAGATGAACTTGAATTTACAGACGAGGAAGAAGAAATTATAGACAATTTCTTAAAAAGAAATAAAAGTTCGGAACCTGAAAGTGAAAGGGAAAATTGGGTAAAAATCCCTAAGATTCTGAAAGATCCCATGGATAAAGATTTAAGGACTTTATTTAAGGAACATGTTAGAATGGAAAATAATGAAAACAAGGATGAAAACAGGAAGAAATGAGGGGATCTCAAGAAGTAGAGATTGATTCAGAGGAACAATTTAAAAGAAAGAATTCAAGAACACGAAACATGGCGACCGAGTAATACTCAAAGGTTTAAGGAAAAGGAAAAGAGAAAGCGACAAAGGAGCCAAAGGTCATAGATTTAGAATCTTTACCTTACCCTCCTAAAGATCAAATCAAAAAGGCAAAAGCGATAAGAAGTATGCTCGTTTTCTGGACACTTTTCGTCATATTCAAGTTAATATCCACATTATCGAAGCTTTGATTAATATACTGCCTATGGAAAATTTACGAAAGAAATTAGTGTCAAACAAGAAAAATTAGAGGAATATGAGAATATATGCCTAAATGAAGAATGTTCCATAATTCAAGATAAGTTACCACCTAAACTGAAAGATCTGGTAGTTTTACCATTCCGTGTGAAATTGGAGGATTTGCATTTAAGAAGGTCTTATGTGATCTAGAGCAAGTATAAATCTCATGTCTTATGAGGATTATAGAAAGTTAGGCATAGGAAAGCTTACTAAGACTGAAATGACTCTGCAAATGGCAGATAGATCGATTAAGTACCCTAAAGGAATTATAAAGGACATATTGGTTAAAGTAGACAAATTCTATTTTCCAGTAGACTTTGTAGTTATGGAAATGGAAGACGGTTATTCAGCGCCTCTTATTCTAGGTCGTCCATTTCTAGCTACAGGAAGAACTTTAATCGATGTGCAGAAAGGAGAATTAATCTTAAGAGTCAATGAAGACGAAGTTACTTTCAATATTTTCAAAGCTATGAATCATGCATCATCAGAATCATGTTCTTTTATAGAAGATATTCATTCTGTCTATGATAATCGATTACCAACTTTTGAAGACAGATTAGAAGAATGCTTAACTCGTCTATCTATAAAGAAGATGAGGAAGACATTGAAATGAAAGAGATAATTCTTTCTTTAGATATGAAAGTTTTACCTTTAAGCCACCATGGCATAAGTACTTGGAATTAGAACTAGAAGGACCGGTTCTTAAATCGTCAATAGAAGATCCGCCAAAGAACCTGGACTTGAAACCATTACCTTTAAATCGAAATATGCTTTTCTTGAAATCGATAATCTATTATCGATTATTATTTCATCGACTTTAATCGAGCAACAAGAAGATCAATTACTTAGAATGTTGAAAAAGCATAAGAAAGCTTTTGGATGGACGATTCTTTGATATTCGAGGTATTAGCCACGAGATTTGCGTTCATAAGATAATTACGAAGGAAGATGCTAAGCCTTGTATTCAACCATAACGCCGCCTCAACCCAAATTTGCAGTTAATTGTTAAGAAAGAGGTCATTAAGCTATTAGAGATGGGAATAATTTTTCCCATATCAGATAGTGAATGGGTAAGTCCAACTCAAGTGGTACCAAAGAAAGGAGGTTTCACAGTGAAAGAAAATGATAGAAATGAATGGATTCCAACAAGAGAAATTACAGGTTATCGAATGTGCATTGATTTTAGGAAACTAAATGATCATACTAAGAAAGATCATCATCCACTTCCATTCATAGTTCAAATGTTGGAACGGTTAAGTGGTCATAAATATTACTGCTTCTTAGATGGTTATTCAAAGTTATTTCTGATTTTCATTGCGGGAGATAGGGAAAAGACTACTTTTACTTGTCCTTATGGAACTTTTGCGTATAAAAGAATGCCATTTGGTTTATGTAATGCTCCGACACGTTTCAAAGATGCATGATGGCTATATTTTTCCGATATGGTTGAGAAATTCTTGGAAATTTTTATGGACGACTTTAGTGTTTACGGAGATTCTTTTGGTAAATGTTTGTCGCACTTAGAAAGAGTGTTGCAACGTTGTGAAGATACCAATTTGGTCTTAAATTGGGAAAAATGTCATTTAATGGTATCAGAAGGAATTGTTCTAGGCCATCGAATCTCTGAAATAGGAATTGAAGTTGATAAAGCTAAGGTTGAAGTAATTGAAAAATTACCACCACCAGTTAATCTAAGGACTCTAAGAGGATTTCTTGGACATGCAGGATTTTATAGGAGATTTATTGCCGATTTTTCAAAGATAGCAAAGCCTCTAAGTCATTTGCTTGAAAAGGAAGTACCTTTTAACTTCGATAGTAAATGTAAGGAAGCTTTTAGGACCTTAAAAACAAGATTAACTATCGCACGGTGCTAATAGCACTGATTGGAATTTACCGTTTGAGATTATGTGTGATGCCGGTGATTTATTTGTAGGAGCAGTTTTAGGTCAAAGATATAACAAAATTCTCAAAGCTATTTACTATGCATCTCATACGTTAAATGCGACTCATTGAACTATACAACTCTGAAAAAAGAATCATATTGTAATTTTTGCCTTAGATAAGTTTAGATCGTATATTGTTGGTTCTAAGGTAATAATTTATGAGACCATTCGACTTTGAAGTATTTCTTGAGTAAGAAAGATCTGAAACCACGTCTTCTTAGATGGATTCTCTTACTTCAGGAGTTTGATATTGAAATTAAAGATAAAAAGGAAGTGAGAATGTAGTAGTGAGATCATCTAAGTAGAATGGAAAATGATGAGAAAAAGGAATAGAAATTAAAGATTCATTTCTGATGAACAACTTTTAGAATAGATACTCCTTCAACCATGCAAGTTATTAAAGAATAGAATTCCTTCTAAGGAAATGTCACCTGGTTTGGAGATATCATTAATTACTTAACTTTGTGATTATATTCCGTCTCATTGGACTTGGCGGCAGAGGAAGAAATTCTTTTATGACTTAAAATTTTATTCTCGGGAGGAACGGACCTTTTCCGTAAATGTTCGGATGGGATAATCGAGAAAGTGTGTGCACGATAATGAAATTTTAAGTATTTTATCATTTTGTCATGATCGTGAGGCGGGAGGTCATCATGGAGGATGGAAAAGCGCTTTTAAAGTTTTACAATGTGGTTTTTATTGGCCTACGCTATATAGAGATGCTTATAAATATGTCAAATCCTCGTGAATCTTGTCAAAAATGGGGAAATGTATCTAAAAACATGAAATGCCTATGCAACCTATTTTAGAATGTGAGTTATTTGATGTTTGGGGTATAGATTTCATGGGACCATTTCCTATATCTTTTGGAAAAAGATTTATTCTAGTAATGGTAGATTATGTTTGAAATGGGTAGAAGTTGAAGCTCTTCCCACTAATGATACCAAAGTTGTCATACGATTCCTTAAAAAGAATATATTTACACGTTATGGCATTCCGAGGCTATCATTAGTGATAGAGGTTCACACTTTTGTAATAGACCATTTACCAAGATAATTGAAAAATATGGTGTAACGCATAAGTTAGGAACGCATACATCATCCATGAAACCGGTGGTTAGGGTAGAGGTGTCTAATAGAGATCAAAAGAATTGTAGAAAAGACAGGTGGATTCAAATCGAAAAAAGCTCAGGCGATTAAACTGAGCGATGCATTATGGGCATATAGAACGACTTTTAAAACACCAATTGGTTGTTCTCCTATAAGTTAGTTTTTGGTAAGTCTTGTCATCTCCAGGTTGAGTTAGAACACCGAGCCTTTTGGGCTATTAAATTTTTGAATTCGATCCTAAAAATTTGCATCGGTGATCATAGATTGCTTCAATTGATGAGAACTAGAAGAATTCCGTCTCGATTCTTATGAAAACGCTTCGAATCTACAAGTGAACGCATACGAAATCCTTTCACGATAAGAGAATCTATAGTCGTGAGTTCCATGTAAGCGATCGAGTGCTCTTGTACAATTCACGTTTAAAGTTATTTCGGAAAGCTTAAATCAAGATGGGGATGAGTCCATTTAAAGTAACGAGTTTACAAATCTGCAGTTTGTTGAACTAAGCGATGGAAATACAACTTTTATAGCCAATGGCCATAGAGTAAAGTTATTTGTGGAAGGAGAAGGAACCGCCTTTGAAAGAAGAAATAATGCTACTAAGCGATCCTCCGACAAACAAAAAAAGCAGAGAAAGAAAGAAAAGCGAGAGGAGTTAAACTCACCGCATACCAGTGCTATTTATCTTTACTCTACTTTTATGTGTTTTATTTTTAAAGTAGTTTAAATCTTTTACCGGATAGGCGTAAAAGAAGCTGGATGTCTTTTCTAGATAGAATAGGAATTTTTATCTTGCTTTTGAAATTAGGCTTGGATAAAGATGTCGCGTTTAAAATAGAAGCTTGAGCTTTTGAGAAAAACAAGCAATTGTTGAGAGAGATCGGTGAAAGAACTATGTAATGGAAATTGAGAAGTTCGATAAAGAGAAGGGCAAAGTTTTTAAGAAGGTGTAGAAGGTTTGTGGAAAAAGTGAGCATGAAGGAAATGTAGGAGAGCACAACCAAATCCCGGGATGAGTGTTTGAATGTTGTTAAGAAGGAGCGATTAGGTGGTTATCCGAAAATCCCGATGGAGATCAAAGAGAAAATCAACGCCTCATTTCTTAAGGTTAGGTTGATAGAGCGTTACATCGTAACTACGGAAGATTTAGAAGTATTGGAATTAGGACCTCGTGAATTTTGTAATACTTATAAAATTTTTATATAACTTTTGAAAATTTTATAAATAGGATCTTTATGAAATTACTTAAAAGTTTTATAAAGTTTTTATAAAAGTTTTTTTTTTTTTTTTATTTTTGTAGAAGTTTTATTAAGTTTAAAAAAAAAAAAAAAAAAAAAAAAATTGGTCGGATCGATCCGACTAAACCGGATCGATCCGGAACACAGAAAAAACCTAAAAAAGGGACGGGGACCTCTTTCTTCTTCTTCTTCTTTTTTTTCTAAAAACAGCCGCCCCTCCCCTTCTTCCCCAATTCGAATTTTTTCCTTCAAATCATCACACACCATCACCATTAAACTACACCACTTCTTAAACTTTTCTCATTTCCCTCCTCTCTTCAAATTTGCATTTACATTGAAGTAATTTTCAAGGAAAGCTTCAACTTTCATTCGGCGACTTTCCATCTTTTCCGGCCAAATTTCAACCTTTTTAAGCTTTGTAAGGTAACATTGTAGTCACTTATTTTCTTAATTTCGTTTTTATGCAATTTTTATTTTTCAATTTGTTTTGTCACTCACATTTGTCTTTGTTGTTTTGTGTTGTTTTGTTTTTGTGTGTTGTTTTGTTATTGTGTCACTATCGTAGAATGGCCGAATCATCGAAAGCTAGTAAAAACGCAAACCGCATATCCCTACCCAAATTCGAGTTATAGAAACTAGGCCTTTAATGAAGAAGAAGAATTGGCGTTAGTTTTGAAAGAACCGCGTCATTGCAAACTAAGAAAGCATTGAAAAATAAATTTGGACAATGTTTAGTTGCAATAGAGAGGGGCTTAGACTTTAAAGATTTGGGAAGGAGGTAAAGATATTTTTGAAGGAGGCATTGGATGGAATTAGCGGTTTAAGGTCGGGAGAAATTAACACCACCTTAGTATTTGAATTTTATTCTCTGGTAGCAACTCACAATGCTACGGATGAAGGTGAGTTAACCTCTGTCAACTTTGAGAACTAGGGCGAGTGCCGTTTACTCCTCACATTATTAATGCTATTTATGGTATTCTGATATACCGGAGAATGAGGATTATTATCTGATTTGGAATTTGGATGAGCGTGCAGACTTTGATCATATTGTTGCGGTAGCCAGAATGAGTTAGATCCACTTGCCGTCTGGCATGAAAGCAGAGTTTTCCTATGGGAAATGTATCCGGGATATGAAAGCCATTAAGCGTTTTATTAGTCATACTCTTTACCCGACTCGGCATTTTACATCTTTTGGTAAAGAGGATTTGTGCATTGCTTGGGCTATAGTTAATGATGTACTGTGGATATAGGCGAGTAATGTGTAGAAGGGCCAAGGAATTTGCCCGATCGCTAGAACCAAGCGATCACATGCCTTTTCCGTGTTTTATTTCTTCCTTGTAATAAATCAGACAGAGTCCCGAGCTCCCAAATGATAATTTGATGATGGTGGATGACACACTTATAGGTCCTAGTTTACCACTTAGGGCGGCGGGAAGAATAAACTTTTGGACCCTAACCGTCAACGACCTCAACCTACTCCATCTCTTCTTTGTCCCTCCTTCATCCGGTCAAACTCAAACTCAATTTCCGAATACCATCACTTACGACATGTTTCAATCCATGGCCTATGATGTTCATCGTGCTAATGCCAATATGGTGTTTTGCGGAAAGGAATAAATTATAGTGCGAAGATTTACGCCAGGGCATACGAGGTTTATATCAAATGAATATCTTTGCAAAACCCTACCTATGCCGAGATGGATATTCCGCAATGCCAAACCCAGCCTTATACCTTGCCCGATTTCATTCCACCGATGCCACCTCACTCAGACTTCCAACAAATGCCACATTCTTTTGGATTTCAAACTAGTGGTGTAGGAGATTTTTCGGACAGTACTATGGCAATGCGACATCGTAATGGACTGGATCTGGATCATTTGGCCATACCACGATGAGATGGGAAGCACTTTTACGATATCACGAGAGAGATGAGCTCGATGGGACTAGATAGCTCGATGCACGGATGTCAACTTATTTTCAAGATCCATCCCAAGAATCGACCCGTTCTCAAGCTATGCCAAGTTCAAGCCACACGTCGGTGAGTGATGAAGAGGAGTGATTTTTAAACATTCTATGGTTTTAGACATTGAAACAATTTTATTTTTCGTACAATTTCTTTTTCGTTAAATTTTAAGTTGTTTTGATCATAGTAGGATTTTATTTTAATACGATTTTCATGTTTTCATTGCATATTAGAGTATTACGCATCGTGTACTAAAATTTATCGTTATAACGTAATGAAAATGAACCAAAAATAGGAAGAAAACTTGTCCCCTAGAAAAAACTAGGCATTTTTCAAGCAAAATCGACTCTGTCCGTGAACAGTAATGTTCCGGATCGATCCGGCTTTTCACCGGATCGATCCGACGTGAGTATACCGACCTGACAACATTACTGGTTCAGAGGCCGGATCGATCCGGCCCTATCTCGGATCGATCCGGAAAGTACAAAAACGCGCAGAAAGTAGATCTTTTCTACTTTTGCTTGATGGATGTATTTCTATAAAAGGAAAGAGCAACAGCCAAACTTTTGCTCATTCTTTCCTTTCTTCTATTTTAAATCTCTATTTCAGAAATGTCTAACCGATCCTCTCCTTCGGTTAATAGTTATGAGCCACATACGCCTGATGGTGTGGTCCCCGAAGGGCATGCCTCTTGTTTTCATAATGAAGTCCCGAGACATCTAAATTTTCGTCCGTTTCTCCTATTACGATGGAGAAAGGCTTAAACATCGAAAAATTGATCAATGGGGGCGTAATCTAATCCGAGGTTGCGGGTGGAAAAAGTTGATAAGGACTCCAGGAGGTCGGATAAACATTTCGATTGTTAGAGATTTCTTTGCGTCTCTCACCGAGATAACGATGATAGCCTCATCTCAACTTATTACGATTTAGGGAATCGTTATTTCATTTTCACGGTCATCATAAATCAAATCTATCAAATCCCACCATGTACTTTTGATGAAACCCACACTTTGAGTTTCTTTGGGAACTTGGGGATGCGTATAATGTTGTAAATCGATCTTTGAAGCCTTTCGATTCAGTATTTCCGTTGTTTGATCATAACTATGATTCCTCAACTCTGGCTTTACCCCCTCATTTAAGGGCGTGGAAACGCTTCATTAATTCTCGGATCTATCCAACTAGAGATTTTTATGGGGTTACGGATGATGAGATGTCTTTATTGTATGCATTGGTACAGGAGCATACATTGATTGGGGAGTTTTGATTTTTAAGATCGCAATTAATTTTGCGGTAGAAAAGCGTAATAGGAAAACCACTACCATTTGCACAGGTTATCTCTCACCTTTGTATCCAAATGAATCACGTGCACAGGTTTGCTCTTGGCGAGATTTTTCCATCTCGTGATTCTCGATTAGGATTACTTCCGTGGATACTCCCGGATGTTCATCTACGGTTTGATAATCGGTTAGAAGTTATGTTGTTAAGTTGGTAGTTGTTTAAATTAGTTGTTTAATCGTTTTTGTTGTTTGTTACTTTTATTTATAGTTTGTAATAGTGTTTAATATATATGTCATTTTCTTTAATCAAAATAATATATGGTTGCTAAAAATAATAAATAATAATCAAAATCAAATAAAATTTTAATTTTATTTGCAACCTACTTTTATTTATTTACTCTTGAACATCGGAACGATGTTAGTTCGTAAGTGGGAGTAGAGTAAGTTAGCAAATTAAAATTAAAAATTTCTTATATAAATGTATACTTAATTGCTCAATACTTAGTTTAATTTTCTTGGAACAAAATAATTAGATAATATATAATTAGTATGAATAAAAACAATATAAATTGGTAAGAATAGATTTTAATTAAGTAAAATAAAGTAGATATATTATAATATTATATATGTTAATTTTAGATCTTTATAAGATTTTAAGTATATGTAACTATACATAAATATTATCAAGTAAGTTTCATATGAAATTTTAGCAAATATACTTATATTTATAATGAATTTTTAGAATAATTTTCTTTGTAAAACGAAATATGAATATGGAATCGGATTAGGAATGATGAGATTTTTGACACCACAAAATTACCTCAACCTTGATTAGAGTGATCAAGACCTCACTCGAAATAGCCATTTTGATCAATAACCGACCCTTGGCTTATTTTGGTCTACATTTCCTAAAAATCCCACGAGTTTATGCGTCTTATGAAAGGATATGATAGCATGAAGCTAAGGATGGTGTATCTTGAGTGAAAAAAAAAAAAAAAAAAAAAAAAAAAAAAAGAAGAACAAAGCACCATATTTACAGAGAATTAATCGAATACTGGGTATCTTCCTTATCTTTGATCGATGGATATCGGTAGTAGCTTCCAATGATTTGAGTGCGGTAGGGTGTTATCTAAGCGTCCTATATCACATGAGGTATAAAGCTCCCGATAAAAATTCGAATCATAAGATCTCAAGAATGATTACGAGTTTAAGGAAACCGGACTCGTAATTTTAGATCGAAAGAGTATTACTCCGATCAATCTTGATGAAGCAATGCTTGTAAATTTGATTTCTACACACACTCACGCTTTTAGTTCTTAATATTGAAAAAAAGAGAGAAAATCTGAAAAATAGTTGGAAAAAGGAGATTTTATTAATCGAAACTGTTTTTGATCAAACGTGAAGGTGTAAGTACGTACGACTTGCCTCTTTCTATTTTTGATTTCTTTTTCTATCTTTTCGATTAACTAATGTCCTATCCTAAAAAGCCATCTTGTCAATTACTTGACTTAGTCTTTGATTCCAAATATTTCATATAAGTTGAGATAGGAAAATAATTCTAGAATTTTAATTATATTTATTGAGTAGATTTTGTGAAATTTCATTTGAATAATAGTTGATAAATAATTTATCAAAGTTATCTACACTTTTTATCTTATTAATTTCTAAGAAAGATATAATTAATATGTTTATAATATTGAAATGATATTTTACTAATTTAAAAATTGTATCTACCACTTATATTATTTTTATCGTAATTTTTATATATTACCGCTTATTTTGCTCGAGGACGATCAAAGAGCTAAGTGGGGAGTAGTTGATGTATAACATTTATATGATAAAAATTACGATGTTTTATATACGTTATCGACTATTTTTATATAAAATATAAGTAATTATAACGATAATCTTATAAAATATTAATAGCTATGAATAAATCTAAATACTATAAAAATCTAGTAAAAATGATAAAAAGTTATAAATTTTGTACCGGGTTAATAACCGGAGTGTCGTGTCAGATTCACGTGGGTATTTTTGGTATTTTACAGACCTTAGGTAAACCAAGACCCAGTGGCGACATTTTGTGGAGTAAAATCATATCTTTTGAAGGAATAAAGGAAGTGCCACGAGATTTAAAGTTGAAGTGGATCGAGTGGTTCGTGACGCCAGTATCAAGTTATATTTTCAACGAACAAATGGCCCAGTAAAAGGCATTTTCTGAAAAGAAGTCTTCATGGAAGTTATAGATCTCCTCAAGAGCTTTCCAACGCATCTTGAATTATGTCATTTGGAGATCCAGAGCTCAAGTTATGATTTTATCAAGTTTCGGATTAAGATTGGAAAAAATCTATCCGGATCGATCCGATTTACCTCGGATCGATCCGAGGAGGCATAATGATTATCCAGCATGTGGCCTGCAGAGAATATCCTGGGATAATATTTTTATTCCCGGATCGATCCGCCCCTCTCGGATCGATCCGCGCAAGGAAAAATTGCCTATAAAAGCGGCGAGATTGCAGGCACAAAAAGGTACCAAATATATTTTCTTTTACCTCTTTCTAGTGGTAGTAGTATGTATATATAGGCCTTATGCCATAAATAAAGTAGTATCGTCATAATGCTCGAGAAATTATCAGAAGATCAATGTTGTTGAAGTTGTTGTAGCATCCGGAAAAATACATCTTCTGATCCAATCGTTGTAATCGGGTAAAATTTCTAAAGTATTTATGTTTGTTTTTCTTTTTATCTTTTAAGTATAATGTTAGTAGGCTAAATCTAATAACTAGCCAAAGTTATGTAATCGTTTTATTTCGATCTTTTTCGGTAAAGGAATCTTTGTCTAAGTAAAATTGAATAAAATTGAGTTAATTGAATCTTTTCCTATTGATAAAGTTTGACTTGAAAGAATTCATAATCTAATTATGAATTGACACCTCGTAATTAAGTTATGAACTCGTTAATAGAAAAACCGGAGGGTAAAATTGGCGAGTGAAAGCGTGACAACGGAACCAGTTTCTACCGAAGCGATTTGTCCTAAAAGATGAATCTTATTAAAATTTGTACTCAAGATCGTAATAATGTTAAATTCATCGATTTAATTGAAACTTAAACCGGAAAGTTGAATCGCCCGGCCTTGACAACCGGAGCCTTTAAATAAAATTGACCGTTTGTGAGCGGAATGACTCCTTTTATTCAAAGGTAGAATCGTACTCGGGACTGCTGAAAAACCGTAATGATTGTGGACTTTGGGTGATGACAATGGACATATGACAATTTCACACACTAATGTGAGGACGAATTGTTAACCTTAGGAGTACACCGTTTCATTTACTCAATTGAACTAAAAAATCGAAAGCACATTCCATTCCTTTGAAAAGATCGTAAAAATCAATTATATAAACTTTGGCTAGTTCTCTAAAAATATATTTGGCATCTATATATTTATATCTATATATATACTTTGCAACTTATGCACATCTATATATATTTATATATCTATATATATTATATTAGAATAAATTTTAATTTACGTATTTATTTTATGTTGACTAGAATAGTAGTGATCTGTGTTATAAAATTGCGGTTTAGATCGAGTTAATAAAAGCTCTTTGGTGTTTAACCACACTTAGAAGAATTACAAAGTTCCACGAGGATACGATACTCGACTCACCATACTAGCACTACAGTTTGACCCGATACACTGTCGGTTAAGGACTGGTATTAGCACTAGAAAAGGCCACGTCAACGACATATTTCTATGGATTTATTTTCGCTGTATTAATTCGGACAATACTCACAAATTTACATAAATTTTAGTATTATTTCGGTTTTTTAGTAGTATGGCTCGTTGCCTACTTACGTATACACGTTATTATAGTTTAATATATTTTTAAACAATTTAATGATATTTTATGTTATCTTACTTTAGTTCGTTACATTGTTATTAAAAGCGGTTTGTCTATTTAGATGTTTAAGATACAATAATGGTTGTTGTTATTAGTTGGGACAATAGTAAGAAATTTACATCAATTTTATTACGACGTGTGGTAGATTTTAGTTAATTTTTTTTCCCGTCTGGCCATTTAATTATTTTGTTATACAATGACGTTTCGTGTTATACTGTTTTTTAAATTCGGTGTTCCACATTCGTCGTGTCCGTTTAATATTGCTTCCGGTGTAGTACAACGTAATATACTTCATGCTACGTTATAATACAACGTATTAAGTATATTATACGGAATATATTTATCACATTCGGTATAACACAACACATGCCATGTCATGTCCCCAGCTCCTATTTATGTGCTGAAAAACACCTTATGATAATGTATAGTTAATGTTTCAAAGCTTTTATGATCCCTTATAGTCTTTACTCATTTCGTACAATCGCAACATATACCACAAAAAAAGGGACCCTAATTACATCCACCGATCTGGAATGGGCATGCACCGTGCATTATGCACGGTGTACGGATACTAGTATATATATATATATACTCTTTTTTGGTAAAATGACAAGTCTGTCTATTTCCTCAAAATTAGAATATTATACGTGTTCCTGGAAGCCTCTGTCATCAACATTATCCAGCTTTCAAATTGAAAGCAAAACCACAACAATCAAAAATGGATACATGCACTAATAATTGCTCTTGACTATTCAACATTCGCGTGCGGACAAGGTCAATTCCAATGGCTTTTCTTATTAGAGCAGCCGTAACGGTTGAGGGAAAATGAGAGTAGACACGAGAAAATTGTAAAATCGGTATCATAATTTTGAGATGGTATCAATTTTGGTCCTATACAATTTCTATTTATCGTTTATAGTCCCGTAACTTGTTAAAGTATCCCACATTGAGAACTTGTGGTTGTTTCACCCACCATATTAAGAGATGAACTTCCATCACCTCACAACCTAGGTTTTGGGGATGAAGCCCCTCCTCTTATATGGGCTTGGGCCATACCATATTAGGATCAAGTGATTACCATTGTACTAAAACCAATTGGTGTTAGTAAATGCGCTACTATATTTCCTTATATCACTTTCAACACGCCCCCTCAAGTGTGGGCCGATAACAAGCCCGGGCCAACATGGAACACAAAGGCATATAAAGGGCACACAAGGCCAACAAAGAGGACCAACACTTGCACAATATTTGGGGAAACAATGCTGGTAGCAAGGATTGATCCCATGACCTCCCGCTCTGATACCATGGGGAAAACATAGGCCCAAACACAATTTATTATCCCTCAGTAAGTTGTTACATGACACATCTCTATCTGTCATCTTTACACCTAATGTTTGTCTTATTCAGGAAACTATGACCAAGAACCAGATTGGATTAACTAAACAAATTCATGGACTTTACTACTTTACTCCAGTATCTCCAGCATCTCATCCACAATCTACTCCTTCTAGTCACACCAATCAAGTTACCAACCAGACCAAGTGGGTCATGACTACTAGTACTTCTGATGCATATGTTTGGCATCTTAGATTAGGTCACATCTCAAATAAAGTAGTGAATGATGTTAGGCTCATAGAGCCATCTGTTTCTTCTTTTGAAATCAATAAATGTACTGTGTGTCACCTTTCAAAACAAAAGAAATTATCTTTTCCTTTGAGTGACTCTATGGCTATAGCAGCCTTTGATCTTATACATGTTGACTTGTGGGGACCATATAAAAAGGCAACCATTTATAATGAACATTATTTTCTAACCATAGTGGATGATTACACTAGGTTCACTTGGGTGTTTCTACTCAAAGATAAGTCACATGCAAGCACTTTGATCAAACAATTTTGTGCTTTCACCTAAAATCAGTTTGCTAAATCTGTCAAAACACTCAGATCTGACAATGGTCAGGAGTTTAATCTAAAAGAATTTTATGCTAATCATGGGATAACACACCAAACATCTTGTGTTCATACCCCAGAACAAAATGGAATTGTCGAGCGAAAACATCAACATATTCTAAATGTTGCTAGGGCATTAAAAATTCAATCCAACTTACCTCTATCATATTAGGGATTTTTGCATCCTACATGCTGTATACCCTATCTCAATTCACACATCATTACCAAGGAGCATTAGCCTCTTCTTGGAACATTAGCTCGTAGATCTCCGTCTTCGGTTTCAATGCGTCGACCTCAGCACCATAACACAATAACAGTATCAATATCACAGTATCAGTATCACAGTCAAACACAAGAACACACTAACACTATCACAGTGCGTGATCTTGCTAATGTTTGATCCTTATGACATAAACAACTTTTATAACAAAGTGGATATATAATCATGTCATGTGCCAATAAAAAAAGTAATTAAGACTTTAATTAATTAGCAAATGGAAGTAGCACATAACAAAATGCCCAAATGCCCAAATGCCATGTATCAATGTATGCATGGTTTACATTTGGCCACCTCACTTCATTTCTCCATCTATAAAACAAGATAGCCAAGAAATAGATTATGTTTTTGACCCCAACAAAAACACAAAGGAAGCTAAGAACACAAACAAAGTGGGGTGGGGAACTAAAAAGGTCCATACTGCATTGCGAAGAATTCAATTGTCTTAACCAAGTGAACAACACACTTAAGGCATTACTCCATTTAGGTACATCATCCGAAGACCGACTCAAGAACAACCTCAAAATAGCTCAATATCTGGCTCATATAAGGCTCATTTAAGGCTCAATTCAAGGGACTACTTCAAGTCACACATATGTCACAAATTCAGCCAAGTATCTCTATATATAGCATTAACATAGGTGTATAAACTCACATTTCAACTCAATCACAAAGCATTTTAGTTCATCAATTTTCAGCTCAGCTTAATTCGTTTATCAATCATATAAGCGTAAACTCGAAAGGGTATCCAATTAACTAGAAAAGGAATGAATGCTTGTAGCCAAGAAGGATATCTGACTAGGTATCTAAAAGAGACTAGGCAGTAGAGCAAAAGAGAACAAACCTGGCATTAGATTTTTGCAAGAACTTTTCAGGATATTCTCTTCGATATTGTTGATTCCACCGAAATCTATGAACGGAGTTAAACATCAGCAAGCAATCCAAAGTGAACAACAAAATCAGATTAATCGCCTCGTAAAGAGTTATATATATCAACAACAAAAAATATGAATTGCTTTGCTTCATCAAAAGCAAAAGAACAATAAAATCACCAAACAGATTAGAAAAAATAGTAACAATAATAAAGCTTACTCATTAGATGCAAAAGGCCTAACTTTCAACATTGAAATTTACATAAAATTCTTTATTTTTTCACAAAGCAAAGGTCCAAAAGTCATCAACTTTCTAGCACGAAAGTTGATTGATCTGACATCAACATTAGCAGTTCTCTTTTGCTCTACAATGTTTTTCTGGATCTTATTTTCATAAAATGATACTCCGAAACATGCACATTTTAACCGGTTTGCATATTCTACATATATCATGATAGCTCGTAAGCAGCTGAAATCCGCAATACCAAATCCCCAATCAATGAGAGAACCTTATTATTTAGTCTAAAAAACAGGCTAAATTACAATTTTGGTCCTCTAACTAGACACGTTTTTTGATTTTGGTCCTGGTTTTTTTCCGGCGACAATTTTAGTCCTGTAAGTGGTCTTTTTTTTGCAAAAATAGTCCTGAATGCCGGAAAGACCACTTACAGGACTAAAATTGGTCTTTTCCGTCGACATTAGTCCTGTAAGTGGTTTTTCCGGCGTTCAGGATTATTTTTGCAAAAAAAAGATCACTTACAGAACTAAAATTGTCGCCGGAGAAAAACCAGGACCAAAATCGAAAAACGTGTCTAGTTAGAGGACCAAAATTGTAATTTAGCCCTAAAAAACACATCAAAAAAAAAAAAACAAATAAGGGCTACAATCCTATTTCCTTCACATTTTAACCAATTTGAATATTCTGTATAGCATCATAATAGCTTGTAAGCAGCTGAAATCCATAATAACTCAATCAGAGAAGCTTATTATTTAGTCTGAAACAAGGAAAGAAAAGAAAAGAACAAATTAGAATGAAAGAAAGCTTGTAGAGACTTACGAAAACTCTTGAAACGCATAAATAACAGAATTACAGTTGCAAATCTGATTAATCCCTCTTAGGCGAGCTAAATAGGGAGAATACAAAGTCAAGCGGATCTTCGACGGAATCAAATGTCCATGGAGAATTCCTAAATCAGAAATTAGGGGATTTTTACGCATAAGGAAGAGTGCAGGGAATAGAGGGTATTTTAGTCGGAGCAAAATTAGTTTGTCCTTATTGCAATTAAAAAAATAGTGTGGATCAAAACTTAATTAAGGGGGAAATGTGTATTTATACCTGATTTTTCCTCTTTTTTTTTTTCCATATATATATATATATATAGCGTGGCGAACACTGTCTCACAGCTTACCCAATCTCTAAACCTTGCCAATAGGTTCCTCATAGAAGGAGTTGGTTAACTGCATTACTTAGATAAGTATTGAAGTATGAAACGGCAGGGGTACTTGCCGTGAGTGTTGAGTGTAAAGGGGTACTATCACGAAGTAACTCCTCATGGCTTCGATCGGACCTCCCGGGGTGGGGTTGAGCGGCAATAGCACCTCTCACATTCCAACATAGTAAATGAGCGAAGTAACGTAGCGAGTTGTTTCAACTATTACAGATATTATATATATCTGAAAAGCTTTTCGTAACGATTTCGTCTTTATTTCACAGTGGATTCACAACAAAATATTTTTCATACATAATTTTATAATTTTATTATTTTAAAACATATCACACCGATAATTAACTTTTGAGGGATATTTTTTCAAGCATCCCCGGTTCAAATGGGTAGAATAGGACCAACATAACATTTTAACAAGACCTTCTCTTTTGGATGTAATCGAAATATTAAATTCCTTCCTAAATAATACTTATTCCGTTTTTAAGTGCCATTTTAATAATATGCTTTATTTTTATTTATCTGTCATTTTACAATATCAATGCTTTTTATTATTATTTTTCATCTTTACCTTCATTTTAATAATCCAAATTTTAGTACAATTTTTCATGCATAAGGAATGAAAGGTAATTTTGTTATTTTATATTATATTTCAGGCATATTAATAATTTTTTTAATCTGTGTAATTTTATCTCTCCAACCGTTAAAAAAAGCAAAGGGAGAAATTATTTCATTTTAAAAATTCATCTCATACAAAACGATTAGATTCGGAAATTAAACTTGGTCTAGTGGTAAAGTGGCTAGAATTCTCAGGTGACCGGTTCAAGAGGTATGAAGCCCTCTAAGGACCTTAGACACAAATGAGATGAGAATGTGTTTTTTTTTTTTTTTTTTTTTTTTTTTTTTTGAACCGATGAGAATGTATTAAGCCCTTTCTAAAGTCACATATAAATTAACATGTGTCACCTATCTTAGTTATGCCATTTGGATTAAGTGAAACTTAAAGACTGTACAAGGTCCTACTACAGACTTAGCTAACCCCATCATGCGTACAAATGAAATACATGATTTAATAATTAAGGATGTTTATAATATTTTTTTATTTTTAAGAAACGATCAGCATTTTAAAATGTTTATAATCAGTAGCAAAATGCACGTGCCTCGCACGTGTTCGGTTAAATTTTGTTAATATTTTATCTGTATTGTTGATTATGCACTTAATTTATAAAATAATTATATGTTAAATAATGATATTCGTTATACAATGATTTTATGTTTGGTAGAATTATTTCATTTCTCTTACTGATAGGCATTGAATCAAACTTGTCATGTTACATCTTGATATACCCGGATTGGAATGGGGCCCTGTTCATCCATATTGGGCCTACAATCTCAGCCCATCAACACGGATAATGGGCCTCTATCTCTCGGCCGCATTGCCACCAAGCTTTTCGGCCGCTAGCTACAAATCGGGGGCACTGTCGCCGACATTAAGCGGACCCATTCTCTCCATGTGTGTTTCCTACCTATATACTTAAGGCAAAAACGAGTCCGCCGATCGACCATACTTCTCATTTGCTCATTTGTTCGACCATACTACTCATTGCTCGCCATGCTTATCGGTGGCCAATCCGGTAGCAACACTTTACTGTTGGCTAGGACACTTGTATTGCATGCATGCTTAACTTAGCTATATACTCTCAGTTGTCTTGTCGATGAACAGTAAACCGACTTACTTTTTAGCCTATATATATATGGGATCACATTGTAATAGAAGGGCACTCTCTCTCAAGCTTTAACTATAAATCTAATACAAGCGAAACTCGCCAATTTGTCGATAGATTAACTTGTTCATCTTGTAAACCGATCCGGCGACCTTGTTCTTATTCGCCACCCTATCCACACCGGAGAAATCATTCATTTCACCTCATATCCTCAAGATAAACACCATTACGCAAACCTGGTGTTTTACGCAACATCGATTGGCTCCGTTACGGGAACCCGATCATCATTCGACTTTTGAAGATCACTTACTCCACCACAAAGACGATTTCACGGTGTCTCGGCGAAGTCATCATCATCTGCGACACTGTCGATCAACAACACAGAGGAGATCATCAACTTCATTGCAAACTCACATTTGAGTCCATATAAAGTACCCAGGTTGATTTACGCATTTTTCATCGGTTTTGAGATCTTCAAGTAAGGAAAGTTTAGTCATCTTTTTCGTTGCAAACCGCTCGGGAAATACAAACAATCGTTACCTTATATTCTGAGTCGAGAAAAATACCCGCCCAAAAATCATAAGTCATGGTGGCGGGAAAAACATGAACTCGCAACACCGGCAAAGGCGCCAATCGAGGGGCGCCACGTGGAGCGAGCACGCCCGTGGAGAGGCTAGCCGAAGGGTTATGTCGGGATGGGCGAGATGTCAACCACGCCCTCACAACCGACATGCGAGCATACATACGGGAAAGGACTAAAGCCCGTGAAATACATGAGAAGCGGTTAGGAAAAGCAAGGAAAAGGAATCGCGGGACGTCCAACCCAACTAACGAACAAGAAGCTATTTTAGCCGAGGAGCTCCGCAACAAGATACATATAAAATAGCATTGCAAGCGCACATGGAATATGTTGAAGAAATGCGGGAAGGAAATGCACTACTCATTGCGGAAGGATTACCTCCTCGGTCAATCCGTAGAATTCAACCCTCCTCAACCCGCACAAACCGAGATTCAGCCCACATTCATTCCTCCAAAGCGGTTCGACCCAACGATCGAGAAATAGAGGAGAGTAGTCATGCAACCTCACATCCTAGAGAGGGTAGGAAATCTGCGCTTGGTAGGCGGGGCCCGCGATCGGCGATCGCGTGCGACCCGTCGCGACAAAGAACACTCGCCGAGTTCGCACCGCTTGGAAGGACAGGGGACTCGGAAGTTGAAGAAAGTTATGTTGCGCCCCACCTCAACCCCAAATCGAGGAAGAGATAGGCATCATGAAAAAGCAGATAGAGGAATTCTGAGAAAGGAACAAAGAGTGTTAAAAGCGGTTCCGACATGGGGAACAAGTGTGCTTCATCCCAAAGATATTTGAAAAGCGGCTCCAAGGAGGAACTCACTATCCCAATTTCATAAACTACCACGGAGCAACAGATCCTCCGGATGGCTATCCGCTTTTCAAAGCGAATCGATCTGTGTACCTCTAGCGATGAGGCTTGGTGTATAGCATTTGTGGGATCAATGCAAGATCGGGCGACATCATGGATCCATGATCTTCCTCTGGATCGATTTTATCATGGGATGACTGATCAACAAGTTTATAGCGAAATTCAAGTCGGTAGGAGGACAAAAAGGCGCATATCGACTACATGAGGTCCGACAAAGCGCATGTGAGTGGTACTCGCAGATTATTATGAGCGGTTTTAC
Organism: Gentiana macrophylla; assembly: GCA_026214975.1. Classification (NCBI taxonomy): domain Eukaryota; kingdom Viridiplantae; phylum Streptophyta; class Magnoliopsida; order Gentianales; family Gentianaceae; genus Gentiana; species Gentiana macrophylla. Next base: position 20,792,189 of record CM047810.1, read on the forward strand.
AAAGTGTATGGTGACCAGGGGTATAGCGGATAATGTTGTCATGAGTAGTTTTGAAAGCAGGGTTGAAGCCGGGTACTTGAAGTCTTATTTCGCTTTATCACCACCGCCGAACCTACAAGAGATGTTGAGCTCGACTAGGAAATACATTGCAGCTGCGGAAACGGGAAGCGAGCGCGTCTTCGTCCAACAAAGGCAAACAGAGGGTGGCGTAGCCGCCAAGAGACACCCGCAGAGGGGCGGATAGGAAATTAAGAAACCCGAAAGATTTAAGGAAGAGCATTTCACGCCGCTCGAATTTCCTATTCCCAAGTGTTGAATGAAATCGAGAGGCGAAATACGAACCATACCCAATGGTCACGACACGCGCGCGATGCATCCAAATTTTGTGGCTATCACAGGGATAAGTGGTCACACTACCGATGAATGTATCCAATTCAAGCGAGCAATAGAGAGGTTGCTCGCTCGCGGACACCATGATCACCTCAAACTTGACACCGGAGGTCCGGATAGGAGGAATCGGCAAGCTCGTCAATTCGATAGGAACATTAGAATGATAACCGAGCCTCCTCCCACCAATAATCAGATTAAGAATCGCATCGACTCCATCAACAAACATGTGAGGCTTTGTAGTTTTGCGAGGGAGTGAACGACCCTTGCCTTTACTCGAAGTGGTGGTGACTTCAACCAATACTGAGAGGATATGTGCCTTTGCATCTCGGTGGTTGTCAATCGGGCCTGTGTCAATAGAGTGATGGTTGATCTGAGAGCTTGCCGCGATATCTATATTACAAGCCGCTTCAAAGAGTTGGGATTCAGCGACTCTAATTTGAGACCGCATAATGGCACCTCGAGGGCTTTACCAATCATAAGATACAGTCAAGGGGGCCATCGACCTCGATGTCTGAGATGGGAGATTATGCACCCTTTCGCACGGAAAAGGTGATGTTTTTAGTTGTCGATCTTCATCCAATTATAACATGATAATTGGAACACCGCTTAAAGCGATTTGAGATGGTAGCTTCCATTCCGCATCGCCGAGCAAAGTTTTATGTTGGGGGACAGGATCGGAACGTCGATCGTGAACTGCCGCGTCCCTAACATACATACATGAGATGAGAACGAGGGAATAAGAGGATTGAATCGAGCGACCATATAACATGGAGAACACCGGCAGGATCGAGGGTCGTTGTTGATCTGAATCGATCAAAATAGAGTGTGAAACATTGCAAGTCAGAGATGAGCCAGATTTTACGGCAGAAGATGAGTTGATCGAGGTGGTCATCAATGAGGAATATCCCGAGCAAAAGATAAAGATAGGGGCTCGACTGAGTCCTATCGAAAGGGAAAAATTGATACAATTACTCAAAGAGAATTTGAGTGCCTTTGCTTGGGTGGTTACCGACATGCGAGGAGTCGAACCAGACGTCGCCCTGCACCATCTTAACGTCGACCCTACTTTCAAGCCGATACAACAGCGAGCGCGTCAGTTCTCAACAGAAAAGGAGGCGGCGGTGAAAGTAGAGGTCGGAAAGCTTCTACAAGCGGGAATCATAAAGGAGCTTGCCTACCCTACTTGGTTGGCAAATGTGGTTATGGTAAAGAAGCACAACGGCAAGTGGAGAATGTGCGTCGACTTCACGGACATCAACAAAGCATGTCCGAAGGATCCTTATCAGCTGCCACGAATTGACCGGTTAGTTGACTCTATTTCTGGCTTTGAGGTTTTAAGTTTCTTAGCGCGATATTGCGGGTATCATCAAAGCACGGATGGTCGAGTCGGACAAAGAAAAACGGCTTTGAGCATTTGGAGGATTGTATTATTATGAAATGATGCCATTGAAATTTGAAGAATGCGGGTTCGACTTATCGTGAATGGTCATGTGGTCTTGATTCGCAGATTGGCGTAAATATGGAGGCTTACATAGATGACATGGTTGTTAAGTCCATTGAGGAGGTCGGTCCGCATTCTTGACCTTCAAGAAACTTTCAATAATGTCCGAAAACACTCGATGAAGTGAATCCGCCAAGTGTACTTTTGGTGTCCAGCAGCAAATTTACGGGGTTTATGGTTAGTCGTCGTGGCATCGAGGCTAATCCAGGAAAAATTCAAGCTTTGATTGACATGAGAGAGCCTACTACCATCAAAGAAGTACAGAGGCTCAACGGCCGCATCATTGCGCTAGGTCGCTTCATATCGAAATCAGCGGAAAGGTGTCTCCCCTTCTTCAAAATTCTCAGAGGCGACAAAACTTTCTCATGGAACGCAGAGTGTTCGCAGGCATTTCAAGCTTTAAAAGAATATCTAGGAAAACCACCTCTTTTGGTTAGCCCCCGTAGAGAGACGTTTTGTTTTTGTACTTAGCGGCTTTGGACCGGCCGTTGCCGCCCGTTCTTGTGGGCAAGAGGCCGGAACCTCCAAAATCCCGTCTATTATGTAAGCAAAGCTCTCAGTCCGGTGGAGAGCCGCTATTTTAATATTGAAAAATTAGCCTACTCGCTTGTTATTGCTGCCCGCAAACTCAGGGCTTACTTTACCTCACACACAATAGTGGTCTTAACGGATAGTCCATTGCGTCAAATATTGCATAAACCGGACCTTCTACGGGCGACTTCTCGGATGGGCAATCGAAATCACCGAGTTCGACATACAATATCGGCCAGAAAAAGCTATCAGGGTCAAGTTACGCAGATTTTATTATAGAGACAAGCTTTAGCTCGCCACAACCATTCGCCGTTAGCCCGTGAGCCCGTTGCGGCCAGGAATAAGCCCAATCAATGTTGGCATTTGTATGTGGATGGGGCGTCTAGTCGAGAAATGGCTGTGGGGCGGAGTAATCTTGATGGAGCCCGGAACAACGGAGGAAATCGAAAAAGCTTTGAGGTTGAATTTACGGCCACGAATAATCAAGCCGAGTATGAAGCGAAGAATTGCCGGGCTCAAATTAGCCAAAGAGTTAAAAGTGGAAAATGTTGAAGTATTTTGTGATTCCCAACTCATTGTCAACCAAATCTCAAGGGATTATGACACGCCTTTGTGGTATTCTAGAAGTATGGTGAGATTGTTCGACAAGCTGAAAAGCAACTTTAACTATTGCGAGTTCATCAGAATTGGAAGAGAGGACAACGAGCGAGCAGACTATCTCTCCAAGCTATCACTTAAGGAAGAAATTGCAGATCCCTCGATAATAATTGAGTATCTAGCCGTACCCGCTATTGAGGAAGCACAAATCATGGAAATTGATATACCAGCACCAACTACATGTTGGATTGATGAAGTTCAAGCTTACATAGTAAAGCAGCAGCCTGCTACCCGAGGAACGGACAAAGCTCGCGCTCTTAAGAAAAGAGCGACGTGTATATTATAAACAAAGGAATACTCTATAGAAGGTCCGCAACTAGACCTTTATTACGATGTGTTCGAGAGGAAGAAAGCAAGACAATCCTTATCGAACTTCACCAAGGAGTGTGTGGAGGTCACCCCGCTAGTCGCTCTCTGGCACAGAAGGTCATAACCGCGGGGTATTATTGGCCAACAATTCTTAAAGACTCAGAAAAATTGGTTCGAGAATGTCCAGAGTGTCAGAAACATGCGGACATCCCACGAATACCATCTGTTGAGCAGAGCATCGTGACCGCACCTTGGCCTTTCGACATGTGGGGGCTCGACCTCATCGGACCATTTCCACCAGGAAGAGGCGGATGTAAAGTTATCATAAGTAGTGATGGATTATTTCACAAAGTGGATCAAGCAAAACCCATGGTTAAGATAACCGCTAAAGCGCGCAGTTATTTCTTACACGATCAAATTTTTTCACGTTTTGGCATTCCACGGGCAGTAGTATCAGATCACGGCCCACAATTCAGGAAAGACTTTTCAGACCTTTGTGAGGAATTCAAAGTTAAACACTGGCAGTCGTCCGTGGCTTATCCTCAAGGAAACGGCCAGGCTGAGGCCGGCAATAAACAAATAATCAAAATGCTTAAGAAAAGCATAGATGACAAGGTAAAAGCGAGGAGGGTGGGTCGATGAGCTACCCGCCATACTCTGTCACTTCGCACCACGATCAAAACACCCGGCGGGAGAAACACCTTTTGCCCTTACCTATGGATCGAGGCTATGATTCCAATCGAAATGGCACTACCAAAGATCGTGGTCGCATTGTATGACCCAATGGATAATCTTTTAAGCAGACACTCGACTTGGATCTAGTGGAGGAAAAAGAATAGCGACTTACCACCGATTAGCGAACTACAAGCAAATTGCTAAACAACAACATGACAAAGCGAATCCGCAACCACTCATTTAAAGTCGGGATTTCGTTCTTCGAACAAAAGGCCACGGGTATGGAGCCACGATAAAGGAAAGCTAACGACAAATTGGGAAGGCCCTTATCAAGTCGCGAGAGAAATCAAGAAAGGGACTTATGTCCTCGTAAATCATCAAGGCTACGAGCTCAATAGACCTTGGCATGCGGACAACCTTAAAAGGTACTACATGTAATAAATCGGCTAGGGATATGGCTATCCTCTCGCTTTTACTGACGTGAATGGTTAGCTTTCTTATTTCGCTTGTAATCTTTACTCATCTAGCGGGATGGGTCGAAATTAATAAAGCCCGATTTTACATTCTCTTTTGTGCAAATTATTACAAGTATGCATGGGTAAGAAAGAATTGTACTCGAAGAATTTTCAACAAAACTTAATTTGGACTTTAGAGTTGTTAAAAATAGGGCAACATTTGGGGAAAATTTAACGCAGGCACAGGCACAACTTCCTAGCAAACAAGTTATTTCGAGATAAGATTCAAGAGGGGACGGATGTTATCTCATACAGAGTCCGCACAAGATCGACCTAGAATCTTATCTCAAACAAAGGGACGGATATTTGTTATCATCGGACTCAATTTAGACAATAAATTCGAGCAAAAAGCAAGCATACACAAAAAAAAAAAACGGGCAGGAAACAAACTTGTGAATAAAATTATAAGCAGGACATTACAGAGACAAATGTGCGGACAAAAGTGCAGAAAAAGAAAAGAGTTATACATATACGAACACAGAATAATGTTTTACAAAACAGAGCCAGAAATCTAAGAACCCTCGGGCCGCATCTCTTCGTTATGGACATTCTCTTCGCGGAGAGAATGATGCAAAGATCTCGATCAACATTTGTCTCGAATCACGGAGGGCTCTACCAACGGCTCGGCCGGTTTGCTCCACCTCACCCCAACACTCGCCGCCCTCTTTGGCGCGCTCTCTTGCTTCAGAGCAGCAAGCGCACACGCCTCTCGGTCGCCTCAATCACAGTGGGGCCACCCAATCGAGATCACACTCTGGAACATAGCGCCAAGCTCAATATCGAAAAAAGGTATGCGATCATGAAATTCTCTTAGATAATCCGAGAAGGATGGGTGAGAATCCATTCCTCTCAGGCGTCAAGGTCGGGTTTATGCCGTCATGAGCCAGGACGCACCTCGCGATATGATAAAACCCTTGATCATATCCCATCATAAAGCCGTCATCGAAGCGGCCTTGGTCGACCTTCAACACTTGAGCCTAGATCCTTCCGGTGTGCCCGCAGATTCGCACACACGCGCTTGCTCGGCTTCCCAATGAGCTTGGGCCTCGTTAACTTTAAGCTTCATCTCCTGCATGGCCCGATCAACAGATTTACCCTGCTCCACGAGGTCAGAGTTAACTTTCTGGGTCTCGGTCACCGCGCGCTTTCGCTTCTCAATCTCGCATGATCACCGCGTTAACCGCCCACGAAGCCCAGCGGACACATCATTTGCGGCCCCCAGAGCTTTCTGAGTTTCAACCAGCTCTTTCCTGACATTGACACTTTCAGCTATGGTGCTTCTATAATCATTGATGAACTGTGCCAAGCCAGTACCAACCTAATGGAAGAAAAACCAACAGCGGAGTCAATATTGACTTGAGGAAAACGACAATAAATGGAATGAAAAACAAAAACAAGAAAGGAGGTTTACCATGCTCACCGTGGCGCCGTATAAGCCCCACAAATCTTCAATACTCCCAAGAAAGGCACGGCGGGGATCAACTTGATCCGCCAGCACAACCCTGTCCGCTATCCCGCGGCCTACCTCCATCTGGATATCATTAGGGATACCCCATCTGAAATGTCTCAGCGGGGGCACATCAGCGATACCCCTTGAAATTGTGCGCGCCATGGCCAGGTCGAGAGGTTGTTGCCGCATGAACTCTTTGTCCAACCAGCGGCGGGACAACCTCTCAGGCCCGATAGGGACTCCGGCAAAGCGGCACTACTACCGCCCGTGCCCGCAGATACCACGTCATCGGCCTGATTTTGCCTTTATCAGTTTTGGATTTCTTAAAAGGAGGGACCTCCTGCAAGCTGCTATCGTCTCCATCGGGCTCAATCTCTTCAACCGCAGCCCTCTTCTTCTTATCACCAGCAGGCGGCTTTGTAAGAGTGGTGCGCTTCATAGTTTTGCCCGCCGCGTTTTTTCTATTATCGGTAGGATGATTTTGTGACCTTAGCCCCAGAGGCTCCGGCCGCCGACATCTGCAAATCGACCATGGGAAGGGTTGTCTTAATCCCTTTTAATTCAGCGCCCCTTTTCACCTCACCAACGGTCTTTTGCTTGGACAATTGGCTGCGACGAACTAATCTATCCATGGTACCTGCGGGGAACAGATATATATTAGCGACTAGAACATATGAAAAGAGACATATTATGAAAAGAAGCAAGAAGAATGCAAGTAAAAATCCTACTCGGTGCTCGCATATTAGGATAACCGCCGCATATTTCACACTGAGAAGGCATAAACCTCCCATGGTGACACTCGCCGTACCAATCAGGATGGGTCGGCAACGAGTCGACTACAACTAAAGGTTCGCCGACACCTGCTCCAGGAAGTCCGGCCTGTCTAAGATAGGGCTGAGCGACGTCAAGCAACAACCTCCAGTTAAATGCCCTAGCCTGAGGTTCATTTTTACGAGTATAGCCCAGATCGTCTTTAAGCTCGGAGATAAACTCATCATCGTCATATTGGGTTTTTATCTTATTCAAGTGATCGATCTTGACCGAATTCTCCGCTAGCTTCTCAAACGGCCAGCCTACCCGGGACTCTACCTTCATACATCTTTTGTCCCAATCCGCCACCTTGTCAGGAAGATCAAATAACACAAGCGGGTCTACCATGACTCGATCGACTACGCGGTTGGATTTGGCGGCGCCGCTTCTTCCGGGAGAAACTATAAAAATATAAAAGCACCGGCATCGACGGTTCGCGCCGCTCAACCTCATCGATTATAATAAAGGACATTACCACGCGAACAACTCCCAAACTCAGTCGCAAGGCATCACTTTCGACTCTTCCATAAAAGTAACAAAGAATGGATCAAAGGAGGTCCGAGTCCGGCCGCAAAATGATCATAATGCAGACCCACAGATAGTCTTGCCGGTCTCGCCATGAGTCCATGGCATCTTTGGTCGCGCCCATACTAACAAAACGATAGTCCGCCGAGATATCGTATGTCGCTAACGCCAAGTATAATCTTCTCGATCCTTAAACTCCTCCATCGGGCTACAAGTTCACTATCCGCCCGCTTTTGCTCATGAGTTCATTTTCAACCGCAGCGGACCTTCTCTTGGGCGCCCTCTTCTTTTTTGCGGGTTCCTCAGCGGCGGTTTTCTTGCGTACAACAATTTTTGGAGATTTTTTGGGCTTCTCCGATACCACAGCGGTTTCCACGGCTTCCTTGATCTTGCCGCTACTTTTTGCGGCTCCAGGTTTTAAAACTCTCTCCATCCTGGTGAGGAGATTGCTTAGTGCCATTTGGTCGTCATCTTCAACCTCGCCCTCCGCAGCGCCCTCACCAATAACTGTGACCTCTGGGTCAGATTCTATGTTAATGGATCCAGGGTTTGGATTTTCTTCCATCTCCTCCTCATCACCGCTAGAGCTAGCATCCTCCATGCTCACCTCCTCTGACCCATAACCCGCTGCGGCCCTAGCCTCTTCGTCTGATTGTGTGTGCTCTGATGACATTCTGGAAAAGAAAAAGGGCAAGGTGGATCAGTTTATCACCCAGACATGGAAATCGGGTCGAGGTGAGAGCAATCGCACCCCGACACCTCGCCCTTCCATCTTCCTTAAACAGATACAAAATTCCCAAAAAACCCCAAACATCTGCCCAGAAAACCCCCAAGTTCTCAGAAATACCCTAAATTCAAAACCAGATAAACCCTAAAATGCATATTCAAAAGCATAGACACAAATACTTGAACAAATAGCAAGAAACCATAATCAAAGCATGCACATACGATGGATCTTCTGAGAGAAAGAGCCATAAATGGCAGAAAAACATAAACGGCTTGGGCTCATGGCATTCATCAAAAAGAGGTAAAATTGCAGAGGCAAGAATCACAGCATTCATGAATTTTGTAAGAAGAATGGGAGACATAAAAAGCATAATCGAATCGACAAACAATAAAAGAGTGAAATTTACTTTGATTGATAATAAAGGTGATAAAGTGTTGAGCTTTGATTGAAAAAGAGCACTCGCTGAATCGCTTGTAATCGCGGAATTTCCTTGCTTTATCGCCGGAGGGATTTATTAGAAGTAAAAGAGGGAAAAGCGTAAGTGTTGGGGTAACTCCTCTATTTATAGAGGAGAATTGAGGGGAACGACGCTTGGGATTCAAAATTCAAATGTAATGATGACAGGAACGGTTACCGATTTCTCTCCACCAATCAGAGCAAGGGACGGTTCAGTCCCAACCGCCGTGTCGTAACACGTAAGCGCACATGACGTTTCGTGTACCGATACATCCATTTACATTTTCTAACCGTTCAAATTTCTTCTGACGAGCATCACATCACGCGGCATAAGCGACTTCAGCGTATTACTATCTCCCAACATTATTTCAAGCAGCTAGCATCAATCAATGCCCGCTTTGGCTCACACAACAAAACACCCTTGATAGAGCGTTATCATTTGAGTAAGTCCGACAGAACGTTGTCGGCAATCAAGCCTGTCCGCTGCAATACGAGGCATATAATCGGTAATTCGCTACGCGATACTAACACTGATTCAAGCCCGATAGAACATTATCGGCGATCAAGCCTGTTCGCTACAAATGCACAGCACATAGCTAGTGGTTTTCACCAACACTAGTTCAAGCCCGATAGAGCAATATCGGCAAACTTCTATCACGGCGACTACAAAAGAGCTTCACCTAAAGTTCTTCTTCAAGTTCTACTCTCTCGCCTTGGCGGACACGCCAGCACAGCAGTAGGGGCCATTGATATACCGGATTGGAATGGGGCCCTGTTCATCCATATTGGGCCTACAATCTCAGCCCATCAACACGAGATAACGGGCCTCTATCTCCGCCGCCGCCGCCCAAGCTTCTTCGCCGCCGCTAGCTACAAATCGGGGCCTGTCCGCCGACATTAAGCCGGACCCATTCTCTCCATGTGTTTCCTACCTATATACTTAAGGCAAAAACGAGTCCGCTGATCGACCATACTTCTCGCTGCTCGCTGTTCGACCATACTACTCGCTGCTCGCCATGCTTATCCAGCTGGCCAATCCAGCTGGCAACACTTTACAGCTGGCTAGGACACTTGTATTGCATGCATGCTTAACTTAGCTATATACTCTCAGTTGTCTTGTCGATGAACAGTAAACCGACTTACTTTTTAGCCTATATATATATGGGATCACATTGTAATAGAAGGGGGCACTCTCTCTCAAGCTTTAACTATAAATCTAATACAAACAGAAACTCTGCCAATTTGTCGATAGATTAACTTGTTCATCTTGTAAACTGATCCGGCAGCCTTGTTCTTATTCGCCACCCTATCCACACCGGAGAAATCATTCATTTCAGCCTCATATCCTCAAGATAAACACTGTTACCGCAAACCTGGTGTTTTACGCAACATCACATCTTAATTCTCTTAAATACGATAAGCTCTTTTAGTTATAAACTCTTGCACTGCTGACAAGTAATACTCCTTTGAGTCATTTCATGAACATCCTTCTTAAGTTGAGGCCAATAAAAAGTCTCTGAATCCTGTTATAACATGACATGACCCATGAATGTCCCTCTATTGGACTTGAGTGCAACTGCCCTATCAATTTGGATCTCAAACCTTTCTACGTATGTCCTCTTTTTGTACTTAAGGAATCATTGGTGCATAGTGTAGTTGGGGATTTAAGGTTGTACTAATCATCAGTGCCGAAAATTTTCCTTCAAGGCTAGGTCACCATTGTAGTTGGATGCTACTTATTGCATCCAAGAAGGGGATATTGTGCTCACAGCACACGGTTGTCCCAGAACATGACTTTGTATGGACAAAGTATCAACCACCACATTTTCACTTCTCTTTTTATACATGATAGTGAAATCCAACCCAAGTAACTTGGCCACTTATTTTTGTTGTAGTGTAGTGGTGGCCCTCTTATCCAGAATGAACTTGAGACTTCGTTGATCAGTTTTGATGACAAAAGGTTTGCCTTGAATATATGGCTTCTATTTAGTTTTCGCCATGGAGAGTGTCAGAAGTTCATTTTCGTAGATAAACAGTCTCATATTCTTGGAGTTGAAGGTCTTGCTTAGATAAATCACAAGTTTCTTGTTTTGCTGTAAAACAGCTTCTAAGCCATTGCCATATGTATGTGCTTCAATGCAAAAAGCAAACCGGAATTCCAGAATCTAGCAAAAAAAGTACAAGTGATTTGCACATGGTCTCCTTGAGTTTCTAGAATGTTTTTGAGGCACTTTGTGAACAACAAAACTCGTCTTTCTTGAGTGGGGCATTCAAGGGCTTAGCTATTTCTATAATAGGGCACATATCTCCTATAGAAACATGTTACGCCAAAAAACCCTCTCGGTTTAGTCACATTATAGGGTTGGGGCCAATTCGACGTGGCTTAAATCGTGCTTGGGTTAGCATGCACTTCACCCTCATGTATGATACGGCTTAAGTATTCCACATTGGTTTGTCCAAAAGATCATGTGGACAATTTAGCATAGCATTGGTTCTTCTTCAAAACTTCTAGAACCACTTTAAGATGTATGTGTGAAGCCATGTCAGGGATGAAGATTAATATGTCATAAAAAATACATGCACAAACTTCCTAAATCAAGGTCTCAGCATCAGATTCATACTTCTCTGGAATGTGTCCGGGGAATTTGTGAGCCCAAATGGCATCATTTTGAATACAAATTGACCATGATAAGTTACAACGGCAGTCTTCTGGACATCATCTTTTGTAATCGAATATATGGAATCCGAACCTCAAGTTTATTATTGGAAATGCTTTAGCACTCCTTAATTCATCCAACAATTCAACAATTAAGGGAGTATGGTAGCTATCTTTGACTGTCAAGTCATTCAACCTTTTGTAGTCCACACAACATCTTCAGGTTCTATTTTTCTTTTTCACAAGGAACAATGGTGATGACAATAGACTACTATTATGCTGTATAATCCCCACTGTAGCATTTGATCTACCAACTACTCTATTTTATCATTTTGACAGTGAGCATACTTATAAGGTTTCATGTTTCACAGGTCCAACACTTTTTTTCAAAGTTATGAGATGCTCATAGCCCCTCTTTGGTGGCAATCCTTGAGAATTTGCAAACACCTCATGATACTTTTCTAGAACATTAGTAAGTTTAATAGACACATGATTCAGAGGATGTTCTTGTATCATGTTGAAGCACCCGAAGTGTCCATAAATCCCTTTTCTCAATTCTTTAGTAAATATTTTACAGCTAATAATCTTAAGTTGAGCTTCTTCTGTGTAACTTCACAACCTAATTTGTTCTCCCTCGTTAATGAAAACAAGCTATGTTGATTCAGAGGATATTCTTGTATCATATTGAAGCATCCGGAGTGTCCATATATCCCTTTTCTCAATTCTTTAGTAAATATTTTACAACTAATAATCTTAAGTTGAGCTTGTACAATGTAACTTCTCAACCTAATTTGTTCTCCCTCGTCAATGAAAACCAGCTAAGTTTTGCTGAAATCAAGACCATTGGATTGTACATTTTCATCCAATTCACCTCTAATACCATGTCACTGTTAGGAAATCTACGCGGGAACGCAGCGGAATTCAAAATTTATTTCCTATCGACCCAAGATCGACTTCGTTTAAGCAATAAACAAGCAAGCAGTGGACAATGGTTACCTTGGTTGATCTATAAGATCGACGTTTTGACCGTCTAAGGAGAGTAGTTCTGCATAGAGCCGCCCAAGTGTTCGGCCTCTACCGCTAGTCCACACGAACATCCCGCCGGAATCCCAGCATGGATTGCTATTGGGAAACTCCGGTTGCTAGACCGGCCCTTTTCCCCTCTCTCCAACTCTCTATAGGATGCTCTCCCATTTTACACAAGAACTATTAGTTCTTGGAATTGTGTTGTACAAAAGAGCTTGATACCCACACTATATTTATAGTGTATGGGGCGCCCCCTAGTAGAGTAGAGGAGAATAAAACATTTTTCCAATAAAATAAGGAAAATACAATTGATTGATTCATCTCATTTATTATAATATCTTATATTAAATAAATCTAGGATATTGTCAATATCTTATATTGACAATATTTATCTTTTATTATATTACCATAAATTAATTTACACATGTGTATATATCACATATATATATTACACAAATAAATCTATTAATATATATATCTTGAAAACAAATGTGCACAAGCACATTCCAAGTGCAAGTCACGCATGTGACTATATATATTTAATAATTAATATCTTATATTAATATATGGTAACACCATTAATTAAATTGCATAATCCAAGTGTATCTTATCGTTTACTCCCACTTTGCAAAGATTCACGAGAGTAAGACATTCCTTATAAGAAGGCCATTTCGGATATTCGATCCCAATCATAGGATACGCGATTCCCGGACGACCAATCATGTATACTCCGTGATGCTTCAAAGATTATACCCAATCACTACCGCATGATCGCCCCGTGGCTGTGGAAACCTCAATAGTGTCAAAGCATGACAATCCACACCGTGATGCCATGAAGACTCCGGTCTTAAGGATAATTACACAACCGCCACATAGTGTGACACTTATCCGTGTAAGTGGGTCAGTCTAACGTACGCATTCTCTAATACACGTCCACGTACAGTCCAAGTGTCCCTACACTTCGATAGACGAGATCTATCACTACAACATTTTTGGCTTTTTCGGCGCAAAATAAATGCCGGAAATGGAAAATAAGTGCCGTAAAAGCAATCCCGACACATAAAACGGCGGTTATTTAAGTGTCACGTCATCGTGTCGGTCGGCAATGTTTTGCGGCGCTTTGTTGCTTTTGCCGGGAAGTTTTTGCGGCAATTATATGGCACATAGTCAAAGTGACGCATGTTTTATTTGTGGCACTTCTTCGACGCGCTTTGTAATGTGTCGGAATGTTTTATGACGGTTTTTCCGGCACTTGATTAATGTGACGGACGTAACTTTGTGGCGCTTAACGACGCTTATTTTAATTGCCACACATAATTTGCCGTAAATTTTTCGACACTTTTCATTTAGAGGACACATGTTTGTGGCACTATACCGCATCTATTCCATTTGACATGGTATTTTAAAAATTAATTTACCGACACTAATTTTAATTGCCGTGAATCTCACAACATTTATATGGCACATATTGCAAATGACGTTGTGTTTTAACTGAACTTTTGGTTTGAATGGCACTTTTGTGATATCTGATATGTTTGTTGGAAAAATATTAACATTCTTTCTTACGCATTGGCTTAAAGTAAATGAATTGTTGACCATATTTATGTCGGTTTATCAATATACGACTTAAGTATATGTATTCTGACATGACATTTATATACATTAATAATCCACATTTAAACAAATACATAGAAGGAAAAAAAATTCATAATATTAAACATATTGGTTGAGGTTGAAATTGAAGAAATTGAATACAAAACACCGAAGAACAATTTTTATCCAAACATTCCATCCAACAATAAGTTGTAATTAACTAGAAGCGTGCAAACGATGTTTAAAACTTAATATGTTAAATACGAAAGACGAAACTATTGTCCTCCTGAAAATACGCGTCCAATCTCAATAACTTTCAATCCCAATAACAAGAATATGTCCTGCAAAAGGTAAATTGAATGGTATGAAAAGTTGTATAATTGATTGAAAACTATAGTAATATGTATGACACGCATGTATTTTCTTACCTTTCACATTCAACTCTTCCGTCTCTTTTCCTCTTCTTAATTGCTCCATCCTGCATCCATTGAGAAGAAAACAAACAATCGTTCATGACAACACTATCCATGCACAAGTATCAAGAAAAGAAATTTTATAAAATATCACCGAAGATATCAAAGAATTTTATAAATAACATAAAAACAATTACTAGTGAGCTTGACATTGGAGCTTTGTCAAGGCATTTGCAAACAATATATATACACACCAAGCAATATAAATTTATAATGTATATTCTTTTTTTTTTTAACAGATAAATATTTTTCCTTAGAAAAATCTATATATTGTATAGATTTTTCTAAGTACTATAAATTTATAATTATTCTTTAAAACAGGTGAGTTGCATCCTATTGAATATGTAATGTTTATTAATGAAATTAATGCGCCAATAAAGTCATTCATGTAACGTGATGAGACTTTGATCCTCTTGATATATATATATATATATATATATATATATATATATATATATATATTTGCATCCTTTATTTTTTTGAAGTATACCATCAATTATAATAGCTTTTATATTAATCAATATATTATATAACGAAGCATGTTGAGTCAGATTCAATTAAAAATAAAATAATAATAATAAAGCACGAGTAGGAGGCTAAACTTGTCCCTTCATCCGGATCTCTCCTTTGTAATTCCCCCAACCTTTATCCTCCTATATTTATCTCTTTTCATTTTGCCTTTTCTATATTTATCTCAACAAAAGATTACATCAAGACCCTTTTATCATCATAGCATTATGAGACTTATTCCCCCCAACCCAAAGCACTAAGGCAATAATAAATACTGATGATTCGCAAGAACGGCAGAACTTGACTAAAGCTATGGAGTCCTCTGATTTGATAGAGGGGAAATGCATTGAACGTAATGAGATGATCATCTTGCAGACTTAAAATTATAAATGAACATTATTTTTATGTATATTTAGCATAATCAATATCGTATCAAGATGATCCATTTGAGAAAAAATGCAATGAATCTTTAATTTTTTCAAGGTTTCAACTTTAAAATGAAAAAAATCTAATACATTTTCTTCTCATATACGATGAATCAAAGGTGAAATCAATTAAAACAAAAAGAACTTACCTTGATTGAAGTACAAAATGCAATTCAGCCGCTTAAAAAAATTGCAATTCAACCTTCAGATATGAGTCCTCAACTTCACGATATTAATTATCAAGGATTTGAGAAAGGACGTAATTGATTTCTCAGTAATCTACAATAAGATAATTGTGTATTTTTCTATTAGGAAACAATGTTTTGAAGGGAATGTGGAAGGTGATAATGTGTGTATATATCAGGAATTGGATTTATCAAAAAAGTTTTTTTTTTTTGATCACAGTGCAGTTATGATTAGCAATTTGAATTTATTTTATCACTTTTAAGGAGTTTAATTACTCATGGGAACTAGTGTTTTAAGTTTTGGAGGATAAAATTAAAAATACATGAAAAACTGGTGGGAAAAATTGCGCTAGAAAATGGTACGTGGGAAAATTTTGGTTTAATTTTAATGTACGTTTTTTTTCTACTAATACTCTTCAAGGTATTTTTTTGTTGTTGAATAATTTTTATTTATTTCTTTCTTCAACACAATTGATGTCATATTATATATTTTATGCATAAATAATATAACTGTTTATTATAAAACAATTATTCTTTGAAAATAGTGTCATCGTTATATTATTATTGATAATATTAACGTTGTTGTCCTACATAAAATTATTACACTTAAATTAGCAATAAAGATTATAACTTATAACTTGTTATCTAACTAACTAACGAGTCATGTTCGATTTTTTTCCTTTTAAGGCTCGATCGAGCTCAAGCCAAGTTTTGAGTCCGAGTTAATTTTTTTAGTTGAGTCGAGCTCGAACCTTATTTAAGTATGAAATCAATTACACACCCTAGTCTTTGTGCACCGACTAAAAAGCCCTTATCTCCACACGTTCTATCTTCCCTTTTCCTTGCTATGAATCCAAGCCGCATCCTTTGCGATTTTCAATCTTCTATGACACCTCACCACACTAATTTTCGTCAACTTTTGTTTGAGAGAAATTCACGTCTACTTGCATTGGTAAAGTTTACATTGCCTATGCTATTCATGTTAATTGATTGAAATGTCAATTTGACGGTTTTGGTCGGTGCCCCATGGTTTCATTATACATAGCGGTTCTTGAACAAAAGGTTCGATCACGGTTCAACTTAAAGTTCAGGTCGTTCGTCAAGTAATTTATTTCACACAATTGACAATACTTTATTTTATAAGTAATTAATTGAATTGAACTTGTAGTTTAGTGTTTCTAATCAAATTGAACTTCAATTAACATCATGTTGGTATTTGGTCATCAAATTATACTAGTAAATATGAGTTATAAGGGGGTTAAATGGGTTAAAAAAAGGGCATAAGGGGTAAATGATTTATTGTAATGTCATATGTCATGTATTTCAACTATAGAAACATCAAACATGCTTAAACATCGACTAAACCGCCAGATTTACGGTTTTGGTCACGATACGAAATCTATCATGTTTCAAGTCATTGGTCAACTAAATTTATGCACACCTAAAAAATGTTTATTTTAAAAATAATTAATCAAATTGAACTTAAAATAATATCCCAAAAATGAAGGATGTGTAAGTATGGGTTATAGAGGCGTTGAAAGGAACATAGAATAAATGATTTATTGTAATGTCATATTGGTATTTTAATGATATAAACTTCAACTATACTACAAAATTGAGTAAAGCGTCAGTTTGACGGTTCTTGTAGTGAACCGCATGTTCATGAATGACTCGATTTATGAACCGATTGTTCGTCACGGTCCGTTAGTTCAAATCACAATTCAGAGTTAATTGTCAATTAATATTTATTTTTCACACTTTTATAATAATTAATCGAATTGAACTGAAATTAATATCTATCTGATGTTTATAAAGAAATTGAAGAGCATTAATAAAGAAAGACATTATTTAAAGGGATGTTTTTTCACACTAAAGATGCTTTTACACATTTCAAGAGCGAGAGTGGCTTCGTTTTGACATTTAACACGATATCATTCGACCCTAAATGAGTCGAATTGTATATTATTCGACAATGTTATGAGACAGGAGAATTATGTTTTCCGCACTCAATTTTCGGTGCGAATAAAGAGACATTCGTTATATACGCTTGAGAAACAATATGGACCATTTTCAGGCGAAAAATGACATTTTCCGCTACTATTTCAAGTCGAATATAACCACGGCACTATGAAAATTTTGTAAACGATCGAGACCATTTTAGAGCCCGAACATGTAATGTCTTCTCGACCACGTTCGGGTCGTAATAAACTAAATTATTTTGACCACATTTGAGTAGAGTATAACCCCATTTCAAGTCGAATATAACAACGTCAGCATACAAAATTTTTGAAAATGTTTGAGACCATTTTAGAGCCAAACATTTAATATTTTCACACTGGCGCTCACGTATCGAGAATAAACTAAATTTGTCACGCCACGCGTTTGGCGAGTATAATGTTCCACATTCGACCAAACACCGGCTTAAATATAGGCACGTAAGTGAAAAAATGAAGGGCAAAATTGGAAATTAATTATTGTGTAATAAGATAAGTCGATGTGTGAAAAGACATTTTTTAGATAAAAAAACTACAAATGATTTAAAATAAAAAAAGAATTCACACCCAGCGCACCAAAGATTTCAAATGTCTGAAAACCTAAAAAAATTTCCCATTAGGTATTAAAGTAAAAAAAAAAAAAAAAAAAAACTTAAAATCCTCCAAACAAAATTTAGTGATATTACTCCTACCTTTTGCGCTAGACACCCACTTTTTATCTTCAAAGAATACTTAGGATCCAACTCCACGATTCCCAGGAAAAAAGATTTTCTAAATTTATCATTATTGGGTTTCCAATCACGTTCTTTATTGGCGGTGAAGGTAAGGACTCATATAAATCAGGCTGAATTGCATATCATCAAGATAAGTTATTTTTGTGAAAATGTTGAGGTGGAACTGCATAAGATATTTGTCAATTTAAAGTTGAATCCATGATTTATTATTGCTGTCTTTTGTTTTCTTTAAAAGGATTCGATCTAATTCATTGAATATTCTTCTGATTGGTATTTTTTTTTAACACCATCCTTTGGTATCTTGTTTGTGATTTAATTTTCCAGCAAAAATAGTATTTCTTACTTTTTTTTCCAATAATGCAATTAATGTTGTAGCTATTTAATTTGTCGTTTCTTTGTGTAGTGTTGTACCTATCAAATTTATTTTTCTTCCGCTGATACAAAGAAAATCATGTTGAGATTTAGTTACATTCTTTTATTTGTTTATTTTTTAGGGATAGATTTGTTTTTGCGGCTAGTGGAGTAACAAGACAGGGGATCGAGTATCACGGGTTTTCAATGGTGAAACCACGAAACACTCGACGAGTACTTTTGAAGTCTATTGAATGTTTGTTGATTATATGAAGTGGATGATTTTATCCTTGATTTGTGTATATGATGGTATCAATTCGATTTTCCCAAGAGTTATCTGTCGATAAATTTGTCCGATTTTTGTAAATCATGTTCGATAAAAAAATCCCAAATTTTTGGTAGCTGTGTTCCAGTTTAGTGGATTGATATGTTACGATTTGGCCCAAGAAGTGATGTTACTGCTAAGGTTTTAACTTTTGTTTCATGGAAGGTAAGGGTTTGCTGTTGTAAAGGGATGAGGTATATGTCCAATTCCCTTAAGTAATGTTAATGTAGTAACGATTACTTCATTTAGGATGTACCCAAAAACGTATTGCATAAGATATTCTGATTTTTACCGGAAGAATACACTCAATTGATGTGATCAAGGAATCGATTCTCCGCTTTTTTTTTTTTTCCTTCTTTGTAAAGGAATCGACTATATATCCTGATCCTATCTCGATCGATTGCTGTGATTAAAGGAATAGGTTTCTCGTTTTAATGTAGCTATAATTGTGAAACGGAAGATGATTTTACATATAAATATCATAGGCTGACAAGCATGTTTTTCACATCCGGTTTCTACCTCTTTTTCTTTGTGAGTTTCTATTTCTTTTCTCTTCAGGTTTTCCATTATGCAGATAATGTTTTTACCTAATTGCTTATGCAATGGATCAGTTTGGCATTTTGTTACTATTAAATTCAAGGTATCTGTGCCAATCTTTTTTTGCCCCGGTTTTGTACCTAATTCTTTTGGAAATTAAAAATCAATGCACAGATTCATAGCTGCAATAATATTGTGTTGAATAATTATATTAATTTTGTGTACCAAATTACTCATGTAATGCATGATTTAGGCATTGCACGTGTCGAGTTTCTTGTTTCTGCAATGGCTTGCTGATGCGTTTGGAAAACCAGAACTCTCAACTCTTGCATATATGGAATTGTTAGACTAAATAGTATATATTCTAGAAATGCAATTATAAAATAAAAAAATTCAAGTGGATTTAATACAGGTTGAACGCTATGATTTTCTTTGAGGGGTATGCTTAAATATTTTTTTACATGAAAATACCAAGATTATTTATAGCATTACATATTAGTTATGATTTTCCTATGATGTTACCATATGATATTTTAGTGGTAGGAAGCGCTATGGTCCAGCTTATAGTATAATAAAAGTTGACCGTCAGGTTGCATTGTCGGATCAACATTAAAATAATTATGATCATTTGATGTATTTGTACACCATAACCTATTGTGTACTCATCAAATTGTTTTTAATTTACCATTTAAAAATACTACTAGGTTCATCTATACCATCTTACAAGTCTCTTGGATATCCCCAATTTTCTCTAGTCGACATCTTGTTCCTCATTTTTCCAAATTACACCTCATGAAAGAAGGCCCATAATCCCTAAATTCATCTACAACCTGCAAATTTCATTTTATCTACACCAGTGATATCAATGTAATATCACCGCCTGAAATTCTTAGAAATTTTGAATTAAATGTCAATTTGTCCTCACCTTACTTTTCACATTTTATTAAAACTCCGATGTATCTCCCTTAAAAAAAATCGATTTATCCCTCCCACAAAGTATTGTATGTGTGAAGTGATATATATATATATATATATATATATATATATATATATATCGAAATTTGTGTAAATTCCACCAAGATAAACGTGTGGACACGAAATATTTGCGAATATCGAAATGAACATTGCAGTGATTCTTTTGCTACCATTCAGCAGCTGAACGTGTTCATGGAGAAATAGTTCAAGAAGTTTGCCTTATTCTTTTATAGGCAAAACATATGGAATTTTTTACGGGTCCAAGAGGTTAAAAGAACATATTAGGTGTGTTAAAATACATATTACATATGATGTATTAAAAAGTGATCCAAAGAATATTACTATTATTCATATACATTTTCAACGGTTAAGATTAAAAAATGGACCATTCCTTCAAATTAACTATTCTAACATTACCATTGCAAGTAGACGGGAATTAATGTGTTGAGCTGTCAGAGCTGATTAAAATCGTGAAGGTTGTGGCTTCTATTCATAGCGAGGAAAAGGGGAAATTGAAACGTGTGGTTGGATAAGGGCTTTTTAGTCGGTGTACAAATACTAGGGATGTAATGGAGTTGATACTTCTTAAGGCTCGAGCTTTACTATATAAAAATACTCATGCTCGAAACTTGACACAATCTTGATCGAGCTATAAAAAGCATGATCGAACTTGACTCCTTAAGTACTCGATGTAACTCGATTCGGCTGGTAAACTCAACTATCTTTTAGAATTTATTTAATTTCATAAAGTATAACAAGATTGAGTTCGACACAGATAATAATTAATGCATTACATAAAAAATATCATTCAATAATAAATATTATAAATATAATTAATAAAATAATAATTTAATGTAGCTCGATCAATTAGTGACCTACTCAGTTTCTATAGTTTGAAGCTCGAAACCTGCTTGGTTAACTATTCCAGTAGCACGACTGAAGCTCAAACTCAAAAAAATAATACCAATCGAGTCAAATTCCTCCACGAATCGAGTACGAGTAGCTTGGTTAACTTACAACCATAACAAAGACAATGAAGTCGTTTACATCACATCATTGAACATGCGCCACAACCCACCAAATGATCCACTTGCCCAACTATACCCGTCTTTTCATTTATACAAATGAACAAACTACACCTTCATAAGAGAAAAACCTAGCGACGTGGCTTACCATAGGGAATTTTGTCATCTTCTTATAGTATGTATATAGGATATATGAAGATATGTATGGTTTTGATTTATGTTTGTGCGTGTTTTGTTTGATTTTATGATGAAATACCATGATAAGGTATGTATTTCCGATAACATCATTGTTAATTTTATAGCGCATTTTGATGTAGTGTCATGAAAGCGCTTAATATTATACAAAAACACCATAGCTATTGTCGGTTTTTCTATTAAAAAAATGGCAATTTGAGAAATGTCATGCATTTGTTACCATTATGTTCAAATGCCACGATGTTGTCACTAAATTTCTGACATATTAACAGAGTGTCGTAAAAATGACGTATCCTATACGACATAACAGTAAACTGCCACAAAAAATGCCACAAATTTATGACATAAAAAATGATTGCCGGAGAAATGTTGGAAATCCACGACATAAAATAATATGTCGCCAAAATGCCGTATTTGCGTGGCATTTAGTAAATAATGCCGCAAATTTACAAAGCATTTATCAAATCGCCGCAGAAAGAAAGTGTCGCCAAAGCTCGTTTTGTTGTAGTGTATCCTCGCCTCTTAAAGACAAAAGACATCTAATACGTGCTAGTACATTTTATACTATCAATGCCTGTTTAATAGTACATCGCCTAGAGACATTTAAGTATCAAACTTATTAAAGTGATTAGAGATCTCATCAACCATAATCGCCTATCATGGTTTCTCTATCACAATTTAACACTAAGGACGTTATCATATAACAATTCATAATTGGTTCTTTAAAAGAACACATATATGACAACAGAAAAGCCATTTAATCTATGTATAAGCATAAAGAAATAGTAGAAATGATCCGACCCGGTCGGATCCGGTCTAACCCGATTGGGTTTAGGACACTGTTTCAACAGTCACATCCTCTCAACTTGATCAATCTCACATCTTGTTGGAACTTAACCCCTTTGCATGATCCATGACAAGATACGACACTTAAACTCACTTATCATTTTGTTTCCATCTAGGCATCTACTACCGTGATTAAGATAGGGTGAGTCGGTTATGTCACACACTGCGCCTCCTTGGCAACTTGTTAGTCTAAGAAAGTGTGAGACGCACCACTATCTATGACGATTGTATTTGCATCATCTTGACTACCTTCACAGTTGATTCCATTAAAATACATCGAATAGTGATTCAAATTATACTAATTAGAAATTGCACGCAATGTGTACTCTAAGTTGCATGCATCCATTCTTGTTGTGTAGTAATTAGCATAAAGTATGTGTTTTTTTAGTGTGAATGGATTTGTGTCAATTTTGTGTAACATCTTATTTTATGTTATTGAAAACTGAATATGTGAATGTTGTGTTACCTTTTAAAAAAAAAGAAAGAATGTTGTGTTAGGCTGCAATCGTAACAACTGCACCAATGCTTCATCTTATATATATATAGGCTATGTGAAATTAAAATTACCAATTGAAATTGAGAAAAATAGCTTTGTAAAATCTTAATGAAAAGTTGAAAGAAAATATGGGCTTTAAAATGTGAATTTTGAACTTGTGTCTATAACGATACACATATGATATACATTGAATAAAATAACAATAACATACCATTCATGCAATTTTTGGTTGGTGGAGAATTATTTTTTCCTTTATCTTCCATAATTGTTTTTCTCCTTTGAACATCAGTTTATTGTTGTAGATAAATATTTACCGAAACTTTTGGTTTGAGAATGATTTTTTTTGGTCGGGAACAATAGAGTAGTTTATGATGTTTATTTTTATTTTTGATTAATGAATTATTGTTGGGAACTTTTGGTATGAGCATGGATTTTTTGTTGGGAAGTATGAAGTAGTTTATGTGAAATTATGTAATGCTATATGTTTTGTTACTATATCATAGTGTATTTATAATATTTTATTACTATATTTTTTTATGCTTCATTTTCGGTTTTGGTTACTATATATGAATGTATTTTTTTTAATGCTGAAGTTTATCCTCTTCGTTTGTATTTTTTATTATTATTATTATTATTATTATTATTATTATTATTATTATTATTATTTCATGACAAGAGTACGTGTTTGGATTAATTTTTTTTTTATATTTTAATTATTAATTTCATGGTAGTACCCTAAAAAAAGAAAGAAAAAAAGCACGGTATTTTTTTTTTTGCTAACTAAGGTTACGTAATTACGTTGTTAGTTTTTTTTTACAACTTGGTTGATGACAATATGATGTGTAGTATTAGATATGGATTCTTTTAATTTTTTGTGTTTATCTTTATTATTATTATTATTATTATTATTATTATTATTATTATTATAGTTTTTTGTCAATAAAGACATTTACACAATTTCATTAAGCTAGGAGTCCAGCTTAACATTTGATAAGTCATTAAGGACAATGACATTATTTAATACCTAAAATACCCTTACTATTTTATTTTCCCAGAATATTCAATATAATCACTTTCTTTTTCTAATCCCAAATTTATTCTGCAAAAAAAAAAATCCAGATTTTTCTGCGTTGAAAATTTCTCCCCGATCTTCTTCCTTTCCGTTTTTCGCGTTGATCTTCCGAATCTTCATTTGATTCGTATCCGTGTTTGCGTATTCCATTAAATTGCTAATCGGAAGTATCTTAATCGATTTCGGGATTGTTCTGAGAAAATAAAACCATTTTACTGCAACTCGATCTGTTAAAGGATTTTTACCTGTTTTCTTCGTCAATTGATATGATTTTGTGTTTGATTCTTTGATCGATTAAGTCACCACTCGATCTATTCAGTGTTTGCGTATTCCATTAAGTCACCACGAATTAACCAGCGTATTGCATTGCTCTAAATCTTTTCTCTTAGTATCGTCAATAATTCCTTCTTCTAATTCAGTAAGTTTCCTTTTTTATTTTTCCAGAAACATTTTATTGTTTTGTCCTTTATGTGAGTTGCATTTTTCCTGTGTTATTGATTCAAGTATAGTCATGTGTTTTTGATGGATTTTGTGAAGCAATTGTCTATCTGTTTGAATAAATTTGTAAGAATATGTGTTTCTATGTTATAAAACAGTGAATCGTGATATACTGTCAATTTTGCTCTCAAGTCGGCCATGTTGCACCCTCGGGTACAATGGAATCCCTTGGTTGGTTGCGTTGCTTCATATTTTAACTTCTTAAATTCTGTCAGTTTTTTTTGTAACTTACATTCTGTCAGTAACGGGTAGATCTCGATCTCGAATACTACAAATCGACTTGGAAGCCATGGCAGCTTGCTTTAGTGATTAAGCTGTTGGGTAAGTTCATTAATCTTAAACCGTTGGAACAAAGGGATTTTGTGCTATGCCAACTCTTCCAGGTAATTATGGATGATTTTGGTTTGTTATCTTTCAACATGAGTTGGATTTGCCTCATTTCTTTTTGGTGATGCATTTGAGATTTTGATTTTTGCTGGGTTGGAATGAGATATGTTTATGTTTTTGGCAAGAGGGAGTAGTTATAAATAATATATTTTTAAAATCTACTCAATGAAGCCTTTAAAACGAGCCCAATATTGAATATAAAATGTACAACGAAAATATTAATTTTGTGATGTAATTTTAAAAAATTATCCATATATTCAGATTTTTTCTTATCCATCTATCCTTAATTCTACCCACATATTCAGATTTTCTCTTATCCACATATCTTCAGTTTTATCCACATATTCAGATTTTCTCTTATCCTCTCTTATATTCAATCCTCTTATATATATATATATATATATATATATATATATATATATATATATATATATATATATATATATATATATATATCATAACTTTGACCACATCTTCTAACTTTGAAAAAAAAAACATCCTCAAGAGGAAATTTCATAATAGAAAATCATGGATCACTACAATTTCTCATTCTCGGGTAGTTGGGCATTTGGAAACGATTTTACGAATGATGTTCCTAGTGGGGAGAGCGTCCAGTACCATGAGCGTCCTAGTGGGGAGAGCTGTTGAAATAGTGTCCTAAACCCAATCGGGTTGGACCGGATCCGACCGGGTCGAAACATTTCTACTATTTCTTTATGTTTATACATATATTAAATGGCTTTTCTGTTGTCATATATATGTTCTTCTAAAGAACCAATTATGAATTGTTATATGATAACGCCCTTAGTATTAAAGCGTGTTAGAGAAACCATGATAGCGATTATGGTTGATGAGATCTCTAATCACTTTAATTAGTTTGATACTTAAATGTCTCTCAGGCGATGTCTTATTAAACAGGACATTGATAGTATATTAGATGTCTTCTGTCTTTTAAAGCGTGGATAGATCTCGTCTATCGAAGTGTATGGACACTTGAACTGTACGTGGACGTGTATTAGAGAATGCGACGTTAGATCGACCCACTTACACGGATAAGTGTCACACTATGTGACGGTTGTGTAATTATCCTTAAGACCGAGTCTTCATGGCATCACGGTGTGGATTGTCATGCTTTGACACTATTGAGGTTTCCACAGCCACACGGGCGATCATGCGGTAGTGATTGGGTATGATCATCAAGCACGCGGAGTATACATGATTGGTCGTCCGGGAATCGCGTATCCTATGATTGGGATCGAATATCCGAAATTGCCTTCTTATAAGGAATGTCTTACTCGTGAATCTTTGCAAAGTGGGAGTAAATGTGTTACTCGAGAGAGCATGATATCCAGATTATAAGATACGGTCGTTAATGTTTGACACTCGACGCACGACCGTATGGATATTATTACAAATGATAGGGATTGTAAGTTACACGGTAATCGCTTCACATGAAAGGTAGTAGTCATTGCATTTGACTCTTTCGATGATTGGGGGTCACGGTGTGTTGCTAGACGCTATCCCGTGATCGTTAGGCATGAAGGGCATTTTCGTAATTTTCACTTTGTGTCTACGGCCAACATATTCGGAATCCTATCGGGTCACACACATAAGAACATCTAGCCGGATTAAAATGTGGTTATAGATGATAACCAAATAAGGAAAGTTTATCTCGAGACTATAAATGTTATAGTGGTAAATTAATATGGTGGTATTTATTTATTATGAATAAATTAAATACAAGATATTAATAATATTATATTAATTAAAGAATATTCCGGATGCCAAAGTATTGGCTAAAGGTGGCGCAATTTTAATGTGTATGAGATATACTTAGATTGTGCAATTTAATTAATGATATTACCTATTATTAATATTAGATATTAATAAGATAAAATAATATATATATATACACATTGTGAATGCATGCGTGTGTGTGTGCATTAAATGCAAATTGGATTTGCATGCATGCGCACCATAGTTTTCATATTTGATATATATTAATAGATTTATGTGTTTTATATATATGTGATATATACATATGTGTAAATTGATTTATGGTAATATAATAAAAGATAAATATTGTCAATATAAGATATTGACAATATCTTGGAAATATTCAATATAAGATATTGACAATATCCTAGATTTATTTAATATGAGATATTGTAATAAATGAGATAAATCAATCAATTATATTTTCCTTATTTTATTGGAGAAAGGTTTTTTTCTCTCCTCCACTGCTAAGAGGCGCCACTTTCCTATAAATAGGAAGTGGGTGTCAAGCTCTTTTCAGACATCATAATTCCAAGAACTATTAATAGTTCTTGTCAAAAAGAGAGCATCATATGTAGAGTTGGAGAGAGAGGGGAAAAGGCCGGTCTAGCAACCGGAGTTTTCCAATAGCAATCCATGATGGGATTCCGGCGTCGTCGTGTGGACTAGCGGTAGAGGCCGAACACTTGGGCGGCTCTATGCGCAGAACTATTTCCTAGACGGTCAAACCGTCGTTCTTTTAAATCAACCAAGGTAACCACCGTCTACTAACTCGTTTGTTTATTGCTTAAACGAAGTCGATCTTGGGTCGATAGGAAATAAATTTTTGAATTCCGCTGCGTTCCCGCGTAGATTTCCTAACAGTGGTATCAGAGAAAGGTTCGAGCTTAAGCAATAAGCAGTTTATAATGCGTAGTTAATTTTATCGTTTAAATCACGTTATTAAAAGATTAAAGTTTTTTAATTCGCAAAATTGATACACGAAAAGAAAGAAAAAAAAAAGTAGGGGCGGCAATGGTGGTGCTCGGCCGATCGGTGGCGTGCTCACCGATCGATCGCCGGCGGGCGGCGGCCTCCGGTGCCGCGGTCTTGGTGTGATCTGGTGGCCCCGCTTTTTGTTTGTGTATTTTGTGATTTAATATGGTTCATAGTTGTGATTATTAATTTCCACTTTGTTTAGTTGTGTCGTGTGGCTAACCAATGGTTCAAATAGTTTGGGCCATTTGGGATACCACACATGGCATTAAAATAATAATGGTCTTTCCAAAGTTTGTTTGGAATAGGCCAGCCATTTCCAAATATTTGATTTGGGAAAAAAGCGCAGCGCAAGCCATTTCAAAATTTTGATTTTGGAAAGTGCTGAGCCTAAACCAAAATTATTTGGCCTTTCCAAATATTTGATTTGGAATAGCTTCAGCGCTTTCAAATATTTGATTTGTAAAGGCTTAGCTTGCAAGTACTTCCAAAATTTTGATTTTGGAAAGTGGCTGCGCTCTAAGCCAAATTTGGTTTTGAAACAAAAGCGCATCCCTTTTGATTACGAATCAAAAGGAAATAAACAAAAGAGAAATAATTTTAGTTTTGATTTATTTTGAAATAGTTCTAATTAATTAAAATTAAAATTAAAATCGGTTTAAAATTAATCGTTAATTTTATTTCGATTAAAATCATTTAATTAATTAAATGTTAATTAGTTAATTGATTGGATAAAATTATTTAATAGATTAAATGTTAATTGATTAATTAAGACGCAAGTAGTTAAATTTTAATTTTATCTTTTTTCATAAGATTTTATTGTATGGATTAGATATAGTAGATATAATATGATTATATTAATTTTCGATTGATCGTGGACTCGACCGATAGGATAGATGTGAATGATTTAATTTTTCTATTGATTTAAAAATTATCCTAGGCCGTTATGAAGAACGTGACCTAGTTTATTTTCTGCATTTTTCCCATTCCCGTTGACTCCCCCCGTGTACGGCGGGTTATTTATTTTATTAGATAGAATTAAATGTAACAAGAATGGAGCAGAAGATGAAGACCAAAGAAAGACGAAAATAAAGATCCCATTGGAGAATGGAGCATTAAAGATCCTATTGGCGGTTGTAGCTACCCTTAGATTGTGACCGCGGTTTCGTCGATTTGTATTCGAAACCGCACTCTAGGAAAAGTCCATGATCATACCGGTTACTTTACGCATTTATTTATTTTGTGCTTGTATTTATTTTATATGATACGATAGATGCATGACTAGGCACACGATCTAGATAAATGTGTAGGATGTATGTCATAGAGATATATATATTTGATGAGACCGTAATTAAATTAATTAAGAGAATTAATTGAAATTAATTAAGTGAATTAATTTAAAATTACTCCCACAACAAAAATCGAGTTATAATATGTCTCCCAATATTATAGTGACGGTGAAGAGCCCTTGTTCGGATCCAACTGATCGCCCACGTCGGGAGTTGACCTACCACGGGTATATCGTCATTATCGAGATATGATCGTTATGAGATCTCATGAATACTTGGGTTACGACTCGACTAAGAACCTTGCGGTGATTGGCCCACGCCGGGACCGCCTCGATTTTAGAGACATAAGGTTGACTATCACATAGGCGATGTGAATTGTCAAAGAGTTGACTAGTCAAACCTTTGGAAGTCGCGTTAGACGCGATTGGTAAGAAGTACCTACCCGTCGAAATTGACCCGGTCGATCGCCCACGTCGGGATCGAGTCAACTAGATAGGATTTCGACCACTAAAGAATTTTTAATTCTTGAAAGTCAATTGGGAGTAGTTGACTAGTGGGAGCAAAATCATAATCCCAAAGACCATATTTGATTTTGCGTGTATAGACAACAACACTCTTTTATCTTCATTTTTATGTTGTAGTTTTTTAGCAAACTTTTATATTTATGTTTTTCTCGATTAGTAAAACCAAATTATGACTATTTGAGAAACGTTCTCAAGAATGGTTAAGTAAATTTTAATCCTTTTAAAATAAAGCAATAACACGAGCAATCCCGTTATAGTAGCTAAAGTTAAGGAGACTACATATTTGATGGAGTCCTCCAAGACTTTAATTATTAAAGAAAAACGGTAGCTCATTGGATACGATCCAATATGATCATTCAGTCATATGATGACAATTAATTCAAACGTTGGATAAGAATGACCACATCTAATTTTGGAAAGGTTGGTTTCAAAATTGTAAGATTTAAGTATCGACTTAATTCTATCATTGCTTAAAGGTTAATTAAATAGTCAATGTTTTGAATACGATTCAAAAGGTTAAATAAACTATTTAATAACTTTAGATTTTCTTTATGAAAGGAAATTAAGGACATGGCTCT
This sequence comes from Gentiana macrophylla, assembly GCA_026214975.1. NCBI lineage: Eukaryota > Viridiplantae > Streptophyta > Magnoliopsida > Gentianales > Gentianaceae > Gentiana > Gentiana macrophylla. The sequence goes on from CM047810.1 coordinate 20,822,180, forward strand.
TGTGATCTTTCTTAAGTCTTATGAAGACTACAATAAGAAACATTTTTCAAGTGCTTAAAGGATTGAAATGAAAGTTAGGGCATGTGCTTAAATAGAAAAAGTTATTGAAGTTTCTATTCTAGGCAAGTGAGTTGAGATAAATCTATCTAAGTTCAAAGTCAACTCTAAGATATATGATACCTTACGAGTGTGATTAAATTAGAAAGATTGAATACAAATATGGAAGGTGAAACAAACGTTGTGACACTTACCATATTCGGATCTAGTAAAGCGATAAGGGGAACTAAATAAATGTTATTATGTTCGGTTCTTATGAAGGACACAAGTTCGGCTTATTTGTTAGGATTTAGTAGACACATTCAATTGTAAAGAATAAATGTTATTCCGATAAAGTTGGAAGGTCTTTGAATCTAACATACTAGATTGATGTCACTTTGTATAGATGATATATGTGATGGGATCTCAACTAAATATTTGTATGGTTATTATCCTTGATTTATGGTTACTCTGAAGCACGCTCTACATGGAAGGAAGCGTGTAATCAAACGTCATTTCGATGATTTGAACCATATGATTATGAATCATGTGGGTTATACGTATCTTATCCAAAGAGGTCTAAAATACCCTTTTATGAAAAGGTTATAAAATCTAGAAAAATTGTCTAAAGCCTAAACATACCGATGTTCGTTGGCTTATGACAATTAATCCCACAAATAATTGTTCGTTAATCTCTACGATTAATTTTAGAAATGGTCAAGTGTACTCAGTGAAGTGCATGATTCGGAAAGCCCGAAAAGTTCGAGCCAGTGCGAATATGAGATTGATGAGCTACTTAGGAATTAATCTTCAATTGGATTGAAGTAATTAATACTGAAGGGTGTTTTAAGTAAATCGAAAGGAATAAGATTCTCCTTGAAGGATACCATCTTTGGGATACGCAATTAGATTGTGTTCCCAAAATGGAAATAACACTTTATATGATAAAGGTGTGACGCAAGCCATGCGATGTATCCCTTACCCGTTTCGGGATAGTGCCCTTATACTTAACCTAGTTCCAAAATAAAGGTTGAATAAATTCCATATTAGATATGGAAGAAGATAATGTCGAATCTATCTTAACCGATGATTTGAAGTTGTCATAGGAAAAGTCAAAAGGGCTTGGAGCCTAGTACGACATATGTAGCTTTGTGGAATATCTTAGCAAGTACGCTGGATATTATTTACTCATCCGCGGAGCAAAAGGTGTTTGTCTCCAGACATGCTGTCTTATAGAGGAAGTGTTTCTTCCAAAAGAAACAGTGGGAGTGAATTAGATCTCAAAAGAGTTTGAGAACCACAAAGATACATTCAACCATTGGAACATGAGCAGACGCCGCATAGCGATGAGGTGTATAACACTTCGCCAAAGTGCACACAAAAGTTCTCAGAAGTGTCATGGATAACCTTAAAGCCTGAAAAGGCTACCGGTATGTTCATCTTGAAGAATGAATATCTCACAACTTATGAAAGAATGTTTGAGAGGCAAGATTGAGAGATATGGCTAGAGCCATAATATATCGAATTAGATTCCATCAGTGACAACCAGGTTGTGAACCTAGTCTGTCTTTACAAGGGAGTGTCCCGAAAGGTCGACATGGATAGTAATATGATTACCATAAGGTTATAGTGACGGCTGAAGGGTATGAGGTGTAAACCTTGTAATTACCTTTATGCTGCCAGCTGAGCCCAGTTCTAATCAGATGATGCTTGTTATAACTTCGTATCATGGCTATATGATAGTGTTGAAGACGTTGGGCAAACAGCTCGATGTTCATAGACGATAACATGATATGTGAGCCCACGAGATCCATTTATGGACTCAAACAAGTTTCTCTAGACGATTTCTTTGTTTGATAATCAAAAGAATTTGATTCAGTCAAAAGAAGGATATGGCCAATATGCAAGATGGATAGTGGGAGTGTGTTACGATTCTTGAGTAAGGTATTGGATATCTCTCTCGAGAATTGTCACCCCATGTCACAGTCAATTAATGTTTGGTAGTTCAAGGTCTTTACGAAAGCACTTGGATTAGCAGTTCTTAATTTTATAAATAAGAATCTATAGTGATAGATTTAACTGATGTTAGATTATTGTTTACCTATATAGATGTGATGCTAAAAGAAGTTTAGCATAGATCGTAAGATCAATCCGTGTTAGGACATTGGTCCTAAAGATAAGGTGAAAGATGATGCTTATGGAAGGTTTCCTTCGCTACTGCGATAGAAACCATCATAAAGGTAATGCCAGATGTTCATAGTCCATGAATAGTCATGAGCAAGTATGAAAGTAAATCTGGTGAATATCGAGAATATCCTTAAACAAGTTAAGGAAGAGTTCCTAGTTCATTGAAACTTGGAATTAAATAAACGTAGATATACATACGTAGATCATGAGTCTTATGAAGGTGAGTGGGAGCTACTGTCTGGGTTTGCGGTCACTTTGATTAAGTGATATAGTGAGCAGGAAATGTTCTTAGCGATGGGTCACTGTAAATTCTACAACTAGGCCAAAACACAGTAGTGCCTTAGAGGCGCAGCGGGAGCAGTACATGGATCTAGATGGTTCATTCCTGAACCTTATATGGTTCTTCCACCTTTTCTATATAGCTGATATAGTAAGTGGATTCATTGCTTGAAGCAAGGACCAGGGTCTCGTCAGAGATTCGTGTGTGTGTTGAGGCGGTTCCTTTTTGACTTGGTCATTTGGAGCATGGTATGAAGATAGTCCGAGTCCCCACGGATGGCGATCCGTTCATGGCTAGGGCTAGTTGCGAGTATTGCATGAGATTCTTGTGTTTCAACTTGGTCTTGTGTGTGCTAGTGATTGGTTTTAGGCCAAGTGGGAGATTGTTGAAATAGTGTCCTAAACCCAATCGGGTTGGACCGGATCCGACCGGGTCGGATCATTTCTACTATTTCTTTATGTTTATACATATATTAAATGGCTTTTTTCGTTGTCATATATATGTTCTTCTAAAGAACCAATTATGAATTGTTATATGATAACATCCTTAGTATTAAACTGTGTTAGAGAAACCATGATAGGCGATTATGGTTGATGAGATCTCTAATCACTTTAATTAGTTTGATACTTAAATGTCTCTAGGCTGATGTACTATTAAACAGGACATTGATAGTATAAACAGACTAGCACGTATTAGAAGTCTTCTGTCTTTAAGGGCAGGGATAGATCTCGTCTATCGAAGTGTAGGGACACTTGGACGTGTATTAGAGAATGCGTACGTTAGACTGACCCACTTACACGGATAAGTGTCACACTATGTGACGGTTGTGTAATTATCCTTAAGACCGGAGTCTTCATGGCATCACGGTGTGGATTGTCATGCTTTGACACTATTGAGTTTCCCACAGCCACGGGCGATCATGCGGTAGTGATTGGGTATGATCATCAAGCACGCGGAGTATACATGATTGGTCGTCCGGGAATCGCGTATCCTATGATTGGGATTGAATATCCGAAATGGCCTTCTTATAAGGAATGTCTTACTCTCGTGAATCTTTGCAAAGTGGGAGTAAATGTGTTACTTCGAGAGAGCATGATATCCAGATTATAAGATACGGTCGTTAATGTTTGACACTCGACGTACGACCGTATGGATATTATTACAGCGATAGGATTGTAAGTTACACGGTAACTGTTTCACATGAAAGGTAGTAGTCATTGCATTTGACTCTTCCGATGATCGGGGAGTCACGGTGTGTTGCTAGACGCTATCCCGTGATCGTTAGGCATGAAGGGCATTTTCGTAATTTGCACTTTGTGTCTACGGCCAACATATTCGGAAGCCTATCGGGTCACACACATAAGAACATCTAGCCGGATTAAAATGTGGTTATAGATGATAACCAAATAAGGAAAGTTTATCTCAAGACTATAAATGTTATAGTGGTAAATTAATATGGTGGTATTTATTTATTATGAATAAATTAAATACAAGATATTAATAATATTATATTAATTAAAGAATATTCGGATGCCAAAGTATTGGCTAAAGGTGGTATAATTTTAATGTGTATGAGATATACTTAGATTGTGCAATTTAATTAATGATATTACCTATTATTAATATTAGATATTAATAAGATAAAATAATATATATATATATATACACATTGTGAATGCATGCGTGTGTGTGTGCATTAAATGCAAATTGGATTTGCATGCATGCGCACCATAGTGTTCATATTTGATATATATTAATAGATTTATGTGTGTTATATATATGTGATATATACACATGTGTAAATTGATTTATGGTAATATAATAAAAGATAAATATTGTCAATATAAGATATTGACAATTTCTTGGAAATATTCAATATAAGATATTGACAATATCCTAGATTTATTTAATATGAGATATTGTAATAAATGAGATAAATCAATCAATTATATTTTCCTTATTTTATTGGAGAAATGTTTTCTTCTCCTTGATTCTGCTAAGAGGCGCCACTTTCCCTATAAATAGGAAGTGGGTGTCAAGCTCTTTTGTACATCACAATTCCAAGAACTAATAGTTCTTGTGTAAAATAGAGAGCATCATATAGAGAGTTGGAGAGAGGGGAAAAAGGCCGGTCTAGCAACCGGAGTTTTCCAATAGCAATCCATGATGGGATTCCGGCGGGTGTTTCGTGTGGACTAGCGGTAGAGGCCGAACACTTGGGCGGCTCTATGCAGAACTACTCTCCTTAGACGGTCAAAGCGTCGTTCTTTTAGATCAACCAAGGTAACCACCGTCTACTAACTCGTTTGTTTATTGCTTAAACGAAGTCGATCTTGGGTCGATAGGAAATAAATTTTTGAATTCCGTTGCGTTCCCGCGTAGATTTCCTAACAAGAGCGTCCAGTACCATGAGCGTGATTACACAGCCAAATTTACAACTAACCAGGTTAGTTATTGTTGTTGTTATTGTCCATATTCGTTACTTGTTTTGATTTTTTGTTGTATAATATTGTGTTTATACATACTCATCTATTTTTGTAGATATTTGAAAGTAGAGATGCTATGTTAGATAGGGTACGGAGTGTTGGTAAGAAAAATGGTTTTGTGATTGTTATAGATAAATCTTGTAAAATGATAGGCGGAAAAATGCCAAATGCGTTCTTATTTGTGAAAGGGGAGGATTGTACAAACCTCCACCCGAAGGGCATACAATGCAAAGGGATACTGGAACGAAATAATGTAATTGTCCATTTAAACTTCGTGGTGTAGCACAACCCCCAAACGGTGTGATGTGGGGTTTGAAGGTTGTTAATGGTTCTCATAACCATGAACCAACTGAGTGTTTTGAAGGACATGAGTATCCTTCAAGGTTGACTGCAACCCAGAAGCAATTAGTGCATGACATGGCAATAGCACTGCTCCACGAGAAATACTTAGTGTTATGAAACTACAAGACTCGTCAATTACTACGGGAATCAGAAGTATTTACAATGTGAATGCAATGTATAAGAAAGAGCAGTTAGGGAGTTTTTATCTGAAGTTGGATACGTCTTAAAAGAATTAAATGATAAAAATTACGTGTACGACTATTTGAAAAATGAACACACCAATGAGATCACAGATATTATTTGGGTTCATCCTACAAGCCTAGAGCTATCTGTCAATTTTTCGTCGGTGTTAATTATGGGCGCCACGTACAAGATTAATAAGTATGGGTTACCGCTCTTAGAGGTTGTGAGTATCACATCCACAATGCTTCCCTTTTCTATTATGTTTGCATATTTGAGTAATTAGAAAAAAGCGCGAATGACATGGGTATTGGATTAAAGAGATAGATGGTAAAAAAAAAGGAGTTGTGTTGCCATCAGTGATTGTTTCAGATAGAGATCTAGCGCTTATTGATGCCATTGAAGAATGCTTTCCCTCCGCACATCACATTCTTTATATTTGGCATATAAATCAGTGTGTAATGAAGAATTGCAAGTCTATGCTTGGTACGAGATGGGAAGAATTTTACAATGCATGACAATCGATTATTCATTCATCGACACCGGAGACTTTGAATTTGAGGTGGAATGCCATGCTCAATGATTTTTCTTATATGATCATGCCATAAAGTACCTTTGGAATACATGTTTACGTCCTTATAAGGAGCGATTTGTTAATGCATATGTAAACAATGTTATGCATCTCGATAGTCATTCAAGTCAAAGGTAACTTCCATATAACCTCTATTTGTTCATTATACTACGCTACATAATATTGTATGTCCCTTCCCTATTTAACACATTGTATTATTAAATTACAGAGTGGAGTCTGCACATGCGAGACTCAAAGGATATTTCGGGGATACTTCGGCATCACTTTCAACGTCTTTTCAGAAAATAGAAAAGATGTTGGACAATCAATTTGGGAGTATTAAAAAGTCGTTCCAGAAATCTCTCAACATTCCACGACATAAACATCTACACGATGACATTTATAGTGAAATCATAGGTAGCATTTCATTAAATGCAATGCAATTAATTGGTAAGCAGATAGAACGTGCTGAAAAACTTCCACCCTACCAAGGAGAGAATTGCAATTGTAAGATCAAATTGACACACGGATTGCCATGTGCTCACGATATTGTATTGTATCGTTTTATGGGCAAGCCAATTCCACAAAATGCTATCCACGTGCACTGGAGTAAGTTGTCCATGCAAGTCCCCAAGTGTACTGACGAGGGAGTACAACCCGACAAGGCAGCTCATCTTTTTGAAAGATTAAATGAAATGGATCATTCTAGTCGTGATGTTATGATTGATAGGTTTATCGACATGTCAGATCCATCTCGTTGCCTGATTCGACCCCCAAAGATACAACACAGAACAAAAGGGTCGACCTAGAAGAAAAGATGAGCAGAACAACGACCGGAGACCTTTCTTCTCATTCTCCACTACAGAAACAGGGGTTCCACATATTCCAAAATCACAAAGGAGAAATATGAGGGATCCCCTCATTCAAAAATTTCCTCAGCGGTATCAGCGTTATATTTCCCACTGTGTAGATGTCAAAGCCGATGGTCATTGTGGATTCAGAGCGATAGCTACGCTACTCCATGGTTCTGAAGACCAATGGGCTCAGGTACGACTGAACCTTATGAAAGAGATGTTGTAAAACCAGGACATGTATGATAATCTTTATTTTTTATAAAGATTTGGCATCAAGGATACTAAGAAGACTTGAATATTTCGAACCATCAGCACCAGAGTTATTCTGGTACGATGCTGCACCAATGGGGGTTGTTTTAGCTTCAGCGTACAATGTTGTAGTGCACACATTCAATTGGGAAGCTACGGCTTGTCATACTCAATTGCCGTTGAGGTCCCAGCCAGTTCCAGTTACCCAGCGACAACATATAGCTATCGGTTGTATTAATAGAAATCACTTTGTACAAGTTTTCTTGTACCCTAATTACCCTGTACCACCCATCATATTCGGTCCGTTGAAATTTAAACGGATTCAACTAAATAATATAAATAAATAAAATATTATATTAGGTCCGTTAAAATAATTTTTTAATACATTCTTACATATTCAATATTAGGCTTGTTTGATAGGTATTGTTTAATAAATTTAAAAATTTAAATTTTATTATAAAATAAATTATAAAATAAAAGTTATCATCATAATAAAAATTTACATACAAAATTAAAAAAAATTAGATTGGGGAGGGGTGATTTGAGAGGGGGGCGATTAACAACGGAAACTTGACAATCTATGCTTGGAAAATTGTTTATTTGGAAAATATGCGTCGCAAAATGTAATTGGAAAAATTAATGCGTCGATTATGCGTCCGATATGCACCAGATTTTTTTTTTTTTTCCGGAAAAGATTCTCCACGCATGCGGGCCGCATTCTCCACGCGTGCTGGACGCATACGACCTTTCGTTGGAGAAATTGGATAGTGAAGAGAGTTTGAGAATGTGATAAACACAAGAGTAAACTTCAACTTATTTATTTATGTTGAAAGAATGAGTATAAATAGATACAAGAGAGGATCCTTACAAGAGAGGATCCTAGCTAGTAAAGTAAAAGTAACTAGAGCCGGCTACAATAAATGCTAGAGTCGGCTATGTCTATGCTATTACATAATAGGACAAATGATAGTTACTTTATGACTATTAGGACATATTAATTGTTTATTCAATGCAATTAATATGTCTCTTGATAAAAAGTAACACGTTACATTGTAACATGTTATGAGTGTAATAATAATGTAATATTAACCATAATATTTCCACACCCCCTCAAATGGGTTGTATATGTTTATACGACCAAGTTTGCTACTCAATCTTTTTGACATAAGTGGTGGTATGGCCTTGGTGAGAATATCGGCATTCGATCATTTGAGGAACATATTGGAGTTGAATAATCTTGGCATCAATCTTCTCCTTTAGGAAGTGTCATCAATGTCCACATGTTTGGTTTTATCATGATGGGTGGATCCTCTCCGCCATGCATAAGGGTGAATTATTGTCACAAAGCAGAGTGTGATAGGTTCTTTGAAGAGGTTCTTTGAAGTTCGGTGAGTACCCTTTTAGCCCACGAGCTTCACAAATGCCAAGTACAAGTGCCACGAGTTCAACTTCAAGATCGCTTTGACACGAGAGGGCTGTTTCTTGCTTCTCCAAGTAACTAGGTTTCCCATACATATGAGCAATAGCTTTGTGGTAGATCTTCTGTCAATGTGACATCCACCCAATCGGCATCGGTGTAGGTAGACCTTGATTGATCTATCGGAGACTTGGTGAAATGTAAGCCCTGGCCAGGAGTGGACTTCAGTACCTCAAGATCTGTTCACACAGCATCCCAATGTTGCTCGGTAGGGCAATGCATGAAGCAAGCTAACAGATCGACGCCATATGCAATATCAGGTCTTGTATGGGACGAGATAAATGAGTTTCCTACAAGTCTTTGATATTGATCCTTTTCGACAAACAATGTCACCATGCAAAGAGGTATTATGGGGTCTACCGGAGATACAAAGAGTTTGCATCCCAAAGATGCCGATTTCTTCAAAGAGTCCAAAGACATACTCCTCTCTGTGAAACAGATATACCTGGCACATTCTAGCTATTTCCATACCAAGAAAGTACTTGAGGTAGCCCAAATCTTTAACTTGAAATACTTTTGCCGCCAGGTCTTCAAGTGTTGGATCTCGTGAGGTCATCACCAGTAAGGATGATATCATCCACATAGACAATAAGAATGGACCTTTTACGGTTTGTTGTTTTGATAAACATTGTGTGATCTCGAGTTGCATTGATGGTATCCAGCAGGCTTTAACCACAAGTGGTGAGTTTGCCAAACCAGGCTCGGGGACCTGCTTTAGGCCATATAGAGATTTCCTCAATTTGCAAACTTTCCTTGAGTGTGAGTGTTGGAAAAACCGGGAGGCACATTCATATAGACTTCCTCAAGAAGGTCACCATTTAGGAAAGCATTCTTGATATCCAATTGGTGTAGAGGCCAGTCAAGTTGGACAGCAATTGAGATCAGTACCCTGACAGTGTTTAGTTTTGCCACAGGTGCAAAGGTTTCCTTGTAGTCAAGGCCATATGTTTGAGTGAATCCCCTTGCAACCAGTCTAGCTTTGTATTTGTCAATAGTACCATCAGCATTGTACTTGATAGTGAACAGCCATTTGCAGCTGACTGTCTTCTTTCCATGTGGGAGAGTGGTGAGATCCCAAGTATGGTTGTCAAGGAGAGCAGTCATTTCAGTTTTGACAGCTGCCTTCCACTTATCATGTTGGAGAGCTTCCTGTATATTCTTAGGAATAGAGTGAGAATCCAAGTCCTGTGTAAACATGGCAAAAGCAGTGATAAGCGATCATAGGATAGATAATTATGAATAGAGTGATCAAGTAGTGCAAGATCTCTTTCCCTTCCCGATAGCAATGGAGTCATCATCAACGTCGCGAGCAGTCTTTGAGAGTCGATTAAGTCTTTGAGGTTCGATCTGCTGTGACTCGATGAGGTTCTTTGAGTGTCGATGAGTCTCCAGTTCGGCCAGGCTCGGGTCGATGAGACTCGGGTTCGAGGAGGTTCTTGAGGATCGATGAGGATCTTGAGAGTCGATTAAGTCTTTGAGGTTCAAGAGTTTCTTGAGGAAATGATTTAGGTCAAGTTCAATCGAGTTTCCATCGGTGATCGCCTCAGTGGACTTCTCTGTAGTAGGAGTCCTTTCAAAGAATTTTACATCCATAGAATTGTAAAATCTCTTTTCGGAAGGAGAGTAACACTTGTAACCTTTCTGTCCTTTGCATATCCTAGGAAAATGCACTTGTGAGCTTTGGGATCAAGTTTGCTTACATGTTGGGCATGGATATAAACAAATACAAGTACAACCAAAGATTTTTGGTGGTAATTGGGAAATAAGATGAGGCGAGGAGTGTGTGGTCGGGAGGGTTTGGATAGGAGTTTTGAAGCCTAACACTACTGGGAAGTCTGTTGATTAAGTATGTGGCGATTAATATAGCTTCACCCCACATATACTTTGGGACATGGGTAGTGAACATGATTGATCGAGCCATCTCCAGGTAGGTGCTGTTGTTTTCTCTCAAGAACCCCATTTTGTTGAGGTGTTTCCACTGGCTATTTGATATGGACAATCCCCTTATTCATCAAGAAATTACCGAGGTTAGACTCATAGTATTCAAGAGCATTATCGTCTTTAAGATCTTGATCTTAGTGTCAAATTGAGTAGAGATCATGTTGTAGAATTCTGAAAAGCTGGTCCAACTTCAGATTTATCCTTCATTAAAACACCACGTGTTCTGGTATGATCATCAATGAAAGTGACAAACCACCTTTTTCTGTTATACTTTTTACCCTTGAAGGTCCCCATACATCACTATGAATTAAAGTGAAAGGTGTGGAAGGCAAATAAGGTAGTTTGGCATACACAGATTTGGTAAGTTTGGCAAATTGACAAATATCACATTGAAGATCATTGACATTACATCCTTTAAATAATTCAGAATTACTGAGACTTCAAATAACCAAAACTTGGATGTCCTAGTCTATAATGCCATAACATGATATTATCTAAGGTTTGAGTGCAGTGACGGGGCGGTCAGATCTTGATCTTACTGTCTTCAAAGAGGTCGACCACATACAATCCTAAGCAGGGTTTAGCCCTCCCAGTCACTTCTGTGAAGAAGGGTCTGGAAAGTGCACCGATTCTTATTAAAAACAACAAGTCCAATTTAAATCTTTTGCAAGTCTCTTGTGAGATATGAGATTTGGTCTAATTTTGGAACAAATAGGACATCCTTTAGACATATCTTGTTAGTGAGTTTAACATTTCCAAAACCTTTTTGCACGAGAGATAGATCCATCAAGTGAGTCTTAACATTGTGAATTTGTTGACATGGCATAAGGTGAGTTATAAGGTTTTATTACAGTCATATGGGAGGAGGCCCCAGAATCAACAATCCATGTTTCATTACTAATAGAAGAGTAGAATTTTACCGCACTAGCTGAGTAGCCGTGTCGGAGAGAGGTACTACCTTCTTTTGTTGAGTGAGGAAAGCTTTGAATGCAACAAGCTGAGCATTCAACTTGTTGTCATTCTCTCTCTTCATGGACATGCACGCTACGACTTTCCCTGGTAGGTGTGAGGATTTAGGCATGCCATGTAGCTTCCAAGCAAGTGTCCTTGGTGTGATTTGTGCGTTTGCGGTGCTCACGAACAACAACTTTCGATTCTATCGGTAGGCTTCCGGCGGTCTCGGTAACCTCGAGGCTTCCCGATGGTCGCAGGTAGCACTCTCGGCACAGGTTGTCGGCAGGGGAGTTGGCGACATCACTTTCCTCCTGCTTTCCTCATGTTTGACTTCAAACAAACATGGATTTGAGATTGGGGAGAGGTTTTGTTGCAAGGATTCTTCCCTAACATCATCAAGAGTAGGATTGATCCAAGAAGAAACTTGAATACTCTCTTTTTCTCAATAATGTCCTTATAAAGGCAGCATCCTTGACATCATTCCAGGGTGAGTTTCCAACATGTCTCAGTGTGTTGCCATGCCCTGCAAACGATTGGTTGAAGTATTGAGTTCTGAGACATATCTCCTTGTGCGCAATTTTGAATCTGAGCTTCAAGTTCATACACTTCGATGTATTATCTTTCTTGGAGTAAAGATCCTGGCATTATCCCGGATCTCCTTTGCAAGTATCATACATCATAAAGTTCTCACTAATCTCTTTTGTCATTGATCTTGTGAGAATGGTCATGACTTGATTATTAGTAGTATCCAATGCTTCAAAACACTGGGTCATCTTCAAAGCAGGGGCGAGTTTAGAGTCGATGTATCCCATCTTACCTCGTCGAGAGATGTACATTTTCATAGATCTTGACCATAGCAAGTAGTTGTTGCCATCAAGTCTATGATTTGTGTAAGATGAAGAGTCGGTGACCCTGGGTCTGCTTTGAGGTATTTGGGACTCAACCGAGGTGAGGAAGCTTGAGATAATGAAGACATTCTTGATTCAAAGAGAGGTACCGAGAATTTGCAATGGATTCAGGATTTTAAGGCTCTGCTACCATGAAGAGAGTTTGAGAATGTGATAAACACAAGAGTAAACTTCAACTTATTTATTTATGTTGAAAGAATGAGTATAAATAGATACAAGAGAGGATCCTTACAAGAGAGGATCCTAGCTAGTAAAGTAAAAGTAACTAGAGCCGGCTACAATAAATGCTAGAGTCGGCTATGTCTATGCTATTACATAATAGGACAAAGGATAGTTACTTTATGACTATTAGGACATATTAATTGTTTATTCAATGCAATTAATATGTCTCTTGATAAAAAGTAACACGTTACATTGTAACATGTTATGAGTGTAATAATAATGTAATATTAACCATAATATTTCCACAGATAGACATTAGAACGGGCATACGCATTCTCCTCCTCTTTCCCTCTTTCATCCGCCTCTCTCCTCCCCTCCCCTTCTTCCTCCATTCTCCACATTTTCTCCGCTTCATTCCGGTACTCCGGTGGTGGCTGTTGTGCTCCTCATCCCTCCTCAATTCATTTCCATTTCCATTTCCATTCCTCATCAGACAAGCAAGGTAAATTTCTAATCCCTCCTCAATTTGTGGCTATTTGTTTATTTTTAGGGAAACTTGAGGTTGCCATTAAAGACTTTCACAAATTTTCATTCGGATGTTCAGAATAACGCTTGCATAATCTTAGTTATTCATCCTCAATATCGAATATACGCCAAGAGATGCGTCAAATGCCAGCAGTTCGCAGACATCCCCAGATTACCGTCGGTCGAACAGAGCATTGTCGTCACGGCATGGCCGTTCGACATGTGGGCAATCAATTTAATAGGACCATTGAAGAAAGGCCGCTCAGGATGCGAATACGTGGTCGTGGCCGTGGACTATTTCACCAAATGGAAACTCCAACACCCATGTTGCTGCAGTTATTTAGAAACCGAAAGGACCACGATCTGACGGTCAACTGCCCCACTACCCAATTTTGACACTCAACGTCGCCAAACGCAAGCTCACATAGCCCAGACTCGCCACCATCGCAAAAACGCTTCGAGGCAAGACGCACTAAAAGCGTGGCCCTAAGTGAATAAGTCGCTTCAGACGACAAGGTCACCAGACCCAAAAACGCTTCGAGGCAAGACGCACTAAAAGCACGGCCCTTAGTGAATAAGTCGCTTCAGACGACAAGGTCGCCAGACCCAAAGGGCGCTCCGAGATCGTCCGCTCAATAGATCGATCCTAAACAAATAATGGGAAGACGTCAGCAATCTGCACAATCCGGATGCTCTTTACTCTATGCTTAGCCTCCACGTTAACGTCAAAGACATAGAGTAGGGGGCAATTGATGTGTCCAAATATGCCGCCGCCTATGTGTTGAAGGAAACCGCCCATACAGTCATCCGGTTGGGGGCGAGCCGCGGCCATAGCATCAGAAGCAGAGATCCGTTTAGGATCGCAGGGCGGAAACCTCATAACCAATGTGCGAACCTACAAGGTCTTAATTGCTCAGGGGCCGCCCGGTATCCTAAGTCGGAGACCAGTAAGATATGGAACGAGTCCGGGAGAGGAGCGACCAAGGGGAAGTCGAGATAGAACAAGAAGATGAGCTCACAGACCATAGCTCGAGCAACCTCGTGGCAACGCCGTTTGTTGTATTGACCGCATAGCATCATTACATACTGTGCTTATCCACCCCTACCCCGTACCCTTAGCTCTGACTCTTGCCTATAAAAGGAGGACTTGTGTAATTTCATGGGATATATGCAAAAAATAGACAAAGAGGACAAAACTCTTGTTAAGTTATTTCTCTCTAGAGTTCATTCACTCCACCACATCACCATCGTGCCATAACCGGCTATCACCACTATAAAATTATCCAAAACAGCCAGATATTCATTTTCTATACCACCGCTAAGCCATCGTGATAATATTATGCATTATCACTTATCATGTTGTCATTTAGCGATCTGTTTGTAATTCGCAAGCCGCTGGTATGCCGTCAATATTTTTTCCTCCGCTAGATCTAGGTCGATCTGTCTGTTTAATAAATTGTCCGTTGGGTCGTGTAAGGCGACCTTGATGTTGGGTAGAGCCATTTCGACAGGAGTCATGGCCTCTGATTTGTAAGTGAGGGCAAAAGGTGTTTCCCCCGTTGGTGTTTTGATTGTGGTACGGAGCGACCATAATATGGTGGGTAGCTCGTCGACCCAACCTCTTGCTTTTACTTTGTCATCCACACACTTTTTGAGCATCTTAATTATTTGCTTGTTGCCGGCCTCAGCTTGACCGTTGCCTTGAGGGTAAACCACGGATGACTGCCAGTGTTTGACTTTGAATTCCTCACAAAGATTTGAGAAGTCCTTCCTGAATTGTGGGCCGTGGTCTGACACCAATGCCCGCGGTATACCGAAACGAGAAAAAATTTGACCGTGTAAGAAATAACCCGCGTCCTTTGCGCCTATCTTGACCATAGGCTTGGCTTCGATCCACTTTGTAAAGTAATCCACAGCCATAATGATAACTTTGCATCCTCCCCTTCCTGATGGAAAAGGTCCGATGAGATCGAGTCCCCACATGTCGAAAGGCCAAGGTGTGACCACGATGCTCTGTTCGATAGAGGGTATCCTGGGGATGTCTGCATGTTTTTGACACTCTGGACATTCTCTGACTAGCTTCTCTGAGTCCTTGAGGATCGTAGGCCATTATTATCTTGCGGTTATAACCTTCTGGGCTAAGGAGCGACTAGCGGGATGGCCCCCACACACTCCCTAGTGAAGCTCGATAAGGATTATCTTGCTTTCTTCTTCTCGGACACATCGTAGTAAATGTTTTGTTGTGGATCTCCAGTAGAATATTCCATCATTTATAATGTACCTGGCCACTCTTTTTCTGAGTGCGCGAGACTTATCTGCCCCATCGGGTAAGATGCCTGATTCTATGTAAGCTTGAACTTTGTCGATCCAACATGTAGTCGGCGTTGGTGCATCGATTTCCATGATTTATGTCACCACGACAGCGGGTACCGCTAGATACTTTATCATTATGGAGGGATCTGTGAGTTCCACTTTGAGAGATAGTTTAGAGAGATAGTCCGCCCGCTCGTTATCCTCTCTCCCTATTCTGATTAACTCGCAATAGTTGAAGTCGGCTTTCAATCGTTGAACAATCCCACCGTATTTCTTGAGGATACCACAATGCGTGTCATAGTCCCCTGAGATTTGGTTGACAATGAGTTAGGAATCATAATAGACTTCAACATTTTCCACTTTCAACTCCTTTGTGAGCCGGAGTCCGGCAATAAATGCTTCGTATTCGGCTTGATTATTCATGGCCGGGAACTCGAACCTTAAGGCTTTTTCGATTTCCTTCGTCGTTCCGGGTTCCATCAACACTACCCCGGCCCCACAACCATTTCGATTAGACGCCCCGTCAACATACAACTGCCAACATTGATCGGGCTTATTCCTGACCGCAGCGGGCTCTAGTGGTATCGGCGAACTTGGTTGTGGTGAGCTGAAACTTGTCTCTACAATAAAATCCGGCAATGCTTGAGCTTTGATTGCTTTTCTGGGTTGGTAATGAATATCGAACTCAGTGATTTCAATAGCCCATCGGAGGAGACGACCTGAAAGATCGGGTTTATGTAGTATTTGGCGCATTGGGCTATCTGTTAAGACAATTATTGTGTCCGAAGTAAAGTAGCCCCTGAGTTTGCGGGCAGCGATGACAAGCGAGTAGGCTAATTTTTCAACATTACAATAGCGACTCTCCACCGGACTGAGAGCCTTGCTTATATAGTAGATGGGATTTTGGAGGGTTCCGGCCTCCTTGACAAGAACGGCGGCAACAGCCTAGTCCGAAGCCGCCATGTACAAAAACAAAATATCTCATTCTACAGGGCTAACCAAAAGAGGCGGCTTCCCAAGATATTCCTTCAGAGCTTGAAACGCCTGCGAACACTCTGCGTTCCATGAAAAAGTCTTGTCACATTTGAGTATTTTGAAGAATGGGAGACACTTCTCCGCTGATTTTGATATGAAGCGACCAAGTGCAATGATGCGGCCATTGAGCCTTTAAACCTCTTTGATGGTCGTGGGTTCCTGCATATCGAGCAAAGCTTGTATTTTTTCTGGATTAGCTTCGATGCCACGACGACTAACCATAAACCCAAGAAACTTGTCTGCCTGGACACCAAAGGTACATTTGGCCGGATTGAGTTTCATTGAGTGTTTTCGGACATCGATGAAAGTTTTCTGAAGGTCAGCAGCGTGACCGTCCCCAGTGGACTTGACAACCATATCGTCTATGTAAGCTTCCATATTCCTTCCTATCTGCGAACTGAAAACTTTGTTGACCATTCTCTGATAATTCGAGCCCGTGTTTTTCAATCCGAAAGGCATCATTTCATAGTAGTACAAACCCCCAGCAGCTCTGAAGGCCATTTTTTCCTTGTCGGACTCAGCCATCAACACCTGATGATACCCCGAATATACATCTAAAAACTTAAAACTTCAAAACCTGAGATGGAATCGACCAGTCGGTCGATGTGTGGAAGTTGATAAGGGTCTTTCGGACAACCTTTGTTGCTGTCCGTGAAGTCGACACACATCCTCCACTTGCCATTGTGCTTCTTTACCATAACCACATTTGCTAGCCAAGTGGGATAGGCTAGCTCCCTTATGATTCCTGCTTGAAGAAGCTTTCCGACCTCTATCTTAACCGCAGCCTCTTTTTCAGTTGTGAATTGCCGTGCTCGCTGTTGTACTGGCCAAAAGGTAGAGTCCACGTTCAGATGGTGTAGGGCGATGTCGGCCTCAACCCCTCTAATGTCCGTGACCACCTAGGCAAATGCATCCAAATTTTCTTTAAGAAGTGCGACCAGGGTTTCTCTCTCGCAAGAACTCAGCCGAGCCCCTATTTTGATTTTCTGTTCGGGATATTTTTCGTTGACGATTACCTCGACCAACTCATCCTCTGCTGTGAAATCCGGCTCATCCCTAACTTGCAAAGTTTCTCACTCCACTTAACTAGCGAAGGTTCGATCGCAACTCTGATCATGTTGATATTTTTCATGTTTTCAGGTTGCTCGATTCGTGCTTTTTTGTTTCCGGTCCTCATTTCTTGTATGTATGTGAGGACGGTTGCGGGTTCGCTGATCGACGTTCCGATCCTATCCCCAACATAAAACTTCACCCGCTGGTGCGGGATGGAAGTTACCATCTGAAATTGTTTCAAAGACGGTGTCCCAATTATCATGTTATAATTGGACTGAAGATCGACCACGAGGAAAACTATCTTTTCGGTCCGAAAGGGTGCATAATCCCCCATTTGTACATCCAGGTCGATGGCCCCCTTGACTTGTATCTTATGATTGGTAAAGCCCTCAAGGGTGCCATTATGCGGCCTCATATTTAAATCGCCGAATCCCAACTCAAGCAGTTATAGTATAAGATGTCGCAGCATGCACCTGTGTCGATCATTACCCGGTTGACGCAAGCTCAATTGATGATCACCGAAACGCATAGACACATATCCTCTGTATTGACGGAAGTCACCAGCTCGCTTCGGGTAAAAGCAAGAGGTTGCTCATTCCCACACAGGACAACTGACTTCTCCACGTGTTTGTTAATGGAGTCGATGTGGCTCTTGATCTGATTGTTACTGGGTGGAGGCTTTGTTATCATCCGGATGTTCCTGTCGAACTGGCGGGCCTACTGATTCCTCTTGTCTGGCCCTCCGGCATCTAGCTTGTAGTGATCATGATGTCCGCAAGCAAGTAATTTTTCTATTGCTCGCTTGAACTGAATACACTCGTCAGTCGTATGACCCTTGTCTCTGTGATAGCCGCAATATTTGGTCACGTCGCGGTGGGTATCCGGAACCATGGGATAAGGCTCATATAACTCATCCCTTACTTCGTTAAGCATCTGGGTGTATGATATTCAAAGAGGTGTGAAGTGCTCCTCCTTGAATCTCTTGGGTTTTTTGACATCCCGATCGGTATTCCTGCGGGTATCTCTAGGCGGATTACGCTCAGCCCTCTGCTTGCCTTTATTGGACGAAGACGCTCCCTCGTTTCCTGCGGTAGAAATATACTTCCTGGTTGAACTCAGCATTTCCTGTAAGTTTGCTGGTGAGGTCAAAGCAAAATAAAGGCAAGCAGTTGAGGGGGGTTAAACTTGCGGATAGGTTGAGGAGGCAGACCTTCCACGATAAGTAGTATGTTTCCCACACGCATCTTCTCTACGTACTTCATATGTGACTGCAAAGCTATTGTGTAAGGGCTTTGATGTGGTGATGCTCCACCGGTTGGAACCGCTTCCTGCTCGTTAATTGGTAGAGCGTCTCCAGCGACGTCTTTCCTACGGCTCTTTCTAACCGCCGCTTCATGTGTCTCACGGACTCTGGTTCTTTCTCTTATGTAAGCCCGCATATCTGGTGTGATTTCCTGGGCGGCATCAGCCCCTGCGGACAGTACCCTTCTGCTTGTTTCCCCGCGCTACGTGTTCGCATGCCACGAGTTGCCCTAGTTACCTCCTTTGTTTGGAGTAACGGGGTTGAAATGTTTTGTACCCGCCATTAATGGGGAGGATCTTTTGGATTTTTTGGAGATATTTTGGTGAGATATTTTGGCAAGTGGCTAGATATTTTTCCCAATAAAATGCAGAGGGTGTTTATGAGGGTTGTTTTCCAAGAGGTTTTGTCAAGTATTCAAATTCCTTAATTATTACTTGAAGATCTGAAACTGACTAAGAACGTATAAACCAACTTGGGTATTAAAGATGGACTCGAGTGCGAGTTTGCACGGAATTTAGTAATCCCAGCTCTGTGTATGTTGCTAAAGTGAGGAAAACGATGATTTCTGGGCTGAATTATCCCAGGAGATCAAAGTTTAGTTGATCGGAGGTGGTGTCCTTGTCGGAGACACCATGGAATCGTCTTTGCAGTGGAGCAAACGCTCTCTAGACGCTGAATGATGATGATTTTCCCGTAACGGAGCCAACTGATATTGCGTGGAATACCAGGTTTGTGGTAACAGTGTTTAACTTGAGGATATGAGGCTTATGTAAGTGATTTCTCCGGAGAGAGTACAGTGGTGAACAAGAACAATACTGTCGGATAAATGCTTAAGGGAAGAACACATGAATGAGTTGACAAATTGACAGAGTAGCTCTGTGTATTAATTCTTGGATGCTTTCTATTACATTGTGATCCCAAATATATTGGCTAAGACTATGTCGGTTTACTGTTCATGACAAGACAATTAAGAATACATAATTAAAGATAATCATGCATTCAATACAAGTGGCCTAGCCAGCTGTCTGGTTTAGCCAGCTGGCAAGATAAGTATTGCGAGCAGCGAACAGCGGCCTCGTATTTGCCTTGTCTTGATATTAGCTTGACCATATGGGTAGAAATCACATGGAGAGGATGAGTCCGGCTTATGACCAGCATACAGGTTCCGGCTTACTGTTGGCGGATTGGACCCGGCTTACGAACGGCGGGTAGGATCCGGCTTATGAACACGGACAGAGGGAAAAGAGGCCCCATATCCCTGTTATTGGGCCATGATAGCAGGCCCAATCTAGATGAACAAGGCCCCATTTTGGTTCGGGTATATCAGTAAGAAGAAAGATTGTGATGATTTTTGGTGAATATTGGGGCTTAATTTGGGTTGCATTGGGTCGGCAGAAGAAGAAGATAAAACAAATAAAAATAGTCGCATCGTATTTTAGTGCTTTTCTTCCTAGAACAATGTACGGATAAGTAAGAAAGTGGATAAACAAGAAGATGCAAGTTCTGTGGGCTGGGTGACTTATTCAAATGGTAACGGCTACCGATCTCCGAATAACTGTTTATTGTGGACGGATCAACCAACATATATTAGATCAATAACGAGATGATAGGAGTATAATAATACCATGAACGAAGGGTGAGTCTGTTATTTTGATATAAAGACAAAATTGTGTTTTATATTATTTTCAAATATTTTGTGTATATATATCGAATGAACTTTTAAACTCGGAAGTCATTTTCAAATGATTTCTTTAAAATTAAACGACTTGATTTGAACTAGTGCACATTTTTATAAATAAATAAAACTGATACTTGGAATTGGCGGACTTGCTCGCTCGCTCGCTCGCTCGTGGCACGAAAGTGTCAAAGCTCTGGTGGCTAGGGGGATTAGAGTCATTGCTCTAGGAGAACGGCTAGTCACCGGTCTCGGGGCCTCTTGACTCGAAGTTTTTCCGACAGTAGCTGGAGTGTTCGCTCATAAGAGTGGGGACGGTACCTTTTCCCCGAAGATTCATGCTACATCCGGGAAACCAAGGGCTGACGGTTGGTGCGTGGGTCCTAGGGCATGGACAGGGTTGGCTGGAGCCGTGTAGGAGGTTTGCACGGTGAAAGTTGATTCTTTTCCCTGACAATCGGCCGGAGTTGTCAGGCATGGCTAGTTCTCGTGGAGTGCAGTTGAAATCCAATTGGTAAATCTGGTGTTTGGGCGGTACTTGACTCATCAGCTCGGCCAAAGCTGGTGCTTGTAAATATAACTTGACATGATTTCTTAATGCTCATGCACTTCAATATTAAAAATTGTACTTTTTATTTGTTCTATCAGTTAATAAAAGACTTCCGCTGTTATTCCTAAAAGTTGATCAAGAAATTTTATTTTTATATTATATATATATATATATATATATATATATATATATATATATATACATATAGTATAACACTTGCACACGTGGCTCATTCCAACCCTTTGCTGACGCCTTATTTTTTCTTGTTTCTTTGTTTTTTTCCTTTTATAAATGCATATATACAGGTTTATGATGGATGGAAAAATAAGAGTTTAGGCGAAGATATTGTTCGAAAACTGTTGGAAATATTATTTATGTTTTGATGATGATTCGTCACGAAATTAGACAAATCACTTACAACCCATGATGATGAAGTCGTAACTAACTGTTATAGTGCATAATAAAAGAAGAAGCAAGAAATGGTCTAGAGACAAATGTATAAGTTCTATCTAGAGTCTGAACCTTGTATAGGTTATTTCAGACAAGCATTGTAATAGAATAGGAACTAGGCGAAAAGCTGAGTCACAACAAGAGAACTGAGTTATAGCAAGAAAAACTGAGTATGCACTTAAAGAACTGAGGGTTCAAACTCAGCTATGATAAAACTGAAGAACTGAGGGACACAGACTCAGTTGTTGAGGATTGAAGAACTGAGGTGGCAAACTCAATTAGAAGCTAATTAAGTCGTGATCATAATTCAGGATTCAGGCAAGTCTGTGGTGACCTGGAACTGAGTTATAGATCATGTAAAACTGAATAATCTTAAGGACAAAGATTATCAAGTTACCTGGAAAAGAAAAGAAAAACTGAACGGTGTACTCTGACTTAGTGAATTAAAGTCAGATGTTAAGTAAACAAGGTACTCAGTTTTGAAGAAGAGTAGAAAACTGAGTTAAGGCCTTGATTGAATTTAAACTATCAATACGACAAAAGATCGTACATATGAACGTTGTCTAAATGACAAGTGTAACGGCTACAAGAGCTAGTAACCGTCACATCACCCCTATAAATATACAAGAGAATCACTCAAGAAGAAAATGAGGAGGATCAGAAAAAGAGCTTTACAAGCATTGTTAAGGGTGATTTTATACGTTTTATAATGATATATTTTATGTCAATTTCCCCCATATATGGATGTTTTTCATAGAAATCGAGCTTTATATTGAAATATTGAGCAAGTGATGTTTTTAACGAGTTATTCGCAAAATTGGTTAATTTATGAGTTTTATTGATGGTTTTATGTTTATTTGAATATTATTACATTTTGCGATGTTTTTGATGACGTGTAGATGCATAATTGCGGTTCAAAAGATGATTAAATGAAGATGAATGTCGGACTTATTGGATGAAAAAGAGATAAGGATGGAATTGGCTAGAGGAAAAGAGATAGAGTTGAAGATTTCGAATTTGGATCTAGCTGAACCGGAGTCCAAGTCCCGTCCAGCCTGGACTGGCGTCCAGGATGAGATTTTTGGTTCAGAGAGCTTGGACGCTGAGTAAACGGGCGTCTGAAGGAAGTCCAAGGCATCTTGGACGGGCGTCCAGAATTCCGGACGGGCGTCCACGGCCGACATGCTGAAAACCGACTTACTTTCCCTATAAATAGCACGCGATTTCAACCCTAAACATACATTATTGAGACCTATTGATACATAATCATTAGGAAAAAACCCTAGGCGGCCCCAGCCCCCTTTGGGGAGGCTGGGGTTGCGATTTTTCTTGTTTCTTTTCCGTTTTATTTCTGTTTCTTCGCTTTGCGTTTTATGCTCGCTTGAAAAGTGAACATGTTCAAACGATTTGAATCTTTTCCATCAGGTTTTTCTATTTCCAATCTGAGTTTATGTTGTGATTTTTGATTAAAGTTGTTATCTTTTCTTTGATTATTTGTTATGCAATCGATATCGAAAGATGTATTGTTATTTGATGTTTACCGTATGACGAGAGTCGGTGTAAACCTTAGATCACCATAGGAAAGATGGGAATTTTAGGTTGCTAGATTGAGAGATCTTACACCTTGTTTTGATAGCGTCAATCTTATATATCGAGAGATGGGAGATTGATAGGCGAATTATCTACGAGAGTAGGAATTCATATTTTTGAGAGGTGAACCACAACCTTAATTAAATCATCACAAGATACTTTAGAGAGGAAATAGAGGGTTGCGGGATCGGTGGATTATTGTTTGTTCATTGTTCAATCACCATGATCATCTTCTTGTTTACTATTTATTTTATAGATTATAGTTTAGATTTCTTTTTCGCTTTTATCCTTCCTGGCTTTGGACTGACAATCCTCTGTCCAGTTTATTTTCCGTTTTAGTTTAGGTTTAATAATAAATAGTAGTGACAATTTTAGAAGAATTAATAAGAACTAGATTAAACAACCTCGATTCCCTGTGATCGACTCCGGTATTAATCGCTATGCTACGATCCCTACACTTGGGGAATACCGGATTTATAAATATTTATTACTTGTTTGCTTTGTAGATAAAATCCGTGACAAGTTTTTGTGGGAATGGTTTGGTGTATCTACATTCATTTTCCATACTATTATATTTCTATAAAAATGCTAAATTTTTGCTTCGTCCCAAGTGAACAAAGGCATATCTTTATTTGAGTTTTTATATCATTGGTGCATTATTTTGCATATTTAGTAAATTTAGGTGTCTCACCCAACACTATTTTTCACGTGCCATAGTAAATGATGAGCTATAATTTAAAGCTGTGCCCATTTGATTAGAGATTTTTGATGATTATCGCATGATTCTTCGCTTGCATACGAATTTTGAAGATTTTAATAAGTTTGTGTTTAGAATTAAAGTATAACATACTGTGAATATCTGAAGGTTTGAATGTGATAGGAGGGATATAATTTAAGGTTTGAATACCACTCTAATATGAATTGTATGAATAATATATGTGTATGTCGGAAGTAGCTGCCAATGATTTGAGTGCGGTAGGGCGTTATCACGAAACGTCCTATACCACTATGAGGTTCAATAGCTCCCGACTGCCTGATGATAGTAGTCCAGCTAGGGTGTTATCATGAAACATCCTATTGCTGGGAATGAGGGCATATGCTATATATGTGGAATTAAGTTAATCTTAAAGAAAAATTTAGTGAATGGTAATGTGAAAAGATGGGTGAAAACCGTAGTTATCTTCTGACTATCCCCAGTATAAACTGAAAGATATGTTGTAGGGATTGTCCTCTAAGTATGTCGGAAATATTTTAAATACGCCTTATTATTTTTCGAATATGTATGTTTTGTGAGGTGCATGTTATAATCGTTTTTATATTTCTGATCTAAATGGGTTGTTGGCTAGTTTTGCTTGAATCAATTTCAAGTGTGGACTTAGTGGAAATTTATTATGGCTATGCACACACACTTGGGTGAACCTCTAAACTATTGAATATGCTTTATGGTTGCATAAATGTTTATATGTCTCGAGTCTTGATTATGTTTTGTGTTGCTCGGGACGAGCAAGGTTTAAGTGTGGGGGAGTTGTTAAGGGTGATTTTATACGTTTTATAATACAAGAGAATCACTCAAGAAGAAAATGAGGAGGATCAGAAAAAGAGCTTTACAAGCATACACTCAAGATCCAAATCCAGATCCATAAAAAATCAGATCATGATTAAATTCAGAAAAAGGGGAGCCAACGACATTGCCTTTAAAACTTCAAAGGAAGATCCAGTAACCCATCAAGGGGGAATGAAGGCATCTTGAAGCTGCAAAGTCAGATCCAGAAGAATCAAACAGCTCACTGAATTAATCTTTGATTAATTCTAAACCTAACCTTTGTGAAAAAGGGGTTGGCTGTGCATAGTTTGAAGAGAGCAATTCTACCTTTCTTCATACGGTGTTGCTACAGCAGTTGGTGCAGTCTGTGGATGGTGTATGTGAGTGGTGAGCTGGTGAAGGAGCAATTCTACCTCCGAAAGACCAGTGTGCAGAGTGAAGGGAGCAATCTCACCTTTCTTCATTTTGTGTAGACAGTGAAACTAGGGTGTCGTGAAGGACTGTCATAGTGCTGCGGATTTTGTAATGGTTATCTCATTATTCTAGTGATACCTCCTACGCCACGAGAGAAGGGGAGCGACGGGATTACACCACACCGGAACTTCCATAAACAAATCTTGTGTTGATTTACTTTATGCAACTGTGTTTGTTTTATTTATTGTATTATCTCTCAGCAAACACCAGACACTGAGTCAACACTTAACTGATACATAGAAGGTCTAGTTTTCTATTTACACATCTATTGCACTAAAGGCTAGTTTTATCCGCTGCCAGTTAACGAGACTTAATATAAGTTAATAATAACTTATATTCAGTTAAGCTAACTGAACTCCGCACAAGTTAAAGGGACAGGAACTGAAGACCAGTTTAAGTTTCAGAGAAACTCAGTTCCTGGGACTTTTCCAGTTCAGGATTAGTTTTTGGTGACAAGTTTATTCACCCCCCTCTAAACTTGTGTTAGCCTTTCCAAGGGACCAACAATTGGTATCGGAGCAGTTCTTTCACTCGAAATAAGATCCAAGAATACCTTCTTAAACCAGTTGTTGAAGACCCCTCACTGTATCAGTTCACTTAGGTCCAATGTCTACATCTAGAGCTAGAAGTTGGCTTATTCACCCCCTGACTAATTGTTTGCAAAATATATCTAATTTTCAGGATCAAATGATCGAAAGGTTCAGTACGACAAATTTACATACAAATCCAGAACCTCAACTCAGTGATGATGTGGATACAAACTTCAATGTTCATATTAACGAATCCAGAGGAGTTCCATCACTAAGAAACCTCTCAAAAGAAGAAGGAAAGGAGTTGTTGCAAGTGGTTGTTGATATTGAAGATTCATCACAGCAACAAAGGAGTGTACATTCAAATCCTAAAACTGCATCAAATCATCAAGGAAAGGTGCATTCTTCAAATCAGTTATCATTTGCTGAACTCAGTCTGAAAAACTCTGATCTTGTCAAGTTAACTGAAAAACTTACGTTGGAACTAAAATTAAAAGATAGAGAACTTGACAAAGCAAAAGATTGGAATAAGTTTCTTGAAACTGAGGTGTCAAAACTAGCTGAAAGATTAATGTTCAGTAAATTTGACAAAAGCAATGATAATCCCCACCCCTACCTAGTCTTGAGACTTCAAAAAGTATAAAATCTAGAAATCAAGAAACTGGAAGATTTAGTGGATTACACAAGGAAACTAAAAATGTTAAATCTAAAAGAATTCTTGTGAAATCAACTAAAATTGAGCGTAATGGTTTATCCAGAAAAGTGTTGAGAAGGTTTAATTCTCTCAACAAAGAAACTGAAAGTAACAGTTCAGTAACTAACTCAATCGGACCCAAAAAGGTATGGGTACCAAAGACAACTTAAACTATTTTGCAGGAAAAGTCAGTTCACTTTGTAAAATCCTCAGAAAACTGACATCCATTCAAAACTGAGACGGCAAAAGCTGATGAAGGACAAAACTGTCAAAGAAGTAAAGACTTTCCAGCTACCATCTGACGTTTGGACTGACATGGCAAATCCCTCGAAGCCACGTGTCAATCTGGGAGAAAAAGTAGATGTACATCCCTACATAATCTCTTTGATTGTGACACGACTCTCATTTTGAAAACAATTGCAAAATCTTGACAAAATCCTGCTCATCCAAAATCAAGCATTCAAGGATCCCTAACTCAAAACTCAATGGTGCAATACAACATTGACGATGGAATCACCACCAGCCTGGACAACTTCTGTCAAAAATTCTCAAACTCCACTCTCGCAATCCAAATTACAAAGAAGATCAAAAAGATTCAAGGATTGGAGAATTTGATTGATACAAAGGTCACTACTTTGTGTCCAGAGGGCATCAAAGATTTCTACAGGAATGCCGAGATCATCAACAATGGAAAAAGCTTCAAAACGACTATTCAAGATAAAAGCTTCACCGTTGATGAACAGTTGCTTTCCCTGGTGTTCCGTCTAGATATATTTGGAGGCTCTCCATCCTTCACCTTCGGGAAAGAAGAAAAAGAGAAGATTTGGAACATCACCGCAATCAATAAGAAGGAGAAGAATTACAGTGGCTCTATCTATCAGCAGAAAGGAGAATTTGCATTCTTGACGATACTTCTAACCAAAAACGTCATTGGTCATGCTCGAAATTTCTACACTCTCTCAACAGACAAAATGAAAATGATTTATGCCATTTGGTTTGAAGAGAGATTTGATTGGAACAAATTTGTACTCAATCAGTTGATAAAACAGATTTCTGATGAGAAGGAGAGAATCAAAGAAAGTAATGAAGCTGCTGGAGAATCATTCTTACTGAAAAATGGATTTACCTATCTAGTGCAAAGGATACTGGATCATTTCTCCATTTCTAAATCCACACCAACCGAAGTGAAACAAAAGTCAGTGTCCACTGGGACAAAGAAGAGAAAAGTCACCAAAGAAGAAGAGTGGAGTGAAGTTTCGGACTCCAGTTCAAGTGAGAATGTGAGATTGGACGACAGAACCCTGAGAAGACAGAAAAGAATGTTGAACAAGTTTCAGGCAAAGAAAACTAAAACTAAGGAAGTAATTGAGATTGAGGATGAAACTGATGAAACTGAAGAAAGCAAGTCTGATGAGTCTGAAGAAAGCATGTACAAAGAAACTGAAGAGTTCGTTGATGAACTTGAAGAAACTAAACACGGAGAAATTGGTGAAGAAGAATCTGAAGAAAGCGAGTGTGAAGAATCTGAAGGGAGTGAATTTCCCACTACCATGTATGAGGAATACACTGAAGAGAAAAGAGAAGCAGTGGAAGATGCGGAATTCTGTCAGGCTGAATATGAGAAGGAACTGACAGTTCATGATGTTCACTTTTACTATCCTGAGGTCAACATCTCATCCCAGGGTCATGAGGAATCCTCAAGCAAATCAGCATTTGGAGAATCTTTGGTTCAGGAAACTGAAGCTGAGAAACTGGAAAATCTGAAAGATTTCATTGAATGTTTAGTACAGAATCTACAGGAGAAACTGTTCAACCTGCATGAACTAATTGGAAGGATACATTATTCAGGTTTGAACAAATACTCAAACATCATCACCCTACGTAAGTTATTTGAAGATTGCTTTCGCTTATCTTCAAACAAGGGGGAAGATGAAACTGTAGGTGATGAAGCTGTAAGAGAAGATGCAGCTAAAACTGAAGAGGTTTATGCCAGACAACTGATGGAAGATCAAGACAGACAAGTAGATGCTGATCTACTAACTACTCAAATTGATGAAGAAGCAATTGATTTTCTGTTTGAAAAGCTGATTGCAGAAGGAGATTTTAAAGACACAAGAACTGAGGATGATGAGGAAGCCGCAGTTAAAGCAGTGTTGAGTATCAGAAAGAAGCTTGTAATCTGTGTCAAATCTCTTGAAAAACTGGGAGATAAGGAGACACAAACAAAGGGGGAAACTGAAAAGAATTCAGAAAATAAGGAGGAAAAAGAAAAACTTAATCTCATTTCAGAGGAAGAAGAAAAATTGATGGGAGAAGAACTCAAAGCAATTCTGATCAAGTTCAAAAACCAAGAGAATGAAGAAGAAACAGATTGCTGAATGAGTATCTGGAAATCAAGCCGAGAGATGGTGAGTCAGCTGAAGAAAGAAAAGAAAGAAGACTTTTGGAGACGAAGAGGAGCATTCTTTTTGGAGAAAAGTTAATGACATTAGAAAATGAAAAGATGTAATCTAATTCAGTTTTAACTCAGTCTGCTCTATTTTGATTCTTGTGATAAACTTGGTTGTTCTATTTTGCTATCTTAAAATGTTTTGTTATGATTTCTTGCACTATTCTTTCATTATTGCTTTTAGGGAGGGTTATGATACATCATCAAAAAGGGGGAAATTGTTGGAAATATTATTTATGTTTTGATGATGATTCATCACGAAATTAGACAAATCACTTACAACCCATGATGATGAAGTCGTAACTAACTGTTATAGTGCATAATAAAAGAAGAAGCAAGAAATGGTCTAGAGACAAATGTATAAGTTCTATCTAGAGTCTGAACCTTGTATAGGTTATTTGAGACAAGCATTGTAATAGAATAGAACTAGCGTAAAACATTGAGTCACAACAAGAGAAGCGAGTTATAGCAAGAAAAAGCGAGTATGCACTTAAAGAGGCGAGGGTTCAAACTCGGCTATGATAAAATCAAGAACCGCGAGGACACAGACTCAGTTGTTGAGGATTGAAGAACTGAGGTGGCAAACTCAGTTAGAAGCTAATTAAGTCGTGATCATAAGTCAGGATTCAGGCAAGTCTGTGGTGACCTGGAACTGAGTTATAGATCATGTAAAACTGAATAATCTTAAGGACAAAGATTATCAAGTTACGGAAAAGAAAAGAAAAATCGAGCAAAGTGTACTCTGACTTAGTGAATTAAAGTCAGATGTTAAGTAAACAAGGTACTCAGTTTTGAAGAAGAGTAGAAAACTGAGTTAAGGCCTTGATTGAATTTAAACTATCAATACGACAAAAGATCGTACATATGAACGTTGGCTAAATGACAAGTGTAACGGCTACAAGAGCTAGTAATCGTCACATCACCCCTATAAATATACAAGAGAATCACTCAAGAAGAAAATGAGGAGGATCAGAAAAAGAGCTTTACAAGCATACACTCAAGATCCAAATCCAGATCCATAAAAAATCAGATCATGATTAAATTCAGAAAAAGGGGAGCCAACGACATTGCCTTTAAAACTTCAAAGGAAGATCCGGTAACCCATCAAGGGGGAATGAAGGCATCTTGAAGCTGCAAAGTCAGATCCAGAAGAATCAATCAGCTCACTGAATTAATCTTTGATTAATTCTAAACCTAACCTTTGTGAAAAAGGGGTTGGCTGTGCATAGTTTGAAGAGAGAAATTCTACCTTTCTTCATACGGTGTTGCTACAGCAGTTGGTGCAGTCTGTGGATGGTGTATGTGAGTGGTGAGCTGGTGAAGGAGCAATTCTACCTCCGAAAGACCAGTGTGCAGAGTGAAGGGAGCAATCTCACCTTTCTTCATTTTGTGTAGACAGTGAAACTAGGGTGTCGTGAAGGACTGTCATAGTGCTAGGATTTTGTAATGGTTATCTCATTATTCTAGTGATACCTCCTACGCCACAGGAGAAGGGGAGACGTACGGGATTACACCACCCGGAACTTCCATAAACAAATCTTGTGTTGATTTACTTTATGCAACTGTGTTTGTTTTATTTATTGTATTATCTCTCAGCAAACACTGCATAATCGAGTCAAGACTTAAGCGATACATAGAAGGTCTAGTTTTCTATTTACACATATATTGCACTAAAGGCTAGTTTTATCCGCTGCCAGTTAACGAGACTTAATATAAGTTAATAATAACTTATATTCAGTTAAGCTAACTGAACTCCGCACAAGTTAAAGGGACAGGAACTGAAGACCAGTTTAAGTTTCAGAGAAACTCAGTTCCTGGGACTTTTCCAGTTCAGGATTAGTTTTTGGTGACAAGTTTATTCACCCCCCCCCCCTCTAAACTTGTGTTAGCCTTTCCAAGGGACCAACAAAAACCGAGAAAAGGGGAAAATGGAACGTGTTGCGCATCTTAAAATAGTTAGTTACAACTATTGTATTTCATTTGTAGAATTATTGTAATGTAATTAATTATTGAAGTAATAGTAAATTCATTTGTGAATTTAGTGAATTATTGAAGTAATAGTAAAGTCAGAAAATGGAAGAACTCGGCAATGAGTATAAACCCAGACATATTATGGAGGACTTGCTCACAACTTACAGTGTACAGTTGACTTATGACCAAGCATGCCGAGCTCACGAGATGATGAGAATGATGGTTAGAGGTTCACCGACGGAGTGTTACAACGCGATACCCTCGTACTTGTGGATGTTGCGTAAGGCCAATGAAGGGACTATTGTTGACTTTCGGCTTGATATGAGAAGGTTCGGTAGTTGTTTCATGTCTTTGGGCGCAAGTCATCGTGGGTTCAAGTATTGTCGACCTATTTTGTGTGTGGACGCCACTCTTCTGAAAACCTGTTTCTCAAGGAAACTATTTATTGTTGTTGCTGTAGATGCCGATGGCCACCTATTCCCTGTAGCCTTCGGTATTGCTGAAAAAGAATGCAACGATTCATGGGGGGTATTTCATGAGACAATTGGGGGTGGCCATTGGAGGTATCCATGATGAAAATTTGAGCTTTATATCTGACAGACACAAGGCTATTAAAAATGCGGTTGGTCGGGTATTTCCCGATGCATATCACGGTTTTTGCTATCATCATTTAAAGGGCAATCTAACAAAAAATGGAAGGATTACGGTTTTTGTGAAGAGACATTCTATCAAGCAGCCTATGCATTATCGAAGGCTGAATTTCTCTGAAAGTATGCCCTGATCAAGGCACAATGTCTTGGTGCATATCTAAAACTAGAAGAAATAGGTGCTGAACGGTGGGCGCGTGCCGAATTTCCTGGGAAAAGACATGCCTTAATGACAAGCAATTACTCTGAAAGTTTCAACTGTGCGATTAGAGGAGCTCGTCGTTGGCCCGTTCCTAGCCTCTTGGAATTCATTAG
The DNA here is from genome assembly GCA_026214975.1 of Gentiana macrophylla. Taxonomy (NCBI): domain Eukaryota; kingdom Viridiplantae; phylum Streptophyta; class Magnoliopsida; order Gentianales; family Gentianaceae; genus Gentiana; species Gentiana macrophylla. Next base: position 20,853,924 of record CM047810.1, read on the forward strand.
AGCTATACTGTAGAGATGATATAATGAAAGACGACAAAAGCCGCTTGATTGTGCGACTGTATTAGCACCGGAGATCGATGAAATAGTGGCTTCGAATATTACGGCTAGAAGGAAGTTCAGGGTTAAGCTATTAACCCTGACGAGTTTGAGGTTCATGGAAATAACTTGCTTCATGGGGTGGTAAATCTATGAGAAAGGACTTGTTATTGCGGTTATTTTCAGAAAATGGAAATACTGTGTATGCATGCTATAACAGCCGCAGCAACAAGCAGAATTAGTCCACCCGAGCTCCGTTCGCCGTATTATAGAGCTGAATGTTTCAAGGATATTTATATAGGTAGCATATATCCACTTCCTAACAGGGAAGATTGGGATGTTCCGGAGGCGGTAAGAAACATGAAAGTCGGAGTGCCTAATATGAGATATGCGTCTGATGCCAGTGGAGCTCCAAGAAGAGGTAGAATTAATACCACTATAATCCCATCTGAATGGGAACGTCCAGTCTATCAGAATGTATGTAGTAATTGCAAACATCCGGGGCATAACAGAGCTAGTTGCACGCAATACCGGTAGCAAGTCATTGTTTTGTTATGGTGATATTAGAATGGATCGTTCGTTATTGTGTAACGTATTAATGGATTGTAGTAAGTAAGTTATTGATTGATTGTAGTAATGATTGTATTAAGTTATGACTTTCCCGATTCAAGTTTGTCTTGTATTACACAACCTCTGTAAAACGAACAGTTGTTGTGTAACTGTCGAAGAAAAAATAGTCGATAGGAAATGATAAGTAGTAAAAGCATACGGGGCTTACAAACAAAAAAAGAAAGAGTAATGATACGTTGGCTTACATACGGGGCTTACAAACATAAAAATAAAGAGTAATGATACATTGAGATAAATGCTCTTCAATGTTTAGTATCACCACATTAAACACGACGTGATTTTCTCTAGGTTGATCAATGACTTCAAAGCTGCATTCATCTCCAACGTTTAAGTCATTGTCCGTAATGAAATCATTCAACCCACTTAAACGAGCTTGTTGATAGTTTGCGACAATTCTAGCAGGCCATGATTCCTATGTGGCAATTCATAGTTTCCACGGTCTTGTTTCGCAACATGTCATTTGTTCTAGAAAATGCCATTGGAATATTCTAAAAATCACAAACATAATTAAATACTGTTAGAAATTTTAGAAAGTGCAACGAGGAAAAAAGATAAAACAAGAAAACAACTAATCTTAACATATCTCACCATATAATAACCATGTGAAAATGCCCAGTTTGCCAGCGTTGTCTGAAAATAGGGATTTTGGTTACCTGCACCTACATCATCATCTGCATCATCTTCTTCACTTTCGGACCTACAAAAGGTCTTCTCACAAGAAGTGTGATGCAGCACAATAATGTCGAAAGTGATATCCCTCATGTGTTCAAACACTATAAACTCCTTCTCATTCAAGTCATGAGCGGCCACATACTCCTCCCAACCTTCCCCAAAGAAACGAAGAACTCCATTGTATGCGGCTCCAACCCTCACTTCCCATGTCCCTAATCGGCTTTTGAGAACGGCCCTATCTAGCTTCCTCAGCACGTCGTTCAACCTATTAACGTATGCTAGAGGTAGTGTCTATGAAAAAAGAAACATATCACGTTTGTTCAATCATAATATAAGTGATATAAATGTAAGGTAATTAATAACGACATACCAAACTTGTTGTGAAACCTCCACCAAGAACTTTAAAGAAACGATCATTATCCATTTGCTTCACTGTAGATTAAAAATGGACTTGAAAGATGAAGAAGTGGTTAGTTCAAATTGAGCACTTGAATGATATAGAAATGGACTTGAAAGATGAAGAAGTGGTTAGTTCGTGTGGTGTATATTGAACAAGTACCTGTACAACAACCTTAATTGCCATCTACCACTTCCAAACGTAGAGAAATTACCATCCCTTACGGCTAAACGTAGAGAAATGCACATTCCTTACGTTTGGACGTAGAGAAACGCACATTCCCTACGTTTATAAGTATGTTTTACTATATTGAATGTCTATAATGCATTAATGTATTATGGTTGATATTGAAAGTGTTTATAATGACTTGAATTGGATTTTAAACTTTATTGAAAGTAGTTTGTGTAATTAGTGTTATATAGTAAACGACGTAAGTAAATTCAACAAAAATGTTTTAGATTAAATACTCATAAAAAGACAACACAAATTACATTCACCAAAAAAATAGTAGCTAACAAAATATACAACAAAATAGTAGTAGCTAACAACATACACCAAAAATACGTACATATTTAAGGACTGATTAAATAGCTGCACACAAAGTTTTTTTCTTAGTAACGGCATATTCTCATGCTGGATCAGAGTAAACTTTTCTTTGTGCAGCAAATGCTCAATGAACTTGACCGTGTATACCCCAAAGTCACCCCTATATAATATGAATAGTGTAAACTGTATAATATGATAAATAGTTTGAAGTTTATAACACTTACGGAATTGGCATTTGTGGTACGAATTCAGGTTTTACTACTTTGACCTCAAAAAGAGGCTTCTCTGGATCAAGCATTTGTGGGAGTTCACGTAGACGAGCATCCGTCTCCAACACTCTCCTAAACGAAACACCCCATGCTATGATGTTTCTCTTCACATCAGCCTTATACTTCGTCCCCGACAAACAATCAAACACCCTAATCTTCTAGTCGGGAATAGACACTTGGACAGCTGCCCAGTGAGCATGACTAATGGCCCAGGGAATGTATATCACGGTGTTTTCATCCCATTGCTTGATGTACTGAATCACAAAGTCTGGAATGTCCGTTGTGTCTGACGTCTTTCCCTGGTCTACATGACCCTGGCCGCAAAAGGAGGATAAATCAGAGTAAGCAATGGCCGTATGCGGTGCAAAGCATTCTGGATGTGCTTCCATTTTCCGCTGTATCAGGTCTCGACATGCCGTACACATGCAAAAATAAGTCAGAGATAATGAAATCAGAAATATGAAAATTTCAGTAATATGAAAATAAAGTCACAAGAATATACATCTCGGTCTAACTCTTTAAGAGGCTCATGGAGACGTGTGAACCACGCCTTGCCCGCCTGATCTGTAATGCGGAAACCAGCTATGTACCCCATGGGAATCGTAATTGGGGGCAGATGTTCATGTTGGTACCACGTGTTGAAATTGTTTTCCAGCTCGTCCAGAAAATTTTTCGACGGTGTCCATCTCACAACATTATCACCGGGAAGATTGACTACGTGCGACCCATCAATTAAATACCGTGGTTGTTTAGTAGTTTGATAAGGTCATCAATCTTCTGTCAATTGCATCATCCGCCTTTCGTTTACCCAATTGTACAACACTTGGATCAGCAGCTAAACAATATTCAATACATGATCAAGTTAGATAGTTTTTCACAATATAATTTATAGTTTCAAAATTAAAAATCAAATAACTTACTATAATCAATCCCAGGCTCCACAATTGATGCCTGGCTGGTGGCAGTACCTGACCCTGTCGTAGCCTCGGGAGTATCTATACCAAATATAATCGAGATATCCAATTAACGATAACAAACAATAAAATACCTATGTTAATAATGAAAATTCAATATAAATTAACTTACTATAAAAAGTATGGAACTCCACATGTGGAGGGGGATGGGTAGTAGCATGGCCAGTATCTGCATCAAAATAGGCACTCTCATCAATTAACGATAACAAACAATATATATGTTAATAATACAAAATTCAATACAAATCAACTTACTAAACAATAATTAGATGTAAATAACATAATGCTTACCCGAATCAAACGTAGTCTCCATATAAGGATCGTCCACCAAAAAATCGTCGACGAAATCCTGGTTCCCCTCCTCGACTCCCTCCTGCTGAACTCCCTCTTGCCCGGGTTGGGAAACTCCTTCAAGAATCTTATCAAACCTGAACATCATCAGGTTGTCAGTCGGGGTAAGCGATGGATGAGTATCTTGTCGATATCTTGACCAAGTGCGGTGATGAGTATCTCGACGGTGTAAAGCGATCAGTATCTTGATCAAGATGATGACCATGTGTAGACCGATCAGGGAAAGACTGAGAAGATGTGGCCCGGTCAGTATCATGTGGAGGAGGTGGATGAGATGGAGGCCGATGAGGTGTAGACTGAAAAGATGTGGCCCGGTTAGTATCATAATACATAGAACTAAATTTATCGTATAAAAAATCGACAATGAATTAATTTTTTACCTGATCTCTTGATGACAGCATTTGCATCAACCCCTTAAGTTCAAGAAGTATTGCCCCATGCTCATTATGCCGCTGAATTACCTCTCGAAGTACTTGCCGGTTCTCGTCATTCTGCCGGTGAATTTCCTCCCGAATCTCATTCAACCCATTATCTATCCTTCTCTTCACAGACCTATAAAGACCAACAACTTCATCTTCTTCATCAGATTCATATTCTTCCGCCTGTTGCATTTTAGTGTAGGAACTGTGCAGCACACGTTGTGAATGAGGAGGTAAATGTGATTCATGTGGAGAGGGATGTGAAGTAGAGGCTGACTGTTGTGTAGTAGAGCGTGGCTGCTATGTAGTGGATGGACGTCTATGAGGTGGCCGTGCAATTGGTGCAGCCCGAGGGATCACACGTGGTGGCTCAGTAATCTCCGCATCAGGGATGCCCCTAGCTTCCATCAACTCCCTATCAACTTCCCTTGCATCCAGATATCCTATAACACGGCTCTGCAAACAATGTATATTTCATTAGAATTAACAATAACAAAATGTTTAACCATACCGGATACAATTAAAAGGAAATGTTTATTAAGCTTATTACCTTATTTGCCTTCGGCAAAAACGTCTTCCACTGCGGAGGGGGATTCGTGCAACTCCATCTCATCATTCGAGGAGCCGCATCAGGAGTTCTAAGGGTGGCAGCAACAGTCGGAACACCAATATCCTAGAGGGTCTCGTAAGCCCAAAACTGTAAGGCATGTATAACCCCATGTACCGTCACTCTGCCTTCTGTGCTTTCCTTGTAGGTATTCATCATGTGACAAATCTTTTTATAGGTGTGATTCCACAACTACGTACCCCAAGGAAAGTCATTTAGACCTTCTATATTCTCGACCAAATAGAAGGTCTCACGAGGTACGCCACTAGTCTCATCATGACCCATCATAATCCTATGAATAAGGTAGACTAAACTTACACGGTAGAGAACTTCAGGACTTTCAACCTGATCCAATAACCATCTCTCAATATCCGGTATGGTGATCGGTCGGTTGTGAAACTCATGGATATGGCCGTGTGTCCCCTCATCAAAACACCTAGAATAAGGTTCGGGAGGTTCCAGGAGATCCCCAAACCTAAAACCGGTCATCATGCAAAACTCCCGCCTACCGAAATTCACGGTCGTCTCACCAAATCTAAAATGAAGCTCATTGGGCACATTCGGATAAACTGCACTGTAACATACATATTGCAAAACTTTGGAGGAAAACTCCCATTCATTGTACATTTCAATGAATTGTCGAAAAACCCAATCTCTCAATGTTTCCTCAAATCCGATCCTTCTCATGTGAATTTCAAGAAGATCCCGAAGCTTGGTCTTTTCCCCTCTAAAAGTCCATGTCAAATTTTCCCTTTGTTTGTAGACATCAGAACCATGAGGGCCAATCAACTGTTAACAAACAAATGGAATGGATTATTATTAACAATCAACAATGCAAATGAAAAATAAACCCTAAACCATGACTAAGTCTAAGTTTGTAGACACAAATTGAATGTTTTTATCAAATTACAATCAAGAATAACCTAAACCCTAATAACCTAAACTGTAGAAAAAAACTAAACTGGATATCTGCATACAAAACTGGAGAAAAAAAAAAAAACCAAAAAAATTGTCGTTCTCTACGTCCAAACGTAGAAACCTTACGTTTAAACGTAGAGAAATGCAGGTCTCTACGTCCAAACGTAGAAACTATATTCTTCTTCTTCAAAAAATCCCTTCTTCAACCCAGAAAACAAAAAACCAGTCTAAACCCCAACAATATCAGGCTAAACAATGTGAGATAATACATATAAGATAAACAATATAACAATAAAAACCCCATCTTCAACCCAGAAAAACAATAAAACAGGCTAAACACTTTAACAATAAAACGTTGAAATAGAAGCTAATGGGAAATACATACACTTTCTTAGTGCTTTGATCCATTGTACTTGAGAGATTGGGGCAAATCCAAGCTTTTCTTGCAAAATCGCCGTCCAGACGTAAGGAAACTGCCTTTGATGTAGGAATATGAACGTTTGAAAGAGGATAGAGGAGAGAGATAGAGTCATTCAATACTTTATAGATTCTTTACGTTCAAACGTAAGGAATTCAAATAGTCATCTGATACAAAAAAGCACTCGACATAGATTCCTTACGTTTGAACGTAAGGATCCTTACGTTTACCTGATTTTCAATGTCAGAACATGACCTGATTTACAAGTGTCAAATCTGACACAACCTAATTTTCTAATTTCTGATACATCAAAACAATATGTATACACTGCATAGATTTCAGCCTATAAAACACAAGAGCAAATGAGCTACGTTTCCTAAGAACCGGCTTCAATTTTACTACAACCATACATATTCTCTCATAGCTTCTAATTCTTTATAAAAAAAAAGGAAAAAAAAAGTATCTAATTACATGGTGATGGTACCACAAAATTATTTTCAACGAGAGATTCTTTTTTTTTGAAAGTTCAACGAGAGATTCAACCACAATGATCAATAGCTGTAACGCCCCGTTCCCGGACACCGAGTCCTTATCCGGAAAAGAAACGTTCGGCACGTATAAAATAAAAATAAATTCATTTTATACGTAAGCCTCTACTACGTCGTATCAAATTAAAGGCAAAACGGAATCAAAACTCGGGTATATAAAATTTTTCCCAAAATTAAAGAGTAGAAAAGAAATCTAAGGGTAGAAATGTAAACTATTACATTTGGAAAAGTACGAAAATCCCAAAAGACAGAATACGACAAATCGTCAAAACCGGTAGTCTACCTCAAAAGTACGGAAAGTACAACCAAAGAAAAGCAGAAAAGAAACATCTTGATTCTTCAACGAGCGGCGTCAAACGTCGTCGTCAAACTCTTCCTCGAAAACTGTTTCGCCTTCTCGCCCCCAAACACATAGAAAAAGTATGCATTCGAGGTAAGTACAACAGACTTAGACTTAGAAAAAGAGAAGCTATGAAAACAATCATAGTTATGATTTAAAAGATAATTATTTAATTAGTTGATTAAATGAGACCAACTCAATCTAGGGTTCACTTCGTGCTCATCAACACGTTGTGACTAACTGTTTCTAACTTAGCCTATCTATGTTACAACCGCACTCAAGGGCACTACGCGCATCCACCTCAGCAGAGTCCCTCTGTACTTAGGGTCATTGACCTACAGAGTTATTCTACCTTGGGAACACTCTATTGCAACATATTAGTGGATCACACCAATACCCACGAAGTCTAGAAAAGGTAGACTCCGATAGCACGCACACCTCAGCAGAGTCCCTCCGTGCCAGGGTCTTTTGACCTACGAAGTTCTTCCACCTTCAGAGGTAGCACATGCATCGCGATTTAGCCTGGTGCCTAGCCAAGAGAGACATGTTGTTTAATCTTTTACTAGTCACATACGTTGTTTATTAAGTTATTAACTAGCCAACCTAAGTGTTTTCAAATAATCTCCCTCACACATACTACTCTCTTCCTGAGACACTGTAGACACGGACAAGTCCTAGCACATATTACAGACATTGATGAATCCTAATTCATCAAAGCACAAGCCTATCATGCTCTTCCGACGGATCCGAACTTCAACTCCCTTTAAGAGTACATTCGGTGTTTTTAACCGACGAATCGAAGCTCAATTCAGAGCTTGTCTATATTTATGCCATGTTACATATCAAATACAAAGGTTTCATATAGTTAAAGCATGTTTCAAGGTGAATAACATCTAAACATAAAAAAAAGCGTTACAAAAATGGACGCCCGTTTAAAGACTTGGGCGCCCGTTCGGTTTAATGGACGCCCGCTCAAAATAGTGGGACGCTTCGTCCACCCAAAAGCAGATTCAATCTCGAATGTAAAATAGCACCTCAGACGCTCGTCCATTACAACCAGACGCCTTTCCCAAGCGTGGAACCTAAGTGGGACGCCGTCTGAGAATACCGGACGCTAAATCCACCTGGTTCGATTGGAACCCTAATTCTTCATCGTTCAACCCCGGATCGTATTTCCACCCAAAAACCGGAAGAAAAAAAAACAACACAATGAGCACTTAGACCTCGCCTAACAATACCATAACATCCATAGTCATTTACCAAGGCAACAACTCAATTTTCTAACACCAAAACGTCTTGGAACATGATCAAATCCCTATAATTAGTAATTGATTTCATAGGGACGAGTTCTTCTTACCTTTTGCGGCCGTAAAATCGATCAAAACTCAAAGAAAAGTCTGCTGCAATGTCACTCACCGGTAACCAAACGGTGCCTGCTCCACAACAAATCCTAGAATCGAGTCCGGTCCGAAAATGATATTGCTCCCCTTTAGAATTGTGAAAACCGTCCAAGTCTCTCCTTCTCCTCACAGGTTGTGCAGGGATGGGGCTGTTTGTGATTAAAAAGTGAAATTAGGTTAAGGGTTAATCTTAGGTAGATTTTCCTTTTATACCAAATTCCAAAATTTTAGTTTTTTCCTTATTTGCCCCTTGCTTAACAAAAGTGACTTTCCATAAGTTTATACATATATATAACTCGAGATATATATATATAAACGTCCAAAATAATTAACTCCGAATAAAAGGAACCAGAACACAATATTTCGTTTGCAAAACGACACGCGTCTGCTTTAGAAAATGGAATATTACAATAGCTTTTTCAATGTGATTCTGTCAAAAAAGCTGCAGAAAATCCTACTTGGCATCAAAATTACATTCATATCCACTATTGCCTCCACAATGGTCTTCAAAAAAATCACATATTTTCTATCTTCAAAATAAAAATAAAAATCCTGAAAAAATGAATACCATACTTGTTCTTTCTCACAAATTTCAACTCTAATGGCTTTGTTCTTTTTTTGGGGCTTTTCTTTTATCAAGGATTGAAGATCTTGATTTTGTGGAGGGGAAAAGGGAGCTGCTGTGTAAGCTGATTTTTTTTTTTTTTTTTTTTTTTTTTATTTTTTTAAATTTTTTGATTGAAGAGAGGAAGTGATTTGCAGGGGAGAAGATGGATGTAGATGAAGTAGTTGAGAAAAAAAAAAACGTGAAATTGGAGAGGAGAAGAAGATAAAAGAAGTGAGAGAAAAGTTGTAGTGAATAAGAAAGTGAACAGACTCATCTCCATAGTGTCATCGTGAATATTTTGGATGTGATTATTTATATCATTGCAAGCTAAAAGAGAAAGAGACAATGTCTTTTTGACAAAAAGCAAATATTACATTGGCAATAAATGAGCCATTGTATGTGCTCTTATAGTGTTCCAGAAAAGTTGGCATAAATGATAGTCTCTTTTTTTTTTTTGCTTTGTTTGACATAAAAAGTTTGAAAATGAAAGGTTGTACTGTCGGGAAAAAAAATCTTATCTTGACAGAAGAGAATTTGAATAAAAACAAAATGGTAGCCTCCTCCTTTGCCTTGAGAGGATCCTGTTCATCTCAACTCCTTGTGTATTGTCCACATAATTTCAGAGTGAGCTTTACACCTGCTCCGGTTCCCCCCTTAGAATATCATCAACGTAATTGAATTGAAATTGCCGTGAGATTCTTCAGCGTGATTCACTTGATCGGGACAGAAAATGAGTTCAGTACGAATCTCATTGATTTTGGACAGTCTGTCAATGATTAGGGATTATGCTCCGTGGGCTGATGATGATCGACGAGGAGTGCTGGGTCAACTCAAGCAGCTCAAAATGGACTTGAGATTCCTGACCCTGTTCTGCGAGTGCCTTGAATCATGGGAATGGGATGAACAAAGTAGGATTAGATTGAGATCTACCATTACTGCTTTTAGATTGCTTTGGGTAGAAACAGGCAATGGACTAATTCAAAATCGCCTGTTTGATACATGGCCAGTAGACGCCCAAGCTTTCCATTCACTGGCTTTTGCACTTGAAGGAAGAATTCAGCAGAGCAAGCTACAAGTTGAGCAATGGTGTGAATATTTGGTGCGTTCCCCCTCGATGAAACCCATGGTGTCAGAATCTTCTTCTTATATCAGGCCTTTTCTTTCCTCTCTCCGTAATATTATCCACAGTTTTTCCGCAACCAAAATTGTTCCAATATTATTCAAGAACCAAATCCGTAGCAGCTTGAATGACAGGTTAGCATTTCTGGACGCCTTCTTGGACAACCTTGATGGTTGCACACAGAGCGAGATACTCCTTCGGAGTATGAATTTTGCTGGTGCTTTTGCCATCAATGCAGCTTGCTTAGCATGCTTGTATTGGGCTAAAGAAGCCAACGAGGAAGAGATTGCAAGTGAGATGAACATTGTCGTCGTTTTTAATATGTTACACAAGTTCATACCTTACGCACCTGATGTTACCATGATCATTTCCCAAAATTTACGCGATTCATCTGATTCTATTGTTATCTCAACAACTGTTGCGAGCTCTGTTGATTTCTTTTTTGAGCACTTGGGTGATGACTTTCGGATTCTTCGAGACCCGCTCATTCTTCTTTTCACCTTTCTCGCTGCTAATCCTTTTCATCAGAACGCAGCAGCAGAAGAAGAAGATGTGCTCCGCAGCCAAGTTTATGCTCTTTTCCGTGAGCATTCTTATCTCCTTCTATCCATTGGTGAGATGAAAGATGTTTTCTCTGATAAAAATATGCTTCTAAGTGATTTTACAGCCCAGATTCAGATTGCAAATGCTAAGTTGAGACATTTTTACTACGGCTCATTCTCTTGTATCGGTTTAGAAGCAGAGAAAACGGATTACATGTATTTTGTATCTGTTGCAAGAGAGCTCGATTTAATTGAGAAGCATGTCAAGTGGGCTGATCTGGTGAGGAGTCAACTGCGCTTATACCGGATGGAGCTTACATTCATGAGGCCGTTTCTTCTATGCTTTACAACATGGGATGATACTGATGAAGAAGTCAGGGAAAAATTCAGCTTTATGATCACTTCTCTTCAAGGGATATGGCAAAAACAAGAAGCAGAAAAAGGACTTCTTGCTGCTCGATTCCATGCAATACACAGAGGAGATGCTGCAGATTGGCATCCATTGGCATCTGAATTAGAAGGAAAAATTCAGTTGTCAAAGGTAGAGATGGAAGCATGGTGCGTAGTTCTGCGTCATTGGTCATTTCAATTCAAGCCTTCAACAAGTTATAAGATTGTGGAGATTCTAGATTCTATCCTTAACATTCTAAATGATCTCGTCACGTACAAAGCTGATAAAATTGTCCCATTCAAGAAGCAAATTGAAACCTTGGAAGAGAAGTTAGCATTTTTAAAGAATGTTTTGAAACTCACCGCTAACTGCATAGAAAGTAAGGAGTTGGGAGAGTTCAAAATGTTTGTGCAAGCCTTTGCTAATGATGCAGCATGCCTAACATTCCTTTATTGGGCAAAAGACACTGACGGAAAAATTGCTCCTGAGCTCAGCCCTATGCTTTCTCATATGTTGCAGAAGATCAACCCTGTCACGCCTGACGTCGCTAGATTGTATTTGAGAGCTCTTAAGGCCATATATTTACAGCAATGCAATTCTTTACTATTTGGACAAACTGCTTCGATCTTTGTTGACTTTTTCATTGAAAATCATCTAGGGACTCCTTCCAAAGATGATTTTCAGATTCTTCATGATGAGGTCATTTTTCTCTTAACATTTCTTAATGATCCACCTATTAGGAATTCAGGGGAAGTTATTTTCAGCCATATTGATGATCTTTTCTGGGAGGATCTGTATGGAGTTCTCCCATTTGATGATACGAAAAGGGATTTTGTCAAGAAGAAGATGCTTCTAAATGATTTTCTAATAAAAATTGGAACTGTCAATGCGAAGATAAGGCAACTTTACAGCGAATTCCCAGATTCATCGTTGTATAATTTTCCAAAGGTTATTTCTCCATCATTTCTTGATTTTATCATACAGAATCTTAGAAACTTGAAGGAGATGATGATTAGTGACCGGAAGTATGTGCCTTTTGCAAAATACAAGATCACAAAAATTGTGGAGGAATTGGTTTCTCTCCGTCCTTTTTTCAATTATATTTTCGACCTGCAAAGTGAATTGAACGAGACATGGTCAGAAGTTGTCAATTTAATACATTTAACAGAACATATCATCAACTTGTGCATTAGTTCATGGTTTGTGTTTGATCATCCATTGTGGCATCATATGGCTAACCTTTCTGGTGTCATTGACAGAATCAAAGTTATTAAGACAAAGCTTGAAAAGATCAAAGAGAACACCATGTATAATGCAAGGTACCTTCCCCGTTCAACTAGTTTGATTAGTTCACTCTCAGAACAAGCTAGACCTTTAAAAATCAAAGAAATATTTGTGGGTTTCGAGGATGAGCAAGAAAAAATAATTGGCAAGCTTATATGTCAACATAAGTCCCTTGACATTGTTTCAATTGTTGGCATGGGTGGATTGGGAAAGACTACCTTAGCCAAACAGGTTTATGGTTCTTCATCAGTGAAATGCAATTTCGACGTATTTGCCTTTTGTTCTGTTTCGCAACATCACAATATTAGAAGGCTATTACGTGACATTTTACGTGATATTATGGAGGATGACAAAAGAATTTTTGACATGACTGAAGATGACTTGGCTCATCAATTGTGGAAGTGCTTGAGTCGTCAAAAGTACCTTGTTGTACTAGACAATATATGGGATGTAAGGGCATGGAATGAAGTAAAAAGTTCATTCCCTGATGACAATAATGGAAGTAGAGTAGTGTTCACAACCCGATCCCGTGAAGTTGCGGAAAATTGCAAAATTAATTGTATCCCACATCAGCTACGTTTTTTGTCCGAGGAAGAAAGTTGGGAGTTATTGCAAAGAAAGGTTTTCCCTGATGGCATTCCACCACCATATTTCCATGAGATTGGAAAAGTCATTGCCAAAAACTGCAAAGGTCTCCCTCTAGCTGTTGCTGTAATTGCAGGTGTCCTTGCTAGAACAGAAAAAAGCCCGAAATGGTGGGGTGAAGTTTCAGAAAGGGTAGTCTCTTACCTTTCTGACGGGGGATGTATGAAAATTTTGGAACTAAGTTACAAGAATTTACCAGAGATTTTGAAACCATGTCTTCTCTTTCTTGCTGCATTTCCGGAGGGTATACAGATCAAGGTAGAAAAGGTGATACTACTATGGATTGCCGAAGGATTCGTACAAGAATCCAAGACAAAAAGCCTAGAAGATGTGGCAAAAGACTACTTTCACAACCTAGTTGATAGAAGCCTTGTCATTGTAAGTGCGAGAAGTTCTAATGGCGGGATAAAATCATTTCGTGTTCATGATCTGATATATGAATTATGTCAAACAAAATGCGGAGACGGAAACTTTTTTTGGTTGGACCATGGACTTGCACCATCAAGTTCCTCGGACCATTCAATAATCGAACACTATCGTGTTTCAATGCGGAAGCATAACTATATTAGTAGTGCATGTAGACCACCAGTTTCAAATGCACGCTCTCTGCTCATTTTTTGTGAACAACGGGAATTCCCTTTAAGGGAGCTTAGACTAGTTCAAGTGTTGGAATTGGATCTGACGTTGCGAGAATATGATATGAAACAAGTTAGCTCTCTGATACATCTGAGACATTTACATGCTTATTTTTCGTTATCCGACTCGACATCTATTCCACAATCGATATGCAATATCTGGAATATAGGATCTTTAACGTTGGATGCATCTGATGCTTCCATACGTTTGCCAGCAACATTTTGGAAAATGAAAAGTCTAAGGCACGTGAAAGTAAAAAACTGTATACTTAGATTTTCAGATGGCCATGAGAATGAGGCATATCCTAAATTGGATAAGGTGGTATGCTTTTCAAAACCAGTTTTATCTACCGGAAAAGATGTACAACGGCTTCTGCTAAGGTTGCCTGCTGTTCGGAAGCTGAGCTGTTGTTTGGAAAAATCTCCTAGTGATGACAAAGAATCAGTAGAAATATTGGTCTTTCAAGGGGAACTTGAGTCGTTGAAGCTAACCCAGTCCACAGTGAAAAGACAATACTTGATCCACTTCCCTACAACTCTTAAGGAACTAACTTTACAGTACTTTGAGCTATTATGGACGGATATATCAGCAATTGCGGAACTACATTGTCTTGAAGTCTTGAAGCTACAATGGGTTTCCATCCGAGAGACAAGATTGGAGATGGAAGATGTAGCATTCCAGAAGCTGAAATTCTTTGAAATAATTGATTATAATCTGGTGGAATGGAATGCCTCCACCGAATCATTGCCTTGTCTGGAGCAGCTTGTGATTGATTGCCCAGAATTGGAAGTGTTACCGCCCTGTTTTGGAGAGATTTCAGCCTTAAAGAGGATTGAAGTTATATGTACACGTCAGTATCCCCCCAAAGTTGAGAGTTCAGCTTTTAGCATCCGGGAAGAACAGATGGAACTGGGGAATGAAGTTGAAGTTTCGATGTTAAAAATGCCATGGTAATAAGAATTTCCTATCTCTTCATTTTTTTTTTATTCGGAGAAACATTTAGTACATAACAGTTTGTCATCACTTTCTAGTGCAGATCAACTTGCTAAGATATTTTGTGTATAAAATTATCAGTGCCCACGATTTTTTTACCTGTTATGTGATTGGTGATACAAAGCTTGATTTTATTTATAATTTCAGGTACTGACTGAGTTATCTTTTTCCAAACTTGCTTCGTATTTTCTTTTTTGCGGGGGAGGAATCGTTTATAGCAAATAGGGGTGGCAGCCTGGCAGGTGATCAGTTATACGTGAAACTACCTCATTAGCAAGCAGCGCCCTGATTGCGTGTTTGATATAGAATAGGATTTCAGTTAATTGCATGTGCTTAGTCATTTTGAGTACACTTTGAAATATCAATGGTTACTGAACATATGTTAGTGAAAATTCAGTAAGGTGGCCGGGGCTGCAACTAATATATCCAAATCAGTTGTTTCCGTCGACCATTCTAATGTGACATTTATGTTTAAAAAAAACAAACACAAATCTGTCCACTTGTGTATGGGAATGCTGAGAAAAAAGATTTGATGTACTATATTGTTGACCTGTCGTAATGATTACAATGCATTTTGTGTATGTAAATTTGTATTCCAATTTCATCTTTATATGGTATACAATACTTTCTTGTCTGATTAGCATTTGCACCTATTCTTTCTTCAGGTGTTTGTGAATAAAGATGAAGCTTTTGAAGATCCGGGAAACATGCATGTTTCTTATTTAGAGATTATAGAAAAGAGAAACGACCCCGCATGAAAAAATCAAGTTTGACTCCAAGTCCAAGGTATTGTCATGTTGTCTTTTCAAGAGCTAACATCATGTTTCTATATCCATATAAGTTATTCAAACAGGTATGAACCATTTAGATATCTCTTTCACTAAGCACCCTACTGAAGTCTAAAGTCCTTGATCTCAAGCTTGTCTATTTAAATGATTAACACTTTTTCGTAATATTTAAAGTTATAGCCGTTTCTATATTTATGTCCTAATATCCAAACTACCCAACTACCACTTTTATTAGCCTACTACTTTGCATTTATGACCTTATATTCCAACTTGTAATTGCTCTAACATCATGTAAACACTTCTATAATTCAACAAGAAGAATACATTATTCTCTTCTTTATTTCTCTCCTTTATCTTCTAAAATCTACATGGTATCGGAGCCAATCTGAAAATTCAGATATCTTCCGCATCTATCTTCTTCTCTCTTCATCTTCCTCTATTGAATCATGTCGGAATCCGGAACGACATCTGATGCTACGTCCGGAAATCCTTCAAAAACTCTGATTAGCTTGGAGAATTCTACACTTCCAATCACATCTGTTAAACTCAAAGGCCCAAACTACCTTCAACGGGCTTAATCCGTCAAGATTTTCATCACTGGAAGGAGGAAACAAGGATATCTCACTGGTCTCAGAAAGATTCGGATCAAGTTGATCTGTACATACGAAACACGGGAAACGGAGAATGCAATTGTCACTTCATGGTTACTTAACTCCATTGAAGATGAAATAAGTCAAAACCACCTGTTCTACCCCTCGGCCAAAGCAATCTGGGATAATCTTGCAGCAACTTATTCTAATCAAGGAAACTTTGCTCAAGCCTTTGGTATCAGGAACACCCTGAAGCAAACCAAGCAAGGGTCCCTCGATGTTACCAGGTACTTCAATACCCTCAAAAAGTTATGGCAGGACTATGACCAACTGACTGCCACTCAGTGGGATTGCACTGGCGATGCTGAGAATTTCCAAAAACTTATTGAGAAAGAAAGAGTCTTTGACTTTCTCAGTGGTCTTAACCCCATTTACGGTCGCCAGAGAGAGAATCCTGGCTCAAACCCCTCTTCCTTCGTCAGACAAGAAGCATTTGCCACTCTCAGAAAGAGGAAAGCAATAAAAGGTGTCATGGGAGGTCTTCTTCCAACTCTGGGAGGAGAACACTGCACTAATTGTTGTGGAATGAAGACTCTGACATTACTAGGAGGGTACAACAAGGGATCCTTCAAAAGGAATGATCAGAGAAACAATTTACAGTGTGAACACTGCAAAAAAGAGGGCCATACAAAAGACAACTGCTGGAATCTTCATGGTAAGCCACCACACATGCAAAAGAATCCAAACAACAAGGCCGAGGCAACTTCTTCGACGATCAAAAGGGCTTATAGTGCTCTTTGAGCGACTAGTCTGTTCTCAAAAGAACAAATGGAGGCCTTAAATCACTGTTTGATGTAAGAATGCCACACTGCTGTCGCTGACACATCTGTGGGTGCTCTCGCCGAATGGTAAGAACTCCTGGATTATTGATTCAGGAGCCTCCAGTCACATGACAGGTGACTTCTCTTTGTTTAACTCTTTTTACAAAAACACTAAACTTCACTTTGTAAGAATTGCTGATGGAACCTGCTCAAAAGTTGAAGGAAAGGCACCGTTATTAATCGCCCAATAATCTAATCTCAATTCATCCTTTATGTACCAAAATTAGATCGCAATCTATTCTCTGTCACCAATTTTCAAATGTAAAGAAAGCGCAAAGTTAACTTTTTTCCTACTCATTGTGAGTTTCAGGACATGGGATCTTTGGAGAAGATTGGCAGTGCTAAGAAGATCGATGATCTCTACATCCTTCATGGCAAGAATGTGAAGACTGTTAAAGGCTTCAGTGTTTTCCCTAATTCCCCTAAATGTACTAAGATTAAAATGTTACATTTAAGACTTGGTCATCCTAATTTTCATTATCTTAAAAGGATGTTCCCTGCTTTATTTTCTGGAATAATGATGAATGATTTAAAATGTGAGTTTTGTGAACTTTCTAAGCACACCAGAAACACTTTTAAATCTGTGTCTTATACTGAATCTGTACCATTCAAACTGATTCACACTGATGTATGGGGACCCTCACAAAATCCTAACCTCACTCATAAAAGGTGGTTTGTGACATTCATAGATGACCACACTAGACTTAGTTGGGTCTATCTTATGAAGCACAAAACTGAGGTTAGCTCCATTTTTGAAAGTTTTTACAAATTGATTGAAACTCAGTTTCAGACTAGGATCCAAATACTTAGATCTGACAATGGAACAGAGTATTTGAATTCCTGCCTGGGACCTTTCCTAACTGATAAAGGCATTGTGCATCAAACCTCCTGTCCCAATACTCCACAACAAAATGGGGTGGCAGAGAGGAAAAACAGGCATCTCTTGGAAGTTGCAAGATCCTCACTGCTTGCCTACATGATGTGCCTCTATTTACTGGGAGAAGCGAAGCTTCACTGCGGCATTCCGATAAATAGAATGCCATCTAGGGTTCTTGATTTAAAAACACCCATTGAAACCCTCACTGCATCCTATCCTAACTCTAAACTGATTTCTTCAATACCTCTCAAGATTTTTGGTTGTACAGCTTTTGTCCACATTCACTCCCAGAATAGGAGCAAAATTGGACCAAGAGCTGTTAAAACAATCTTTGTTGGATATTCTCCTACTCAAAAGGTTTTAAGTGTTTTGATCCTAAAAACAACCGGTTTTACACATCTTGTGATGTTACCTTCTATGAAGACCCATTCTACTACTCTCAAAGTAAGAATATCGATTTTGATCACTACACTTTTCTTAACATTGATACTACTAACCCCATTGTTGATCTCGCACATACCTGGGAAACACCGCCACAACAAACTCGAACAAGTAATATCTCCGCCGAGAAAGGAGATAATTGTCTACACACTAGGCAAAAGAAATCATCTAAGACGCTTAGCATCGCACTCCGGATACGCACTAATCCAAGTTTGCAGGAAAATCAAAGTTTTGCAGGAACTTCGACACAACAGAGAGCTCACTCGGAAAAATCCTGCCCCCACCATCTCACCTACCAACGAGAGACCTGAGGTGAAACCACAGATATGGAACAAACAAACTAGTGATAAATCTCCCTTTGCAAGAACTCCCCATTGCCTTGAGGAAAAGTACTAGAGAATGCACCAAACATCCTATTGACAGTTTGTATCTTATGGTAAGATATCCACAAAATTCGATCTTATCTTGCTAATATTGATTCTGCCTTCATACCTAAGACCATCCAACAAGCCCTTGGTTGTCCTCAGTGGAAAAAGGCTATTCTGGATGAGCTAAATGCCCTGGAGGACAACCACACCTGGGACTTAGTTCCTATGCCAAAAGGTGTGAGGCCTGTTGGATGTAGATGGTTGTTCACTATAAAACACAATCCTGATGGCTCCATCAATAGGCACAAAGCCAGATTGGTTGCCAAAGGATACACTCAAACTTTTGGCATTGATTTTCATGAAACTTTTGCCCCTGTGGCTAGACTGAACACTGTGAGGATTATCATCTCAATTGCTGCTGTGAATAATTGGCCATTACATCAAATGGATGTGAAAAATGCCTTTCTTAATGGTGATTTAAAAGAGGAGGTGTACATGCACCCACCTCCTGGTTTTGTTGTCAAACCTAACCATGTTTGTAGATTGTATAAGTCCTTATATGGACTTAAGCAATCTCCCAGGGCATGGTTTGAAAGATTCTCCAAAGTTATGAAAAAGGGAGGCTATGCTCAAGGGCATAGTGACCATACTGTTCTACAAACATACTGAAACAGGAGGAGTTACTATCCTTATAGTATATGTTGATGACATTGTTATTACTGGAAATTGCAAGTCTGAGATCAGCAACCTGAAACAACAACTACAACATGAGTTTGAAATCAAGGATCTTGGACCACTGAAATATTTTTTAGGCATTGAAGTTGCCAGATCGAGTGATGGCATCCTTCTCACTCAAAGGAAATACACTATGGACCTTCTTCAAGAATATGGATTACTGGGGTGCAAACCAGTTGATACTCCAGTTGACAACACTATAAAGTTTGGTAAAGATGATGATGGAGCTCCTGTCAACCAAGAAAAGTTCCAAAGGTTAGTAGGGAGATTAATCTACCTATCTCATACAAGACCTGACATTTCATTTGCTGTCAGCCAACTAAGTCAGTTTATGCACTCCCCCAAACAAATTCACCTTGATGGGGCTATGAGACTACTAAAATTCCTAAAAGGAAGTCCTGGCAAGGGTATCTTGTTCAAGTCACTGGGAACATCCAAGATTGAAGGCTATGTTGATGCCGATTCAATGGTTTCAAACGATCGATAAGATCTACTTAAATTTGGTGTATATACCTGTTTGGCAATTTGGTCTCATGGAGGAGTAAAAAACAGTCTGTGGTAGCAAGAAGTTCTGCAGAAGCGAGTTTAGGAGGCAATTGCCCTTGGAATATGTGAACTCCTCGTGGATTCAAAGAGTTATGAAAGAATTGAAGATCTCCTATTCAAGCCCTATCAACTTGTTCAGTGATAGCAAATCTGCTATTGAAATCTCTAACAATCCTGTTCAACATGATAGGACCAAACATATTGAAATTGATAGACACTTCATCGAGAAAAACAAGAAGATGGCAAGATCAACCTTTCTCATAATTCAACAAGAAGAATACATTATTCTCTTCTTTATTTCTCTCCTTTATCTTCTAAAATCTACAATCCATATAACGTAACTTATGCCGTATCTCTGCTGTACTTCACGTAACATGAATAACAACCTAAGGGCGAATTGAAGGAGGCCTTACTATAAGTTTTCACTTCCACTCATCTATAGATTGCTGATAACCAACCTTTATTATTTCTCAATATCAGGCTTCACTGCCTCTTGGATCACATAAAATATCTGCAACTTCGTGCTATACGCACTGTTTGGCCTTTCACAATGGTGCCTGGGATATCTTTGATGACCAGTTTCACTCACCATAACTTGACCCTGTATCTGCAGCAAACCTCTTCCATATCAATGAAGTTGAGTGTCAAGCCTAAACGGAACCTGCTCGATAGTTGTATCTCATAAGAGGACAAAATGGACTATGCGCCTATTTTATCCATACTGCATGCTTATGAGCAAATATTTTCCCGATCAGCTTAGAAGAGGATATTTTGAAGAATGTCATTCTGGCCCTAGCTTGAAGATTGTCCCAATTAATTGCATATTCCTACTTTTTACCATAAACCTCCAAGAACCTTGTCAAAAGCACTTGAATTTAGCCGTGTTTTCATCAGATATTGACACAGTAAGTATTCCTTATGTCCACTCACCCCCAGGATTGTACTATGCCCATGGTGCTCAGGCTCAGCCTTTTTAAGCAAATAAACTATACTCTGAGCTTGAGCGTACATTCTTCCATTACTCAATCTCCAGCCTTTACATCTGCTTGCTTTAGTTCATGGTGCTTACTATTAGTTATTTCTTCCACTCTACCCTTTCTTATTTCACAATATCAGCCTCGCTCCACGGTGTCTTTGCTCACATAAAAGTATCTTCAAATACACACTGTTCAGCCTTCCACCATATATGGTGTCTGGGATATCTTTCATGACAAGTTTCTCTCACCATAACTTGACTCTCTCCATATCAATGAAGTTGAGTGTCTAACCTAAACCCGCTCGATAATTGTATCTAAAAAAAGGAATGGACCATGTAATTATCTTATCCATAATGCATGCTGATGAACAAATATTTTTCCCGATCAACTTAACTGAGGATATTGTAGATCCAACATACTGAAGCAATATGTAGATGGTAAAAAGTCGGAAGATTCGAAAAGTAGATCTTCTAACCGGTAAGAAAAATGCAGTCTATTCTTTTATTAGAAATTTGGCTGTTTGAGAGTGTTTTGGATAGCCAAAGTGATTATAACTGAACGTGGTTTTAACCTTAACGGGCTGTTTTGGGTGTATTATAACCGAACGTGGTTTTAACCTTTACGGGCTCTGCACATGTAACATTTGCAATATTTTAGAGCCCGAAGATGATGGATTTTGTGTATTATTTTAACGCAGGGCAATATCACAACTTGATGAGATTACTCATGTCAAATGTTTGCCTCTACAGGGTTTTCATAGTGAACATCGTTGATGTGCTTGAGAGATGGACAATATGCTTTTTCAGACATTTTGTGTATAAAATTATCAGTTATTACCCCCATGCATTTTCGACCTGTTATGTGATTGCACAACAGCTCTCTAATTGCTTGTTTGACACGAAATAGGATTTCAGTTATTTGCATGTGGGTAGTGTTGAAACACAGATGAGAAACTTACAGTTTAAAAAAGATAAAACAGAAGCAATGCAAACATAAAGTATGACGGAAATTGATAAAACACAGAAATAAAGAGAACACAGTGATTTAACGTGGTTTCCGGCGTTGTGCCGACTACTCCACGGACAGAAAATAAGATATTTTATTATGCACAAAGCTACAAGGTATTCCACACACTTGTGAAATTAACACTCTTGAAAGACACATTGCATTGATTACAACATTGGTATTTTTAGGCACAATTCCCTAACCCTAACCGCCATAAGATCTTTGTTGGAATTGTCATAAATACCCCAGATGTGGACCATAACTCCAGCTGCTATCCACCAGATGAAACTCAGTTCAAAACTGACTCTCCCAAACTTGTAATCAACTGCTCAGATGTAGAATTCAGCTATACTCAGCAAAACTCAGCAGACCAAAACTGACTGCTGACTTCAAAAGAAACTCAGTTGCACTTCATCAAACTGACTTTCACAGAACTGAATATACTTATATTGAAACGGACCATCATTCTCAGTCTCAGTTTCACAGATTAGGGCCACCAGTTTATTCATCAGTTTAGAGATCAAGAGATGCTTCAAAAAATGTCACTGCTTCCCTGTAAGTAGAAGGTTCAAAACCATCCACTTCTTCTGCAACTTGAACGTATCCAACCATATCATCAAACCCATACCTTTTGGGAGGTATCCCAACATTGGATCTTCTAGCTCTGCTGACAGCTATACTCTGTTGACCCATGTTCTCAGTTTGACGCTCAACTGACATTTGCTCAGCTGACTGGCTTGGATCAGTTCTGGTTCAGTAACCAGATCAGATGAAAACTGACTTGGATCAATTGATTGTTACTAACTCCACCTGAAGCTCCACTTATCGCCGCTTTTCGGCCAAGATCGTTCTGCTTTTGATTATCCTCCCATCGATTAATCGAGCATAGAATTTTCATCGAAAACTGTATCTCTGTTGAGAATAACTCTGTTTTCTGCTGATGACCAAATTCTGTACCCCTTTACTCCATCACCATACCCCACAAACACTCATTTCTTGGCCCTTGGTTCCAGTTTCCCTTCACTGACATGATAGTAAATTGTGCTTCCAAATACCCTTAGAATCGAGTAGTCGGTGAGGCTTGCTCGACACATTTCAACCTGAGTCTTCAAACCGATCCTGTGTGAGGACTCTGTTGATTGATTAAGTAGCAGGCTGTGCTTACAGCCTCTGTCCAAAATCTCCTTGACAAACCAGCATGAGAAAGCATACATCTTGCTCTCTCCAGAAGAGGTTGATTCATTCTCTCAGCTACACCATTTTGCTGAGGAGTATTCTTGACTGTATGATGTCTGGCAATACCTTTAGTTTTGCAAAATGTATCAAACTTAGTCCAGCAGAATTCCAGACTATTATCTGTACGAAGCCTCTTGATCTTCTTCCCCAACTGATTTTCAACTAGAGCTTTCCACAGCTTGAAGTTATTAAATGCTTCACTTTTGTGTTTCATCAGCACCACCCAAGTCATCCTTGAATAGTCATTTATGAATAACACAAAATATCTATGACCACCCAATTACTCCACCTTTGAAGGTCCCCAACAATCAGAATGAATGTAATCAAGTGATGACTTTGTGTTGTGTACCCCTTTTGAGAACTTGCCCATATAAAGCTTCCCAAACACACAATGCTCACAAAAGTCCAGATGCTTGACCTTACACTCCTCAAGAAGATCTTTCTGATAAAGAACCTGCATCCTTTTTTCACCCATGTGACCCTGTCTCATGTGCCATAGTTTTGTAAGTCGTGGATCGATGAATCTCGGTGATGCCACAAAGCAGTGAACCAAACAACAATTGACCCTTGTAATATATACAGAGTCCCTTTCTTGAGAACCTCAACTGAGTTTTTATAGACAGTTTTCCAGTTTCACCCTTGAAATTGAATCCCTTGCTGTCCAAAGAACTGAGAGATACCAAATTCTGGTCATTTGTGGAACATGTCTAACTTCACTCAGTTTACAGAATCTTCCATCCTCTGTCCTCAACTGAACTGAGCCAATCCCAACTACCTTGCAGACCTTGTAGTTTGCCATAGATATATGACCACCATCTATCTCTGCGATAACTTGAGAACCACTCTTTTTAGGGCAATATATGAAGGATGCCCCAGAGTCGTAATCCACATCGTTTGATGTCGACTCTCCCGCCACTAGAACCATATCCTCATCTCGAAAGTCATGCTCACCGCCACGTGAAAGTTGTGCGAAGCATCTCTGTTGTTTCTTCCTCTTTGGACAATTGGACTTCCTCTTTGCTCCGTACAATAATTGCAAACATCTGTGGACTTAGGACCTTTGGACCTTGTATTCTTGGAATTCTTTTTCCTAGACTGACCATGTCCTTTCCACCGCTGCTACTGACTACTAGTCCAGCAGCCTGATTGTCTGCCGCAGCTGCTTATGTCTCAGCTCCCTGGCATGTAAAGCTGACCTTACATCCTCTAAAGCAATTGTATCCTTCCCAACTATGAAGGACTGCACAAAGTTCTCATAGGAAGCTGATAGTGATACCAACAAAATCAGAGCAGCATCTTCATCATCAATCTTAACATCAATATTCATGAGATCAAGTAATATTGTGTTCAACTGATCAAGATGATCTCTCAGCTGAGCCCCCTCATGCATCCTCGGGCTGAATAGTCTATGCTTCAGCAGCAACTTGTTGGTCAATGTCTTAGTCATATACAGGCTTTCAAGCTTTAACCATAACTTGGCAGCCGTGTCTTCCTCGGCAACTTCTGTGATAACATCATCAGACAAGCACAACATGATGGTTGATATGTGCTTTCTCCTCCAGACTGGCATAATCTGCTGAACTGGCATCTCCTTTATCAGATAAAGGAGTCCACAATCCTTGTTGCTTTAACAAGGCCCGCATCTTGATTTGCCACAAACTGAAACTGTTCCTCCCTGTAAATTTATCAATCTTTGCGTTCATTGCTGACATCCTTCTAATTAAAGAACAAACCTTTGATCACAGAATCCTAGCACCGATCACCGATCTTGGTGAAGATCAACTCTGTTCAACCTGCAACCCTCTGAATCTTGAACCTGACGCTCTGATACCAGTTTGTTGAAACACAGATAAGAAACTTGCAGTTTACGAAAGATAAAAATAGAAGCAATGCAAACATAAAGTATGTCGGAAATTGATAAAACACAGTGACAAAGAGAACCCAGTGATTTAACATGGTTTCCGGCGTTGTGCCGACTACTCCACGGACAAAAAAAGATATTTTATTATGCACAAAGTTACAAGGTAATCCACACACTTGTGAAATTAACACATTTGAAAGACACATTGCATTGATTACAACATTGGTATTTATAGGCACAGTTCCCTAACCCTAACCGCCATAAGATCTTTGTCGGAATTGTAATAAATACCCTAGATGTGGACCACAACTCCAGCTGTTATCCACAAGATGAAACTCAGTTCAAAACTGACTCTCCCAGACTTGA
Organism: Gentiana macrophylla; assembly: GCA_026214975.1. Classification (NCBI taxonomy): domain Eukaryota; kingdom Viridiplantae; phylum Streptophyta; class Magnoliopsida; order Gentianales; family Gentianaceae; genus Gentiana; species Gentiana macrophylla. The sequence goes on from CM047810.1 coordinate 20,879,338, forward strand.
AATCAACTGCTCAGATTTAGAACTCAGTAAAACTCAGCAGACCAAAACTGACTGCTGACTTCAGAAGAAACTCAGTTGCACTTCATCAAACTGACTTTCACAGAACTGAATATACTTGTACTGAAACTAATCATCATTCTCAGTCTCAGTTTCACAGATTAGTTTCACCAGTTTATTCATCCGTTTAGAGATCAAGTCACCAAAAGTGACAGGTAGTCATTTTGAGTACACTTTGAGATATTTATTGTTACTGAACATATGTTAATGTTAGTGAAAATTTAGTAAGGGGGGCTGCAAGCAATGTATCCAAACCAGCTGTTTTCGTCACTGTACTAAGAATTTGGAGACCATTTTACTATGACATGTATGAAAAAAAAGACCTATGTTTGAACTCTGTCCACTTATGTACGTGAATGCTGAGAAAAATGAATTTGTTGAACTATTTTGACCTGCCGTAAAGATTACAATGCATTTTGTGTGTGTGTGTGTGTTTTTTTTGTATTCTATTCTCATCTTTATATGGTATACAATACATTCTTGTCTAATTTAGCATTTACACCTTTTCTTTCTTCAGGCGATTGTGAATAAAGATCAAGCTTTTGAAGAACTTGAAAACATATTTCTTCTTCAGACATTGGAAGAAGAAAAATAAAGCGAACCCCGTATGAAAACAACCAAGTGTGAACCTTAATATGCGACTTTCTTTTGTTGATCCGGAACCTAGAAAACCAGGCTGGAAAATTTCAGCAAAAACATGACTACCAAACTGCCTGTGCTTGGAGATCAGTGGCCTTGCACAACATGACATGATACTATACTATTGATCAAAGACATGTCGTTGTGGATGATATGGTAACAACAACAATCACATCATGAAACTGCTTTTATGAAATGGATTATAGCATATGACATCCCTGAATTTGTCTGAGATGTCAAGCATTTGAATCAGATTTCCAGTGTCCTGCTGCTACAACCTTTTAATCCATGTTGGCATCTGTACTATAAGATGATTTGCTTACTTTCAGGCAACATTTACCCTGTCTCTTGGCTGTAAATTAGTGTTGTATATTGCTTGTATGGATGTTTGTGCCTAGTGCAGTGTTCTAAAAGTCTGCCAAGTCGGCTGACTAGGCGCCGCTTAGGTGCTCGTTGGCCCTCCACCGACCTGAGTGCATGCTAGCCAGACCTGTCTGGGTGGGCTGAAACTTGAGTACTTGACTTTGAATGTGTTTATTTTGGATGTATCACATGTTTGTATGTGCTTATTTTGTGATTTGAATTTTAAGACTTATGTTATCTTAGTACATAGTAGTACTAAAGTATTAGTATTGTTATTTTTGGGGGTTTGTCGTAGTATTTTGTTTTTGTCAATTTCAATATTATTATGGAAAATTAGGGATAAGGACACAATCTGAAATATTTTTAGAATGTGAGCAATTTACATATTTTTATAGGGAGAAGGACAATTGTGATAATTTTATAATGAGAAGACAAACAGTGAATCAGAAAATCGGTGAATCCTAAATGAAATGAAAATCGGTGAATTTCGACGGTGAATTTCGAAAGTGAATCCAGAAAATTAGTGAATTTCGACGATGAATTTTGAAAATCGGTTAATTTAAATAATAAATTTGAACACAGTGAATTTTGTGATGAATAAATAGTTTTGTCGCTTTATGCAAAAGTTTCAAAATATCGTCTTCTACTCGATTGATGAAATATTTCGTCTTCTCTCCTCCTCCTTATTATTATTATTATTATTATTATTATTATTATTATTATTATTATTAATTAAATAATTAATTAATTAATTAATTAAAAAATCCAAAACCGCCGAGTCCCCGACTAGTCCTAACTCCCCATCCGGCTGCCCGACTAGCGCCTACAGACTTTTAGAACATTGGCCTAGTGTTCTTATATATATATATATATATATATATATATATATATATATATATATCAGTTGTACATTTTGTAAACCTGGTGGATTGCATCTCAGTCTAGTCTTTTTGTTGAATAATTGAGTGAAATTCTAAAGTCAAACATCATTGGTGACTTTGAAAGATAAAATATGGTAGAGTGACTTATTGACTCTCCAGCTTTTCTTATCAGTATCTTTTTGATTATTTTTTCTACTTTGTGTGACCACATATATTCTTGTTTTTACTCCTGATCACACGACGTTCCTTTTCGATATGATAAGATCGACGCACAAGATTTACACTTTTATAACGTAAACGACATCGACTTTGGTTTTCAACAAAGAACATTTCGATATGAAGTCATCGGCCATGTATGTAAAAATAATCGAGCCACAAAGTAATTTTTTTTATGGTGTCGAGAGTATTAGGAATAGAACTTTCAAAGGGGAAAGTTGATGTTAAAATGAGCAAGCATATTCTTGTTTGTTTGACTTTCAGCTCATACCTTCCCTCGCGTTTGGGAGGTGGTATTTGGGGAATAGACTACTCGCTTGTTTGTTTGACTTTCAGCTCATACCTTCCCTCGCTCCCCAAACGGCTACAGACTACTCCATCTTTGAGAAAAATAAACAGTTGCTTTTTGTTGAAGAACTGAGCAAAATTCCAAAGTCAAAGCATCTTTGGTAAATATTTGAGATCTATCTATCTATCTGTGTAGTTTCTGAGTTTGTTAACTTGGATCAAAATGGAGGTAGTGTCTTTCCTTTCAATATTCCTGACCATTTTTGACGAGCTGTCAATGATTTTGGAACATGCCCCGTGGGCTGAAGATGATCGACAAGTTCAGGGCCAACTCCATCGCCTCAAAATGGACTTCAAACTCCTGTACCTCTTCTCCTCGTGTCTTCAAACATGGGATGAACAAAGTAGAATTAAATTCAGATCTATCATCACTCCTCTTAGAGTGTTATGGTCAGAAAAACACAATGGGCGAACGAATCTCAATCTCGATACTACATGGCCTGTAGACGTCCAAGCTTTCCAGTTACTGGCTTTTCAACTTGAAGTAAAAATTCAACAGAGTAAGCTACTAGTTCAACAATGGTGTGAATATTTCATGTGTTCCTCATCCTCGATGCAATACAACTCTTCAACGTATTATTATATGAGGTACCCTATTCGCATGATTCGAGATATTCTGGACCGTTTTTCCAGCTATATAGGAGCCAATGTTTTTCCATACGAGAACCCAATCGATATCTTGAATGACAAGTTAGCCTTTCTGGACGAATTCGTGAAGAACCCTGATTCTTGCACAGACAGCAATAAACTCCTCCTGATTGAGAATTTTCTTGTTGCTTTTTCTGACAAAGCAATATGCTTAGCATGCTTGTATTGGGCAAAAGAAGCTGAGGAAGAAATTGAAACTGAGATGGACATTGTCCTTTTTGAGATGTTACAGAAATTCATACCTTACGCTCCTGATGTTACCATCCAAATGTCCCAAAGTTCATCTGATTCTATTGTTGTCTCAGCAATTGTTGCAAGCTTTGTTGACTTCTTTTTTGACCACCTGGATGATGACTTTCTGATTCTTCGAGACCCTCTCATACTTCTTTTCACATCTCTCGCTAATCCTCCTCATGATTTCGTAGCAGCAGAAGAAGAAGAAGAAGAAGAATTGCTCAGCAGCCAAGTTTATGCTCTTTTCAGTGAACATTCTTATCTCCTTCTATCCCTTGGTGAGATGAAAGAGGTTTTATCCGATAAAAAGATGCTTCTAAGCGATTTTACGAACCAGATTGAGATGGCAAATGCTAAGATCAGACAACTCTGCTACGGCATATTTTCAGATTCTTCTATCAATTTCGAAACAGAGAAAATGGATTACATGTATTTTGTATCTGTTGCAAGAGAGCTCTATTTAATTGAGAAGCATGCCAACTGGGCTGATCTGGTGAGGAGTCAACTGCACTTATACCGGATGGAGCTTAAATTCATGAGGCCGTTTCTTCTATGCCTTTCAATATGGGATATGACTGATGAACAAGTCAAGGCAAGATTGAGCTTTATGATCACTTCTCTTCAAGGGATATGGCGAAAAGAAGAAGCAGAAAAAGGACTTCTTGCTGCTCGCTTTCAAGCAATACGTAGAGGTGACATCGCAGATTGGCATGCATTAGCATTTGAGTTAGAAGGAAAAATTCAGTCGTCAAAGGTTGTAATGAAAGCAGGGTGCGTAACTATGTTTCATTGGTCATATCGATACAAACCTTCATCGAATTATAAGATCTTGATGCTTATGAATTACATTCTTGAAAATCTGAATGATCTTGTCACTTCCATGGCCGGTGAAATCGTTCCATTCAAGAAGCAAATCGAAACCTTGCAAGAGAAAGCTGTTTTTCTGAGGAATTTTTTGGAACTTACTATGACTAGCATAAATGATAAAGAGTTGGGAGAATTCACCATGTATGTTCAAGTCTTTGCTAATGACACAACATGCCTAACATTTCTTTATTGGGAAAAAGACGCTAACGAAAATATTGCATCTGAGGTCAACTCTATGCTTTCTCATATGTTGCAAAAGATCAACCCTGTCATGCCCGACGTTGCAAGATTGTATTTCGGTACTCTTAAGGCCTTATATTTGCAGCAATGTGATTCTTTACTATTTGGACAAACTGCTTCGATCTTTGTTGACTTTTTCATTGAGAAGCTAGCAATTTCTTTCGAAGATGATTTTCAGATTCTTCATGATGAGATCATTTTTCTTTTAACATTTCTTAATGATCCCCAAATAGGAATTCAGGGGAAGTAATCTGCAGTCGTATTGATGATCTTTTCTGGGAGGATGTGTTTGGCTTTCTTCCATTTGATGATACAGAAGGGGATTTTGTCAAGAAAAAGATGATTCTAAATGATTTTATAATAAAAATAGGAACTGCAAATGCGAAGATAAGGCAGCTTTATGGCGAATTCCAAGATTCATCGTTGTATAATTTTCCAAAGGTTATTTCTCCATCATTTCTTGAATTTATCATTCAGAATCTTAGAAACTTGAAGGAAAGGATGATTAGTGACCGGAAGTATGTACCTTTTGCAAAATACAAGATCATAAAAATTGGGGAGGAATTGGTTTCTCTCCGTCCGTTTTTCAATTATGCCTTCGTCTTGCAAAGTGAACTAAGTGAGACATGGTCAGAAGTTGTCAATTTGGTACATCTAACAGAACATATCATCAGCTCGTGCATCACTTCGTGGTTTGCGTTTGATCATCCAATCTGGTATCATATGACTAACCTTTCTTATGTCATTGACAGAATCAATGTTGTTAAGACAAAGCTTGAAAAGATCAAAGAGAACACCCTGCATAATGCAAGGAGCCTCCTTCATTCAACTAGTATTATTAGTACACACTCAGAACAAGCTAGACCTTCAAAAATCAATGAAATATTTGTGGGTTTCGAGGATGAGGTAGAAAAAATAATTGGCAAGATTACATGTCAACATAAGTCATTTGACACTGTTTCAATTGTTGGCATGGGTGGATTGGGAAAGACCACTTTAGCCAAGCAGGTTTATGGTTCGGTGAAATGCAATTTTAACGTATTTGCCTTCTGCTATGTTTCCCAATATCCTAATACTAGAAGGCTATTAAGTGACATTTTATGTGATATTATGGAGGATGACAAAAAAATATCTGACATGACTGTAGATGACTTGGCTCATCAATTGAGGAAGTGCTTGAGTCGTCAAAAGTACCTTATTGTACTAGACGATATATGGGATGTAAGTGCATGGAATGATGTAAAAACTTCGTTCCCTGATGACAATAATGGAAGTAGAGTGATGTTCACGACTCGATCCTGTGAAGTTGCTGAAAAATGCAAAATTAGTTGTAGCCCGCATCGCTACGTTTTCTGTCTGAGGTAGAAAGTTGGGAGTTATTGCAGAAGAAGGTTTTCCATAATGGCCTTTCACCACCATACCTCGATGAGATTGGAAGGGTCATTACCAAAAACTGCAAAGGCCTCCCTCTGGCTATTGTTGTAATTGCAGGTCTCCTTGCTAGAACAGAAAAAAGCCCAAGTTGGTGGAGTGAAGTTGCAGAAAATGTAGTTTCTTATCTTTCTGAAGAGAGGTGTATGAAAATTTTGGAATTAAGTTACAAGCATTTACCCGAGAATTTGAAACCATGCCTTCTCTATCTTGTAGCATTTCCAGAGGGTATGCAGATTAGGGTGAAAAAGGTGATAATGCTATGGATTGCCGAAGGATTCGTACAAGAATCCAAGACAAATTGCTTAGAAGATGTGGCAATAGAATACTTTCACGACCTAGTTGACAGAAGTCTTATCATTGTAAGCGCGAGAAGTTCTAATGGTGGGATAAAAGCATTTCGTGTTCATGATCTGATATATGAATTATGTCAAACGAAATGTCGAGAGGGAAACTTTTCCCAGTTGAACCATGATGGGGCTGCATCATTTAGTTCCTCAGGCCCTTCAATCGAACACCATCGCATTTCCATGAGAAAGGTTAATGATATTATTACTATTGCTTCTGGACCATCACAATCAAATGCACGCTCTCTGCTCTATTTTGAGGAAAGTGATGGTGGTGTTAGACATTTCCCTTTAAGAAAGTTTAGACTTGCTCAAGTGTTAAATTTGGATATCGAATTAAGTGAATATGATATACAAATGCTTGGCTATCTAGTTCATCTAAGACACATAGATGTTAATTTAATGTTGGAATCGAAATATATTTCATCATCGATATGCAATCTATGGAATATAGGATCTTTAATATTGACTTCACCACCTGGTAGTGAAATACATTTGCCAGAAACTTTTTGGAGAATGAGAAGTCTTATGCATGTGAAAGTCAAAAGATGCATCCTCAAATTTTCGGATGGCCAAGAGGCATATCTTAAATTGGATAAGGTGGTAAGCTTTTCAAAACCAGTTTTACATACTGGAAAAGATGTGCAACGGCTTCTGCAAAGGTTGCCGGCTGTTCGGAAACTGAGCTGCTCTTTTGAATCTTCTGGTTACGATGAAAAATCAGTAGAAACGTTAGACTTTTATAGGGGAATTGAGTCGTTGAAGCTACACCGGTTTTACACGAGAAGACAATACGTGATCAACAACTTCCCTTCAACTCTTAAGAAACTAACTTTAGATCATTTTCAGCTACCCTGGACGGCTATATCTGCGATTGCGGAACTACACTGCCTTCAGGTTTTGAAGCTAATATGGATTTCCTTCCCGGAGCCAAGATTGGAGATGGAAAATGAAACGTTTCAAAATCTGAAATTCTTCAAAATTCGTGATGGATATTTGCTGCAATGGAATGCCACAACTGAATCCTTTCCTTGTCTAGAGCAACTTGTGGTTGAATGCCGAGAATTGAGAGAGTTGCCTTCTTGTTTTGGAGAGATTCCAACCTTGAAGAGGATTGCCATTAGTAGACACTCCTCAGAAGTACTCAAGAGTTCGGCTCTTTGGATTCAAGAAGAACAGATGGAAACGGGGATCGAAGTTGAAGTTTCAATCTTAGAATAGGTGAAAGATTAACCTTATTTCAATTTGTCATCTCGTATTTAAAACAGTATACTGTTTATAACATACTGTTTATGTCATTTCAGCAGGTTGGATCTCTCGGTTTTGTCTTTTCATGTTGCTGATGTTGATTGATTTTCTACCTCTAATGTGAATATGCTGGGACTTATGCTTCAATTTGATTGTCTAAGTTCAAGTATTTGACTCCAAGGTATAGTTATGTATACCTTGATCTATATATATATATACCTCTTTGATACTCTTTGGATGTGTTTTTTGCATATATATACTTTGAATTGTATTTCCACGAGATTCGCTGCCTTACTATTAGTTATTGCTTCCACTCATCGATAGGGTACCACTGTGTTGCCATTTTCCACTCATTCTGTCCTCACAAGTTCATTTTTGTTTAACTTTGTATGTAGGTAAACATTGCATAGCGTTCTTTTTACATGGCTTTCTTCTTGGATCCAAACTCGAGACTTGTTGGTGGAATGCTAAATTCAGTTGCTGAAGCGAGGCTCTCGTCCCAACCCAAGTATGGTTTTATTGGTCTAACTCATGTGATCATACTGTTTGTACATCAAGTTAATTACTTTGCATTGTTTTAACCCCGATCGGCTAATTATTTGATGATATTTTATAGGTTTTAGTTCTTTGATGCACAGTTTTTCAAAAAAAATTCCTAGTGTCATTATGGTCATATTTGAGTATTCTTATTCTTGTCTGATCAATATTTATTTAAGAGAAATAATTCTATACATTTTGCATTTCGTAAATTTGTATTCCATTCTCATATTTAAATGGTATGCAATACTTACCTGACTGATTTGTGTTTGCACCCATTCTATTTTCAGGTGCTTGAGAATCAATAAAGATGAACCTTCTGAAGAATTGGGACATAGGATTCTTTAAACTGATTCGTTAATGGGTTCGGCATAGTTTCATGTCTGTATCTTTCATGTTTACTAGTATCAGTTAGAAAGGCAGAGAGAGATACATAACAACATTCCAGATCCTTAAAAAGAAGCCAAAGTTGATGTACACTTCACCCTTTAGGTGATTGCCCCCACCCCTGAATATTGAAGCTACAGTTAATGTTATTTTTTAGCTGCAGAAAGTAAAGAAGTGAAGAACAATGATGTCATATGTACAAATCACAGCATAATCCTCAAATATTCATCTATGTTTTCAAAATGTTGAGTAAGCAAACATCTGGTATTAATTTTTCATTATTTGAACATGTGCTTAAAAAGGCATGGCATATAATTTCATGTCATGTGAATTGTCTTTTAGGTTCTTAAGGCCTATAACGACTGTTTGCTGCTGGATAATCGTGTAATTCCTCTGTTCGGACAATGTTTTCATGGGAATAACGAGGTTCGTATCCCCGAGTGCTTACTTCTCAGAATCATGGGACTTCTGAGAAGGATATTCAACATCAAAGACATGCGTAGAGGGCTCATGCAATGTAGAATGAAGAAAACACCCCCTTTATACCAGAATTAAGAGCCAGGGTAGTGAATAAAAGCTGTTAATTCGAGTAATGACCCTTCATCACTTGGTATAGCTACCCTAATAATAACTGATGCACCATAATTTTTCTCATCTAAAACAAGATGACGTGAGAGAAATGAGACTTGATAATGTGTAGGGCTAAATGTATGGTTGATATATCATTTTCCTATCCGAAAATACCAAACTTTTTATTATTATTCCTTTTCAAGAATTTATTATTATTATTTTTTGAGTGGAACATTTTATTATTATTATTATGATGATGTGATAGAATCTTTTTTTTGTTTTTGTTTTGAAGTAGATGTGATAGCATCTTATTTTGGTAAAGATTGGTCTGGCGGGCGCCATGTAGATTCGTAGATACAATAATAGAATGAACGTGAAGACGAAAGAAAGAAACTTTGAAATCATCTCACCTTCCTCAACTCCTAAAAATCACCTGGTAGAACGGATCGAAGGAGATGGAGGTAAGCGGAAGAAGGTTGTTGGTTTCGGATTTCGCTTTGTCTTTCATGTGGGTATGGTCGAGCGTGCTCATAAAATTGCTTGTTTACCAAATCCTGGATTTCCACAAGGATGATACCAGAGGTGAAATTTTGAAGCATGGTTTCTCTATAATCAATATGTTTACCTTTGCTTACCTGCAAAAGATTACCAAAGGTGCGGCGTATAATCCCCTTACTGTCTTGTCCGCCGCCGTGTCTGGTGATTTCAGCCAATTCCTTTTCACCGTGGGTGGAAGGATTCCTGTTCAGGTTTCTCGCCTTTTCTTTCTTTCTTTCTTTTTATTATTGATACTGCCATTCTAATTGATTGACATTTTTTTCGTTCTCTGTGGTGTTGGTAAATTAGGTCTACTTTTTGATGAAATGCTTTGAACCTTGAAAAGCCTTTCATGAAACTACCTGATTTGAATTTCATCTCTTTGGGGATATTTTTAGGTCGGGGTGCTTCCGATTTGACCAAATGCTCTTAATATTTCGCATTGCTATGTATCTTAGCTACTGAGCCAGCTCCAGAATTGTGTGTATTTACTAGGTTAACCTTTAAAGCTTCATATGAATAATAATATTACAGCCAGCATTTTCATTCATCATCCTAGTCTCCGGGAGATTTGGATTGATTTTAGTTATTTTCTTTTTTACCAATTAGGCAATTACTACATGATGTAGGTAGACTATATAAATATGTTGGATCAAGTGTTTTGGGAATTGCCATTAACAAACTTTAAAAAATTGTGCAAGTGTTGTGTTTTGTCAAGTTATCTATCTGTGCAAGAAATCATACAGTGTGTGTGTCACCTGTAAAGTCAAAATGCAGAGACTTGACGGCCTGTTAAGTTGATCTTTTCACCACTAATGTTGTTCGGTGTCTCCAGTAAACGCTATGCACTTTAATCATTGAAAACAGTTTTTTTTTTTTGTGTGACATGTATATGGTGGTGTGTGCTTCGCATAGTAACTTAGTTTATCTAGTCAGGTGTTGTCATGTTCCTTGTACGCGTAACAGGTCACCGTTTGTCCAAAATTCTAAGGTTCACTTGAATACTTGATATTAAATAGCCTTATGCCTTAAGGTTGGTTAGAACTTTCATTCTTGAATCACTTGGTCAAAGTGGAATCAAATAGGGACTGAGACTTATTGTTGCTGACTTGTGGCTATTGAAGCATGGTGTAGAAAGCAGCTAGTTCTCCTGTACATAAATTTACTATTTTCTATGCTTAATTAGTTGGAGGATTACTCTTTGCATTCTTAAATGAACGGTGTTTATTATTCTAAGAAGTGAATCAAGTCGTGGGATTTAATGCACATTTTATCTTATTTTTGTATCCTTGTATACGATGACTCTTGAGTTTTTATGTGTTTTTCAATGAAAGTTTCCCCTTATTAGCTGGTTTTATAAAGGAAGTTGACTGGGTGATCAATAGCCTAGTGTGTGTATTTCACATCAATAGAGGCTCTATGTCTAAAGAAAAAAAAATTGCTAGTATGGCTTATGAAACATCCTGCTTATGTGTTTCAGAGGTAGGATTAGGTCATTTAGGTCTAATGTATTGTAAGATGTTTCTACAGCTCGAACCCATGACCTCAAGCATGGTTGTGGCATTTTAGGCTACATGTAATGTAACTGAACAGGAACCTCGAGCTCATAGTCATAGGGCACTGATAGCAACCCATAGAAGAAAATTAACCAATTAATGCCATTCTCTCACTATCTTTTTTTATCTGTAGGTACTCGGTTCAATTGTTGCAGTAAGGATGATTCTCGACACATTTCCTGCTATAGGAAGTGGGCCAAAACTTAACGTTGAGATCCATCACGGTGCATTAACTGAAGGTGTTTTGGCCTTCATGATTGTAGTAATCTCCCTCTCACTTTCAAGAAATATGGACGGAAGTTTCATAAGGAAAACCTGGATATCTAGTCTTTCCAAGCTTTCTCTACACATACTTGGATCTGAATTAACCGGAGGATGCATGAATCCAGCCTCTGTAAGCATTTATTTTTTTCATAAAGCTTGTAGTAGTATTCTACTGTATAAACCTGTGCTGAAATCCGTGCTCGTGATATTATATTTTCTTCAGGTGATTGGTTGGGCGTTTGCTCGTGGAGAGCATTTAACTAAGGAACATACATTAGTTTACTGGCTTGCACCAACAGTGGCAACTTTGCTTGCTGTATGGATATTCAAATTGGTTTTCCCAGCACCACAAAGTGGGAAGGCAAAGAAGAAGACTGAAAAATCAGATTGAAAATAGTTCCGTTATTCTTTTAATCCAGCAATTCATTGGATTTTGTTGTACACAGATTGCTTTAGAGTTTACAGCAGACAAAACCGTGCTAGTTGTGATCTATAATTCTTTCTGTATATAAACATTTCACAACTTGTAGCTCATTTTTGAAACTACTGTGTCAAACTTGTGAATTTTTCCCTGTATGAACACAAAATCATGGTCCAATTGTACAAATGTGCTATAACTTGTACATACAGGGTGGCTGATTTTATACAACATTTGAAAGATGGAGTATGAGAATCTCGAAAGAGGAAATCTTTGCACTGTCAAACCATTCATGAGATTGTAATGCAGATTCCAAAAACGGAACACAATTTCTGTTTCAAATATGCAGGACATGAACTGTTTCCATAATGTGGTTCATCTGATGAAGAAGATAAAGCTGCAGAATATTCTGTGCTCTATGAGCTTACAAATATACAATAGTAAAAATGGAAAAAACAGAACTAGTAAACAAGTTGTGGTGCGGATTCTGCAAAATCTACAGAACCGGATTCAATGGGTTTCATCAGATAAGTAGCCAGTAACTCCGAAGCCAAAGCAGCACCAAGTGGGATCCTCTTCAAGTTCTTGACAAAAGGGATATCCTGGCTTTCACCAACTGCAATCAGTTGCTTATTAATCTCTACCATGCGGTCAAGCCTCCTCTTGAATTCAGGGTTCTCAACGTCTAGTACAGCCGGGAATATTCTAGCTGTTGTGCGATTAGTCTGTAGAAAAAACACAAAGGAAACAACATTCAACATTAAGCTGAAAAGAAAAAGAATGCAACTTTGAACGAACAATCTGTATCATGTCCAATGAAGCTTACCTCGATGATGACATGCATGTCAAACTCTTTTGTGTTCAACCCGATACCTTCATAGAAAGCGGTTCTTTGGCAATCATTGAGATACATTGTAACATAAACCTGCAAGATGATATATTGGACATTAATGACCTTCAGGAAGAGAAGGGAAAAGAAACGGGGCTGATTGAACAAACGGTGTTTGTTGGTTACATACAGAAAGACAGAAGAATCGTGACCACAACTTGGCCTTCCAGTCGTTAAGGAACTGAGGTTGTGCCTTCATCAAAGCAGAGAAGAAATCTCCATGGCGGTTCTCGTCCTGGCACCAGTTCTCAAAGTACTTGAAAATCGGGTAGCATTGGTATTCAGGGTTGGCTTTAAGATGCCTATATATGGTTATGTATCTCCAGTAACCAATCTTCTCAGACAAGTAGGTGGCATAGAAGATGAACTTAGGCTTGAAAAACGTGTACTTTCGAGCCTTTGTAAGAAATCCCAAGTCCAAGGCCAAGTTAAAATCAGACAATCCCTTATTCAAGAACCTGCAGAAGCCCCCAAAAAAAAAACAACAAAGACAATCACAATGTGAAGGCTAAAAGAGTCATTTTCTAGGAGGAGAGATTTGAGAGACGGAAAGCAAAAGAGCATCATACCCAGCATGACGGGCTTCATCTCTAGACATTAGTGAGAAGATCTCAGCCACCACAGGATTAGTTTTCTGCAACAGACAGAGAGATGTCACGTTGTATAATAGAATTGCATGATGTAATCCTCTGTTGAAAATTACGAATTCAAATGAGTAAAATAATAATAATTATAATACTGTATTTTTTATTATAAAAACTCCACCTTGAGTCTTCTTCCGAGCTCTTTGTAGAGAAGGAAGCCAGAGAATTCAGCAGTGCAAGACCTTTCCAAGAACTCAACAAATATTTGCCGAAGAGGTCCCTGAAGTTTATCCGCAGCTTCCTTAAACTCTTTGTTCCTAACAAAATGGGTCTGATTATAATCAGTCTTGAATTCCTGCAACAAAGCCTCGAATTCCGCCTCGTTCAGATTCTTGTTCATATCAGTGTTGAACAGCCTCTCCATCTCATCGAAATCAGTTGTGTAAAATCTCGGTGCTAACAGTGTCTCCTTTATCACTTGCTTTACTGGCCCACCTGTTTTATTGTTCTTGGAGCCGCTTCCGGTGGTGGTGGGGGTGGTAGGGGTGGAGGTGGCTGACATTCTGATAACATTAAAGAGCTTATGGGTAGGTTGCCCAAGTCGGGTGGTGATTGGGAGGGAAGACCCGAATTTTGAAATGTTGGGCTTTACCAACGCCATTTTCAGCTCAATTTTGGGGAGGATTAATTGCAGGGATTGAAGAAGGAGAAGGAGGAGCAAAGTAGCTGTGCACGGCGGTTAATAAAGCTGATATATTTGTAGGGAGATGATGAAATGTAATCTAATCCGAAGAAATCTGGAAACTTACCTGGGTTTTTACACGTGGCGGGTACTCAATGGGCCTGCTTGATTCATGTACTCGATGATGATGATGATGATGATTACTTTGTAGCCACTGCCACTATGGCTCAAATCTAAGTCACACAATGCACACACACACTTTGTATAGAAAATCAAAGTATTGATACAAAGGCACCATCGTTGTGTTACAATCGTTTACGCCGGAGACTATCGTTGTGCGTTGTATTCTAATCGTTTACATCGTTGATTGTCTTAAACCACTGTAGCCCAGAAGGCTCTGCGAGATCTGGCGCTAACTCACTATGAAATTTAACCGATTGGCGCCCAATTTTAAAGGCCTTTCATATGTAAAATAAAAAAAAAAATGTAAAAAGAAAAAAATTAAATGCAGTCTGTAATATAAAATTTGAATGCAGGTAGGCCCAAAAGAAAATATTTGCAGCCTATATATCCATCCACCGGAAAAAAATGTGGGGAAAAAAATTTGAAATAATATGATTAAATAACAATTCTTTTTTTTTTTATTGTTAATCATAAAAAAAGAATTCACAATTCTTTTTTAACCAACGTAAATCACTTTCTGACTTTCACAATTCTCATCTCTCACAAAATACGCTTGCTGGTGACTCCATCAGGAAAATCCCCAAATCGGAGGCAATTGATCCGGCACCGCTGCCCGCCGTCTCAGTTCCTCCTTCCTCCAGATCAGTTCGGAACTCCTCCAGTCCTCCTACTGCTGTCTCTTCACTCTTCCTCAGCCCTCACCCCTCCGGCTCTTAAATCTGTAGGTATTAAAATATACTCTTTTAGTCTTTTTCATTTTTGTTTTCATAAGAATTTTTGCTATATTTGATATTTTGATTGGATGAATCAATCAAAAAAAAAAAGATCTTTGATAAGATAAACACGTAAGTTATTGAATGTTTTGAATCTTTTTTTATATATATATATATATATATTAGTATACTCGAATGATAAAGGATGGCTTTAAGCCTCCAAAATCACAAGGGGCCACTTCCTGGCTAAGACCCATTGTGCCGTGGTTGACAAGCACGAATAACATAAATAAAATTATAATAAAAAAAAGGATCTTCATTCCATACATCATATTAGATTGAGGTCTTTTTTAGTTACATGGACATGAACGTTACCTTGTTTTTTAACAGAAGAAAAGGAGATTGAAACAAAAGCCGGCAATAAAACATGACAATCAGCTATGATACGACAATTCTTCAAATTATAATTCCATTAACATTTCATCATAAATTGATAATTTATGTATTTTTTTTTTCTGTGTAAATTAAAAAAAAGTCAAATTGAATACCAAAGTCTAGTGTTGCGAAATTGAACTGCACAATTACATCACATAATAAAATTCATTTACAATCCATGATTTTTAACTAAACGAAAAAATTACAAGGTGCCACACACAAAACCTGAGTTTATTCTCTCTAGCTTGGAATTGAAATGTTTGGATTCCATAACTCAGTTCAAAAGAAAATATATTTTTTCCTTTAACAACCCTTTTAAAAGAGAAATCATTTTTGCAACTGCTAAAATAAAAAGGGAACAATCTTTAAGTGGAATTATCAACAAAATGTTCCTGGATACGAAAACAGTAGGGTTCCGTCTTTTGATAGACCGCCGTCTCTATTGCAAATGTGCAGACTGATGGGATTGTGTCTTGCATCACAATCCCATCAGTCTCCAGCGGCAATAGAGACTCCATGTGATAGAATTTGCCTTCGGCAACAAATACTCCTTTTTCATTGTTGAAACCTACTCGAGGAAAAACGCATAACAAATTTATTTGAATATGTGTTCAACTTAATCATCAAGATTCCCCTTTATTGTTGCTTCTTGTTTTTCGTCTGTTGATTCTTGTGGAACGACTAAGCATGACGGTTCAGAATCAGTTTTTTCATCTACTTCTGCAGATATGAATATCGACTCTCTTGATTCTTGCTCCACGCCGACGCCGGTGAACATGTTCGGATCAGTATCGGTTCGTTTGAACTCTTTACTTTTTGTGATTTCATCCATGTCTTGATAATCCAAATTCCTTAAGATTTCTGGAAGGGAAAAGCCAGCATCATCTCCAGGCTTAAGTCCCAATTCAATATCTATTTTATCTTTGGAGCTGGCAATCCCCCCTTCTAGGATATCTATTGTATTGGGCTCAAAATGAATGCTTTCTTCCTCAACAACGAATGCTCGAAACTGGTTCTTTGAAGGTGGGATTTTGGAGAAAAAGACTTCTTTAATGTTGTTGAGTATTCCTTTGTTGTATGGATTCTCTTTCGCATCGTATCTATACCTGAAGTTCTCATATGTGGTCTGCAAGAAAAGAAAAAAAAATGTTGTTCAAGACAATGTGGGTCCCTCTCGTGTTGGTGTCATGTACAGAGCATGAAGGACAAGTTACCTGATTTGTGCAAATGAGATAGAAGTGGAAAACCGAAAGGCCACCGACAAACCACACAGCAATAAAACAATATACAATCAGGAAATCTGATAAAATATCATCCGAGATGCCTTTCCATACGTTGCCTTCATGTTGTACAACGTTGAGCCATGATATCCCAAAGACGTATAAGCACAATACGGTTGACGTTGATATAAACATGTAAAAGAAACGATAATTACGCTGCAAAAGGATGATTGGAACTGCTTGTTAATCAGAATTGTACATTAGGAAGAAAAATGAAAGATTATATATAAAAGCATGCTCATTGCTAAAAGCTAAAGGGGTTTAATATATTAAATGTGTATCGGTAACAAGACATGCTACTGCAATGATAAGTGACTTTTAGACCCACCAGAGCACATATAACACAAATGGATCACTCTATTCTACAACCTGTCAGGCACAAATGTAAACTAGAGGATATACACAACTGAAGATACTAGTGGCAGCTCTCTGCCAAAACTCCCACATAACGAGCAGCAAGTTCGTCACGGAGTTTAAGTCTAGAGTCTAGACACTCCTTTCACATAGGAGAGCATTTTATCCGTTTTTCAAGATACATAGACGAAGAAGAAGAAGAAGAAGAAGAAGAAGAAGAAGAAGAATAAAGACTTTAATTTGATAATCTCTGGTATTGGTAACAGTCTTTCTCTTAACAGCTACTCTCCGTTATTGTGCTATCTGAGACTAAAAGTTTAGGCAAAACATATTTCAGTGAATCAAAATGTTCAAAGACATTCTTGAACTAACTTGTATACTTTTAATTAGGTAGGAATTGAAGGATGAGCTCAAGACATACTTAATCATGGTC
Source organism: Gentiana macrophylla (assembly GCA_026214975.1). Lineage (NCBI taxonomy): Eukaryota > Viridiplantae > Streptophyta > Magnoliopsida > Gentianales > Gentianaceae > Gentiana > Gentiana macrophylla. Next base: position 20,896,679 of record CM047810.1, read on the forward strand.
TTAATAAAATATGAATTTTTCTAGATTAGACTCATACCGATTTTCCTATTCACGGAAATCAGTTGAAGGTTTTAGTATGCACACTTGTGGGATGAAAAGGGTTGGAGGGAATGGTTCTTGAGCATGATAATTGGTGAGCATTTTTCTTCTGTGTTTTCCATTTTCATATGAATCAAGAAATGAATAACGTCATACACAAATCTAAAACTAACATAAATTCCAGCAGACTTTACTTTTTGCTCAAGTACACCTAGAAACAAAACTGTTATGATAAACATTGTGTTATATATAAGGAATCAAATTGAAGCTAGGTCTGAAAGCAACTCAACTATAAAAAACAAAAACAAAACAGGGAGAGAGAGGGGAGGGGCGTATCTGCATATGCATGAGATGTTAAGGATTGTATTAATACTTACTATTCCAATGCATTGACCAACCCAAGGACAATGGTGATCAAATTTCTGAACACAATTGTTGCAGATGGAGCAGTGAGATGCACGCGGAGGACGATAAAGAAGACATGTATCGCAGTATTTGATCCTAACTGCATGCCCATTTATGACCACATCCTTTGATCTTGGAAGTTTTAAATGGGGTGTTCTACCATTGACCCACTCCATAGAAGGTGTATTCATGTCATAAGATTCAGATGATTCGGGAGGAGACGAGTTTCTAGGGATGATACCGGGATCTCTACTCGAAGTCAACAAAAGGAAAAACATATCCTGCACAAATAGTCAACAAATTGTTCAGCTACTGGCCTAAGCCTTCCTTGTAATCATGTCAAAAATTCAATGATATGTTTTTCAACAGCAAATCATTTGACCTACCAGATCAGCATGAAGACACATAAGATCGAAAGAACAGAAACAGTCGAAGAACTTAAACTTTAAACAGTCAGATTAGAATGCTTATTACATACAAGGCAGACATCAAAGCCAAAGCCTACCAAAAGCTAAAAATCCTGCATAAACGGGTCCAAGGAAAGTTGGGTCATTTAGGTTTACGGGCTATTTTCACAACTCGAACCTGTAACCTTTAGTCACACAACGATTAGGCTTTCAGGCTATTTTCACTACTTGAACATGTAACCTCTAGTCACATAACGATTAGGCTTACGGGCTATTTTCACAACTCAGAACATGTAGGCTCTAGTCACACAACTCAGTTTTAGTCCAGTTGAAGCTAAACTAAATATATACGAATCGAAAAGCAGAACACACTGTCAAGAAGAGCAATGACAGCTAAATTGACCTACCAGGATAGTAAGGAAGCATCCAACTGCAAGTATAGAATACCAAGGAATAACGCTTTTCCCATCTTCAAGACGACTTCTAATTATAAGGCCAATTTTGATACAGAAAGTAATAGCAGGGCCAACAATTAAGGAAGCAGTCAAGAATAAAGATGCCGCATCAGGACCAAAAAACAATCTTCCTCCGAACAAGAATACCTGTAATCATCATAAAAACATTACATAATTATAGGATAACTGTCACTGAGATGATGCCCTATTTCCATACATTAAAACCAACAAACTCTGCCTGATGCATCATCAAGTAATAAAAAAAATTTGATTCTTTAAACAGGAAAATTACATTGTTTCCTTTCCAAAGTTTATAAAGCCGCCTCCTTTGTGCTGGTTTGTGTTGAGGCCCTTGAGGGTCCATGCGTATTATTTATATACAACACACGTAGAACGTTAATGGCGTCCTATGATCAAGAATCCAGAAATCTGATGAAGGAGAAAATATTTTGAGGAAATGGGTTGATCAAGAAAATTGAGAAGGCCATAAATTCATGTATTGAATTGTCTAATATGGTAGGTAAGAAGAAATTATCAGGAAAGGGGAAATTAAGGACGGCTGCTGGGGATGGAGGCGATGGTGGAGAGATAGATGGATTAATCATCTAAAATCTCGTCATCACCTTAGGCATAGGACCTTGAACAGCTAGCTGCCCAATTTTTATTTTTTCTATTTTTCCTTTCTTGTTACAGACGAGATTTCCCAAGAAAACAGAGGATCAACCAATTAAAAGAATAAGGAGATGTTCTTGTAATGAACTCCTATCCATTTTTTTCAATTTTATTTCCTTCTTCCATCCTCTAGTATGTATGTTTGGAAAATGTACCTTGTTTCATAGGCAAGAATTGATCATTCAATATTTGTGTATGATTATGAGATAATGTAATGAAATTTTATTTTAATTAATGGAAAAAAAATCAATTTTCATTCATTTAAAAATTAGATGAAATATGATGGAATAAAACGAAAATCGATAAAACATGTGGATGCTGACAGAGTAGGGTAGGTGGTGGGTAAGGTAGGAAGGACATGTAAGGTAGGATAGAGTGAAATAGGGTAGGGTAGGATAGGATGGTGGGTAGGGTGGGTGGTGGGTAGGGCCGGTTGCGGTGGGGTGAAATACGATATGTGTGGTAGGGTTAGGTAGGTGAGTGAAAAAGTAGGTTGAGGTGTTAGGGTAAGGTATGACGGGGTGGGTATGGTGGTGGAGTAGGGTAGGTGGTTAAGATAAGGTTCGTAGGGTGAGGTAAGGTGGGTAGAGTAGGTGGGGTAGGATTAAGGGTGGGTTGGGATGGGGTAGGGTAGGATTAAGGATTGGGTGAAATGTGTGGGTAGGATCGTTTGAATCTGTTACGATACAGATCTATTCATAACAAGTTGTGATATTCTTACTTTGTTTCTAACTTGGCTTATTTCTATTATATCAAGCATTCAAGGTCACTACGTTTAGCCATGCAGTAATAACACTGGGTTACTAGAGATCATAGGCTAGTAGCCACAGGCTGGTCCCAATAGTGTGTGTGTTCGGCGGAGTCTCTCCACTCTTAACGGCCGTCTTAATGATCAGTGAAGATATCCATTTTTTCTAACCACACCACACGTCGCGATTTTGTCTTGTGTCTTACCAAGAATAACATTGATGTTTAGTCTTTTATCTACACAAGTATGTATGTTGCTAGTTATTAACTAGTCACATAAGTGTTTTCAAGGAAAAGACTCAGTTAAGAGCTCTACTCCCCCATCTTAGGCAGCAAGACTCTAACAAAGCCTACCACATATACAGATATTGATGAATACTAACTCATCAAAGCACAAGGTCATTTACACCCCTCTGACGGTCCCGAACTTCAAATCTTCGAAGAATCCATTCGGGCCGGAACTAAACACATCAAAAACTTATTCATAGCTTTGTCGTATTACTTTAAGCTTATCGTATCACATAGCATTAGCCCAAACTTAAAACTAGGTCTTAAAACCCAAAATTGCACAAAAGGGCGTTGGCGTGCGCTAAAGCACAACGGAAACACTGGAAATCATTCTGTTCAGTTTTGGCGTGCACTAAACCTTACTGGCGGGCACTAAAATAGACAGAACAATCTGTTCAGATTCTGCTCGGCTTTGGCATGCGTTAAACCCTTTTGGCGCATGCTAAAACTGTATCAGTATTCTGCTTAGACTCTACTCAACAATGGCGCACGCTAGAGCCTCTTAGCGGGTGCTAAAACTCTCTGGGCCATTATGTTTACTCACTGTTCTCCGTTGGCGCGTGCTAAAGGTGTTTGGCGGGGGCTAAAAGGGCCGAACAACCCTAAAACTGTAGATTTTCTGCACAACCAAGATCCAAACCAAAACCAAGGCATATACATTCGAGTTCAACAATAAAAGCACCAAAACTCAGACAATTAACTTGCCAAACATTATAAAACAACACAAGTTTAGTATTAACTGCGATCGTAGGTTTCTAAACATTCTATACTACGAATTGAACAACTTAGAACATCAGAACTTAATCAAAACTAAAAGATTCTAAAACTAGGGCAAACTGATACCTTTTCAGAACTTCAGAATCTTGATACCAAATTGAAGCTCATCTCACGAGGATTCTGATACTCTACTTGTATATGAAATTCAAGCAACGTTGAGGAGATTCTTTGAAGATTGTCCTTTGCTTCTTTTCCTCAGATTACAGACTTCGAACTTTAGTTTTTTTTTGTTTTTCTACCTTCTGACAACTTCCGAGTAATAATGGGGAGTTTTATTTTTCAAATAAAACACGAGAGCATCTTTTCACATAACACATGTTATTCTGACCCAACATAAGTCAGAATGTGGTTGATTAATCAGATTTAATTTCAGTTAGAAGTTAAGTGTTTTCTAGACGCAAAACCTGCCAAAAAGCCTATTTCATACATTCTGACGCAAATTCGGACCGAAAAAATTCAACAATCTACCTAAATTTTGGTTAGAATAAATAAGAGGAAAATTTGAAGGTTAAAATTGAAAAAATAATGTTTGTTAAGATATTTTGCAGTATGAAAAGACATTCACTAAAACTTCCAGCAATTACTTCTCCTTTTTTTTAACTTAAATCCTTTACAATTAAATATATGTTCAGAATGCACTTGGTGCATCGGCCTAGTGGTTAATAGGCAATACTTGACAAGGAGACTAGGTTTGCGCCCGCTTGAATGCAAATGTAATGCGTGTGTAAAATCTTTCATTTCAGGAAAAAAAAATATATGTTCAGAATTTTTTGAAAATAATATTTTGCCCTTTTCAAATATATTGGAATATTACATAATCAACGCCAATAATATTTTGCCCTTTTCAAATATATCGAATATTACATAATCAACGCCAAAAACATCATGGAGATCGACGCGTTTGCACGGCTACTCCCTTGCCACCGCTCTTGCTCTTTCAGATGACGGAAAGTTATTATTTATATATTACTAAGATAACGATTTAAAGAGTAAAATATTAGCAATTGACATTAATAAAAAAAAAATTATGAATTGGAATTTCCGGTGATCGAAAATGCTGGTGTTGCTCAGAAGATAGACAAGCCAATCGGGTAATATTAGGTTGGAATATTTTTAAAAAAAAATTGAAGAGGTGTCGCCGGAAAATATAAGTGTCCTGAAATTGATGTGTATTTTAAGTTATGGGACCAATATCGATAAATGAAATCGCATTAGACCAAAATTGATGTGTTTTTTAAAGTTACGGGACTCAAATCGATAATTGCAAACGTGTGAGACCAAAATTGATATGAGACCAATTTTGCAACTTTCCCATACTGACTACAACATTTTTTGTGAAATGATTATCGTGTAACTAGAATCATTACGCATGCGTAATATCTATACGGTCATTATTTGAGTGTCAATAATCAACATTGTATCTCATAATCTGAATAGTGAATATTATATCATCTCGAAATAACACTTACTTGCTCTTTGTAAAGACTTTTGAGAATGAAACATTCCTAGCTTATAAAAATGTCATTTCGGATATTCATTCCTAGCATTATGAAACACAAACTCTAGATTAACGACTCAAATCATGTGCATGTTTCAGCATCATATACATATCACGGCACATGTTTTAGTATCATATACAATCACTACCACATGGTCGCCCCTCCATGCGAAAACCTCAAAAGCGTCAAAACATTGCAATGCCGCGACGTTATGACAAACCCGGTCTAAGGATATATTACATAACCGCCACAGATATGTGACATTTATGTTAGAAAATGTATCGTGTGTTGAGTGATTTATGGAACAAACCGTATTTATCGTAAGTAGTAATTACGAAAGAATAAAATTGAAATATAAAAGAGCGAAAATAAAATCGTTTTAGTAAATAGATCTAACAAAATAACTATTGCGTTACATATCCGACTTAAAACGACAACAAAATAAAAGTACAATGCATAAAATACAGGACAAACGAGCAAATTGATGCGAGTAAGTTATTCTTTTCTTAAGACAAATTGCTCTGATATTGTGCCCATGGTAGTGGCAACTGCCTCCCAAGATACAATGACTTCACGTCTCTGATTTAGAGTCACTTCAAAAATCCGAGCTCCGGCGAACTTAGTGCTCCGACTACTCTTCAACTCAAGAACTAAGGCTATATGAGAGACTCTTTGTAGTGGAAGATATAAGAGAGAAGTCGATGCTTTAATCTTGACCCATATGGTTCTTTATATAGTAGAGAGGTTGAGCCAATACTCGCAACTGATTGGCTAATGACATCACCTAAGTTAGCTAACTTTCCCTCAAGGGAAGTAATTCGGCCGACTTGAGGATTAAAACACGCGCAATACTCTTAGCCGACTTAATCCTCAATTCTGATTGGTCGAATGACTTAATCACACGTGCCACCCTAATGTTGATTGGTCGGATAACTCAATCACACACGTTCAACTTGACTTTTCCCACAAGAAAAGTTAATCAGCGCGATTTTATATTACTCATGTTAGGTAAGCCGACTTAACACGTGTCTACACTGTTCCAGAATCTTCCAACCGGCTCAACAATAAATTGTTAATTAAAAATTAATTTTGGTTAATTTGATAAAGAAAATTTTGTCCCAAAAATTAATAGTAACACCCGACCCGGGCGGCAACGACGCACATGTGGAATTATCTAAATCCTCCCTCCTACACAAAAGTGCTTTGCTCATTGGGGCACATCCATATGAGCAACTCAAGCTCTTATTACTTGAGTTTCCAATACTCAATTCCCAATGTGGGGGAATTGGAGTGAGGTCCTTCGTTCAACTTCCTTCTCATATATATTTTCAACCAATTTTAAGCATTAATTTATTATTCACCTGATATCTGAATCGAGTGTTTTCAAAGTCAAACATCATCTACCCCGTGAGTAGTAATTTTAGGTGTAATAAGATCTCAGTGAAACACACCGAAACGTATCCGAAATTTACGTTAAATTTAACTGTTCCAAACTTCCAACATATTTTTCAAGTCCACATTTCATTGGATTTGGCTTATATCTTTAACAATTTATACATTAAATGGATCATATAATGTATGTATTTAACAATACATGTCCAAATACATGTCCAAGAAGATTATGAGATGAGTCCCGACTCGATTCCACCCCTAACTAGTTGCCTCCTCTCTTGCGATGTTGAATCCGCCTCTCGAACTAGGAGCCATATATTTTATTTAATATCCATCATTTAATCAGAAAGAATATTCGTCATCCCTTTGTATTTCCTTGGCAATCAATATATGAAACACAACGATACATGACAAAAAGAAACAGATGGTATGACAGCAAACATTATACTCGTTATTACAATGCCTATTGCGATTATCTTAAAGCTTTTCGGTAAATTTTATTCTGGTCTGACCACAAGTATTACATGATGGTCCGAAGCCAACAAAATTTTGTAAATGTATCATGCAAAAGAAAAAGCTGTCCTAATTTTTACAAATTGGATCAATGCTGATATGATGTGGTTGAACCACAAAAAAAAACTACTTTTCGGTTCTTTTTCATTATTATTATTATTATTATTTGTCAAAATACCTGATAGTTAAGAAAACCCAAGAACATCATCATGTGATCAATGACGGAGCCAAGCAGTGGATTTAGGACGGCTAACCCACCAAATTGTTACTTTTGTCTTTTGGTTCACCGCAAGACCGACGGACCTATATGTTTCCCATATAATTTAGTCTAACACAAACAGTTATCTTACCATAACACATTCGATTAATCGTACATAAATAGTTCGATCACTAGTTTACTCAAAGATAAATTTCTGACTCCGTCAATACATGATCATGTGCGTTTTGAGATATATATCCAAATGATTAGGTAATATAATTTATTTGAGGTACGCAAGACATAAGTCATAACATGAGGACTTTTTATTGTGAATTATAATGGAAGAATATATAATAAAATAATTCCAGTAATATTCTATGCAATTGGGAGTGGAGAGGATGTTCAAAGTTGGAAGTAGGTAGCTAGTTTCCGCGTTCAGTTTTATGTGTGGACTTTTTCTTTCTTCTAAGTAACTAAGTATGACACAACAATAGACGTGACAATATGTAAACTTTATGTAGATTCACAAAAATAGATCCCACATCTAATTTAAAGCCTTAAAGATGTTTCAACACACAACACGAGTTCGTTTTTTTGAACGTCGGAATAAAGTATGGTTGCAATATTGTTTGATTCGTAATGACTTTCGTGTTGGATAAAATGAATATAATGTTTGTAAGCAGTGGCGGAGGCAGGATTACCGTCTAAGGGTGCACGATCGATTAAGTATCAGAAATTAAAAAACGAAAATACGTTATTGTAAAAATATATACGTATGTTGTTGTGGTTACCTCGAATTTTAAGAGGTTTCAGTAATTGTAAAAATGTTCTATAGCTCAAAATATATATTGATACGTATGTTGTTGTTGTTACCTCGAATTTTAAGAGATTTCAAAATAAGTAATTGTAAAAATGTTCTATAGCTCAAAATATATATATTGATATTTTTTTATAAAATCTAGAAAAAAGGAAAAGTTGGGAAAAAAATGATAAAAAAAAGGAAAAGTTGGGTATGTTCTATAGCTCAAAATATATATTGATATTTTTCTATAAAATCTGGGAAAAGAAAAAGGAAAAGTTGGGGGAAAAAATGAGAAAAAAAGGAAAAGTTGGGTAAAAATAATTAAGTTCCAAGGATTTGAACCGGTGCAACTAACAATCATAAACTACACGCTAAACCATTCTGCCCTTATGCAACAATGTATATTTTAGGCACAAATTTAATATAACAAATGCTCTGCGATATTACTACTTGTCAAATGGTATTTTAGTCATTACGAAAATACGAGGAGGCACGAGCCCCTCCTAAGCCCTCTTTAGCTCCGCCCCTGTTTGTAAGGAGAACAGTTAAAGAGAAAACTTACTTTATTGAAGATGAATAAATATGCTTTATTTGATTCAAGTTGAATCAAGGAATCATCATTGTCCAAACATACATGATCAGGGACGGACCCAATGTAGAAAGAAGGCGCATGGCCCCACTCAATTTTTCGTGCGAAGTTATTAAAATATCACTCTAATAATATTAAAGAACGTGTATGTATATTATTTCAGACAAATTTTAAAGTAATTGTTTATTTAGTTCAATTGGTTAAAAATATTTTTGCTATACTTAAGGTCATTTGTTCAAAACCCGGCTACTTTATTTTTTTAACATTTTTTTTTTGAATTTGGCCCCACTGGAAAATTCCTGGGTCCGTCACTGTACATGATCGACGTACAAAATCTCCACGTTATGATAAAAAAACTCGCATAAAAAGATAAATGATATTGTTTCACCTTTATCCCGAACTTTTGAATAATTATACAATGCCAAAGAAATCTGAGCACTATTGGAACAACTGGATACGGTTGTATACGATATTGAGTTCTAAACATAAACAACTCACTTGACAATCGTATTTATGACTTCTTCTCATTCCTAAGCAAGAAATCATCCGAGCCTCATTTTAAGCTTCTCCATCACAAAGTTGACACTTCGGTCAAACTTCTCAAATTATAATTAGTTATTGTCATGACGACTATCAAATTATAATTAGTTATTGAATCTGACGAAGAAAGGACCAACTGACCATGTCGTAGGCCTTTTCAAGATCGAATTTGACAACCATGATCCTTTTGTTGTCAGATTTTTCCTCATAGTGTATAAAACCTCTTGAGTCACAATGATGTTGTCTGAAGTCTGCCAGCCAGGATGAAGGCATTTTGGTTGTTGTCGATAATTTTTTCGATAATCAAATGCAGCCGATTTGCAATAATTTTTGTGATAGTCTTGGTGGTGGCGTTCGCAAGAGCTATGTGGCGTACCTGATTGACAAATTTGGGGGGCTTAACTCTCTGAATTAAGGTGATGAAAGTCCGGTTCATATCATATAGAAAACTATTTTCCTGGAATACCTTGGTGATTCAAGTCATGATGAGGGGTCAATTGTGTCTCGGTTCTTTTGATAAAAATCTGGAGGAAGCCGTTTGGTGCAGTAAAACAAGAGTCTTCAAGGCCATCTAAGAAAATAGTGCATTGGTAAGGATTGTTTAATCATTTTAAGCCTTTCGGTTCAAAAGTTTGTTCGTTCTTAAGCTTGTGGATCCTTGTATAAATATTTAATGTATCTCGTCATCACAAACAACATATAAGCAACCATATAGTGGTGATTAAAGATGACCTAAGATCAAGAGATTGAAGAATTGGTGGTAAGATTTCTATAACCATATTATAAGTCAAGGATTCAAGTTTTATAACATGATTTCCTACGAAACTCTTATGTTAATAGGTCAAGGAGGTCTCGGCATTAGAATCACACCTTTCAGCACTTTAACAAGTTACAAGTCAAGGTATAAGGAGTGAAGTATCAAAATCAAATTCCATTATTTCATGTTTTATGCACTTTATCATGTTTCAATTCATTTTTATCTTAACGTAAAGCAAGGTAGTATTAAAACATGAATTTTGGACATCAAAATCATCAATTTAACATTAGAAGGAAGCAGAATGGAAACATGGCACCGAGCTACGGTGTCTTTGTGCTGTAGAGTCGGTGGGCCGAATACGGGAAACAAACAGACTTTCTGAGTTTTCAACTGAAAACATGTTGGTTTGGATATTAATCATTTTCTAGTAATTTTGTGTGTAGTAAACGAATTTAAAACATATTTTAAGTAGCTTGTGGATTTGACGAATAAAAGGTTTTAAGTTGTTCACGTCCATGTGTTTCATTAGACACATTGTTGGGAGAGATTCTCATACTCTTGAATGCCTAAAGAAATAAAGTTGCACATTTACTAACACCAATTGGTTTTAGTATAACGGAAGTCCTTGATCTTTAACATTATCTTTAACACACGTGATACTGTAAAATACTTGAGACGGTTTAAATGGTGAAACGCTTATTTCGATTTCTATCGTTTTAAAATATTTCACAAACAATTGAGCCAACATAGTTTTATTATGTATTTTCATTAAGAGACCGTAAAAATATTGTTTCAGAAGTTTAAGTCAATTTTCAATCAACAAGAATAGTCTTGTCAGTTGTTCCAGAAAAATTAGACTTCAAGATAAAGTAAAGTTTGAGATATTTTAATGATGTTAAGGCTCATTAGATAAACGTCACAAACAACCCCACTTCCAGGTGAGTATGGAGAATTCATATTTCAGATTCAGTGTAGTGGGTACTTGAGAATCCCCGACATCAGAAATTGCTACTGGGCATGCAATAATAGGGAGTATAGTTTACATGCCGGAACCAGTCAGGAAATCCGGTTTGCAACCTTAGATCATTTTCAGATCCTCTTTTAGGGTTACAAATTAGACTGGACCGTTTCATTATTTACAATTAAATTATCAATACATTTTACTGCAGATTTCTTTTACAGTTTCAACATTTTATTTAACACGATCAACATGATATATTTCTCACTATTTCATATAACACCTTTTAGACTAACCCATGAATGAACTCTGGAATGCCAATGGTTTCCTTGATTGCCTCATTATACTAAAACAGTTTTTACGGGACATTCATGCTCATTCTCCATGTTATATTTTTCAGATGAAGCCCAGAGTGCGGTGAAGGCGGAGGGTGATTGCCTCACCTATTACTCAAGTTGATTCACCCACTTATGATGGATAGTTGAATATCTTCTTTGAAGGCTGGAGTTTTAGTGGAAGTTGATTACATGGTTGTTTCTAACATTTGATAGGCCCGGGGCGAAATTAAATGAAGGGCCATTACATATTAAATAAAGTTAAATGCATACATAAGTCAAACCATACTGGAGAAAACACTGACACTAAATTATCATACATAATAGTATTTAACATGTTATAAATTTCAAAAACAATAAAATTATTGAAACAGTAGTAGAAAAAACAAATAGCAGAAACGAAACAAAACAACAATAACAACTACAAAATAACACACTGATAATTAGCAACATCAACGGATTGCAAAACATCAATCGCCGACATAACTACACTAACATGAAAACAAATTGGTCATGAAAAAAAGTCTTGGTGCATTTGTGGATGAAATACCATCAATATTAGTTTCAAGATCAATATTGTCCCAACATATTCCCTTAAACGTAAATAGCCAAAACATTCAATATTTCTTGTGACATTGATATCCTCAAGTAGGTTTTCAATAAAAAAAAATTGAAAGAGGTTTTCAATAATTTAAAGTTTGAAAAAAGTCTCTTAGTTGAAGGAACAGTACTCATAGGCACAGTCAATACTATTTGATAAGCAATTGACACGTTTTAGTTAATGACAAGAAATTTTTGGGGCCCTTATAATACGCGTAGGCATGTAGGCAATGGCCGCTTTCGCTGCAGACACGGCGCAGTTGATTACAACTACTCTTCGAAAGATATTTTGTTCATGAGACTTTTAAGTTTTGTTTTTTTATGTAATAAATAGGGCATGGACCCTTGCAAAAGATTTTATATACACGATATGGCAGTACACATTATTATTGTTGTTATAACCATTGCAGATTTTAGTTTCTAATTTTTCAGCCGTAAGGCTTTATGATTCGATTTATTTTTTTCCGGGTCACATGAGAAGCGATTCGGATCTGGGTAATCGGGTATTCCGGGTCGGGTTGGTACATTTGGTGGCAACTAAGTTGAATCAGTAGACTCATTAAGTTTGATATATATATATATATATATATATATATATATATATATATATATATATATATATATATATATATATATAGGTTAGCTAGGTATGAGTTGTTAAGTAAGATGACATAGAAGGAAGAGATGAGAATGTGAGTAAGTTCTTCAATTCCTGTAAGTTTAGAATTTAATATCGGGGAGTTGCTTAAAAATGACATAAAAGTAAAATAATAAGTGATTTACTTACACTATTAAATTTTAATTGATAAAATGACAAAAACTTTGAAACCTTACCAAATTACCCCAAATTACAAATGAAAATCCTTATAAGAAGGGTAAAAATGTAAATTAATGGCATTTATATTTTACACGGTGGGCCCTTGTGTGTTTTCTTGCTTTCCTATTGGTCCTGGATCACCAAGTCATATTTGGTCCAGGACCATAATAAAATTTCTGTCAACTAAATTAGTCTATTAAAAACTAATTAGTCCTTATTACCAAATAATTTGTTAGTCCGTCCTTAACTGTAATATCCTGATTTTTCTAAAATGACATCCTTGTCTTTTCACGAAAAATCTGAATATTTAGTTTTGTTTTAAAGGATTAAAAAGAAAAGGGAAAAGAAAAGGAAAAGGATTAATTGGATTTAATTAATAAGGAATAATTAGATTTAATTGGGATTATAAAAGGAAAACTAATCCTAAATTAACCTAGTTGTTGTTTTACGTAAAAAAAATACTGGGGGGCGCAAGTTTGGAGGAAAAAGAAGAGGAGAGACTTTTGAATCTCTAGGCTAATCCGTTGATAAAAAACGCAGACATCTCAAAAGAGAAAGGATCACCGCGAGACGAGGATGGTTTTGATATCAACAATCCCTAAATCCGTTAACGTAAGTTTTTCCCTCATTGTTCTTGTCATTAGGGTTTGTTCATCATCCTTGCTAGCTGCGTTTTTCTTAGTTTAAACATCGTAGTGATCATCTTTGAATTGATCGTTTATAGGTTTGGAGTTAAAGGTTAAACTTTTGACGGGTTGAAGTTTTGGATCGTTGTACCACGCAATTTAAGGTAACGTGGTGTTCTTATCGTATGATTAAGATGTCATAAAGTTATAGAGCAATTGGTATGCTTATTTTCGTGGTTTTGAATCTGTTTTGGTTGGAGTTTGGGTTGGATTAGGGTTAGAAATCGTGTTTTGAAGGTTGCAGTCGGGAAAATCCCAGGCAAACGAGCGTTTGCCTACGCGGCAAGCGGGCGTTTATGGTGTGGCGCACTCAAGCAGCGTTTGGGTATTGCGGACGGGCGTTTGAGGGTTTGGTTTAGATACAGGATGTGGCTGATTTTCACGAACGGGCGTTTGGGGGTTTGTGGACGCTCGTTCAAGGCAAACGGGCGTTTACATGGAGGCAAACGGGCGTTTGACCTGTTTATTCTGTTTATTCTGTTTTATCGTGTCAGCTTGGTTTCAGGCTTCATAAACATGTTTTACTGCTTAACCTTATGTGACAAAGCCTTGAATTAGCTTTTGATGCGTTTAGTTTCGGCACCATATGGATTCCTTGAAAAGATGAAGTGTGGGACCGTCGAAAGCTTTGGATTTGCCTTATGCTTCGATAAGCTAGGGTTTATCGATGTTTGTGTATGTGCTAGGTTTTGTTAGAGTCTAGTGGTCTTAGGAAGAGGGAGTAGACTGATAGGTGAGCCTTTTATGTGAATCAACTTAGGTGGCTAGTTAAACATATAATCAAACGTATGTGTTAGATTAATAATCTTAAACATCATGCAATGCTTGGTAAGGCATGGTACAATATCGCGATGTGTTCTCTGACCAGACAAAGTAGACTGTACCCACGCCGGTCAATCGATTGGCTAGATAAAGCGTCTGGTACACTCTGCCGGTCATCACACTATCGGGACTCAGATATTCCCGGGGCTACTAGAGCGTGTCTCTAAGTAGGTTGCACCCAGTTGTCCTAGTACATCCTATTACTAGGCGTAGTGCCCTTGTTATTCATGATGTAACAAACTTGAGCTAAGCTAGATACCTTTGGAACCTCATGTTATGCTATGAACATAATATGATAGTTAGCTAGGGTTAATAACGGAATGAATTTAATAAAAGACGGCGTTGCTTTTATTTCTTTATGAGACCGACGTTATGCGATCTTCTACGCGTTACTAAGTACTTATGTACTTACCCCATTACTTTGTGTTTGTCTTTCTCTTTCCCCAAGGAAGATGAAAATGTTGCTAATGTTGATGAGTTCTTTGACGATGACGTGTGAGATGGAGCTCTTGAAGACTCAATTCTTATAGTTTTGATTCTTTCAATAATGTTGTTGATTCAAGTTCAAACAATGTTGTCGTTCTTTTGGATTAGTTCCGTTTGAATTCTTTTGGATTTAATGTTGGATGTTTTAGTTCTCTTCATTGGATTTAGTTTTACATCATTGAAAACCGTGTGTTCGATCTTTTGTTTTCCGAGTCGTTTTATCTTCCATGTCGTTTTATTTCTGATGTACGACGTAAGGCTTACATATATTATTGAATTTATTTGATAATATTTGTGCCGAGCGCTCTTTCCGGATAAGGACTCGGTGTCCGGGAACGGGGTGTTACAGTTGGTATCAGAGACAGGTTTTCCTTGCTGTGTAGGACTTGATTTCTTCTTTAAGATAAGTGTTAGAGCTTTAGTAACCCCTCTCTTTTCTTGGTTAAGAATGGTTCTTACTAGAGGAGGAGCTAATACGAATAACACCGAGGCGGCTAACACCTGCACGGGTAGCGGGTAAAGGCGCGGGATTTACCGCGGTTATGATTACGAGAAGGAGAAGAAGTGGACCCGACTACCAGGGCCCTATAGTTTCTCAAGGAACACCCCGCCTGTGAGAAACATCATGCGTCAGGGTGAATCAAGGACCGGATATCGTCGTTACCACAAAATTCGGGCGGGATTAGGACTTTCTCATCCACGGTGAGTACTTTCCCAACCGTCTCTATTCAACCTCAAAGAAGCGCGTGCCGCTGGCTAGTCGCTTTTCGATCGTCCACATGCATCGTTGTTTTCCTCCACACCATTAAGTTTTACACCTCACCAACGGTTCTTCCTCCACCACCGCCCGGATCGGATACTTTCAGAGCTTTGGCTACACCCTCCACAATGCAGACTTACCCGTATCGATGTATCCGCAATGCAGACTCACCCCAACAAAGGCGAGTTCAAGAACCCCAACCACAGATCGAGAATGTTCCACCGATTCGGCCCGATAGATAGCATTATCGGTTTGAGGGTACGATAGGCAAGTGGATTGGTATGATAAGATGAAGAAGCACGTGGTGCCATAATTCTTTGGCAATGTTGAGCAAAGAAGCAGCAGATTTATGGATTCGTGGGTTTGAGAGGACGCGTGAGGAATGTGAAAGCTCCGAGAACTGAATGGGCTCGATTAGCGATATCCTTGTTGGCGGAAATGCGGAAAGTTGGATGGAAGCTTATGAGCGGAGTTAATCCGAGAATCACGGAGTGGCGGTGTTCAAAGACCTATTCTACAAGGAATACTTTCCTAGAAACGACATAGAATGCAAAGGCTAATGAGTTTCGAGTTTGAAACAAGGAAGATACACTACGGTGACTCAAGATTCTCCGAAATTTCATGAGTTAGGCGATTCTACCCAAATCATGAGGAGTGAAGAGAAGAAGATTGACAAGTTTATGGAAGGATTGTCACATGAAGTGGCAAAGGGCATGCTAGAGATAGACCCACTAGCATGGCAAGCGTCATGGATAAAGCTTTGATTGCGAGTAAAGATTTGCCGAGAGCGCAGACGGTTGTAGTTGGGGATAAGAGGTCTTTCTCGAATTATCGGGAAGTAATAGAGAGCACCACAATGAGAATGTTAAGAGGACGGAAATCCGGCCACGAAGAGTTCAACAAGTGGAACGCCATCGGTTTGTGCTAAGTGTAACAAGACGCATACCTGAGAGTGCATGGCAGGTAGCTTGAGTTGTTTCCACTGTGGGGAAGTGGGACATTACTCGAGAGCGTGTCCTAAGAAGCTCTCTCAAGGTAAGGTAATCAGGAGAGGACGAGGTAACCGGCAGCAGGTAATCGTGCATGTGGGTATGCACGATTCGTGTCTTCTTTGCAGCAGATGCAGAATCGGAAGAGTTAGATGACCTTGTGGTGATGTGTACTTTTCGTTGTTTGTGTTTAGTATAGATATTTAATATGATATATAGCGCGCATATGATATTATATATTTGTACTTAAATTGATTCACTTGTTAGGTACCATAATCATAGATAATCTGGCAGTTTCTGCTCTGTTTGATACTGGAGCTTCAGGGACTTTTGTTTCCTCTAAGATAGCTAAGAAGTTGAACCTACCTCTTAAGGAATTGGAGAGACCTTTGAGTATAACCACACCTTTGGGCAGAGTTACTAGATGTGCTCAAGTCACACCCCAAGTTGATATTAGAGTTGGGACTTACAAGTTCCAGCATGCCTTGACAGTGTTGGATTTCGCAGTATTTGATGTTATCCTGGGTATGGACTGGTTGTCCAAGAATTATGTCTACTTGGATTGCAGAGGTAAGAGGGTGATCTTTAAGGCCCCAGGAAAATCAGCTAAGACGTTTCAGGGTAACGTATACAAGCCTAGCAAGGGTCGTCATCCGATTATCTCAGCAGTTAAAGCCCTTAGAGCTTTGAAGAAGAGTTGCCAGGGTTTCGTTGTTTATGCATTAGATAAGGAAAAGCATAGGCCCGAGTTAAGAGAGACTCGCGTAGTTAAGGACTTTCCCGAAGTTTTCCCGGAGGATTTTCCTGGACATATGCCTGATAGGGCCATAGAGTTTGAGATCGAATTGATTGCAGGAGCATCACCAGTGGATAAAGCACCTTATAGGATGGCACCAGCGAAAGAGTTGAAAACTCAGCTTAAGGAGATGCCAGATAAAAACATCATCCAGCCAAGTACATCACTGTGGGGAGCACCGGTCTTGTTTGTGAAGAAGAAGGATGGGAGTATGCGGTTGTGCATCGACTACAGAGAGTTGAATAAACTGACGATCAAGAATAAGTATCCTTTACCAAGGATTGATGATCTGTTCAGTCAGTTGCAAGGTAAGAAGGTGTTCTCTAAGATTGATCGTAGGTCCGGTTATCATCAGTTGAAGATCAAGGTGTTAGATATACCTAAGACAGCTTTCAGTACGAGATATGGATATTATGAGTTTTTGGTCATGCCGTTTGGACTCACTAATGCTCCATCAAAGTTCATGGACTTGATGCAAAGAGTTTTCATGCCTTATCTCGATAAGTTTGTGATAGTTTTCATAGAGGATATCTTGGTATAATCTAAGGATGAGAAAGAGCATGAAGAACACCTAAGGATAGTTCTACAGACCTTAAAGGAGAACAAATTGTATGCCAAGTTTTCTAAGTGCGAGTTTTGGTTGGACCAGGCTAGTTTTCTTAGGCATATAATTTCTGGATAAGGTATTAAGGTGGATCCAGCGAAGATAGAAGCCGTTTCTAAGTGGCCTAGACCGACATCAGTAACAGAGATAAGAAGTTTCTTGGGTTTAGCTGGGTACTACCGGAAGTTTGTAAAAGATTTCTCTAAGATAGCTACACCTCTCACGAGGCTCACTCAAAAGAACGTTAAGTATGAGTGGACCAATGAATGTGAGAAAGCTTTTCAAACTTTGAAAGAAAAGTTGACCACAACACCTGTGTTAGCATTACCGGAAGTTTTTGATAACTATGATGTATATACAGATGCATCGGGTCAAGGTTTAGGTTGTGTTTTAATGCAATCAGGAAAGGTAATTGCTTATGCATCTAGGCAGTTAAAGGTGCATGAGAAGAATTACCCTACACACGACTTGGAGTTGGCAGCAGTGGTGTTTGCTCTGAAGCTTTGGAGACACTACTTGTATGGTGTCAAGGCAAGGATCTTCACGGATCATGAGAGTCTTAAGTTCTTCTTTAATCAGGAGAATCTGAACATGAGACAAAGAAGATGGTTAGAGTTCGTGAAAGATTACGACTTGGACATTCAATAACATCTGGGTAAAGCGAATGTTGTAGCTGATGCACTTAGCCGGAGATCGGTTAATGCTATCACTGCCTTGCAAGAAGTTGTGGATCAGTTGGATAGGATGCAGATTCAAGTGATTGAAAGGAAGGGTGAAGATCAGAATTTGGCGCTATTGATGGCAAGGTCAGATTTACTAGATGAGATTCGGGCTAAGCAAGATAAAGACCCGGTGTTGATTGATTTGAAGCGAGTAGCTCGAGAGAAACCTACAGTGGGTTATCAGTTGGACATGAGTGGTCATCTTTGGTATGGAGATCGTTTGTGTGTGCCCGATGTGGATAGCCTAAGAGAGAAGGTTATGGATGAAGCTCATAAGATTGCTTTTACGGTACATCCAGGAGCCACTAAGATGTATAGAGATCTCAAGGAAAGATATTGGTGGCCTGGTATGAAGTTAGGAATCGCAGAGTTTGTGGTAAGATGTGATACATGCCAGAGAGTGAAAGCAGAACACAGAAGGCCAGGAGGTTTGTTGAAACCCTTTGAGGTACCGGAATGGAAATGGGAGAATATCACGATGGATTTCATCACCGGTTTGCCTAAGACTAAGGGCGGTCATGACATGATTTGGGTGATTGTGGATAGACTCACAAAATCAGACCATTTCTTGCCATGTAAAGTGGACATGCCTATAAAGAAGTTCGCTACTATGTATATCGACAATATAGTGAAGCTTCATGGTGTGCCTTTATCTATTGTATCCGGCAGGATATAGCGATTTATCGATCGCTTGGAAGCGGTTTATAGAAAGCTTTTGGGACGTAAGACCGATTTGAGTACAACGTTTCATCTGTGAGACGGATGGGCGTCGAGAGAGAACAATTCGGACTCGAGGATATGCTTAGAGCTTGTGTATTGGATGCCGGAGGATCATGGATAGATTACCTCAACTGGTGAGTTTGCTTACAACAATAGTTACCATGCTAGTTTGGGAATGCCACCTTTTGAGGCCTTGTACGGTAGGAAGTGTAGAACTCCACTTTACTGGGATGAGTGGGAGAGAAGCACATCACAGGGCCGGAGATGGTCCAGCAAGCCAAGGAGAAGATCGAGGTGATAAGGAAGAATCTGAAAGCCGCTCAAGATCGTCAAAAGAGTTGGGCCAACGTTAGAAGAAGACCGCTAGAGTTTGAGGTCGGGGATAGAGTTTACCTTCGAGCGTCTCCAATGAAGGGTGTCAAGAGGTTCGGATAAGGAAAGCTAAGTCCAAGGTATGTAGGACCCTTTGATGTCATCGAAAGAGTTGGGAAGTTGGCTTATAGACTTCGGTTACCGGAGCCGATGTCTAGAGTCCACAATGTTTTCCATGTATCGATGCTTAGGAAGTGTCTATCTAAAGTGGATGTGGAATCTGAGATTGATCCGGAAGTATTGCAAGATAATCTTTCATACGTGGAGAAGCTGATAAAGATTCTGGATAGGAAGGAAAAGATGATAAAGAGGCGAGTGATCCCGTTAGTGTTAGTGTAATGGAGCAATCATGCACCGACGGAAGCCACTTGGGAAGTGGAAGCGGGCATGTTCAACGAGTTCCCAGAGTTCCCTCATCTACCAGTTACGATCTAGTTTCGAGGACGAAACTCCTCTTAAGGGGGGAGGAATGTAATATCCCGATTTTTCTAAAAGGGCATCCTTGTCTTTTCACAAAAAATCTGAATATTTAGTTTTGTTTTAAAGGATGAAAAGAAAAAGGGAAAAGAAAAGGAAAAGGATTAATTGGATTTAATTAATAAGGAATAATTAGATTTAATTGGGATTATAAAAGGAAAACTAATCCTAAATTAACCTAGTTGTTGTTTTACGTAAAAAAAATAATAGGGGGGGGCGCAAGTTTGGAGAAAAAAGGGAGAGGAGAGACTTTTGAATCTCTAGGCTAATCCGTTGATAAAAAAACGCAGACATCTCAAGAGAGAAAGGATCATCGCGAGACGAGGATCGTTTTGATATCAACAATCCCTAAATCCGTTAACGTAAGTTTTTCCCTCATTGTTCTTGTCATTAGGGTTTGTTCATCATCGTTGCTAGCTGCGTTTTTCTGAGTTTAAACATCGTAGTGATCGTCTTTGGATTGATCGTTTATAGGTTTGGAGTTAAAGGTTAAACTTTTGACGGGTTGAAGCTTTGGATCGTTGTACCACGCAATTTAAGGTAACGTGGTGTTCTTATCGTATGATTAAGGTGTCATAAAGTTATAGAGCAATTGGTATGCTTATTTTCATGGTTTTGAATCTGTTTTGGTTGGAGTTTGGGTTGGATTTGGGTTAGAAATCGTGTTTTGAAGGTTGCGATTTTGGGAAAATCCAGGCAAACGAAGCGTTTACCTGAGGGCAAACGGGCGTTTCTATGAATGGCGACTCAAACGCAGCGTTTGGGTATTGCGGACGGGCGTTTGAGGTTTGGTTTAGATACATGATGTGGGTGATTTTCACGAACGGGCGTTTGGGGTTTGTGGGCGCTTCGTTCAAAGCAAACGGGCGTTTATATGGAGGCAAACGGGCGTTTGACCTGTTTATTCTGCTTTTATCGTGTCGACTTGGTTTGAGGCTTCATAAACATGTTTTTCTTGCTTAACCTTATGTGACAAAGCCTTAAATTAGCTTTTGATGAGTTTAGTTTCGGCACCATATGGATTCCTAAAAGATGAAGTGTGGGACCGCGAAAGCTTTGGATTTGCCTTGTGCTTCGATAAGCTAGGGTTTATCGATGTCTGTGTATGTGCTAGGTTTTGTTAGAGTCTAGTGGTCTTAGGAAGAGGGAGTAGACTGATAGGTGAGCCTTTTATGTGAATCAACTTAGGTGGCTAGTTAAACATATAATCAAACATATGTGTTAGATTAATAATCTTAAACATCATGCAATGCTTGGTAAGGCATGGTACAATATCGCGATGTGTTCTCTCGACTGAGACAAAGTAGATCGTACTCCACGCCGGTCAATCGATTGGCTAGATAAAGCGTCTGGTACACTCGCCGGTCATCACACTATCGGGACTCGAGATATTCCCGGGCTACTAGAGAAGCGTGTCTCTAAGTAGGTTGCACCCAGTTGTCTAGTACATCCTATTACTAGGCGTAGTGCCCTTGTTATTCATGATGTAACAAACTTGAGCTAAGCTAGATACCTTTGGAACCTCATGTTATGCTATGAACATAATATGATAGTTAGCTAGGGTTAATAACGGAATGAATTTAATAAAAGACGGCGTAGCTTTTATTTCTTTATGAGACCGACGTTATGCGATCTTCTACGCGTTACTAAGTACTTATGTACTTACCCCGTTACTTTGTGTTTGTCTTTCTTTTTCCCCAAGGAAGATGAACAGGTTGCTAATGTTGATGAGTTCTTTGACGATGACATGTGATGTGAGATGGAGCTCTTGAAGACTCAGTTCTTATAGTTTTGATTCTTTCAATAATGTTGTTGATTCAAGTTCAAACAATGTTGTCGTTATTTTGGATTAGTTCCGTTTGAATTCTTTTGGATTTAATGTTGGATGTTTTAGTTCTCTTCATTGAATTTAGTTTTACAGCATTGAAAACCGTGTGTTCGATCTTTTGTTTTCCCGAGTCGTTTTATCTTCCGCGTCGTTTTATTTCTGATGTACGACGTAAGGCTTACATATATTATTGAATTTATTTGATAATATTTGTGCCGAGCGCTCTTTCCGGATAAGGACTCGGTGTCTGGGAACGGGGTGTTACATTAACGCCCTATTAAGTTGATAAGTAGTCCTTATCAACAAAAAAACCCTATAATATTTTCCTTTTAATATGTTGACCAACACAGCTCCCGACTATCACGGCAGTAGTTCCAGACTTCCAATAACTAGACCCCGATAATTGTTCAAAACCCTCAGCCAGTACCAGTTTTACCGATTCTTCATGAGTTGATGCAGGCTTCTCTGGTAGCTTATGTTTAGCAGCAGCAACAGGCTCAACCATAGCCACAACCTCCTCGGTATGTGCCACCACCACCGGTTTCACCTCAGCTAAAAGGAGCAAATGTTTGGTTTTTTGAGTTGAAGAAGACTCTGTTAGAATCGTATATCAAAGCATTACAATATACACAGCAGAAATAAATAAGAATCATACATATATTCATTGTTATTCAGATTTATCATGTAAAACATTATTATCAAGATCTCCGCATCATGTTGACCAAGCCTCCATCTCCATCCACAAAAAGAAAAACCGAAAAGAATAGAGTAAAGTAAAGTATGGTGCTCGTTGAGTCTTCTCGGTCTATTTCGTTCAAGATGCCCTAGATCGATGGTATGCTGCAGACTTATATAAGGCTAGATCGGGGACCACTAGTGCAATTTCAGTAACCCGGTTAATTTCCATCAATCAAAAAATTATAATTAACTTATGTTAATAAACCAATGTGTAACGATTTACCGTATTAATGAGAGATAATGTATGTATTAATGAGAGATAACATCCACGTTAATGGAGTTCAAAAGATCGAGTCACAATTAATGTCTAATTATTATCCAGGATAACTTTTAATAAATAATAATAATTAATTAAAATGTTATCTTAAATTACACATTTCTTACGACCTCATGACCTGAAGAAAACAATGCTAAGAGCAACCACTAGTGGCATTAAGTGAGAGAAGCCTTTTGATTGTTGTTTGGGTGATGTGGAGAAATATAAGTGGAGGATAAATATAGAAGTGTTGTGGGGATAATTTGTGTGTGATGTGATGTTGTAATAGTGATAATATAGAAGGGTTGTAGAGATTAATTTGTGTGTGATGTGATGTTGTAATGGTGATAATCTTTGATTAAAATAATATTAAATATTTATGGCATATTAAATATTTAAGTTTCTGAATTTTTTTCCTCAATTTGGGTGGCTTTGGCGCTTTTTTGTAGAGAGATAATTGTCTAGTTGTCTCTCCCAAAAGAGACAATAGAGTAGAGAGGTTAAAAAAAATATTGTCTATTTTTCTATCACTATTTTACTTTTATGGGAATATTTAATCTATTCTGCCAAAAAGTACAAATGAAGCTCTCTAGATTGGCTTCATTAGGGTTGCTCTAAGAGCAAGAGTAGTGGTAATTAGGAGATTGGTGGATTCCTTGCTGAGGTGTAGGAAGATGAGTGGAAGGAAAATGTAGAAGGATGTGTGTGTGATTAGATGTTATAATGGTAATAAATTTTTTTAAGGATATTTATTAAAAATAAAGGGAAATTAGGCTCTTTTTTTTTTTGCATTTTCTTTGCAAAAAGGAAGGGGTGGGGTTCGCTTTTGACAACTTTTGTCAGAGAAAATTGTCTTTGTGGTTGTCCAATTTCAGAGAATAAGATAGATAATATCTAAAAAAAATTATCTAATTCAACTCCATTATTTTGTATTTTAAGAATATAGTAATTTATTCTGACGCAAAAGAAAAAAATATCTCTAGATTTCTATTACTAGGGTTGAGGTGAGATAAGATCTCTAAGGGTATTCATATCAATCACCCTATCTCTATCCCCACAAATACTATTAAAAAATACATATCCCTACTTTACAAAGAATTAAATTCACAATACTCTACATCAAGATCCCTATCTCTATCCTTACAACATTAAAATATTCATTTTTCAACTAATTTTAAATTCAAATTTTACTCCAAATTATTTATATTTCAATGGTTATATTTCAATCAATTGGTATATTCGAACACACACATTTTTCCAAAATTATTTTTAAAATTTAAAATTTTACTTTCAGTATTTATATTTGAAACACACACATTTTTCAAAACTTACTTTTTAAATTCAAATTTTACTCAAATGGCTATATTTCAATAATTATATTTCAACAAAATTATATTTCATGAGAGGAAGAAAAAAAAAATCGTTTCAAAAAAATAATAAATAAAGAAAAATGTAAGGATAATTACTGATAATCACCCTGAGATTTGGGGTGACATCGCATCATCCACCCCAATGTAGGGTGGGGATAAAGTATCGATGCGAGAGAGTTTTACTTGCCCCCTATTTTTTCCTACATATAGGGATAAAGGTGGAGATAAAGACTATGATGCTAATACCCTAAGGAAAAAGTTAGACCACTAAAGAAGAAGTCATGTGGTTGTAATTTGTAAATAGAAAATATCGTTTTAATAATATTGAAAACAAAAGTGTTGTCTAGAAGCCTGTCAAAATCGAGTTATAATCAGACCGGAATTGATTGGCTTTAAAGCTGATTTACATTAAATCAGTTGTGACTTGGTATTCTTATTAATATGGTCAAATTTGACTTCAAAATAAAGAATAAAAAAAAAGGCTTAAATCATTGTGGATGAGTGGATGACCTAAACAATTAAGGTTTTTTTTTTTTTCCTCCTCAAAATAAAAATAAAGTATTAAGAGAATCTCCTGACACGGCATAAAACCAGACCTTGGGAAAAACCCACTCCTTAATTAGTTGGTGCCGGCTGTATAAATTAAGGGGTTGAAATGTGTTATTTCAACCCCATAAAGTCAAGTCGAAAGTTGTTATTTCAACTCCTATAAAGTTGAATTTTAAATAAGTGTGATGCACGAGTATATTAGATGTGATACCATTAACAATACCCTAAATTAATACTAGCACAAGTTGCTTCTAAAGAATACTCTAGTATTTTATAACTTTAAGTACATATTTTATTAATTTACAGAATTTACGAAATTCATAAATCTAAATATTGAAATCTTTAAAATGTACTGCAAGTGCAAGTGCTATAAGAGTATATTGTTTCGCCGATACTAAACTAAACTAAAAGCGTGAGGGGTGTCATAGTAGTCAGTCTCAGTCGGTTTTACGATTTTTCGAATCGAATCTGTTTTACGGTTTTGATATTGTATGAATCGAATCGAATTGGTCATTTTTCGAATTGGTGAACCAATACTGATCAGGTTCGATTCGATTTGTTTTGATTGTATTTTATTTACCATAAAATTTTGATTTTTTCTTCTAAAAATGAGACAAACACCATTATTGGCACCATATGTTCAGTGGGTGGTCGTTGTAACGGCGACAATTTCAAATGCTTCTTTCAAATTTTCACGATCAAAGGATGAAGAATATTAGAAAAGCAAGAACGGCCGGTGAGCTCAAGCGGCGGTTATCGGCGGTGTGAAGGATTTTAGGTTTAGGTTTAGGTAGAAAGCACGAAGTATAAGGTTTAGAAATTTAGGGTTGTGCGTGGGGGGTTTTATAGTAGAAATTAGTGACAAATTAAATTATATATATATATATATATATATATATATATATATATATATATATATATAAAATTAAAAATGAAGTATAAGATAAGTTCGGTTTGAGTC
Organism: Gentiana macrophylla; assembly: GCA_026214975.1. Taxonomy (NCBI): domain Eukaryota; kingdom Viridiplantae; phylum Streptophyta; class Magnoliopsida; order Gentianales; family Gentianaceae; genus Gentiana; species Gentiana macrophylla. The sequence continues at coordinate 20,922,606 of CM047810.1, forward strand.
ATATAGGTTTTATGGATAAACCTAGAAAATCGAATTGGATTTAGGTTGGTTTTTTTCTTCAACGAAAAACTGATTTGAAACCGCATGATTCATCATTTTCTCGTGTCAGGTTTAATCCAGGTTCGATCAGTCGACCCAGCTTTTCCATTTCGTTAGACAGCCCTACTAAAACGTGCCTTGCACAAACCCCACTGCCTAAACAAGGTAGTGCTATGATGCTATCCATTCATAAATCTAAATATTGAAATTTATATATGATTCTAAAAGAAAGGCAAAGAAAAATTCTGAGATCCTCAGACTTTGATGACAATGACTGGTGATTGCCCTCATAAGGAAAACCCAATTATATACAATGTAAAAAAATTAATAAACTCATACTACCATCTATCAAGTTCTCAAGAAATTCTAAAAGGAAGATCCATCATGTGTAAAAAAAAAAAAACAAAAAAAAAACATCGTTTTGATTTGTCTTTTTATACACGTGACTTACCTAAAGATCTCTCGAAAAGACCTCTCGAAAAGACGCATCAAATTTTTTAAGCAAAAATAATTTCTTTCAAATTCTTCTTATTAGTAAATAATAATAATGCCACTAGCTTCAAAAAGAAGACTAGTAGCAAAAAAGGGTACAATTTGGAATGCCTCAAACAACATTTAAAAAGTAGTAATAATAACAATCAAACAGCACACAAAACCCAGCTGATCATTGGTTAAAGGGGGGTTTTAAATTCTAAGTCTAGTAAATAAAGCAACTACAACACACAAAATACATTAATTAATAAAAAGCAAAAAGCTAATAATACAAATTACATTCAAAGCTGCCTCCTAACAACAATGACGCCTTCCCATCTTTAGAAGTGTAATCAGCAAAGCCACCAATGATGATGACACTGCCTACAAGAAAAACAACAGGTCAAATTTATACAATATTATTATTATATATATAAATAGATACCATATACTAAACAATTTACAAAGTATATGAAAGGAAAAACAGAAACAACAAAAATGCTCTATGCCACAACATAAATAAAATGAACGTCGCACCAAACTTACTGTTGTCATAATCGACAATTTCAAAGTCGATTTTAGAGCATATAATTGATTTTTAGATGGTTGATTGTGATGAAAGACCGTTTTAAAGTCAATCTTATGCTCTAGAATCTGCTTTTCAGCAGTCCCGAGGCGTGGTGCCACTGAAGACTTTAGGCAACAATATGAGCCCTAACTCCTCGCTGAAATCTGCATGTGACTTTTCTCATGACAGTATTAAATGATAGTACCATAAGTATGTACGTGCGCGTGCCCAGGCTACAGATATTAGAAACAATAAGGAGATTGCAAAACAAGCACTAATGGACAAAGAAGTAAAGGGTAACAAAGATCCCCTCTTCTCCTCTTATGCATTGGGGCAGATCCAGAAATCGAAGACACTGATGGTGTGAAAGAAAACTGAACAGGGCACCGGCGTACAAAGGGTATATATATTCTTTACAAGCAAACTACATCGTTTAAAAACCAAAACAAAAAATTTATTCCAAAAATCCAACAGGGGCATGTGCCCTGATGCTTACCAGTGCATTCACCTGTTACTGCAGATGTTCTTGCAGGAAAGACTACTCCCTAGAACAGTGTCAAATGCACTGTCGGAACAAATTATGTCTCCGCCTTTATTGGGCGATGTTATTTTAGAAAAATTCAGATCAGAAAATCTTTTGAAAAATAACACCATGCATGGGTTTTCATATCGTCTACTAAGATGCGGAATTTTAGAATGAAAATTACACTTTGCAATAAATGAAGCGACTCAAACAAATCAATAGACTTAGAAAGAAAGGAAAGTAAAGAACAGCAACGAGTATGAAAAGAACAGCAACGAGTATGAAAAGAAAACCCTGAAGTGAATGAATATGAATGTCGTGTGGCAGGCGAGATCAAGTTTGACTCTTTGTAAGCATTTGCATCAGATACTTTTACTATGTTTTTTTTTTTTCATGAATTCAAACCCCACATTTCTTTATTTTGCAAGATATCTATTCAAGGTGAATTGCATCAGAATCTCTCTTACAATCATCTAGTATTTCATACAATAGAAGTGGAGTGAAGTTTACAATATTTTTATTTTTATAGATAGTTTAAATTTAGAGTATCTGATGCACTAGTATTTTCATAGATCTGAAAGTTTTGAATCTGTATGGTATTTATTGCAAGTGCTCTAAGACAAAACCACTTGCTCTTTTAAAGAGCAGCAGGACAACAAGCATCACAAAGGCGCTAATGGGCATGGGGCATCAATAGACCTTAGTTTAGTCGAAGCCAGCCACAGCCAATGGCAGACACAGAAACCATTTTCACTGGGAGCACAAAAGGAAACTTAAAAGGGGCAGACCCAGAAACCATTTTCTTTTTTGTCACTAGGGCCTAGGGGCACCGCCCCTAGGTCACAGAAAACCAAATGACGAAAAAGATGGAATATGTGCCACTACTTGCTGATTGCCTTCATATCTATCAGATCTATGTACTATATTTTTCATGCACTGATGATCTTCATATCAACAACTGTAACATCTATATAATGGGACTGCGCTATTCTTAAAGCTTCGTACCATCAATTGTAACAGCTATCTTATGGGACTGGACTCTTCTTAAAAGACAAAAACTTCAATAAATAGGTTATTAAAGTGGCACCGGTAAACCTTTGAGATTTAGACTAAAAATAGGTCACACTACAGAAGCTGAGGGAAGGCATTGCTCGAACACAAATCATCAGAATGGCCAGTTCATAATCATTGCATTTTCTTGGTGGAATATGATCTCGAATCCTATTATCAAGGAGTCGACTGACCCACCTAACTAAGTGCTTTAAAAATGGTGGTACAGAAGTAATGGTAATTCACCAACCAATACGGGGTATTATTTACACACAAAAAAACTCAATTAAAACACATTAAGATGTCAAATAACTAGCCATTAACATATATGGCTCATACAAGATGGCAGCCTCATTAGTACACATGAAACAAGAGGCAGCATTTCTGAAGAGTGTCTAACTTTTAATCGGGCCCAGTCTAGGAGAAAGTTAACAATTGGTACTACACAAGACTTTCTCCTAGAAAGGCACAGAAAATAGTTACATATTGGATGGCACAACAATTTCCCGTGAAACTTAACAGAGCCAGCCTATCTAAATGCAAAGCAATCTGGAACAGAAAATAGTTCCACCACTGCACGTATGATTATGACATTGGTCAGTTAGCAAGGTTGCGTGGCATGGTACAACCGTAATAAGAAAGAAGAGATCTATAAAGATTCCTATCTAAACATACAAAACATTACCACTTACAAATTGATCCTACAAAGCCTAGTTTTAAAGCATCGAAACATTACAAGATAAAGAACATCAATGAAAAAAGTCAAAAGAAAGTACCTTTGCTGCATTACGCATGTCCTTGTTGAAAGTTATCAGTAAAAGAACCCTCTGCACTTTGAGGATCCACACAAGCACTTCTTCCTCCTAAAACCTGCCTGGTCAGAAACTATTCCATAATCAAATGTCAACTCCTGCAGTGGAGGAATATGATTTATAGAGAAAAATGCAATATGAAGATAGGATTCATTGTTGCTTTCTCGTAGAACTGGTTGCCAGAATACATTTGGAGAGCAACTATGATTCATAAAGCGAGCTACATTCCCGTTGTTTTTTGAGCTGATGACAAGAGGAAATGGGACTTGTGCAGCATCATTGGGATCCATTGTGTGTTCCAGTGACTCGTATGTACGAGTAGCATCAAACAAGTAACCATCTTCATTGTCACTTGCAATTTCACGAAGCCTACTTGCTTCAACAACATCTCCAGCATACTCACAGACAAAAGCTCCCGAACGGATGGGATCCCAAGACCTAAGTCCCCATCCCTTGTTCCTTGTCTTGAAAACTTCTAAGCGAACTTTCAGACCAGCTTGAGATAAACGATTCCGGCAGTTAGGAGGACATGAACAAGCAAGGCCACACTCATGTATTAAAGATTTGTAGGTATATAGAACTCCAAGTGGACTATATGGAAGATGACATCCCATTTTCTGAATGCAAGAACAGTTCAAATCACCAGGTTGACACCCACCAGGGCAGTGACATCCAGGAGAAAGTTGATGAGCATGAAAAGGCTTTGCATACTTTAGAGTTGGAATATAAGTGAAATAAGAAGGTCCTTTTTCGTCATCAACATCATTAACAAGTGAAACAGGTTGGCTTTCTGCCCCAGATGTCAGATCGGGCAAAATAACCCCAGTTCGGGATGTAACTCCATCCCTCCACTGCTGAACTGTTTTCCACAATGTAAATGCTGGAGGCTGACCGGTAACCTGACCAATTTGTACTTAAAAACTTGGCAGCCAGATTGGTTTCTCTCTGTCCAGGACTCCTGGATTTTATAAAGGCCATCATATATATATATATTTTCCGGATCCAGTAACAAGATCCTTCAAAACCCTGATAACCCTTATCTCATTCCCTTTATGGACACTCTTTTCCATTGCAAGATTTCCCCTTTCCAGCTTTTGATCAAACATCTGGCCATCTCTTCTTTGAACTCCCCCTTGACCACTATAAATAAGCACATCACCGTCGTTTCCTTCATCATCATATCCTCCAGATGAGACAATACTGACAGCCACAGGTTCCTCATCCCGGGTAACTCTCACACTCATGTAATCAATCCCAGCCATACTTGGAGAATGTAGTCCAACCAAGCACAACTCCATCCTGAAGAAGAAAATATCACCAATCGCGATTCCTGGGACGTTACCTATCCTTTTGAGACAGTTTGTACGAATCCCTAAGTTTTTCATCAAAGTTGTAGAAGCCCTCAAGTCCGGGCGCTTATTAGTCCCAGGATCTGCATCTTTTGTTTCATCTAATTGGGCAAGTTTTCTTCGAAGAAGATTAAACACCACTAGAATATCCGTAACTGTATCTCTGTCACCGGTGGATTTTCTGCCATCATCCAAATTTATGAGTTTGAACAATGAAAGTAGCTGTTTAGCCTCACCATCAACATCGATATCTGCAAAATCACCTTGCTGATAATTCTTTTTCTTCTTTGGTCTGCTCTTCTTTCCCCCAGCACTTCCATCATTGTCGTTCACATACCCGTCACCGTAACCATCATCTTCTACGACACGGCTCTTGGCGCCTCTCTTTGATCCCCCAACATTACCATTTACTGCTGCAGATTGTGGTGTTCGAAAAGCATTTAACGGCACAGGAGATGGTATTCCACCATAAGGCCCAGACTGATTTGGCACACCACCCGGCGTTTGTTGATGAGAATAAGCGCCATTTTCAACAGAAAATGGATAGAGTGGGGCAACCCCAGGTGGAAAAGGGCCAGTCGGAGGAACGCAAACAAACGGTGTGGCTTGAGAATTCCCAAATGTGTTCATTCCAGGTGCGTTGGGGAATACCGGGGTAAGACTTCTTAGAGGCCTTATATCCAGAACCCTGGACTTATCAATTGGGGGAACAGAATCTGACGTAGGATCTTGCTCCATTACACTACAACCTTTACTCTGAGATACCAATTAGGCAAAGGCACAATGCTTACAGAAATCCGTGCCAAGGAAGAACTTGCATTCACCCACTCAAAAGCTGCTTTAATAATACCGGAAAATGAAAAAATTCAGCAAGAACAACAAGGAGCAAGTCTCTCGTCAAGCAGCTGATAAATCACTAATCCACAACAACATAGATAGCTTTAGCCCAATGACAAGGGCAGAAGGATTCCTGCAGCATACAAAGAGGGGTACAAATCAAACAAGAGAAAATGAAAAGATACAGTAATAAGCCCTAAATTTATCCAGCCCTAAAAATGCCAACAAGTGAAATGGAAAGAAATAATACAGAAAGAAAATCTTGACCTTTGCAAATCTCTTCATGATTTAGTCAGAAAACAGAAGAAAAAAATCACGAAATTAACCAGAACTTGTGAAAATGAATTTGGGGACAGAAAACAAAAAATGTTCTTTTGCGAAGGGAAGAACAGCTAAATTTTTTTAGAGATTAAGTTGTGTTCCAGCTTACATGTGGAAATGAAAACCATACGAAAGGACATTTAAGCACAGAGAGAAGAGAGAAATAACCTTCGAAAATGGAGACGCGAAACGAAGCATGGAGGTTCGAGAGACCAGATTTTAGAAAGGAAGTGAGGTGCCTGACTACATCGAGTGCTGTGTCCGAACATATTCCGCTTGTTTTTCCACTATAGCCCTTCATTTCTGTGTTAATTGTAGTTTGAGTCCACCTAGATTTCTTTTTCTTTTTTTGAAGGGATAGATTTTTTTTCCTTTTTTCGCAAATTAGAGATGCAAGTATGTAACGAATCGAGCCGGAGTGGTCAACAAATGTTTGAGTTTGTTTTTAATTAGTACAAACAACGTCCCTTCAAACGAACAAAAGAAACAAAAAAAATCTAAAAAAAACGAGCTCGAGTTAGTTTGTATAATAAACGGTCTAAATTTTATGTTTGAGCTCTGTGTATTATTTTATTGCTCGAGCTCGAGTCGGTCGTGTTTCCTAAGTGCGAAGTATTGATTTTTGATTTTTGATTTTTTTTTAAAACTTGTATCACCTAGATAATTTGAGAAAATAATAAGAATACAGATACAGATAAGGGTGGACGACACTAAGCTAAAGATTAATGTGTATTTTGAGCCTAAACGAACTTTGTGACCTAACTTGTGTTTATTTGTAATAAATAAACGTAACAGTATGTTTGCTTTCGGTTCGTTTGGTTTTAAAAAAACACAAATTTGTATGAGGTGAATCCAAACTTTCTTCACAAACTAGTCTTTTTGTTAACAGCTCTATCAAGGAGCAGATACGGAGCTATATGATGGGCTGGGTGGGCTTAACCATATGTTAAATTTTGATATATTTCTATTCGTGTGATTAAATTCTTAATAATGATACATGAAAATGCTAAATTCGAGTGTAGTTGTAGTGTTCGAAAGTATTTCGTGATCGCCAATAAAACATACCAATTTTATTTTTAATGTTTTATGTAGTCCACTCCATCATTAAGTTTTACTTCGTACAACTCAATTTTATTAACAAAACTCAACTAAGTAATCATATTAAGTATCGTATAATTTTTTGTTGATAATTTATGAAATTTTTAGAGAAATTATCATCGTAAAATAACAATACATATAATCTTATCCAACTCGAATAGAAAATCTTTTGAGTATTGAGAGAGTTTTGCTGTCAAATTTAAACCACTAAGAATTTTGTTTCCCGAAAATAACACTATAAGAGAATTTAGCCCACCCAAATAAAAAATCATGGCCACGTCATTGTCAAGTAGTAACCGGTGAAATCGATTCTATATATATAAGTAGGTGAATTGATGGAGGTTTCAGGAATACCTACAAATAAAAGGCATATGACGTTTTGTCCAGACAACCCCTACGGCGATAACAACAATGCAATGATAAAGAGACAGAAGGTTGGCCAACACAATGGTGCTCAAGGAGTTATGTTAATGGCAAAAACATTGTGAGAATAATGCCGATACATAATGAGAGTATGAGAAATATCACACATGCTCAACAAGTTAGATAGAAGGATTTTATAGAAGCTCGGATGACCTTCTCGGGCATAATATGCATTGTCCTCGTACAGGTAAGTACAACGCCGGCTAGTATACGATCAGTTGAAGATGACGTCTGATGGTCCCTTATGTACATGTACGTGTGACATAGACAACGCAATAATATTTACCATATTGTCAGAAAATGACAAAGATTCTTTGTCGCGGGAATATGCCTATAAGGGTCGACTGTCCTTCTAAATAAGTTGATTTGATTGCTTTGACTTGTATCCGATAATATTTCAATGATCGGGCTACCTGTGAGAGGTGCTCTCCTTCTAAGAGGTTGGGATTAATTTTTAGAAAACACTTGATGTAGGCGAAACATGGCGGCCCTATCTTAAAGCGCCAGGCCGGGTCTTAAGCTGCCTCAAGTGTCAGCCAATGATACGTGTTCGCTTAAAAGAAAAAAAAAAATTAGTGTAGATTTAATTCGATCCAACCTAATATAATAGGTTAATTTTCTTTTTGATAAATGCCTAATTTTTTTTACTCCATCGATAAAGGTCAGAAGAATAAAAAAATTTATTCGGCCCAAAAAAATAGACATACAAACAAGTTTTATTAATTTTTTGCATTTACGGATGTTAAAACACGATAAGTGTTAGAAAAATGTAATCTTAGGATTTGTGAGAGAAATTAAACTCGAAGGCACATTAATAACGCGTTGTCTTTTAAGAGATGTTTCGTCCCACACGATTTGTCACTAAGGGATCAAATGAAAATCTCTTTCGAGGATCTGATCGGGGTGTTTGATTCAAGCAAATGACTTGTTTGAATCAAACCAGAGACAATCAAAGTTTTTACGATGATGTTGTCAAACTTATGAATTTTCGTCTGCATGCTTATGCGCTTTTATAGGTTGCAAAAACCCCATAAGCGAATGGATGTACTCTTTGCACGAAAAGGTAGGGTTATCATGATTCACGGATGAAAGCATGCAACCCTTACACGAAATGGTAAATACATATCGGTTCGAAAATGCATGTATCTGAACATGCATATCCCTTCATGAACTGATGCATGCATTGATTTAGGTTTTGGGGGTGTTGCCCCCGAACCCCCACGAGTTGGCGCTACCCCCTCGACCCCTGCGAAGGGACGCTGCCCCCACGACCCACCGTGACCTGACCGGGCAGGTCGAACCCCGTTTCGTTGCGATAACATTAATTCGTACGGCAACACGTATGCAAACGATAATCAAAATATTTATTTATGAAAAAATATCTACCAATAAGTATGTTTTAAAAAATAAAAAAACAAATTCAACTAAAATGCTCAATTTAAGGACTTGGTCTTAAGCCCAACAAAAGCGATGGTCGGCCCTGGGCCGAAAGACCATTGTAAACAAATCTTATGTTGATCAGTGGGCGATGAGAGCCTAATTACAGTCATTGCATAGTTTAGTCCACTAACATGGATGAAAGTAGGGGTGTACGTAGTCCAGTCCGGTCGATTTTTTACGATTTTACGAATCGAATCAGAAGTTACGGTTTTGATATTTTCGAATCGAATCGATTCGGTCATTTTTTACGAATTGGGTGAACCAATCTGATCCGGTTCGATTCGATTCGTTTTCAAAGCGTATTTTATTTACCATAAAATTTTGATTTTTTCTTCTAAAAATGAGAAAAACACCATTATTGCGCACCATAAGCCAACGGGTGGTCGTTGAAAGACGATTTGAAAGTTCTTTTACTTTTCACGATCAAAGGATGAAGAATATTAGAAGAAGCAAGAACGGCCGGTGAGCTCAAAGCGGCGGTTATCGTGGTACAGGAAGCATTTTAGGTTTAGGTTTAGGTAGAAGCGGCGAGAAGTATAAGGTTTAGAAATTTAGGGTTGTGTGTGGGGGGATTTTTATAGTAGGAGCAGTGAACAAATTAAATTTTATATATATATATATATATATATATATATATATATATATATATATATATATATAACAGGATTCGATTCGGGTCATACTGGTTTTTATGGATAAAACCGAAAAGCGAATTGGATTTCAGGTTCGCTTTTTCTTCAATGAAAAAACCGATGACGGAAACCATGGTTCATCATTTTTCCGGTCGGTTTAATCCAGGATTCGATCTGTCGATCAGCTTTTCCAATTTAGTTTATGACTTTTCCAGATGAAAGGTTTTTTTTTTTTTTTTTTTTTTTTTTTTTTTTTTGAGAAACCCATGTGGGTTCTCTGTGTTGACAAGTTTCTTTTGATGAAATGTTGTCACGCATAAATATTGGATAATTTGGATTCCACCTAATCAACAATGAAAGCATTTTATGTATGTTTGTATTTATTTATATTAATTTATGCAATTCCCATTTTCGTAATATTTATAAGAACTTTTTAAGAATAGATATATCACGGAAGAGAAATTATAGTCATTTTATTGAGGGGAAAATTATAGTCATTTAAATTTGATGTATTATCTACGACTAACATAGTATTTGTTTTTACTGGAACGATATTATCTCATATGTGTGATATGCATGATCCACATAGGTGTATTATTGTTGAGAAGAGTTATTATACAACATGTATTATTGGATGATATTAATTAAGTGGATGATTAAGATTTGTTCACATCATCCATACACATCACTACTAGATGAAAAAATGTAAATTTAGACAAATCTTTTTTTTTGTTTTGAAAAATTTAGACAAATTTTAACAATCCATTTGATATAACCCACTAAGTTTTTTTTTTTTTTTTGAAAAATAACCCACCGTAAGTGTATTGTTTTTCACTAGTAAAATATGCATGATAAGATGATGGTAATTAACTTTGGAACGATTTTCTATTTGAGAATGGTTTGTATTTACATGCAAAGAAAATGTTTTAATGTATTTTTTCTCTTGCGTTGTTATTGACATAATTGTCAAATCTACCATGATATCATATCACATGATACATTTACCTTTACAAAACTCGAAAATAGACATTCGATCTCTACTAAACATGATTTTTCATAAATCGAACGTGTGTTTTGTCATTTGTGCCCCGAAAGTACTCTAATGCTGTTGAACATCTCCCTTCTTTCCATTGGACCGTGATTTTCCTTACCATATACACGCAAGGAAAACCTTAATAAGCTAGAAAGTCATCGTCATTTAGTGGCAGGGGACGACCAGAGAGCGAAGGAGGAGTAAGGATGAGTATATTGTCAAGAAAGAAAGACAAATCTGTGAAATAAGAAAGTGGCGGTGGGTCAGCCCCTTTGAAGAAGCCGAAACTCAAAGCCACCCGAAACCAAATCAGCTTAGCTTACGTGAATCCAAAGTGATAAAGATCCCTCAGAAATGGCCAAGCGTCATCCATATCTCATCTCTAATTTGCAGAATTTGCGGGGCTTGATTGTCCCGCAATTCAATCCACTTGCTCATTATGATTCTTTTCAAATAAGCAAAAATTTAAAAATACATTTCAATTACTGCAAACTTTTCTATTTATAGACCGCTGTATACGGTATATCATGCACAGAATATATCGCCTTTGCAAGCAGCCTTGTCCAGAAGTGACTAAGTAGTAAAGGGTATTGCCATTGGTAACTTAATTAGTTTTCAAAGTTGTCATCTTTATCGGTAATTTTGTGATTTTGGAAAGAAGTTCATCAGTGGACGTTTTCTTCAACTCTGTTCCTGTTATACATTCGGGGCTGCTGACATTTGATACTTTCCACTGTTCTTTTTTAATTAATGTCTTTTATCTTTATCAAATCTTTGTGGCAGATAGGCCAGGGATGGGGGTGGGGAGTACGGTCCCACTAACCTGATCATTGAACTTATCCAATTTTATTATTATAGGACGAAATAACGTGGACACTATTCTATTTGCATACGTCTGTCTTCTTTCTATATTGATTGAATTAACACGTCAAATGTTTGTTTCTCTGATCAAATTTTGGTGTTTACACTTGCATATTCTAAGCTGAATCTGTCATTTTTCTCTTACAAGTCTGCCTTTTGGGATTAATTGAGCTAAGCAGCTTCTTTTTGCTGCAAGTGTCTGTTCAATGATTACTATCTTTAGAAATGTTCAGTTGTCTAAAAGAATTAGCTTTATTCTGTTTTTTTCTCTTTTGCTTTAGCAGTCAAAATAAATACATTAGAAGTGAAGTGTAGCTGTTTTATCAAAAGTGGGAGGAGGATATGGGGGCGCATTGTGCCTTTCTGCTCTACTTTTTAGCTGGTTCTTGCCTCCTGTTTCAATGCTGTGCCTTTGATAAAGATACTCACCAAACAGCAGACCTCTTTGTTGATGCTGAATCATCATTAGTCAAAATCCCACAAACTCTGTTTGGTTTGTTTTTCGAGGTGAGTTTGTTGTTTCTTTATATCAATGATCTTTCCTTACAGATAAAAAGTGTTTGAATTACTGTATGTATTTTATGTTCAAGAATATGCTATGGTATGGTGTATTCATGGTGCACGTTTGGTTATCTTTGTTTTGAGCTAAATGCAGGAAATCAATCATGCTGGTGCTGGAGGGTTGTGGGCAGAACTTGTCAGCAATAGAGGTAGTTTCAACATACCCTTTGTTAGTCAAATTTTACTGTGTACCGGTTTTAGCATGTGCACGTATAGCAGTTGTACCGTAAAATTTCTAGTTGGTGAAATTTTAAGATACAATGGTTTTACTGTCTCTTTCAACTAGTAAGTAGCAGTGCGTACATGTGAGTTGGTTGCATCAGATAATCTGCTTGAAACAATCATTGAGATAATGGTTGTACCATAACATTTCTTGTTTTGTTGTATTAAGATCAGGATAAACTTGTACTAAAACAAGCGAAAGGATTATTTCTTTGTCTAAGGACTTCTCTACATCATCATTAATACCTTACCTCAAAGTTTAAGTTTAACCGGGACTAAATTTTCTTCTTTTCAAAGATGAATGCATTTACTTGCTCTTCTTTGCATCCTTGCTCCAATATCTTCCCTGAATCTGCTTTACATTATGACCTTCGGGCAGTACCTTTTAATGAGACCAAAATACATGTTATGCATATGTATCCGTCACCTAAGATTGTTATATGATAAAAGCGGTGACATTATTGACAAGTTGCCGTGGGATGTGAGTGATATGCACAGGAAACCTGATTTGCCTACCAATAAGTACTGGAGGCATCTCTTTTGCCGTCTGAAAGCGTCAAACGGTCATTGCCTCATTGGGCAAGCCAGTGTTGACTGCTGACATGTTGCTATATTGAGTTTGAGAAATGGTGGCTATTGAGATTATTAAAAGAATGACACTATGATTGCTTGTGGATATGGTGGTGTTTTCAGGTTTTGAAGCCGGAGGTCAAAACACTCCCTCAAATATTGATCCATGGTCTGTTCTGGGGAATGAATCCTCATTAGTTGTCTCAACAGACCGTTCATCATGCTTTGAGCGTAATAAAATTGCACTACGGATGGATGTCCTTTGTGACAGCAGTGGTGTTAATCGCGTGTCCTGTGGGTGGGGTTGGCATCTATAATCCCGGTTATTGGGGCATGGTAAGTAATCAACATGTTTTCCTGACACTTAAAATAAGCATACGAAATTGTTCTACATAACGAGATCAGCTTAAAAGATAACCATACAGTTCATACTACAAAGCCATGGCCCAAGATGACTAAATGATACATTTTTAAGGAGCCAACTTACTCGTAAGCACTTACTATATCTTTGACTTGTTCGTTTGTTTGTTCTCTTGTAGAATATTGAACAAGGAAGTCGTATAAAGTGGTTCTATATGTTCGTTCTCTTGGTTCAATTGATTTGTCCATGTCATTGGTGGGATCGAATGGTTTACAGACGTTGGCTTCAACAAACATAGTGTAAGCATCATTGGTATCTAATTACATTCTTTTATGGCACATTTTTAGGAGATGATTCTATCACCTTTGGTGATATGTATTTCTGTACTTTTTCTCTTTTCAGAGCTACTGATGTATCTAATTGGACAAAGAAGGAAGTTTTGCTGCAAGCTAGAGCAAGTGACACTAATTCAAGATTGCAACTGACGACAACAAAAAACGGAACTATATGGTTTGACCAAGTGTCGGTTATGCCTTTGGACACATACAAGGTGTGCCTTTCATGAAAGACAACTTATCATTAAAAAATGTTATTAGTAACTAAATTCTTCAAGCATATTAGATTTTATGAACAGTTGTCTATCTTTCTGAACCTCAACTAAATGTTTTCTAGAACTTATATTCAATACAGGCTTCTTAGCTGATCTTTCAATCAATCACAGAAAACACTCCTTTTCACTCTTAAGTTTGCAATGAATCTAAACTTGCTTGCATACTACTCTTATTTTTATTGTACAAAGTTACGTGTACCAAGTGTTATTATAAATTAATTGCATATGTGTGTTGCACTCAAATGGGAACTTTGAAGACAGACCGTTTAAGTCCTGATATATTTATTTATTTTTTTGGATTAGGGACATGGTTTCAGGAAGGATCTTTTTAGTATGATTCAAGATTTGCACCCTGGCTTTATCAGATTTCCAGGTAACCTGGTTCGACTTAGCCTAACGAACTCTTTGCAGTAGTCTGTAACCTGATCAATTTTCTTCCAATTCATATAGGTTTGCATGCTAGTTCCATTAACTAGACAATACTTGTCATGAAATATTGCAACATTCAGATCTATAAGCACAATTTGTATCGTTATGGTTAGGTGGATGTTTTGTTGAGGGTGAATGGTTACGTAATGCGTTTCGGTGGAAGCAAACTGTTGGACCATGGGAGGAGAGACCTGGACACTTTGGTGATGTATGGCATTACTGGACAGATGACGGGATGGGACACTTTGAGTTTTTCCAGGTAACTCGATAGTCCCTACATTCCTTTGGTTGATTGAAACCCTGTTTTTTCTCCTATAACATTGTTCCCTCTTACATTCTATTCTTTTTTATGCAGCTTGCAGAGGACCTGGGTGCGGCCCCAGTGTGGGTTTTCAATAATGGTACTTCGAGAATTTTTGAAGCTTTCTTTCTTTTGTTCTGAAAGATTAAATTTTTGTACTTCCAAGATTAACTTCTAATCACAACCCCCCTCCCCAATTCAGGAGTCAGCCATAATGATCAAGTTGACACTTCCAGCATCTTACCGTTTGTCCATGTAATTTTTTTTGCCATTTATTACAAAAAGTTCAGAATGTTATTATTAGAAATTATTTTGCATAAGATTGCCAATTCAACCTCCTCATCATAACAATTTTTGTTTGAGACATTTTCTCGTGAACAAGGGGGGAAATTTGAGAAAATTGCAGCACTTTATTCAGGAATTTTGGGCGAATTATTAAGCCCGTTTGTGGTGTTGACCTTCTTTTAAAGTTTTGCTAATAGTCTAGCTGAAACGCTCAATAGCGTAAATGTAAGCATCAGAAGGGAGTTAGGAGATCGAAATGCATCTTAAATTGTTATGGAATAGCACAATTATTGCACAAATATTGTATTAGGCCTGTAAATTAGTTACAGAACCAGAGACATTCAGGGTCGATTCAGCCGAGATAGTTTTATACATTGTTCTGTAATTTGATGCAAGAAGTTTCATTAGTCTCTCTATTAGTACATCTAGCTGACTTTCCTTGCTGCAGGAAATTTTGGATGGTCTTGAGTTTGCAAGGGGTGATTCTAATTCCACATGGGGTTCTCTCCGTGCTGCTATGGGGCACCCAGAACCCTTTGACTTGAGATACGTTGCTGTGGGTAACGAGGACTGTGGGAAGAAAAATTACAGAGGTATCCTTTTTCACTGAACACCGACTATATTCAAAAGTACCGTTCTGTAATGTACATTCCAATAACTCCATCCACACAGAATGGACTTCGATTGCCAAGAAGTGTAACTAAGTACCTGCATTGTAATATAGGAACCGACAAAACATTCAACTAATGTATCGTATATGATCAGGTAATTACCTCAGGTTCTATTCTGCTATAAAATCAGCCTACCCGGATATTACAATTATCACAAACTGTGACGGATCTGATAAACTCTTGGATCACCCTGCTGATTATTATGATTATCATGTAAGGTTCTCTTTTATCTTTTTATATTTCTTTGTGATGTCATGTGACTAATGGTTGATATTTTACCTTTTGGTTAGATTTATGACAACGCAAATGTTGTCTTTTCAAGGACTAACAAATTCGATCATACCTCACGAACTGGTCCTAAGGTGCGGAAAATACAGCTTTCGTTGTATGTGTGTTTTTGTTTCTTGTTTCTAAGCTTTTTGCTGAATTATATCCAGGCTTTTGTAAGTGAATATGCTGTGACTGGAAATGATGCTGGAAAATGCAGTCTTTTAGCAGCACTTGCTGAGGCTGGCTTCCTTATTGGTGTAGAAAGGAACAGGTATTTTTGCGTTTACTGTGTTTTTGAAACGCATAAGCGATACTGCCAAAACATTGTGACGCTCAGCTACACATTTGTAGACCATATATCATGGTATGATTCATTGAATGACATTGATTACAAGTAGAGCGGATATGCACGAACTCTAAGCAAAAAGATTGTAACTTGAGAGGTGCCCGGCTTTACTAGGGTATTTTTAAAGGTCTGGAAGGGCGTGCAATTATCAGTAAGGCTTACTATAGGCATATTTTTGGCTCTATGGAATATGTCAAGACATGCTTTATTCTGTTGAGTATCGTGTGGGAAAGTACATTATCTTGGTTTTAGTCTTCTTGCTTAAATGGCTAATGTATACACTATCTTCTCTGATGCAGTGATGCTGTTGAAATGGCAAGTTATGCTCCTTTATTTGTGAATGTCAATGACAGAACGTAAGTTCAGCCAACATATCAGAAGTCAAATGTTTCTTTTTCCTCTCATTTTATTTAGATGTCCTTAAAGAGAAAATCTTCATATTTCTTGTAGTTGGAACCCAGACGCTATTGTCTTCGACTCTTCAAAGTCGTATGGAACACCTAGTTATTGGATGCAACACTTTTTCAAAGATTCAAATGGCGCGACTCTTCTGAATTCTACACTTGTTACTAATGTATCAAATTCACTTGTTGCATCTGCTATTACTTGGCAAAGTCCTGTTGATCACAAGAATTACTTGCGCGTAAAGGTAACACTTGGGTTTTATTTAGATTGAAATTCCTTGCATTTTCTTTTCCTCATTATTGGTGATAATGTCATATACTACTGTTTTCAGGTGGTGAATTTCGGTAGCAGCAATGTGAGTTTAAATATACACATTAGCGGGAACACCGTGCAGTCACCAACAAAGACCGTGTTAACATCTAATAACGTTATGGATGAAAACTCATTCATTCAGCCAAATAAGGTATTTAATCCCTTTAAAAATCATGCAAATTTATCCTTAATGAGAGTTGAATAATGATGATTAATGCGAAAATAATGAACATGTATGTATGTGTAAATGTGCAGGTGGTGCCAGTAAAATCTATGATGGAAAGTGTGGACAAGAATATGCAGTATATACTGTCACCCCATTCCTTTACTTCTTTTGATTTCTCAGTTGCAAAGTCATGGGGCAGTATTATAAGTGGTGCTTGGGATAATAATTATGTATCATCAACTTGATGTTCTTATGAGTATAGACTGTGAATTGTCATATCTTCTCATAAAGTTATTGAAATAAAATTCTCATTTGATCACCCTGCAGTGTCTAAATAGACTAAATTCAAATCATGTTTTGCTTTTCAGTTTTCAACAATTCAAAGATGGTTTGTTTGAATTCATATTAGTACTAAAACGAAGGCACTAACGAAAATGGTCCCAATCAATCGATCTTCAGTTTCTTCCCATGAAACTCGCAAAAACACGAATCCATTGGCCATGGTCATCTCTAAAAACTCCTCCATAAGCGATGTTGCCCGCAACATCACGTCCCCGTTGTTTTTGTCCTTCTATGCTTGATTGCTCTCATAAAGGAATGTCGGTGGGTTCCCATCACCATTTTTGGTTTAGAGATTGAGTCCTAGTTAAAGGTGAATCCCTCATCCTCCCCATTACTTTTCCGGAGAAAATTTCTATTATGTATGCCTATCCAAAGAGTCACAGATCTTTCATGAAGCCAAGCACTTTGCATGGTATATGCATAAATTGAGGTGGTGACAGAATTAATCAATATAGCTTACGACGAGATAAAAAAGAAATTTTATTTTTGACAACTACGACGGTTAAATAGGACGGAGGGAGTACTCAATTAAACTGGCTGCTGGACTAGAGCCCCTAAATGTAATAAAACATAATTAGATAAATGATAACCTAACAAACATTATATCTACAAATACTCCCCATAAGTTGGTTTATATATATCCAATAAACCAAGCTTGTTAATACAAAATTGAGTCTGATTTATAGGGAGTCCTTTTGTGAACAAGTGAGGAGCTTGGTCTTTTGTTAGCACATAGATTAAGCATACACTTCTTTCATCTAGTTTTTCTTTGTTGAAGTGTTTATCAAGTTCAATATGCTTGGTTCGATCATGTTGAATTGGATTATTGAAGATACTGATTGTTGACTAACTCAGATAAAACTCTCTTCACCTAAAGTAGCTCACACATTCCTTGTGCAACATCTCTGAATTCTGCTTATGCGCTGCTCCTTGCAACAACAATTTGTTTTTTTACTTCTCCATGAGATTAGATTTCCTCCTACAAGACATGCACCATCCAAAGGTTGATCTTCCAGTCACAACACAGCTAGCCCAATCAACATCAACATATCATTCAACCGATAGATCAATTCTTCATTTAAAGAGTAGTCTCAGACTTGAACTTTCTTTTAGATATCCGAGGAGTCTGAAAGCAACATTTAAGTGTACCCTCCTTGGTTTATGCATGAACTGGCTCACTTGACTGGCAACAAAAGATATATCAGGTCTTCTATGACATAAGTATATTAGTCTACAAACTAGTATATTAACCAAATCTGCACAATTCTTGGCTATAAATGAAACTCATCGTTGGAAGAACTTGCAAATTTATATACAAGGGAAGTGAATACAACTTTCCTTAGTCTGATGGACAATATGAAATGACGATACAAACCCTTAAAACACGCTTAGGGCTTGTGTCTTGGTGAATTAAGGAAGATGGATCAATCATATTACCTTGGCATAATTTGCATTTAACAACTTCCATTCCATTATCGGTATGACCCTTTACGAAGCATTGTATGGAAGAAAATGTAGCTCACCACTTTATTGGGATGAAGTGGGCGAGAAGTTAATTACCGGACCTCATATAGTGCAAGACACAATGGATAAGATAACCGTGATCAAAGAAAAACTCAAAGCAACCCAAGATTGTAAGTTGGGCAGATAGAAGAAGATCTTTAGGGTTTAAACTAGGAGATGGAGTTTACCTTAAAGTATCACCTACTATATGTGTTAAAAGGTTTGGAATAAGAGGAAATTTAAGTCCCAGATATATTAGATTTTTCTCAATCCTAGCAAAAGTTGGAAAGTTAGCTAATAAATTAGAGTTATCAGTGCATTTGAAGAGAGTGCATAATGTCTTTCATGTTTCTATGTAGAAGAAATGTCTGGCGGAACCAGATCAAGAGATAGATTTTGAGCCTGATCTTTTGGAAGTAGTTCTAACATATGAAGATCAACCTAAGAGGATTTTGGAGCGAAAAGTTAAAAAATTTAGAGGTAAAGAAGTATCTTTGGTTCAAGCTCAATGGAAAAAGCATTCGGATCAGGAAACTACGTGGGAAAAGAAGATTTGATGATGGAAAAATATCTAGAACTCATTAACCATAAGGTGTAGCAAGTTCTGAGGATGAAACTTCAATAGAAGGGGTGAATGTAATGCCCTGAGTCTAATTTAACCAGTATGTCACTTACGGGTCAAGTGACATATGAAAATTCATCATATAGTACGAAGAATAAACGTTAATGTATCTATTTTTATCTTAAATGCGTATGAAATACATCAAGTGGGTCCCAAGAGGGAATGAGCTACCGGCTCAACGGTAGGATCATGTACCGGCTAGCCAACAACTCAGAATCAATGATCAGAGTCTTTTCAAGTTTTGCAACTTCTGAGAGTGAATGAATCGATTATGGTGTCTCTTGGATTTCCAGTCGACCTAAAACAACAAGTATTCTTGAAGGCTTCAAGTATTAGCCTATATAAACCTATCTTTCATGCCCTGTATCTACCTTCTAATTCCAAGTTTCGAGGCGAAACTCAGCTGCAATTGCGGCTGGTATCATCTAGATTTTCCGCCAATCAAGTGTCGTAAGTTTTAGTTTAGTTTCATTAAGTGTTGGAAATAAAATTTATGTTTTGATGATGATTCATCACTTATTCAGTTATTGTTTTTAGACCCCATTGATGAAGTGTCATAACTAACTGTTATAGTGCAAAGTAAAAAGATGTCTAGAAAACATTGTATAGGATTTAATAGAGTCTGATAGTTGTATAAGTTAATCAGACAAGCACTGTAATAGTTCTAGGTCCGTAATCGAGAAAATGAGGATCGACTTATTGAACCGAGTTCCCAATCTAAATCGATCAAGAGTACTTCAATAAGGCGAGGATCAAACTCAGTTATGAAAGAACTGAAGAATGTAAGTTTGTTGAGGGACACAGACTCAGTTGGCTTATCTAGAAGATAGAATAACTGAGGGTTCAAACTCAGTTATTGAAGATAATTCATCACGAACTGCGAGAATGAATCAGGTAGAGATTGTAGAATCAAGTCAATACTCAATTCTCGTTTCAACTTGTGGCCCAGCTTCCCAAGCCTCTCTATGTACCCGATCATCTTAAGCACGTGTGACCCCACAGCAGTCCCAGATGCCATCTTACAACTAAACAGGGCCTTCGAGACCTCGTACCTCTCAAAGGCGAGGCGAGAAGCATAGAGTTCCTTTAGGTGGACCATGATTGTGTAGGCGTCCATAAACTCATCTTTGTTTCTGCGATTCATGTGTCATCGAAGCAAGCATGATACATGTAGCATCGATGATCGTCGAGCGATTGCTTGTTATACTTCTCGACAAAGATCTGCGGCCGAACCCTCGTTGGGTTCTTCCGGTAGGAGCCTCGCCCAAGACATAGCCAATCTTCTCGTGCCTCAAAGCGATTTTGAGGTTTCTTTCCCAATCGAGAAAATTAGTTTCGTCAATCTTATTGTCGATGATAAAACGAAGGTTCAATTTGTTTGACATTTTTCTACAACAATAAATAAAGATAGAATAAGTAAAGTTCATGTATAAAAAAACTCTAAATTTGCACTTAAAATTTTATAAGGTTTTACTCCCACTAGCCAACTATTCCCAATTGACTCTCAAGAATTTAATCAATTCTTTAGTGGATGGAATCCTATCTAGTTGACTCGATCCCCGACATGGGCCGATCGACCGGGTCAATTTCGAAGGTGGGTACTTATTACCGATCGAATCTTATTCGATTTCTATTGGTAGACTAGTAAACTCTTTGACAGTTCACATCTCTATGTGATATCCACCCCTTGTCTCTAAAATCAAACGGTCCTGACGTGGGCCAATCACCGCAAGATTCTTAGTCGAGTCGTAACCCAAATATTCATGAGATCTCATAAAGATCATATCTCGATAATGACGATATACACGAGGTAGGTCCACTCCCAACGTAGGCCGATCAGTTGGATCCGAACAAGGGCTCTTCACCATCATTATAATATTGGGAGACAATTTTGGCTCGATTTTTGGCATGGGAATAATTTTAAATTAATTCACTTAATTAATTTTGTTTAATTATGGTCTCATCTACTATGTGCATATTACTACGATATCATATAAAGTAAAACACACACAACATTCTGCGCATAAAATAACCGGTATGATCATGGACTTTTCTAGAGTGCGGTTTGAATACAAGCCGAGCGAAACCGCTGGTCACAAACTAAGGGTGTCTGCAACCGCCAATAGGATCTTTATTGATGTACGCCAATGGGTTCTTTATCTCTCTTTGGTCTTCATCTTCTTGCTCCATTCTTATTACATAATAATCTATCTAATAAATAATTATACCCGCCGCACATAGGGGGGTGCTAACAGGAATAAGATAAATGCAAAAAGTAAACTAGGTCATGTTCTTCATAACGGCCTAGTACAATTTTTCAAAACCAACATAAAGAAAACATTCTCATATATCCTATTGGTCGAGTCATGATCAATCGGGATCCATATAATCACATTATATCTACACATCTAATTTTAACTACTTATGCGTCTTTATTTAATCATGTCAAATAATTAAATAACTTTTAATTAATTATATGACTTAATCGAAAAATAAAATTAACACTTAATTTTAAATCGATTTTTAATTTCAATTTTATTAAATTTGAACTATTCAAAATAACAATTAAAATTATAAAGTCTCTAATTTGTTTCATTTTCTCTTGGTTCTTAACCAAAGGGGATGCCTTTGGTTTCCTAAATCAAAAGGCATCTTCCAAAACCAAATTTGGTTTAGGCCTGGCCACTTTCCAAAATAAAATTTTTGGAAGTGGCCTAGGCCTAGGTCTTTTTACAAATCAAATATTTGAAAAGGGCCTAGGCCTATTCTAAATCAAATATTTGAAAAGGCTAAATAATTTTGGTTTAGGCCTGGCCACTTTCCATAATCAAAATTTTGGAATTGGCCTAGGCCTAGGCCGTTTACAAATCAAATATTCAAAAAAGGCCTAGGATTATTCCAAATCAAAATTTGGAAATGCCAATATGCCATATAGTTTCCCAATGGCCGAAACTATTTGAACCATTGGTTGGTCATATGACATAACTAAACAAACGAGATATCTATGCACAATAAATATCACAAAAGCGGTGCGGTCGATCTCCTCGTTGGAAGAGGATGACCGACGACGGCGACCCAAAAAGCGCCGCCGCCGCAGAGGAGGGGGGCCGCCGCCAGTCAGCCGAGCCCCCCAATCAAACCTTTTGTTTTTGTTTTAAACGTTTCGCGATTACAGATCTTGCATCTATCGATTAATTACTACGCAATTAAATTATGCTTATTGCTTAAGCTCGAAGTCTGGCTCCGATACCACTGTTAGAAAATCACAAGTTTAACGCAGCGGAATTTAAAATTTGATTTCCTTTTTCTAGATCGTTCTTCGTTTAATACAATAAACACGTTAAGTAGTTTGACGGTTATACTTTGATGATCTATAAGATCGTCGCTTAGACCGTCAACGGAGAGTAGTACAGTGCACAAGCCGTCCACGCGTCCGGGCTCTATCGCTAATCCACACGAACTCATCTCCGGAATCTTCCTTGGATTGCTATTGGAAAACTCCGGTTGCTAGACTGGTCTTTTTCCTCTCTCTCCAACTCACTATAGGATGCTCTCTATTTTACACAAGAACTATAAGCTCTTGCAATTGTGATGTACAAAAGAGCTTGTCTCTCACTTCCTTTATATAGGCAAAGTGGCGCCCCTATGATGTGTGGAGGAGAAGAAAACATTTTCCCAATAAAATAAGGAAAATAAATTAGATTGATTTATCTCTTTAATTATAATTAATTTTGTCAATATCTTATATTGTATGTAATTATCTTATTACCATAAATCTATTTTTCCAAAATCAATTAATATCTTATATTAATATTATGGTAATCTTATTAATTAAAATGCACAATCCAAGTGTATCCTTGTACCCTAGATGTGGTGCCCCAATAGTCAATAGATTGACTTCCGGAATATTCTTTAATTAATATATTTTGTATATAATTAATATCTTGTATTTTATTTATTCATAATAAATAAATACCACCATATTAATTTACCACTATAACATTTATAGTCTAGAGATAAACTTTCCTTATTTGGTTATCAACTATAACCGCATTTTAATCCGACTCGATGTTCATATGTGTGTGACCCGATAGGCTTCCGAATATGTTGGCCGTAGACCCAAAGTGCAATTTGCTAAAATGCCCTTCATACCTAATGATAACGGGATAGCGTCTAGTAACACACCGTGACCCCCAATCATCGGAAGAGTCAAAAGCAATGACTACTACCTTTCATGTGAAGCAGTTACCGTGTAACTTACAATCCTATCGCTGTAATAATATCCATACGATCGTATCTCGAGTGTCAATACATTAACGATCGTATCTTATAATCTGGATATCATGCTCTCTCGGGATAACACATTTACTCCCACTTTGCAAAGATTCTCGAGAGCTAGACATTCCTTATAAGAAGGCCATTTCGGATATTCGATCCCAATCATAGGATACGCGATTCCCGGACGACCAATCATGTATACTCCGCATGCTTCAATATCATACCCAATCACTACCGCATGATTGCCCCGTGGCTAAGGGAAATCTCAATGGTGTCAAAGCATGACAATCCACACCGTGATGCCATGAAGACTCCGGCCAGAAGGATAATTACACAACCGCAACATTGTGTGACACTTAATGTAAGTGAGTTAGTCTAACGTACGCATTCTCTAATACACGTCCACGTACAGTCCAAGTGTCTCTACACTTCGATAGACGAGATCTATCCCTACCTTCTATAAGATAGAAGACATCCAATACGTGCTAGTCTGATTATACTATCAATGTCCCATTTGACTGTACATAGGACTAGAGACATTTAAGTACCAAACTTGTTATAGTGATTAGAGATCTCATCAACCATAATCACTATCATGGTTTCTCTATCACAGTTACACCTAACAAGTTTGATACTGGGGACGTTACTATATATGTACAGCAAATATTATGAAGATAAACAATATATAATAACATAAGTGCTTTTATTAATCATAATAAAGTTACTACATGAACTAAATAGACTGTAAATGACCCGACCCGGTCGGATCCAGTCCAATCCGATTGGGTTTAGGACACCTTACCAACATTAATATCTTGTATTTTATTTATTCATAATAAATAAATACCACCATATTAATTTACCATTATAACATTTATAGTCTTGAGATAAATTTTCCTTATTTAGTTATCAACTATAACCGCATTTTAATCCGACTCGATGTTCATAGGTATGTGACCCGATAGGCTTGCGAATATGTTGGCCGTAGACACAAATTGCAAATTACAAAAATGCCCTTCATACCTAACGATCACGGGATAGCATCTAGCAACACATCATGACCCCCAATCATTGAAAGAGTCAAATGCAACGACTACTACCATTCATGTGAAACAGTTACCGTGTAAATTGCAATCCTATCGCTGTAATAATATCCATACGATCGTATCTCGAGTGTCAGTACTTTAACGATCGTATCTTATAATCTAGATACCATGCTCTCTCGGAATAACACATTTACTCCCACTTTGCAAAGATTCTCGAGAGCTAGACATTCCTTATAAGAAGGCCATTTCGGATATTCATTCCCAATCATAGGATACGCGATTCCCGGATGAACTAACATGTATACTCCGCATGCTTCAATATCACACTCAATCGCTACAGCATGATCGCCTCATGGTTAGGGGAAACCTCAATAGTGTCAAAGCATGACAATCCACACCGTGATGCCATTAATACTCTAGTCTTAAGGATAATTACAAAACTGCCACATAGTGCGACACTTAATGTAAGTGGGTCAGTCTAATGTACGCATTCTCTAATACACGTCCACGTACAGTCTAGGTATCTCTACACTTCGATAGACGAGATCTATCCCTATCTTCAATAATATAGAAGACATACAATACGTGCTAGTCTAATCATACTATCAATGTCCCATTTGTCAGTACATACGACTAGAGACTTTTAAGTATCAAACTTACTAAAGTGATTAGAGATCTCATCAACCATAATCACTATCATAGTTTCTTTATCATAGTTTGACACTAGGGACGTTACTATATATACACAATCAATAACATGAAGATAAACAATATATAATAACAGAAGTGCTTTTTATTAATCTTAATAAAGTTATTACATGAACCAAAACAGACTGTAAATGACCCGACCCGGTCGGATCCGGTCCAACCCGATTGGGTTTAGGACACCTATTCAACATTAGGGCTATCATAGGGTTTTCTATTTAGTGCAGATTACTCCACATCAAGATTTCTGTACGGAGATTAGGTATTTCTACCATCATGTCCGGGTGAAGGGCCATCCCGGACGAACCTACTTTTCCCGTAGGACAGGACGCTCTAACGACGTTCCCATCATTCCTAAGAGGAAAACGTCACACAAACAGTGGAAAGAGCTGAGCCGGTGGAACTCAATAGAGCTTTTCAGGGATGATCGTCCTAAAGTTAAGGACGATTTAACAGAGAAGATCCATAAGTCGGGGTACTTTGTGGAGTACTAGGAGTTGTATGATGATTTAATCGATGATGCTTGGCTAGAGGATGCCGGGCCTAGCCCATACGTTCCCCTTAGTAAAGAGGATTGGGCCGCCTGGAGTGATTTCCCCTTAACTTTGTGCTTTGAATACATATCGTTCTGCTTTTTAACTAACTATGTCTTTGTTTATTTTGCAGTGGCTGATTTTGCCGAGCTGATTGCTGGCACTGAGTGTGCGGTAGAGATTTACCAGTCTTGGCAGAGCTCTGAGAAGACGGCAAGCATGGAGCCTCCTCCTACTCAGCCTTCGGGCACACACAAGTACACTACCTCGATAGTGCCTCCTTCCCCCCACTCGATCTTGGAGGAAACTGATTTGACTGCCCAGGATGCGTCTGACCTGGGAGGGAAAGATGGAGATGGTCTGCATCTCCATAAGAAGTGCGGATCTAGGGTTACTGACAACCCACAGGAGAGGCCTGTCAAAAAGGGCCGAACCGGTGTGCTCTGCAAAGGAGCTCAGGGGTGAGGAGGCTCGGAAGACTCCACTTCTGATTAGGAGCGGCTCAGCAAAATGTCGGATGAGGAGTTGTCCACAGTCGGCTTCAAGTCAATAGAATTCGTAAGTTTCTTCCTCTTTCTGCTTCATGACTAGCCAGTTATCATTTTTGACGTATGTTGTTTTCTTTATTTAGGGGACTCTGGTTGGGGAGGAATTTTTTTAAAGATTGGGGAAAGCTTCTGCAGACATAGACGATTAGAAGAATATGGCCGACCTACGGGAGATTTGTTATCGTATGGGGAGATTTTGACGTGGGCATGACCCGACGTCATACACGTGGCATCTATTGGACTATTTAAGATCTTCTCAACATAATGGGTCAAAGGTTTCAGTCCAATAAAAGGCTCTACACTTCAGGTAACTTTGAGAAATAACACGTAGTCAGGTATGCGACATCTCCGAGCTCGTTCAACCAACCAGATGCAGGCTCACCTCGCTTAGAACCCTCAGCTTGGGGCTTGCCATCACCTTCGACCTCAAGTGTCTGAGATGGGAAATCAAACCAAGCTATTAATACCCCAACGATGGTAACTGCCTCAATAATTACTAAGAGTACGGGCGCGTACGGGTGCGTTGCATAAGCTTGAGGAGGCGGATATGGACGGAGTGCCAGAGGTTGAGATTGTTCATATCGCCAATAGCAGGTTTGAGTCTTGTGACCGACCTTGGCATAAATTTGACAAGTGGGTAGCGAATCACCTGAATATTGGCCGGAATAGAGAGGATGTACGGAGCCACATCGACAGCCACACCCCTGAACTCTGTAAATATTTGACCCATGGCCCTGTTAGAGTTGGATTACATGGGAAGGCCTACTAAATTTGTTGCAACAGGATGTGGTAGCTAGTGGAGTCGGAGATGCGGCAGTGACAGCTGCCGGCCGGTGATGATGATGACGCGACTCCGAAGTGAGAAGGATTGCTTAGACCTTGTCAATTGTAATAGAAGGGCAAGTTGAAATCATTGTGACCAGTGAACCATAGTCGGGGCCGAGACCAGCTGACCTATAACCAATAAAATCATCCGAATTCAAAGGGTGACCGGCAAAGTTCATCGACAATGCTCTTGATGCGAAAGTAATAATAATCAGTTGTGAGATCACCTTTCCTGGTGGATGCTAATTTCGTACGCAATTAAACAAGTTTGGCGCAACTTCAAGAGGCAAAAAAAGAGGTATGCAATGCAGCCCATCTCTCGGCGGAAGTGGTGGGGGTGTAAACCTGTGTTAATAGAACATTGGAGAGGGAGGATGTCATCGTACTAAGAAATTAAATTACCACACTTTGGCCATAGTGCATATGCCAAATTCTTCTTGTGTTGGCCATCATCGCCGACAATTGTGAGAGGGTGGGTTTGATGGTGCTATCGATATAACCGTAAACTCTTTGTCCTCAAAGATAGGGGAGAAGTTGGGCTCTCTAGAGATGATAGTTTTGTCGAGTAAGCTATTGAAGTTCATAACAAGAAGCGGCAACAGCAAATCACAAGTGACAAGAAGTAGCTTACAAACAGCAACATCAAACTGAACTTATAGTTGGAAGTTCATTGAGGACTTTTATCAAACACTTAATTACAAAATTAGTTGGAAGCGGTTATCTTGTTAGAGTTAGTTATAACCGCCTAGGAAGTCAATTAGCAGCAAGGATAGTCTATATATACATTGAATTACACCTTGTAAACACTGATTGAAGTTTAATGATCAATAATAGTCTTATCAAGTTTTATTTACTTTCTTCTTCTTCTTCAATTGGTTTTCCTATTCTTGATTCATGAACATTGGATGTTCATGAAATTCATCATGGTATCAGAGAATTTATCTCTTGAATCGCTTCTGCTCATTGTTTTTCTTGTTTGTGTTTTTTTTTTCTTTTCTTCTTTCTTCCTCTTTTCTGAGGTGTTGCGATGGATAATCATCAAGGTCCTAGAGGTGATGTTCCAGCAGATCTTGTGTTGCATCCTGGAGAAAGTCCAGCGTTTATTCTTGTTCAACCCATTCTTGATGAATTCAACTATCACAGTTGGAAGATAACCATCCTAAATGCCTTATCTTCGAAGAATAAGACTGGTTTCATTGATGGTTCAATTCCTCAGCCTGCAGCTGCATATCCTCATTACAGATTGTGGCACCAGAATAACAGCATGGTCAAGGCTTGGCTTGGAAATTCTGTATCTAAATCGATTGCTCAAAGTGTTATGTCTTATAAAACTGCTAAAGACATTTAGGATGACTTGGAAGTTAGATATGGGGGTGGAGATGCAGACAAATTGTCAGATTTGGTAGATGAAATCCAGAGTTTGAAGCTGTAAGGAAATATACGCGGGAACGCATCGGAATTCAAAAATTTTGATGGAGGACCATCAAGCCATCATCATTTTCTACACATCTCTTATGGTCCACGATTTCACATTGATGATCGTTAACCGTCTAAGACTTATATCAAGTGATTTGCATGAGATCTGCATTCCATTAAATGTGGAAAACTTATGGAACTTTAATTTATCATTTATTTTGATAATTTTAAGGTTACTCATAAGTATCAAGGGTCGGTTCATTAGCGGATACAAGTTGTCATTTATTCGGGCTAAATTCGGCAAGTTTGCATATTTCAGCGGACTTGCACATTTTCAATGATCCACTTGTCACCATGTTGACTATTATCATCTAAGAGAAGCCCAATGTGATGAAGTACATGTACAAATGAAGAGAATGATTTCTTACTTTGATTATTTTAACACATTTGGGCCAAAGAGCATGGATCAAGAATTCAAGAGAAAGCGAAGATGGACTTTTGGCTATTTTCTATTTATTTGAAGTCTTATTATTAATATTGGTGTCCAATAAAGCCTACCAAGGCCATATAGAACGAAATTAGTAGTCTTATGATGATTGATTTCATCAAATCTTCACCTAATTTTGGTAGATAATCAATCAATCGATTGAGGATTATTTACTAATGATTGATTTGAAGATTTCTTTTATTTTAGGAATTATTTTTATTTCTTTTTAACCTAGACATAAAAGGTGACTAGGTTCATTTTTATTTTACATTTTCTTATTTTATTTTTATTTTCTAGGAAATAAAATGCCAACATCCTTAGCCTATAAAAGGAGGGGCACACCATATGTATTTGACACTTTGAATTATAATCATATTGAGAGTTTTCTCTTAGAGTTTTTACAACTTTTGTTAAGTGCATTTTAAGTTTGTGAGCATATCTTAAAGTGTTTCATTGTAGTCTTTGGTTTAAGGATCATTAGAAGGGTCTTGGTTTCTTCATAGCCATTGGTTCTTCTAGTCTCATCCTTGAGTTAAACTACTTTTGCTCAAGTCTTTTCCTTCATCTAATTCTATTTTCCTTTTTATTTGGGATATTCATTGTATTACTTAGGGTTCTTAACAATTTCATTGTTAGGGGTCCAAGGTATACATCGATTGGTATCGAGCAAGTGGTTCAATCCATTTGTTTTGGTGTTCTTTGATTTGACACCCGCTTTTTTCAATTCGTTTTATACTCATAAAAACTCAAAAAAATCTGTAATTTTTATCACATATAAATCACCAATTGATCTTGATTTTCTCTTTTTATTGTATCTCAAAATTCGAATCAGATCATACTGAAAACTGCATTGCAACACAGAATACTCTGTTCTGAAATTCTGCAGCAGTAGATCTTCTTTCGAATTTCGTTTGACTGGGTTATCAAATTCCAAATTCATTGAAAATTGGTGGAGTGATAGGAAATTTCCTGTTCTAAACTTTCATCTTTTGAGTTTTTCCATATTCGTTATAGTTTGATCACAATCGGCAAAATAAGTCACTGCTACAACTCTGGAAAATTTTGACAGATTGAGTTAGTTGACAAGAAACGATTGTTTGTTCAACCTATAAAAGTCCAAAAAATCTGAATTTTGGGTATCATCTACATAACTCATTATTCTACAAATTTCCTTTTGCGTCCAGTTGAAATTTGTTTTGTTTGGGCTGCTGCGTGCCAATAAGTGCAGGGCTGAATTCTGGACAAAATCGAGGAAGTTGTCACCGAACTCCAGTTGAAGTGCTAATCGTTTAGGCACTGATTAAAAGGTGATAACCTGATCTAATCCAAGTTCTTCAGAGATTTTTTTTTTGAGTAAAAAAAAACACACACAAAAAAACACACAAAAAAAAAACACAAAAAAACACACAAAAAAAAAGTCATATAAAGGGTCAGTCACTCAAAAGGTGCCCCAAGTCTGTTACATCTTTGGTCTCTTCCACATCTACTCCATTATTTTGTCTTTTCTTCTCACTTTTGAATCCATCCTAGCCTTCTCTTCTTGTGATTTGAGGACTAAGGATACAGTGATTCCATGAGCATTGCAAACATATTATTGTGCACTTTTTAATCGTTTAATACTCAATTGAGAAAGAGCGGTAAAAGGCAATTGTGTGGTGAGTCGATAAGAGGGGAGAGAAAAGCCAGAGTGAATCATCAATCACCCAAATAAAGAGTGAAAGTGAGGATTTTTATTTTCTTTTTGTCTATATATATTTTTTTCCTTTCTTTGTAAAAAAAAAAAAATGTCACATTATCTTTCCTTTTCTTGGGGAAATCCTAATTACAATTCTATAAAATCTTTTGATATCAGTAAAGGAGATCTAAAACTCCTAATACTTATGATCAAGATTTTAAGACCAAAAAGGAACAACTTGTAAATATCATTCTTCTAGTTCCTTTAAAACTAGAGATTTATATTGCTTTATTTGTAATAATTATGGGCATTGCGATCATAAATGTCCTACTTTGAGGAAACAATATAGTGATCCAGTTACTGATCATAAGCAAATAAGAAATGCCAAAAATACTTATTGTAATTCTCATGATTCTTTTTGTTCTAGATCTACAAATTTTGCACAAAAAGATGTACAAAATCTTGATTTGGAAAAGGCATGGGTTGAATTGGAAGAGAACAAGAAAATTAAAAAAGGGAAAAAGAAATTGAAAAGAATAATGAGGAGGGAGAAAATAAAGTTGAAAATCCGAGAGATTTTGAGGGAGAAAATTTAGTCGAAAAAGAAAAATCTTGTGAGGATATGAGGATTTCTAATTTTAAAAATGCTTCCTCTTTGGTTTATTGTGAGCGGAGTTGGTGAAAGTGAGCAACACTTGAACCATGAACAAGTGGTTGCGAGTAAGGTTAAAGAAGTGGAGTCTGCTGATTCTTTGCAAACTGAAGAGTTCTATACAAGATTCATGGTGATGGACCGAATTTGTTTGGTAAGAATTGATAATACTTGTGAATTTAATGTGTTAAGCCAAGAAACTGTAGAAAAGCTTAATTTGAAAGTTTTTGATCATCCAAACCCATATAGTCTACAAGGGCTTAATGAGTTTGAGGAAATTAAGGTTTCAAAGCAAGTTGTGATTTCATATTCTCTTAGGACTT
Organism: Gentiana macrophylla; assembly: GCA_026214975.1. Lineage (NCBI taxonomy): Eukaryota > Viridiplantae > Streptophyta > Magnoliopsida > Gentianales > Gentianaceae > Gentiana > Gentiana macrophylla. The sequence continues at coordinate 20,954,527 of CM047810.1, forward strand.
ACCATGATCAGATTTATTTGATGTCATCCCTATGCTTAATTGTCATATAATTTTGGGAAAACCTTTGTCAAAGGAAAAGCGAGCGAAGTATGATAGTAAACTTAACAGGTTTCGATTTAAGAAAAATAATAAAACCATTATACTAACTTCCTTGAGTAATCAACAAGTTCTTGAAACTCAATTAAAAATGGCTAACTCAAGAAAAGAATTATCTTTGAAATGTTTAAGCCAAACAAATGAATTTGTTGAACCAATGGTGCATGATAATGATATGGGATGCAATGTGAATGAATCTAAATTTGATTTTGATGCCTTGAATGGAAATTGCGAGCATGATTTGGAAATGGATCCAACAAATTATATGGTTGAGAATGGATCTCATGTGTGTTCAGAATTAAATGTTGAAAATCTTGAAATCAAGTGGTAGGATAATCCTTTGTTTGATGTGGAAGAATCGAGTGTAAATGATTCCATTGGCCAAAATAATTTTCATATTTATAATAATGAATTTTTTCAAATGGAACATGAAGCACTTTATTCTGATTTTCGTGAAAGGATTCAATTGGAAGATGTTGATGTGAGTGAAAGTCTTGATGTGATTGAAATGCAGCCTTTTGTTGGTAAATCATGTCTGACGATACAGGGTTTCACTCCCTCCACGTGTCATCTATCGGTTGGTCATCACACTGTAAATAACGCCAGTACATTCATGTCGATGCCTAGGCTAGAGGCAAGAGCCATCTCATGACGCCAGGCTACGACGATCGACTATCGACTACCGAGCAGTGTGAGATGACAAGTCCATAAGGATAGAGTCCACACCAGCTAGCAGTGTAGGACAATGAGTCTGGGGTCGATCACCGCAAGTCGGCAGTATCGACACCGAGGGGGCGTTGTCGCGCCACGGTATCGAGGCCCACCCACAGCGATAGCTTGGGCAAGGGTCAAGGCCCATTTAAGGGTAAAGATGACAATAACACAAGCCGACTTAACCTTAGGGTTTAGGCAAGTATTGTCATTATAAATACCCCCAATCCGGGAACTACGTAAGGCTTGATTCCTAAAGCGTAGCAGGATCGTAGGCAATCCAAGATCTGATCTTGGACTCACCAGCATACATAAAATCCACCCCTCATTCCTCTTTTTGGCATTAGGGTTCTTGCGTGTTTATCACTAGATTAAATTAGGGCTCAAATCATTAAGGTGACATAATTTGTCATCGTCATTGGCGCTAGAAGGAGGGCTTTTCTATTGATTGAATACGCAAAAAACACGATGCCTCCCAAGAAAAGCGCATCAAAAGCGCATCAAAGCGATCGATCAAGGCTCCAGGTTGAGCGAGCCGATCGATCCTGATATGCAAGGAGACGAAGATCCCGCCTTGGATCTTATTCAGCACGATCCTCAGCAAAAACAGGGGGAAAAAGATCCAGCCTTGAATCCTGTCCAGGAGACCCACCAACCAGAAAAGCAAGCCCTTGCTCCAGAATATCGGCGCTTGCGAATCGGTTAGCGAGGGCAAATTTGGAGGTAATGTCCAGGATAATAGCCGAGGCGATTCTGTGCCAAAGCGGCGAGCGCCGCGCCAAAAAAAAGCTATGGCGGAAGGCGGCGAGAAAGAAGTAGTGGACAAGCCTAAACAAACTCCTGAGGGACGAAATAAAGCGCATCCTCTAGCTCGGTGGAAAGGAAAGAGCGTGAGATCCACCAAAAACACCAGAGAGGGGATGATGATAGCGCCAGGGAAGAGTTGAATGCAATTTTGGGAAAGAACCAGGTTTTGTTGTGGCTCGAGTCTCCCTTCACAAAGGAGATCGAGAGCTTCCCTAAACCCAAGGGGTTTAAGATACCGAAAATAGAACCTTATGATGGCACCACCGACCCGAAGGACCATCTCCACAGGTATCTATCTCAAATGAGGCTGGATGGGGCACCTGATGCAATGCGTTGTCGGGCATTCGAGACGCTACTCGTAGGTCGGGCAAGAGAATGGTTCACGAAGCTACGACCAGGGTCGATCTCCAGTTTTGCCATGCTAGCTCGAAAGTTCCGAGATGCGTTTATAGTCAATAAGAAGTTTCATCTGAGTGCCACGCACCTCATGAACGTGAGGCAGCAAAAAGATGAGACAGTAATGGAGTATTTGAAGAGGTTTAATCTCGAGGCCATGCAGGTCAAGGACGCAGATGACCGACTTCTGATCACATCGTTCGTAGGGGGGCTGCGTAATACTAAGTTGTACATGAAGTTGAGCAGAGATGTTCCCCATACCATGGACGAATGTGTCAATGTGGTGCATAGATTCATCTGTCAAGGAAGAGCGCGGCGGCGGCACACCAATCCGGATGGATGGAATCCGGGAAGGACACCCGAGGTCGAACAAGAATCGCCCAAGAGGCAGGATGTCGAAAGTAAGCCATCAGTTTGGGACCGCATCGACACGACCACCTCAGACCGTGGGGGCAAGAAGGGACCCTCACGTGATAAAGACTTTATCCCACTCAATCGACCTCGATCTGAGGTGTTGTCGATTATGCTTTCAAAAAACTTGGCGAGGAAACCGCCACCGTTGAAGAAGCCTCGGGAAAAGAGGAATGCGAGCAAATACTGTGATTTTCACGAAGACATAGGCCATACAACAGAGGATTGTATCGACCTGAAGAGAGATATCGACGTCTGCATTCGGGAAGGAAAGCTAGGCGAAGTTGTTGACAGATCTCGGTATGATGGGCGGGCGTGGAGAATTTAAGAGGAAAAACTCCGATCAAGACAGGAACCGAGGTCGAGACGTCCAGAGACGAAGGGATCGGTCACCTCAGAGGAATCGATCCCCGGGTCGAGAAGGAAACAACAGAGAGAATTTTGGTCGAGATAGATATGAAGATAATCGACCGATTAACTATGTCAACACAATCTTTGGTCTGGTGAGAGTGATAAAGACCAGACCGGCGAAGAGCCGACTTGTAGCTCAAGAGGCGCAAGCGGCTCGAGTTCACACGGCGAGGTCGGTCACGGCCCTCGAGATGATATCCCCAAGTCAAGGAGTCACGAAAGGTTAGTTATTGAGGCGATTATTAGCCGAGCCCGTGTGTCGAGTGCATATCGATAACGGAGTGCGGTGAATATCATATATCACTCGGCGTTTCAAGCGATGAAGTTGAAAGAAAAGGATCTAGCCCCCATAGCGTCTCCCTGTTTGGATTCACGGGACAAGCGATCCATCCCATGGGCTCGATAAAGTTACTCACGGCGATGGGTGATGGGCGAAAGGAAGGACACTTGAATTAAGTTATGTGGTGGTCAAGGCTCCTTACTGCGTACAATGTTATCCTAGGACGACCTGCGCTCTTCGACTTGCGTGCTATCATATCAACTTTTCACAATAGCATGAAATTTCCTACCAGGAGCGGTTCCCACGAAGTAAAATGTGACGTTGAAGTCGCTCGGAGTTGTAACTCTGTTGTAATGAATGGGAAGATGGCGGTTCAACAAGTCTTAGTCGAGGAATTGATTCCAGAGGAAGAAGAAGAGAAGAGTTGGGTCTCGGTGGACGTGAAATAAAACGTCCGACTACGGGAAGGAGAGGGCGATCGGTGTGTGCAAGTCGGGATTTGGATCCCGAAAAGAAAAACAGCTATTGGTCGAGCTTTTAATCGAGTTCGAGAGGCGTCTTTGCTGGAAAGCCACCGACATGCCGGACCGCCCACCGACATCGCGGTTCATAAGCTCGAGATTGACCAGGCTAAAAAGCCGAGTCAAGCGAAGAAGAGAAGTTTTGCGTCGGATCGACTTAAAGCTATTGAGTTAGAGGTCGGCAAGCTACTAGCGACCAAGATAGTAAAAGAGGTATTATACCCGAATGGCTAGCTAACCCGGTTTTAGTCAAGAAGCTCGACGGTAGTTGGCGCATGTGTGTGGACTTTTCTGATTTGAACAAAGAGTGCCCAAAAGACTCAGTATCCACGCCCAAAATCGACAAGTTAGTAGATTCAACCATTGATTTTGAAGTTTTCGGTTTCTTAGATGCATATAAAGGATACCATCGATTTTAATGGATCCTCGAGATGCGGAAAAAACAGCGTTTATCACAGAATTCGGCACCTTACGCTATGTGACCATGCCATTCGGATTAAAGAATCTTTGGGGCAACATACCGAGAGGGCGATCAATAAGATATTTGCAAGACAAATTGGTAGATGTATGGAAGTTTATGTAGGCGACGCCTTATCAAGAGTCGATCTATGAGACAATACAGTCGATGCTCGAGAGGTTTTGAAGTGTTGAGAGAAACGCATGAGATGAGATTAAACCCGAAGAAGTGCACTTTTGGAGTTAGGTCGGGTAAGTTCTTGGGCTATATGATTTTGAAGGGCGGGATTGAGCGAATCCGGATAAAATCGACACGTTGAAGAATATGCCCGCACCTCGAAATGTAAAGGAAGTGCAGAGGCTCACGGGTCGAATGGCAGCTCTCAACAGATTTCTATCGAGATCAGCACAGCGTGCACTACCATTTTTCAAGATACTCCGGAAGGCCAGTCCTTTTCATTGGGATGATGAATGTCGATGACCTTTGAAGAGTTGAAGACTTATTTATCGAGTTACCTACCTTAACTTCACCTCGAGGCGGGAAAGATTGTTAGTTTATTTGGCAAGTATGCGAGGAGGCAGTGAGTGCGGTCCTGGTTCGAGAAGGGGTACATGGCCAAGTGCCAATCTACTTTGTCAGCAAGGCTTTGCATGGCCCCGAGGTCCGATACTCGCCAGCCGAGAAGTTAGCATTATGTCTTGTTCATGCCTCGAGAAAGTTGAGGCCCTATTTTCAAGCTCATCCCATTGTGGTAGTCAGCGACCAACCACTAAAGCAATTATTGGCAAAGCCCGACACCTCAGGTCGATTGGCAAAATGGGTGATTGAAATGGCCCAGTACGACATCGAGTTCGTCCCTCGGCGTGATAAAAGCACAGGCCTTGGCGGATTTTTTGGCTGAAGGGATCTCCGTCCAGCTCGATCAGGAAAAGCAAAGCCTAGAGGAAAAATGGACTCTTCAGGTCGATGGAGCATCGAGTAAGGAGGGGGCAGGAGCAGGGCTCCTTCTGGTAAGCCCGAAAGGCGAGGAATTCCCCTACGCCCTTCGATTCGACTTTAAAGCAACGAACAACGAAGCCGAGTATGAGGCTATGATTACTGGTTTAAAGCTTGCCTTAAAGCTGGGTGTCGAAGATTTGTCGGTTTACAGTGACTCACAGTTAGTGGTCAATCATGTGAAAGGGGAGTATGAGGCTAAGGAAGAAACCATGAAGAATTACTTAGCAGTTGTCCAAAGCCTCATACCAAAATTCAAGACAGTTCAGTTTGAGCAAGTCCCCCGAAGTCAGAACAAGAGAGCCGATGCGCTCTCCAAGTTGGCATCAAACTTCATGTCAAGCAAGAAGGTTCTGGTCGAGTTACTGACCGATAGGAGTTACATCGAGACGGAGGCCCAGCCGATTACTCAGCAGGCCACGTGGATGGACTCGATCGCTCTATACCTTAAGGACGGAATATTACCATCTGATAAGGTGCAATCAAGAAAAGTTCGACTCCTTTCCACTCGATATGCGTTCTTCGACGACATCCTTTATCGAAAATCTTTTGTAAGTCCATGGTTAAGATGTGTCTCTGAAACTGAAGGCGAATATCTCTTGGAGGAAATCCATAGGGGAGCATGTGGAAATCACCTGCGAGGGCGAGAATGTTAGCTCGAAAATGCAAGTTAGGGGGGTATTTTTGGCCGTCGATGCAGCGAGATGCGAATAATCTTGTCCAGAAATGCAACGCTTGTCAGATCCATGATAATATCTCTCATCAACAAGCACAAGATATGAACGTCATCTCGTCAGCATGGCCGTTTGATCAGTGGGGGGTCGATATTGTTGGACCTTTGCCCCGAGCTCCGGGAAATCTCAGATTCGTGGTCGCTGCGGTGGACTACTTCACAAAATGGGTAGAAGCTAAGGCTTTGCCCGACATCCAGCCGCAACCATTAAAAAGTTCTTGTGGGTCGACATTCTATGTAGGTCACGGAATTCCAAAGGCTTTGATCTCGGATAACGGTACCCGGTTTGAAGATCGAAAAGTTAGAGAATGGTGCGGTGAGTACCAAATCGACCAATGATTCACCTCGTTGGCTCACCCCAGGCAAGCGGTCAAGTCGAGCAGACTAACCGACAGATCAAGCTGGGGTTAAAGAAGAGATTAGAGGCAGAAGGTCGAGATTGGGCAGTTCAGCTTCCGAGCATCCTGTGGTCATATAGGACAGCTCCTAATTCATCGACAGGAGAAACCCCTTTTTCTTTGGTATATGGGTGTGAAGCGGTGATTCCCGCCAAGATCGGAGTTCCCTCTCCCCGAGTTCTGGCCTACAATGTAGAGACAAATGATCCTAAACTCCGACAAGAAAGGGACAATGTCGAAGAGCGAAGGGAGATAGCCTCAGCCAGAATGGCAAGGTATAAACAGAAGATCTCTCAGTATTACAACTCGAGAGTCAAGCATCGATACTTCAAAGTCGGTGATTTGGTTCTAAGGAAGAATGAAGCAAGTCGACAGGAGGCAGCCGGAAAATTAGCCCCGAATTGGGAAGGACCTTATCAGATCCTGAAGGTCCACCCCAAAGGGTCTTACCAACTTGGTCGGGCAGATGGAACTACTGTTCCTCGACATTGGCATGCCAACAATCTGAGGAAGTATTATATTTGAGATAAGCTTTACTTTGATGAACCTGTTTACCTTTCAATTCTGAATCTTGTAATAAGTCCATGAAACAATTTTATGAGTATTCTAATCAATTTGTATTTTTCGAGATGCTTTTACGTGTTTGTTAGGATTTATAGCCAAAACAATACAAGTCCAATGTGATGAGAAAAGTTAAAGGCAAAACAATCGAATACGAGTAGAGAAATCGCATGGTCGGACATCTCGATAAAGCCAAAGCAAAGTTAGCCTAATGGGCGACGAATGCAAAGGCATAGAGGCGGTTCGCAGTGGTCGGGCCAAAGGTCCAAGCTAAGAGCGAACGAGCCCAAGAGGCAAACAAGGCTAAAGCAAAGGGCGGTTCGCATAGTCGGGCCACACTGTCCCGATCGAAAGTCGAATGAGCCGAAAGCGGCGAAAAAGGCCTAGACAAAGGACGGTTCGCGATAGTCGGGCCAACTGTTCCGATCGAAGGTCGAAAAAGCCTAAGAGGCAAAAAGACCTAAAACCAGGGGACATTTACATTAAAATTCTCACTTAAAGGTCAAATAAGCCTAAGGGCAAAAGACTAAGGCAAGCAAGTCGATCTCAAGTGCAATAAGAACCAAGGGTTCATAATACACTTGGGGGCAACACAAGATTAACAATAAGAACAACAAGTACAAACAAATAAAGCGAATAATGAGTAGCGAGCGAGAGCGACCAGAGCTCGATGTTTAAAGACTATGAAACATTAAGACAAGCAAAGTCAAGTCAAGAAAGATAGCAAAATCGACGCAAAGTCATTACAAAACAAGGCTAGGTCGAAAAAGACCAGCCAAAGTTATAAAGGTTATTACAAATCAGGAGTTCGGATATCAAAAGAAGAATTAAAAAGAAAACGATCAGGGGTCGGCTTCCGGGTCGGCTCAGTAGTGGCAGGGGTCGGATCAGTGGCGGTCGGATCGGCAGTAGGGGCAGACGTGGCAGGGGCATACTTTATAGCCAAAGACTCACCCCGTTGAAACTCTTTCAAAGTAATCGATCATACAAACTTCTCCGAGTCGGGGTTGTAGAACATCGGCGCCTCGGAGAGTCGACATGTCGAAGCTCGGAACGACCTCCTTCATCTGATCCACGGCCAGGGTGTATCCACCCATCATCGAAGCCCGCATGATCACTTCTAGATCATCTTCAAGATTGGATGACTTGCGATACTCCATGATGGCCTCGGTCTTAGCCTCTTCGACTTGCGCCTGCGCTCGATATAATTCAGCCTGTAGCGCATCTCGATCTTGGCGAGCCTTCCTAGCTTCTTCGTCCGCAGCTTTCTGACACTTCTGCAGCCTCTCATAGTCTTGAGCCAGCTTGAGCAGCTCTCTACCCTGATCTTGCCTTTCATCTCGCAGTCGGTCCCGCTCCTTCTCGGTAGTGGCGGCTTTGTAGGCGACCACCAACCTATCTTGCGGCTTCTCGAGCTCGGCGACCGACTCGTGCTTCAACTCATTATCTTTGTTTCTCCACGAGAAGAGGGCAAGCACTTTTGGCGACATTGTCTTGAAGCGATCTGCCATTCTCTCTCTTGATCTCATCCGCCGACTCCCTGTCTTGGCGGCCGTCGGGCGACCTCCCGACCAACAAGGGTATTCTACAAAACGTAAAGAATGTATCAGAAAGGGGACAAGGCATAGGCTTCGAGAGAAGTTAATAGAAAAAGAAGGATCGACTTACAAGACGATTTAATTTTCGCAGCACGAAGGACAGGTTCTTGTCGTCCACGCCAGCGTAATCATCGGCAACCCAGTCCGTACCGATCCCTGACTCGGTGGAGGTCTCAGCGACCCTCTTCCTCTTCGCCTCTCGAAGCTGTTCCCTCACCACCTCGGCAACAGATGGTCTTTTCTTTGTTTGCACCGCCGGCTCTTCAACATTAACCTCGACATTCGAGGTCAAATCGATAGGCTCCTCCTCGTCTTCGTCTCGAAGAGAGCCGAATCGGACAGTTAACTCGCCGGTGGTCGAGGGTACTTCAGTCGATCCAGCTGTGGCAGACGACTCGATTGCGGCAGGGTTTGTCCTAGGTGGAGGGACGGCTCCCTCTCGAGAAGAGGAAGGCACATCGACCTCGGCGGCCCGGCAAGTCGGTAGTGGCACGACCCTCGAGAAGTGGGAGCGACCACGACCGTCGACTCGAGAATGCTACTGGGGTTGGTGACCCTGGAGAATTTTCCCACTGCAATACAGAAAAAGACAAGTTAGTTCTGACCAACAAACAACAAGTTATCGACTCAAAGAACAAACAGCGTGTAAAAACAAGTAAACATCCTACGATTCTCGTGATCAGGAACGTTCAGGCCTACGTATGGCATGGGCCCAGCTTCCTCCAAGCGAGCTAGGTGATACAGGAGACTCAGGTCTCGAGTACACACCTCGAAGTTGTGTCCACTCAAGAGTCGAGCCTCGTGAGGAGCCGGTTCCTTCCCAAGCTTGTCTTGTTTCCCCTCTCTCGATCTCCATTGGCCAATGTAGGGGTTATCTAGACCATGACGGAGAAAGAAAAATCGAGGCTTCCACTCCCCATGAGAAGAAGGCCCCCTTGTAATAAACTCATGGCGATTTGCTCTCCTCTGGAAGGAATACCATAACTTGTCGGGTGTGGCAGCAATCTTGTAGTAGTGTCGGAACACGGGCACCGAAAAACATACCTGAGCCACTCGACATGCTATGATTAACCCCATCAGAGTTCTGACGCCATTCGGGGCGAGTTGGGAGACACTTATCTCATAGTGATGAAGGATGGCCAGAACGGCTGGGCAGAGTGGAAACCTCAATCCACTCGCCAGTTGGTTCTCATAAACCGCACAGAATCCTTCTGGGGGCTCGTCGGCAAATATATGATTACCGGACGGAAGTCAAGCTTCGAGAGGGGGCTTGATATCGTATTTTTGACAAAGTTTAATGACTTCCTCAGAAGAAAGTGTACTCAAACACCCTTTTGCACCCTTTCCATCCATCCTAGTTACTAGCTTTTTAGGCTGGTTAGGGATAGGAGGGGGGGGAAGCTGTGGGTTCACCGGAATCTCGTCGGAGAAGATGATCGGAGGCAGCAGATACCGGAGTTTGGGATGGAGAAGGCGTATCGCTACCTCTATCAGATTCTGTGGCACTGCTACTACTACGTGACATAGATAAATCAAAAGAAAAGATGAACACTGAAAAAAGAAACAATCTTACTTGGTGTTTTGAATTTGGAGATTGTGAGAAGAAAATAGCAAGCAGGTTTGCAGCAGCGTCTATCCTCCCTCCTTTTATATATGAAAGCAAAAGATTTGCAAATGATTTGAAGAGACGTGGGTATTGGGGGTTATAACCCCTGAAAATCGCGACAATCAAGGCAGTGACGCGTCCTTTGCGGGATTCGAAGCGTTTCGTATGCTAGATATCGTGCCACGTGGCTACAAGGCAGTTAGGGTTGTGAAAAGGCGGGCTTTCTCCCGCCCCAAAAGAAAACCCAACTCGAAGACGATTCAAGTGACAGACCCGACCTCGGACAACGGGAGTCGCCTCTCTCAAGTCTGGGGGGCTAATGACGATACAGGGTTTCACTCCCTCCACGTGTCATCTATCGGTTGGTCATCACACTGTAAATAACGCCAGTACATTCATGTCGATGCCTAGGCTAGAGGCAAGAGCCATCTCATGACGCCAGGCTACGACGATCGACTATCAACTACCGAGCAGTGTGAGATGACAAGTCCATAAGGATAGAGTCCACACCAGCTAGCAGTGTAGGACAATGAGTCTGGGGTCGATCACCGCAAGTCGGCGAGATCGACACCGAGGGCGATGTCGCGCGCCCGGTATCGAGCCCACCCACAGCGATAGCTTGGGCAAGGGTCAAGGCCCATTTAAGGGTAAAGATGACAATAACACAAGCCGACTTAACCTTAGGGTTTAGGCAAGTATTGTCATTATAAATACCCCCAATCCAGGAACTACGTAAGGCTTGATTCCTAGAACAGAACATGATACGTAGGCAATCCAAGATACAGTCTTGGACTCAGCCGCATACATAAAATCCACCCCCTCATTCCTCTTTTTGGCATTAGGGTTCTTGCGTGTTCATCACTAGATTAAATTAGGGCTCAAATCATTAAGGTGACATAATTTGTCATCGTCAATGTCTTATGCAGATTGAAGAATCTCCACCTCTTGTTGGTGTTTGTGGAGATAAAGATGAGAATTTTATGAAAATAAAATACGTAAGATTTTTCCATAATTATTTAGATCCGTTTCTAAGTGGTAATGAAATTATCTTTAATTCTCATCATTTTGGTGATAGCGATTTGCATGTATCTCAGTTTTCCAATCATTTTTCTTGTTTTGGGAGAAATAAATGTGATGGAAATGAGGGTAAATTTGGCAATAATGATTTAGTTGAGAGAAAGAAAGTGAAAGTTGAAGCATATCATCTTTATTTTAGTTGTCCACTATATTAAAATGTTGTGCTTAGTGAACTCAAAATTTTGCAGAACACTTATGCTTTATCCTTTTGCCAAGATAACTTAAGCATGTGTGGAGTTTTTGATAAGAAAATGAGAGTAAGTTTGTTTAAAAGGGAAAGGTTTTTGAAAGTTTGTCTGGATGGAATTTTTGCAAAGGAAAAGATAATAAATTTACTTCATTTCTTTGTGAATGATAGAGGAAATTATTTCTGCGGAATAAATTTATTGGAGAAGAATACTAAACACAAAGTTAGAAGGACTAATCTACTAATCTTTTGTTCTAGCTTGGTTGTTTTTGTTGGTTGTGGTTGGCAGGATCTTGATGACGTATTCAGATTCTCCATGATGTTTTGGATTCGAGGACGAATCTTTTCAAAGGGGGAGGATATGATGGAGGACCATCAAGCCATCATCATTTTCTACACAGCTCTTATGGTCCACGATTTCACATTGATGATCGTTAACCGTCTAAGACTTATATCAAGTGATTTGCATGAGATCTGCATTCCATTAAATGTGGAAAACTTATGGAACTTTAATTTATCATTTATTTTGATAATTTTAAGGTTACTCATAAGTATCAAGGGTCGGTTCATTAAGCGGATACAAGTTGTCCTTTATTCGGGCTAAATTCGCAAGTTTGCATATTCAGCGGACTTGCACATTTTCAACGATCCACTTGTCACCATGTTGACTATTATCATCTAAGAGAAGCCCAATGTGATGAAGTACATGTACAAATGAAGAGAATGATTTCTTACTTTGATTATTTTAACACATTTGGGCCAAAGAGCATGGATCAAGAATTCAAGAGAAAGCGAAGATGGACTTTTGGCTATTTTCTATTTATTTGAAGTCTTATTATTAATATTGGTGTCCAATAAAGCCTACCAAGGCCATATAACACGAAATTAGTAGTCTTATGATGATTGATTTCATCAAATCTTCACCTAATTTTGGTAGATAATCAATCAATCTGATTAGGGGATTATTTACTAATGATTGATTTGAAGATTTCTTTTATTTTAGGAATTATTTTTATTTCCTTTTTAACCTAGACATAAAAGGTGACTAGGTTCATTTTTATTTTACATTTTCTTATTTTATTTTTATTTTCTAGGAAATAAAATGCCAACATCCTTAGCCTATAAAAGGATGGGCACACCATATGTATTTGACACTTTGAATTATAATCATATTGAGAGTTTTCTCTTAGAGTTTTTACAACTTTTGTTAAGTGCATTTTAAGTTTGCGAGTATAGCTTAAAGTGTTTCATTGTAGTCTTTGGTTTAAGGATCATTAGAAGGGTCTTGGCTTCTTCATAGCCATTGGTTCTTCTAGTCTCATCCTTGAGTTAAACTACTTTTGCTCAAGTCTTTTCCTTCATCTAATTCTATTTTCCTTTTTATTTCGGGATATTCATTGTATTACTTAGGGTTCTTAACAATTTCATTGTTAGGGGTCCAAGGTATACATCAAATTTATTTCCTATCGACCCAAGATCGACTTCGTTTAAGCAATAAACAAACAAGTAGTAGACGGTGGTTACCTTGGTTGATCTAAAAGATCGACGGTTTGACCGTCTAAGGAGAGTAGTTCTGCATAGAGCCGCCCAAGTGTTCGGCCTCTACCGCTAGTCCACACGAATAGCCCGCCGGAATCCACCATTGGATTGCTATTGGAAAACTCCGGTTGCTAGACCGGCCTTTTTCCTCTCTCTCCAGCTCTCCATAGGATGCTCTCTATTTTACACAAGAACTATGAGCTCTTGCAATTGTGATGTACAAAAGAGCTTGACACCCACCTCCTATTTATAATGGATGTGGCGCCCCAGATAGAGTAGAAAGAAAGAAAACATTTTCCCAATAAAATAAGAAAAATATAATTGATTGATTTATCTCATTTATTATTATATCTTATATTAAATAAATCTAGGATATTGTCAATATCTTATATTGAATATTTCCAAGATATTATCAATATCTAATATTGACTATCTTTATTTTATTACCATAAATCAATTTACACATGTGTATATATCACATATATATTATTACACATATAAATCCATTTATATATATATATTATGGAAACAACTATGCACATGCATATTGCACCACACGCTGGAAGCATATGTATATATATAAATATTAATATCTAATATTAATATATAGTAATACAATTAATTAAATTCTTGCATCAAGTGTATCTTATGTATCTTATACACACACAAATTGCGCCACCTTAGCCAATAAATTGACATCCGGAATATTCTTTAATTAATCAATATAATTAATATCTTGTATTTAATTTATTCATAATAAATAAATACCACCATATTAATTTACCACTATAACATTTATAGTACGAGATAAACTTTCCTTATTTGGTCATTCACTATAACCACATTTTAATCCGGCTAGATGTTCTTATGTGTGTGACCCGATAGGCTTCCGAATATGTTGGCCGTAGGCACAAAGTGCAAATTACGAAAATGCCCTTCATACCTAACGATCACGGGATAGCGTCTAGCAACACACCGTGACCCCCAATCATCGGAAGAGTCAAATGCAATGACTACTACCTTTCATGTGAAACAGTTACCGTGTAACTTACAATCCTATCGCTGTAATAATATCCATACGGTCATACGTCGAGTGTCAAACATTAACGACCGTATCTTATAATCTGGATATCAAACTCTCTCGAAGTAACTCACTTACTTCCACTTTGCAAAGATTCACGAGAGTAAGACATTCCTTATAAGAAGGCCATTTCGGATATTCGATCCCAATCATAGGATACGCGATTCCCGGACGAGCAATCATGTATACTCCGTGATGCTTGATGATCATACCCAATCACTACCGCATGATCTCCCGTGGCTGGTGGAAACCTCAATAGTGTCAAAGCATGACAATCCACACCGTGATTCCATGAAGACTCGGTCCTAAGGATAATTACACAACCGTCACATAGTGTGACACTTATCCGTGTAAAGTGGGTCGACCTAACGTCACGCATTCACTAATACACGTCCACGCACAATCCAAGTGTCTCTACACTTCGATAGGCGAGATCTATCCACGCTTACTAAAGCAGAAGACATCTAATACGTGCTAGTCTGTTTATACTATCAATGCCCTGTTTAATAGTACATCGACTAGAGACATTTAAGTATCAAACTTATTAAAGTGATTAGAGATCTCATCAACCATAATCGCCTATCATGGTTCCTCTATCACAGTTTAATACTAAGGACGTTATCATATAACAATTCATTATTGGTTCTTTAGAAGAACATATATATATGACAACAGAAAAGCCATTTAATATGTGTATAAACATAAAGAAATAGTAGAAATGATCCAACCCGGTCGGATCCGGTCCAACCCGATTGGGTTTTGGACACTATTTCAACAGAATCAAGGTGACTTATCTGTCTCAGAATATTTTGCCAGACTCAAAATCTTGTGGGATCAGCTATTGGCTCTTACTCCACCTCTTACCTGTGATTGTGGACAACAGTGGTATAGGGAACATAATGAAAGAAATCATGTTATTCGATTTCTGAAAGGTCTCAATGACAATTTTGCTACAATGAAATCTCAAGTCTTGATGATTTCTCATTTTCCTTCTATAAGGAATGTCTTTTCTATGGCTCTCAAACAGGAGAGACAACAACATTATAGTTTTGGGGCTCATACTGCCAATTCTTCTAGAATTCTTGGGAGCAGCTTTGTAAACAATGTGGATAAGAATGCTATGGCTGTTCAGAATTATGGACAGAACACTGGTTTTAGGAAAACTACTGTAACAATACTCAGAAACCCCAGTGTACTCATTGTGGTATGACAGGCCACACAGTGGATAGGTGCTACAAGAAGCATGGATTTCCTCCAAATTTTAGAAGAAGGGGCAGAGGAAGATCTTATGCAAACAATGTTGCCACTGATGGTGGTTCTTGGTCAGATGTGGTTCTTGGTCAGATCAAGATCAGGCAAATCAGACTCAGAATCAGATTACTCAAGATTTAAAGGCTCCTGTCACTCAAGAGCAATATCAGCAGATAATGAACATTTTAAGGGGTGGAGCTTTGTTGCAGGACACTCCTGATACTGGTTTCAATTCTTCTAATTCTGTTGTTCTGCCTACTAACTTTGGTAGTACAGATTCAGGTTTGGCTAAAACTTATAATCTTTTTGATTGGATTATAGATTCTGGAGCTAGTGATCATGTTGTTTATGAAAAAATGTTGTTTAAATCCTGCAAATCTGTTGATAATTTGTTTGTGTCACTGCCTAATGGGAAAAGTGTCAGGATTACTCATATAGGTCAAGTCTTAATTAACAAAGACCTAGTTCTTGATAATGTGTTGTGTGTACCTGAATTTCACCATAATTTGATGTTCATAAGTCAGTTAATCAAGACTAGGGCTTATAATGTCAAGTTTTTTTTTTATGAATTCTTGTGTCATACAGGATTTGATTACTCTAACGAGGATTAGTTTAGCTGAAATAGTAAAAGGCTTATACATTTTAAGGGCTGACAGATCCTGTTACACTTTTCCTGTTACTAATGACAAGTTTGCTGGTGCATCTAAAATGTTATGGCATTATAGATTGGGACATCCCTCAGATCAAAGACTTAAAGTCATCAAACAAGATCATGTTCAAGTCAAACTTCCTGTAGAACATATTTGTGATGTTTGTCCTTTAGCAAAACAAACGAGAAATAGCTTTCCTGTTAGTCATTATGTTTGTAAAGATTTGATTGATATTGTTCATATGGATATCTGGGGGCCCTATAGAACTGTTGGTATCCATGGTCATAGATTCTTTCTCACTATAGTAGATGATTTTAGTAGGTTTTTTTGGATATTTCTGTTGAAAAACAAAAGTGAAGTTAGACCTCTTGTGCAACAATTCTGTAATATGACTGTTACACAGTTTAATAAATCTGTAAAAGTTGTAAGGTCTGACAATGGTTTAGAATTTTAATTGCCTGAATTTTATGCCAGCAAAGGCATCTTACACCAGACTTCTATAGTTAAAACTCCTCAGCAAAATGGAGTGGTTGAAAGAAAACATCAACACATCCTTAATGTTGCTTGGAGTCTTAAATTTTAGTCTGGATTACCTGTGATATATTGGTCATACTTTGTTATTCATGCTGTTAATCTTATTAACATCATACCATCACCATTGTTGCAAGATAAAACACCTTTTGAAATGTTGCATAATTTTGATTCTGTGAAGGTGTTTGGTTGCTTAACTTTTGCTGCTAATCTACATCATGACAATAATAAATTTGCACCTAGAAGTATAAAGTCTATGTTTATTGGTTATGTTCCTAATGTCAAAGGTTATTATCTTTTGAATCTTCATACAAGACAGATTTTTATATCAAGGGATGTAATGTTTCATGAAATGGTGTTTCCTTTTAAGCAAAAGGGTTCCAATTCAGGTGATATCTTCAACTTACCCTTGCCGGTTCCTACAGATTAGTATGTACCCTGGCATGACACTATTAATACACAAAGTACAGTTGATGAAACATTAACTCAAAATTTGCACACTGATCACTCAGATTCAGCTCAAGGGCAAATGTTTGATCAATTTTCTGATCATACTTCTGGTGCACATGACCCTGATCCTAATCCTTGGAATAACATAGATTATGTGGAACATGTGTAAGACAATCTTAATCTTGACAATCCACAAACCAGAAAATCAACAAGGATCAGGGGAGCTCCTTCATATATGAAGGACTACAAGTGTAATAATATTCAAAAATCAAAATCCCCACATACACTTGATAAAGTAGATACAATGAACAACTTGTCTGTTTCATATCAATCTTACATTTTCAGCTCTCAAGTCTTGACAGAACCAAAGAATTATAATGAAGCTGTAAAACATGAAGAATGGAGACAAGCCATGCAAAATGAGATAAATGCTTTGCAGCAAACAAAAACATGGGAGGTAGTACCATTACCAAAAGGCAAGCAACCAATAGGGTGTAAGTGGGTGTACAGGATCAAGAGGAAAGCAGATGGCTCAATAGAAAGATTCAAAGCCAGATTAGTGGCCAAAGGCTATACACAGCAGCTAGGTCTAGATTACCTGGACACTTTTTCTCCAGTAGCAAAACTCACAACTGTGAGAACATTATTAGCTATTACAAATGACTAAAAGCGGAATCTACTGACAACTTGATGTCAACAATGCATTTTTACATGGGGACTTGGTGAAGAAGTATATATGCAAGTGCCACGGGGATTTGATGCACAGCAAGGCATGGTTTGTAGACTCAAGAAGTCATTATATGGTCTGAAACAGGCTAGCAGGCAATGGAATATAAAGCTATCCCAAGCTTTGCTTGAGAGGGGGTTCAAACAGTCTAAACAAGATTACAGCCTGTTCACAAAAGGGTCAGACAGTTCTTTTATTGCAGTCCTGGTTTATGTAGATGATGTGCTTGTTACTAGTCCAGATTTGAGCAAGATCAAAGAACTGAAAGATTACTTAAATGAAAATTTTGGCATCAAGCATTCAGGAGATCTTAAATACTTTTTAGGGCTAGAAATAGCCAGGTCTAGCAAAGGAATTATCCGATCACAAAGGAAATACTATCTAGAACTACTTGAGGAATATGGCTTCTCAGAATGCAAGCCAAGCACTACTCCTATGGATACATCCATTAAATTACACAACAAAGACTCTGCAACATTAGACTCCAACAGCTATTACAGGAGCTTAGTAGGAAAGCTACTCTATCTAGGACTAACAAGGCCTGACATAACCTTTGCTACTCAACAGCTCAGCCAATTCTTGGACAAGCCCACAGAATTGCAACTCAAGCAGCTCATAAGCTCCTAAGATACTTAAAAGGCTCACCAGGACAAGGAATCTTTTTCTCAGCAAAAGGCAATTTGGAACTCAAGTGTTATGTAGATGCAGATTGGGCAGGATGCAATGACACCAGAAGATCAGTCACAAGCTTCTCAATATTTCTAGGAGATTCACTCATCAGCTGGAGGACTAAGAAACAGACAAAAGCATCAAGAAGCTCTTTTGAATCAGAATATAGAGCCATGGCAATGGCCTCCTGTGAGCTTCAATGGCTTACTTATGTGCTATCAGAATTCAACATTAAACAGGAAAGGCCAATTCCAATGTTTTGTGACAACAACAGTTCCATATCTATAGTAGAAAATCCTGTTTTTCATGAGAGGACCAAGCACATAGAAATAGACTGTCATGTAGTGAGAGATAGATACCAACAAGGACTCTTAAAACCACTGCCTAGCACTACAAAATGCAGCTAGCAGACTTGTTCACAAAAGTCTTGGATAAAAGCAGATTTAAAACCCTATTGAGCTCCTATCCTTTAGTCAATATCTATCAACCTAAAAGTTCAGTTTGAGAGGGGGTGTTGAAGTTCATAACAAGAAGCAACAACAGCAAATCACAAGTGACAAGAAGTAGCTTACAAACAGCAACAACAAACTGAACTTATAGTTGGAAGTTCATTGAGGACTTTTATCAAACACTTATGTACAAAATTAGTTGGAAGCGGTTATCTTGTTAGAGTTAGTTATAACCGCCTAGGAAGTCAATTAGCAGCAAGGATAGTCTATATATACATTGAATTACACCTTGTAAACACTGATTGAAGTTTAATGATCAATAATAGTCTTATCAAGTTTTATTTACTTTCTTCTTCTTCTTCTTATTCAATTGGTTTTCCTGTTCTTGATTCATGAACATTGGATGTTCATGAAATTCATCATAAGCTTTGTGATGTAATAGAATATGGTGGTCTGAAGGAAGGGTAAGAAGCGGCGGTAGAATTTTTGCTGGAGGTTGCAGTGATGTGGGACATGGTTGAGGGCCGATGTGTAGAATTAGAAAAGTAGGATTTGTGTGAGGGAGAGAGAGATTAGGGTCTAGAGAAGAAGTAGCGTAAAGAAAGAAAGAAAACTGAATGACTTTAATACCATATCATAATTAGATATGTGAAGTTATTTTCCATTGATTTGATCATATGGTACAGTAGTGTATACATAGGAACCATGCAACTTGGGCAACAAGAAAACTATAAATATAAAATACATAAGTACGATATATAATTATGTAAAGTCTAGAATAGTCTCAACACTGATAATAAAAAGCAAATGCAGCATAAAAGAAGAGTTATGGTACACTATGTATTTTAGAATTATATCAAATGGAGATATGCTATGCATCCAGTTCAACCCTACACACACCTATAATTATGCGTGAGAGAGAATAATTATTAATCACAGCCCTCAATTTGGTATAACCTAAAAAATACCTGTTGCGCCATAATTTTTACGGCAACATCTATATGTTCACCATTTTATTCCCCCGGCCTCGGCCTAGCACCTCGGCCCCCACCCCACTGCCACCCCCCACCCCCACCGCCACCCCTAACCCCTTCAGAAGAAAAGAAAGTCAAACCAGAAGAAACAACCATGCACCACAAAACCATCCCAATGAAATCATTAAGATCGCTACTCTTCCACGGTAATTGTAGCACATTTGATTGCACAATAGTTACATCCATATGGACAGTCTCTCGCATTTGCGTTAGGATCACATAGGAAATCACCACAATACTCATCATCAAAAACTTTTCGAGGTTCAAACTTTAGTTTTCTAGAAGTTGAAGATATGGGAAATCCGGGCCATATTGCACATTTGTATTCACCGCAGGAACAACCATCTGCACAAGTATCCGTGGATGCTTGAAGATCACAATATAATTGAGAGCAGGTATCCGGATAAACATATACCTTAATTTTTCTTGAACCCATCGTTAATGTTAATGTT
The DNA here is from genome assembly GCA_026214975.1 of Gentiana macrophylla. Classification (NCBI taxonomy): domain Eukaryota; kingdom Viridiplantae; phylum Streptophyta; class Magnoliopsida; order Gentianales; family Gentianaceae; genus Gentiana; species Gentiana macrophylla. Next base: position 20,974,606 of record CM047810.1, read on the forward strand.
GAAATCGAACTGCTAATTGTTTTCCCTACAAGAGAAAAGTTGATTATGAGACATGAATAGCCAATGATAATAAAGATGTTGAAAATATTATCATGCATGAAGCTAGTGTAATTATATATACCTCCCCTGTTGAAGTCTCCGGCGTCTGTATTGCTTTCGTCGCGGCACTGTACGAATAAAATGAAGAAAAAAGCAAGCAGGATGAAGCATGTTGACTTGGACATCTTTGCTCAAGGAAATCAACTGTTTTTGATAGGATATATTATTGGAATTCCTATGCTACATGCATTTAGGTTGTATTTATATATACTTACAATACAATACAATGATATGATACTAGTTGCCGGAGGTTTCCATTTTATCGAAACTGACAATGATTTACACTGGAGAGTATTATTTCTTTATTTTCATACACGTAAAATATAAGTTATTTTAGGTGTTAATATAGGGTTTAGATCACTTGTTCAATATTGGTGTCTGATATCAGTATACAAGTAAAAACTACGTGGTTTTAATGTGTGTTTTATTTACATATTAAAATTTTAATTTAATGCCATAAATTTTAAAGAGAAATGTCTAAAATATCTTTGACTATATTAATAAAATGATTATAAAGTATTAAAAATTAGTTGGATTATTAATAAATTTGGGAAGATAGAAAAAAATAATAAATATTACCTCCGTCCCATAAAAAGTGTCCACTTTTTATGGTGCACACATATTAAGGAATCAATTAATGTATTGTATTTTAATTGCTTACACCCCTCTCATATAATAAATACTCTATTGGAATATGAAATGAATGTATAACATTTTTAAATGTTCTGATAGGGGTATGTTTGGAAAAATGCATTTAATGATGTATTGATTTTCTAAATTGACACTTTTTATGGGACGATTCATTTTCAAAAAAATAGGCATTTTTTGTAGGACGGAGGTAGTACTTCACTAGTAACACAGATTACTTTTACTACCTTTTTATCAAAATATAATCATTATACACTTTTTGTTTTGTGGAGTGACTTAAATTTTAGGACAAACAAATTTGATAGAGTGACTTAAAAACGGTTAAACCCTAACAGTAAGGGCCTCCCACCCCCGACTAATAGAGTGACTTAAATATTAGGACAGGAGGAGTATATGTTCAGGGGCGATGGCACCCACAACAAATTGGGTCACTTGACCCTCAATTCAAAAACACAAAAAACAGTGTATTTTTTACATTATTTAAAAATTATATGTACTATCTCCGTCCTATAAAAAGTGTCCACTTTTTGAAAATTAGATGTCCCATAAAAAGTGTCCATTTACAAAACCATTACATCATTTAATACATTTTTTCCAAACATACCCTTATGTTGGCATTTAATGTTTGTATTTTCATTTCGCATTCCAATAGAAACATTTATTATGTGATAAGGGTATATATGTCTATTAGCACTTAAATTACTACACATTACTTGTTTTCTTAATCTATGTGCCAAGCAAAATGTGGACACTTTTTATGGGACGGAGGTAGTACTAATATTTACTGATTGACCCGCTAAAATTTTAAAATATTGACTCTTGATGACGGCAACATTTTATGAAGTGACTTCTATCGGCACCACGTTTTTGCTTTTGACATCACGTTTACTTCCGGCATTATTTAAATTACTTTTGGCATCACCATAATATTTTTTTTATTTTTTTACTACAAGCATGATAACGCAGAGATTATCACAGTGGTCTAGCGGTGGTTTTATATAGTGGATATCTGGCTTTTATGATGTGTTTGAGTGAATGAAGGCCGGTAGTGCACGGCGGTGAAATAGTGGTGCGTATGAATGCTTGAGAGTAGTGATTTTGACAGAGTTTAGTCCTCTTTATTACTTTGCATCTATCTATATTGGTTATACAAAGCCTCATTTTATAGGAAGGAGGGAAGATTAGGGTTTAAGCTTAAAGACAAGTAGACAAAATATCTTGGCGGCGCGGCGATGTGGTCGCTAAGATCGCCATCCACAGGGTCGCCTGTTCTTCATTTTGTCTCAGCCTTCTCCTCTGCTACTCCCTCCTAGGGCTTGTGCGGTCTCTTATGAACTCTTTATGGGATCGCAGATCGGTCCCTGACCTACTAGTGACCTTAAAGGTTTGAATGTTTGAATGCTCTTGGCGGGGACCTGAACTCGGCGACCTTAGTTTGATTGTCGTCGCGGACTCTATGGCCGTGGATCCCCACTCCAACATGGTGGCTAGATAGGCTTTATCCCGTGACTCATAGGTGGCGGCGCTATTTAGACATATCAATGGCCCCTTACTCCGTGTCTTCGGTATTTTCATAAAATGCCAAGCATGGAGTAAAGTGTGCTCACGGATTGCCTTTGGCTCTGTTTGAGCCTTTCGATATGGACTCCTAAAGGCCGTCGTTTTCTCCGACCTGTTTTTGCAGCTTTTATGACGTCAAGTGTCTCACTGCGGGGCCGCGCTATGAAGCGGACGACCCAAATGTCGTTTTGTTTGACATATTTTAGGCTCGCGTTATAAAGAGGACGGCCTTGTCGTTTTGTCCGACTTATTTTTGCAGCTTTTGTGACGTCAAGCGTCTCACCGCGGGGCCGCGCTATGAAGCGGACGACCCAAATGTCGTTTTGTTCGACATATTTTTAGGCTCGCGCTATAAAGTGGACGGCCTTATGATGAGGGAAAAATTCACAGTTATTTTCATAACATTTTACCCCATTTCTAATATCATTTTGAGCGTTATTATATCATTTCGAGTCATAAATTCCTTAGATTTATCTAAAGTATGTTAGTAGTAGTTATTTTATAAAATATAGTGTTTTTATGTGTTTTATTAGTTTTTGTACGTTTAGTAACCGGAGTGTAAATGTCGGATTTACGTTTGGTATTTTGTGGTTTATTGCGTAATTATAGGTTGACCAAAATCCCGAGTAATGACACGTTTGAGGCCTAAAAGAGATATTTTTAGGGATATAAGAGTGTGCCACTAACTTAAGTGGTCAAGTTGGCTCGATGGTTAGTGGTACCACTAACGAATTATATGTTCGACGAACAAATGGCTCATTAAAACGGCATTTCATGAAGAAGTGTCCTTAATGAAAGTTGTAGATCTTTGAAAGAGCTTTCCAACGCATTTTGAATCACGTCAATCGGACTTCTACAACTCAAGTATCATTAAGTCAAGTGGTCAAGTGGCTAATCGATTTGATTAAGTGGTAATCGAGAAACGTCTTCGACAAACGAATGGCTCATCAAAACGACATTATCTGAAGAAGAGTCCTTCATGAAAGTTGTAGATTTTCCCGAAAGCTTTCCGATGCCGCTTGAATCATGTCATTTGGAGATCTAGAACTCAAGATATGAATTTTTAAAGTTTTATTCCAAAATATATAATTTATATCCGAAACTCGGGAATTAGGGGGCTGAATGTCATCATTAGGACCGGACTGGTCCGGCCCTTACCCGGACTGGTCCGGCCCCTGGACTTTTCCTATATAAGCACGTTCAGAGAGCAAGCGAAAGAGTGCACCATTATATATATACATAGCGTATATATATATATATATATCTATACTTCTTATTTTCTTTAGTTTTTAGGTTGTAAATAAGGCCTTATGCCGAAATAAATTTAGTAATATTAGTATCGTTGTAATGCTCGGGAATTATCGAAGTTTCGGTGTTCTTTGAAATAGTTGTAATATCGAAACTTTTGATATATCGCTGTTATAATAGTAAGCTTGTTTTTTTTTATCGCTTTTTCTTCATTGTTGTTTCTTTCATTTTGTTTCTTTTATATATCTATCTACACATATATATATATATATATATATATATATATATACATACATATATATATATATATATATATATATATATATATATATATATATATATATATATATTTATATATATCTATCTACTATATATATATATATATATATATATATATATATATATATATATATATCTATGTATCTATATATATATTTATAGATCTATATATATACTTATGTATTTATATAAATCTATATATATATATATATATATTAACTATATGTGTAGCTAAATATATACATAGCGAATTATGTGAAATTTGGTGAAATCAACCTCGGAAGATGAAATAAGGGGTGTGTAGTGCTTTTGTTGTATTTTGCACTTTTCACGTCTTAAAACTTGTTATAATGGATTTGGACTAGATTAGCTATCTAGGTCAAAGATCACACATATCACTCTTGAGAGTTGTTCTGAGAGAGAGTGGTGTGGGAAAAGGTTCTAAGATCACGGCGTAGACCGGCTTAGTTGTTAAGCCCGGGCCCAAAGTGAGGTTACTCGCTTTTTTTACGTTTAAGCGACTCAGTGCAAAACATGACTTGTTAGTGAATCTTCTAAAGGAAGGGTAGTTAACATGGCATAAGGTGTTAGGAGAGAGTTGTTCGGACCTTAGCACGGGTTTAGGAGTTTGCACCCGTGAGATTGAATGCGAGAGTTCGTTTGCACATTCCTGGTTTTGTCTATCCTTGGGTTGAAACTAATCATTTGGATCATGGTTTGGCTATGCTTTTAATCTCGTTAGAATAATCTTTACTTTTGCATTAGTTATAAACACTCCACCTAAACTTTGATCGCCTAGACTAAGTTCTACGTTTGCTTTAGTACTCACAACCACATTTCTCTTGGGACGACCTCGTACTCCTGTAGCTATCCTAACAATCGACCCGGTACTCTGCTGGTTAGAGAGTTGGTTTACCCACGGTTACTGAGTCCTTTATAAATTGTATTTTTGAAGGGTAAATTTTAGCTCATCAAAATTGGCGCCGTTGCCGGGAAATGTGTGATATTGTTGTGATATCTTGTAAGTGAACCGAAGGCTTGGGCCTAGGTTTTTATTTTTATTTTACTTTCGATAAGAGTCTTGGGATCTTTGAAGTGATATTGTCTGAACTCGGTTTGAATACGACTTTGGTACTCAACCCAATCTCTTTACGGGGTTGTTATATTAGGTTGATATCTTGTAAGTCCAGCTAGGCGGGGCTTAGGGCTTTCGGCTACCATATAAAAAAAACGAAAAAAAAAGAAAAATTTTATTGTTTTCTTGTTGTTTTCTGAGATCTTGCAGTTTGAGCTTAAATGGATGGATTTTTCAATCAATACTTGATGTATGATAAAAATATAATCATATTATATGACTTTTTATATCGTATTTACGATAATATCGTATAAATTCTATAAAAATATATCTAAAAACACATAAAAATCGAAATCATTATAAATAGATATTATCGTTATTATTTTAGTAAAACTTATAGTTTTTATGATCAAAATTACTGTGGCTCGTGTTTTTGACTCGTTTTGGAGTGCGTGTGATAGAAAATCAAGAATTAAAACCGAAAGATTTAAACGGAAGAAAGATATTTTTCAAGATCCGCCCGAACCGAAAAAACCCGGCCCGAGCCGGAATCTCTCGCCACCAAAGACATAGGGGATCGGGAGAGAATCTCCATCAGAGCACCGCCCGCGCCGGGACTACACCGGCCCGCGCCGGCCTTGACATCCACTCTATAAATACTCCTCATTTGCAGCTTGAGGAAGTTGTACCAATATATATATATCACTTCTATATATATATATTATCTTAATCTAGTGTGTAGTTTCAGTAAATACCGTAAAACGACACTCTGTCGAAATAATCTTTGTAGTATAAGTATCGTTTTAGTACTTAGAAGGTTTATCAAGGCTCGTTGTTGCTAAAGGAGTTGCTATTTCCGGAGAATACTGACTCGACACTACAATTGTAATCTGTAACTTTTAATGTATTTATGTTTGTTTTTTGTTATTAGTATCTATATATTAGTTATAATGATATTAGGCTAACTCTACATCTAGCCAAGATATGAAATTGAATTAGTTTATCTTTTTAGGGAAATAGATGATGGCTATGTTAAAATTGAATTAAAATCGATTATAATGAATTTTTTTCTATCTTGCAACGTATTGATAATATTCGGATTGACGTAATTAACCAAGATGAATCGCAACATATAACCTAACGATGGCGGACCGCAGAGAAGTTAGGATATGAGATAAAGGATAGAAAAACCGGAGGGTAAAAATGGCCGAGTGAAAACGTGACAATGGAATCCTATTTCCTACCCGGGGGCAGATTTGTCTTGGGAAAGATGAATCTTATTAAATTTATGTTCAAGATCATAATAATGTTAAAATCACAGTTTGATTAAAACTACACCGTTTGTGTTAAATCGATCCGCCTGACAACCGGAGCCTCTTGAATAACATCGGCCGTCGACAAACGGAATAACCTCTTTTATCCGGGGTAGATTTGTACTGTGCACTGCTCGAGACTAACTAAGATTAGCATGGGGCGATTGTGGAGATTAAAGCGATGACAATTTGACATATGACAATTTCATACGCCTCGTGTGAGGAGGAGTTGTCTAGCTTAGGAATACACCGATTCATATATAATTGATTCACCTTAAAATAAGGAAAGATCGAGCACATCTATTTCTACTAAAAGAGATCTTGATTGATGACATATTCTTGGCTAGTCTTTTATAATATTACTAGTATTTATATCTTATATATATTGTATTGGTACCTATATATATTTATATATATATATATATATATATATATATATGTATTTCTATATATTTATATATATATTTATGTATCTATATATATATACATTTTAGTTTTATGCATTTATTTCTTGTTTTAAGGTTACTAAATAGAAAAAGAAAAATTAAGTGACTTAGATTGAGTTAATAATAGCTTCTTGGTGTTTAGCCACACTATGAATTACCATACGTTTCCTCGAGGATTCGACACTGACTCACCACACTAGCACTACTGATTTGACCCGATACAATCCGCATCGGTTAAGGACCTGGAATAGCACTAGAAAAGGCCACGTCAGCTTTACGGCGCCGTTGCCGGGACCACGACGCTAATTCATTGTGTTCGAATGGTTTCTACTTATATTAGCTCAAAATTCTCGAGGATAAGTCAACACTCTTCTTATCACATTTCTTTTATTTTTTCGTTGGTACTTACCTTGTAGGTAAGTTACCAATCTTTATACATCTTTTTTAAGTTATTTTTGCTTTCGATAGTTGATGACCGAAGCGGTAAGGCCCCACTCACTCCTTATAAGCTCGACATAAATACTTACGAAAAGCGGTTAAAGTAGAGAGTAAACGTGGTCATACTAGTCGGGAAATCCGACGTATCATCATCAAATCGAGAAACGAGAATGGCCGAAATCGGTGATGAAACACCGAACAAGGTATTATACATGCCCAAGGACATGGACAAAACCTTAATCGTAATCCACCAATACCAAATAATCAAAATCCTAATAATCAAAACCGGAACGAGAATCATCATAATAATCCTAACCTACCAAACCCGAGACCTATCTCGTGATCAAACCGTGAGAAGAAATCGGACTAATAATCCAATTCTTTTACCAAATGAAGGAGCGAATAATTTGAAATAAAATCTCATCTTTTGGTTTAATTGACACAAGAGCCCAATTTCTAGGAGAAGATGATGAGGATCCACATCATCATCTCTATCTTTTCAAGAATTGTGTCTGACCAAAAGTCAAGGTGCTCATCGTGAATTAACAAGGATGTCTATGTTTCCTTTTTCTTTAAAAGGAAGAGCACGAGATTGGTTTATGTCACTCCCACATCATTCGTTGACAAGTTGGGAGGAGATTCAAACCGAGTTCTTAAAGCAATATTTTACTCCTGGTAGAAATTTGGAGTTAAAGGTCGAAATTGCTAATTTTAGACAAGGATCTGAAGAAACGCTTGGGAATGCTTGGGAGAGATTTAAGAAACTATTAAGAGCTTGTCCCGATCATGGTTATTCTTTAGATATGCAAATCCAACTTTTCTCGTCAGTAAACTAAGGAAAGACTCACGCAGTGACGTTGATCATGCATGTGGTGGTTCTTTAATGATGAGTGAAGCCCAATTAGTTTACGATGCCATAGAAAAGATTTCCAAAAATAACAGAATGTGGGAAACCGGTTCTAGCACAAGAAAAGTAGCATTTGCAGGAGAATGTACATCGAATACAGAAGTTCTAGCACACTTGGAGAATTTAAGTAGGAAATTTGATGGTCTACAATCAAACAAAAATCTAAGTTCAGAAAATAGTATACCCACTGAATACTCAAATCAGGATAATGTGTCATTAGGAGTTGAAGAACCAAAAGGATATTCAAGGGAGGAGGTGAGTTTTTACAACAAAGATAAGAATTTGAACAACGTGTATTCAAACTCATTTAGTGCTATTAGAAGAGATCACCCTACTTATCGTTGGTCCGAAAACCCACAGTAAGCAAGGACAACCACCGTATCCAGATTCAATATCGTAATTCATATAGTAATCAAGTTTATCAAGGAGATACCGCGAATCGGAACCTACAATCATTACCTAGATCGTATCCACAACATACTACTCAAAGTATACCGAGTCACTCAAAGTTCAACTCAACCCTGAAGGAGTTGATAAATGGGAGAAATTAATGGAAAATATGATGGGTGTAGTTTCTACTCAAGCTAAAAATGTAGAAACTATGATAACTTCTATAGGGACAGTCACTAAGGATATGAGTACGTTAAAAACATCCATGAGTGGACATGATACCAGAATGAGAACTATAGAAGCATCAATAAGGAATATGGAAGACCATTTGAGTAGAGAAGGAGAACGTAAAAACACTAGACCTCCAGGAGGATTACCAAGTAATACCGAAAGAAACCCGAGAGAAGTAAATGCTGTTATTACGAGAAGTAGAAAACTTTGTGGAGATACTGGAACAGAAAACTCAGGAGATAATGAAGTAGAGAATGATTTAAATGGAAAAATTGAGACGAATATGGAAACTTCAGTTGAACTTGAATTTACTGATGAATAAGAAGAAATTATTGAAGATTTCTTGAAACAAAATAGTAAAGTTGAACCTGAAAGTAAAAATAAGGAATGGGTCAAAATCCCTAGGATTCTAATAGATCCAACAGATAAAGACCTGAGAACCTTATTTAAGGAACATGTTAGAGAAAACAACATCAAGAAAAGAAGGAAGATATGCCAATAACGAAAAAAAGGAAAATCGATCTGTAAGATGTTTCAAAGAAAAAATTGGATGAGAATGAAACATGGCGGACAAGTAATGCTCAAAGATTTAAGGAAAAAGGAACAGAGGGTATAACTTCAGAACCTAAGGTTATAGATTTAGAATCTTTACCTTACCCACCTAAGAATCAAATTAGAAAGATAAAAACTGATAAGAAGTATGCTCGTTTCTTTGATACTTTTCGTCATATTCATGTCAATATCCCTGTTATCGAAGCCCTAATCAACATGTCTACCTATGGAAAGTTTCTTAAAGATATCCTATCAAACAAAAAACGATTAGAAGAATATGAGAATATATACCTTAATGAAGAATGCTCGCAATACTTCAACATAAGTTGCCTCCTAAACTGAAAGATCCAGGTAGTTTTACCATTCCATGAGATTGGAGGGTTTCATTAAGAAGGTACTATGTGATCTAGAGCAAGTATTAATCTCATGTCTTATGATGATTATAAGAAACTAGGCATAGGAGAGATTACAAACACTGAAATGACCCTTCGTCGGATGGCGAGATAGATCGATTAAACATCCTAAGGGAATCATCGAGGACGTGTTGGTTAAAGTAGACAAATTTTACTTTCAAAGAGATTTTGTAATAATGGAAATGGAAGAAGGATATTGGCGCCAATTATTCTAGGTCGTCCATTTCTAGCTACGGGAAGAACATTAATCGATGTTCAAAAAGGAGAACTGATACTACGAGTTAATGAAGATAAAGTTTCCTTCAATATCTTCAAAGCTATGAATCATCCATACAAATCACCGTAATCATGTTCGTTTATAGATAAGATATCTACATTCCGTGATGATCAATTGCAAGATTATGAAGATAAGCTAGAGGAATGTTTAACATTATCTATCTATAAAGAAGATGAAAATGATAATTGAAATGAAAGAAGTGATCCTTTATCTTGATAAGGGTCTGCTTTCTAAACATCCGTGGCATAAGTATTTGGAATTAGAACTAGAAGGACCGGGTTCTAAAACCTTGATGAGAAGATCCACCAAGGAATCTGGAATTGAAACCACTTCCTACAAATCTTAAGTATGCTTTTCTTGAAAATGATAATCTACTACCAATTATTATTTCATCAACCTTGACTAATGAACGTGAAGATCAATTACTTAGAATGTTAAGAAATCATAAGAAAGCATTTGGATGGACTGTGGGCGGATATTCAAGGAATTAGCCCCGAGATATCGCTCATAAGATCATCCTAAATGAGGAGCTAAACCTTGTATTCACCGCAACGCCGCCTTAACCCAAATTTACAATCAATTGTTAAGAAAGAGGTCATTAAGCTATTAGAAATGGGGATAATATTTCCCATATCGATAGTGAATGGGTGAGTCCAACTCAAGTAGTACCAAAGAAAGGAGGTTTCACGATAAAAGAAAATGATAAAAATGAATGGATTCCGACAAGGAAATTACAGGATATCGAATGTGTATTGATTTTAGAAAACTGAATGAACATACTAAGAAAGATCATCATCCACTTCCATTCATCGTACAAATGTTGGAACGATTGAGTGGACATAAATATTATTGTTTCTTAGATGGTTATTCAGGATATTTACAGATATTCATTGCAGCAGGAGATAGAGAAAAAACTACTTTCACTTGTCCGTATGGAACTTTTGCTTATAAACGAATGCCATTTGGTTTATGTAATGCACCAGCTACATTTCAGCGATGTATGATGGCAATATTTTCTGACATGGTCGAGGAATTCTTAGAAATCTTTATGGATGACTTTAGTGTTTATGGAGATTCTTTCGATGAATGTTTATCACACTTAGAACGAGTGTGTTGCTTATTTGTGAAGATACCAATTTAGTATTAAACCCGGGAAAAATGTCACTTAATGGTATCGGAAGGAATTGTTCGGGTCATAGAATCTCGAAATGGGTATCAAGTAGATAAAGCTAAAGTCAAGTAATTGAAAAGTTACCTCCACCAGTCAATCTAAGAACTTTGAGAGGATTTCTAGGACATGTAGGATTTTATAGAGATTTATTGCAGATTTTTCAAGATAGCAAAGCCTCTAAGTCATTTGCTTGAAAAAGAGATACCATTTAACTTTGATAATAAATGTATGGAAGCATTTGGACCCTAAAAGCGAAGTTGACTCATCGCACCAAGATCGTAGCACCAGATGGGATTTGCCTTTGAGATAATGTGTGATGCAAGTGATTTATTGTAGGAGCTATCTTAGGTCAAAGATATAACAAAATACTCAAAGCTATCTACTATGCATCTCACACTCTAAATGCAGCTCAACTTAATTATGCAACTACTGAGAGAAAGAAGCGTTATTGTAATTTTTGCCTTAGAAAAGTTTAGATCATATATTGTTGGGTCTAAGGTTATTATTTATACTGAGACCATTCACCTTGAAGTATCTCATTAAGTAAGAAAGATGCTAAACCACGCCTTCTTAGATGGATTCATTATTTCAAGAATTTGATATAGAAATCAAGGATAAAAAAGGAAGTGAAAATGTAGTAGCAGATCATCTAAGTAGAATGGAAAATGATGAAGGAAGAGGAAATGAAATACGAGATTCATTTCACGATGAACAACTTTTAGAATAGATACTCCTTAACCATGCAATTATTAAAAGATAGGATACCGTTAAAAGAAAATTCACCATGATTTGGGAATATTGTTAACTATCTAACCTGTAAGTACATCCCGTCTCATTGGACTTAGCGTGTGAAAAGAAATTCTTTTTACGACTTGAAGTTTTACTATTGGGAGAAACCAGATCTTTTCCGAAGATGCTCGGATGGAATAATCAGAAAATGTATTCCTGATAGTGAAATTTTAAGTGTTTTATCGTTTTGTCATGATCGTGAGGCAGGAGGTCATCATGGAGGATGGAAAACTGCTTTCAAAGTTTTACAATGTGGTTTTTATTGGCCTACACTATATAAAGATACGTATAAATATGTAAAATCTTGTAAATCATGTCAAAAATGGGGAAATATATCGAAAAAACATGAAATGCCTATGCAACCGATTTTAGAATGTGAATTATTTGATGTATGGGGTATAGATTTCATGGGACCTTTCCTATATCGTTTGGAAAAAGATTTATTCTTGTAATGGTCGATTATGTCTCGAAATCGGTAGAAAGTGAAGCTCTTCCCACTAAGCGATACCAAGGTTGTGCTAAGATTCCTTAAAAGAATATATTTACAAGATATGGCACTCCGAGGGCTATCATTAGTGATAGAGGTTCACATTTTTGCAACCGACCATTTACTAAGATAATCGAGAAATATGGTGTAACTCATAAGCTAGGAACACCCTATCATCCGCAAACTAGTGGACAAGTAGAGGTGTCTAATAGAGAAATTAAAAGAATCGTGGAGAAAACAGTGGACTCAAATCGTAGAAACTGGGTAGAAAGACTAGATGATGCATTATGGGCATATAGAACAGCTTTTAAAACACCAATTGGTTGTTCTCCTTATAAATTAGTTTTTGGTAAATCTTGTCATCTCCTGTTGAATTAGAACACCGAGCTTTATGGGCTATTAAATTCCTAAATTTTGATCCTAAAGTCTGTTGGTGATCATAGATTACTTGATTATGTAGAATCTGGAGGAGTTTCGACTCGATTCTTATGAAAATGCTCGATTACTACAGTGAACGGCATAAAGCTTTCCATGATAAGAAAATCTATAATCGTGAGTTCCATGTAGGTGATCGAGTACTTTTGTACAATTCACGTTTAAAGTTGTTTCCAGGAAAACTTAAATCTAGATGGACAGGTCCCTACGACGTAACTAAAGTCTATAAGTCCTGAGTCATTGAACTAATCGATGGAAAAACAACTTTTATAACCAATGGTCACAGGTAAAATTATTCGTGAAGGCGAAGGATACCTCAAACCGAAGAAATATTAGTGCTTAACGACCTCCAAATGGATTAAGGAAGCAGAATTCTAAACTCACCGATTACGGGTACTATCTTTCTAAATTCACTTTTTAATATGCAATTTAAGTAATTTCGTCTTTTACCGGATGTACGTAAAAGAACTGGAATGCCTTTTATAGATAGAATAGAATTTTTATTTTACTTTTAAAATTAGGTTTAGATAAAGATGTTGCCTTTAGAATAGAAGCTTTAGTTTCTAACCTAAACAAGGAACTGATACGCGAAATCGAGAGAAAGAGATCTTTGTAATGGAAATTCAAGAAGTGCTATAAAAAGAAGGCAAGATTTCTAAAGAGATGTAGAATTTGTGGCAAAAGTGAACATAATGGAAAATGTGGAGACAAACCAAATCCTGGGATGAATGTTTGAATGTAATTAAGATGGGAACGACTAGGTGGTTATCCGAAAATCCCGATGGACAACAAAGAGAGAATTCAAACGCATCATTTCTAGGAATCAGGTTGATGGACCGTTACTATAGAAATCTCGAAGATTTAAAGATGATAGGAGTAGAATTAGATTAAATTTTTTTTTTTTCTTTTATGTTTGTTTTCAAAAATTTCATAAAAATTTTATGATAAATTTATGATTATATCATATATGGTTTATATGATAGAATTAAAATTTATCATACCAAAAATATTTTCTTTAAAAAGCTTTAAAAAAATAAAAAATAAATAAATAAAAAAAAAAAAAGAAGTAAAGAAAAAAAAAGGAGAATCGAGTAATTACTAACAAATCGAGTCGATAGGAGTTCGATTCGATTCATTAGCTTTATAACCTAAAATTATCACACTTTCATCTTCATCTTCCTCATTTCTTCACCAAGGAGGCCGACCCACCCCCTTTTCCCTCTTCAAAAATTTCATCACTTTTCACCAAATTTTCTATCCCAAATTACTTAATTAATCATCTTCTCTTCCATTCCACTCCACAAATTCATCAACATTCCATAAAAGGATAGATTTTTCAAGCAAAGCTCCTCTCTTTTCAACACAATTTCAAGTGCACCACCATTTATTCCGGCAACTATTAACTCTTTCTAGCTCTCTACGGTAACTATATATATATATATATATATATATATATATATATATATATATATATCAATCATTTCAATTTTTATCAAGCTTTCAATTTTAATTTTAATTTTTTTCTTATAATTTGGTCTAAGTACTTGTTTGTGTTTGTTGTTTGTTGTTGTTTTTGTTGTTATTTTGTCATACCAAATATCGTAGATGGCCTCATCATCTAGGAGAAGCTCTAAGAAAAGAAAACCAGATAACCTCAGTAGTAGTACGGTTCATGAACCGCGACCTTAATCGAACTTGAAGAAGCCGTTTCTTTTGAAAAAACCGCTAGTATTGAAGCTAAAAATGCCTATGATGGATTTTTTTCAAGAAGTGCTTGGGGTCACTCTAACGTGGTATTGATTTTGACTATTTGGGAGAAGAAGTGAAGAAAATCTTCCAAGATAGGGAATGGATGGAAATTGCGATAGAACGCACTAGTAACATAAATGTCACAATGGTAGCCGAATTTTATTCTGCTTTTATCTACTTATGATATGGCTACTCTTGATGAACTAGAAAATATCCCTCTTAGGGACGGTTAATGTCTCCTTCAATCTCGTCATGATAAATTCTTTTTTATGGGTTACCCGAGATACTTGAGGATGATGATTATCGATCGCTTGGAATTTAGACATGCCAGTAGACTACTAGCTTAATCATTTGAAGCTCAGTCGCCTTTGATTCCATGTGATTTGGAAGGATAATAGGTTTCCTTATGGACAAAGTATAAGGGACATCGGGGCTATCAAGCAATTTATAGGATATAATGTCAATCCTTCAACTCATCTATGTGCTTATGGTCGTGAGGATGTTGTTTTTTGCTGGCTATGGTGCATGACATTCCAATAAATCTAGGAAGTTAATTTTACCAAGGCATGTGATTTTGTAAAGAATAGAACTCGAGGAGGACGTCCCGCGTTCTCTAATCTTATTTCGCGCTTGTGTGATCTTCATGAAGTACCAAGATTACCCTCGAGATAGGATTATGTCACCTTTTGCTCCACTTATTGGTCGAAACTAAGCGCCTTGCCTCTTTGGTAGAATCAACTACAATAATCCCAACCGCCAAAGAACGCGTCAACAACCACCAGACCATCTCCTATTCATACATCTCAAGTTCCTAGGCAATCACCTCACCGCAGATGACCACTTCAGGGGAGAATAGCCAAGTAGAGGCTATGTTTGAAGATATGATTCAAGCTCAAAGCTAGAATCGATGCTAATATAGCCTTAGCTTGTGAACAAAATAGAAAGTGGGTGAAGACCTTAGGATTGGCCAAAGAGGTCACAGAGCTTTCATCGAGTGCAATAGAACCCAGATATGCAGAGATTTCTACACGTTACCTCGAGTCACCGACCCGTATACTATGCCAGATTGGATTCCACCTGCCCCACCACCGATTTTATTCCAGGACTATACGCCGTCATCCGTAGGGCAGGGTAGTATGTTTACTGTGTTCGTTTGATGCATCCATGGGCATGGGAGGAGTAACTTCAAAGAGTGAGATGTGACAAAGAGGTCTCACTCGTTTGGATTAGAAGGTTCGGTGACGATGACGACGAGGCAAACTCAGCTACATTTCAAGCTTCTACGTCGGTGGATCCACAACAGATTTAACTATGATTTTAGTACGACTCGATCTCTCGGGGCTGATTTTACTTGTAGTATGTTTGGATCTTTTTCGGCTCATTTTGACTCATCTTATGACGAAGATGAGGATTATGATGGAGATGAGTAGTTAAGTAAACTTTTCCTATTTTACGATGTACGACGATATACTTTGGTTTGATTTTTATTTTAGACAATTTGATGTACTCTGTGGTTAGTACAACGCGTTAGCTTTTACGTTTTTTTCGTTGTTTCTGTATTATTAGAATTTTCCACCCCTGTTTTAGATAAAATTACATACATTCACACTGAATAAACCTGATAGAACATCCTGAAATGCAAAAAATGTGACCGAAAGATTTGTAGCACCGCCCGCGCGCGGGACTACACCGGCCCGCGCCGGTCTGGTGTTCTACCGACCTCATTCAGGTTGTTTCTTACCTATTTCTGGCACTTCTATATAAGGAAACTGAGGGCTCACTCCTCAGCTTGCCAATTCACTTCTTAAGCCTCTCGTTTTCTTATATATTCCGTATAAAATGTCCGATCATTCGTCAGTTAACAGTTTATTCTCCTCCGCATACCCCAAACTCCGTACTCCTAATTCGCATTATCCGTTTTTCCACCCCATTCCTTACAATTATATGA
Source organism: Gentiana macrophylla (assembly GCA_026214975.1). Lineage (NCBI taxonomy): Eukaryota > Viridiplantae > Streptophyta > Magnoliopsida > Gentianales > Gentianaceae > Gentiana > Gentiana macrophylla. Next base: position 20,991,061 of record CM047810.1, read on the forward strand.
ATGAAGCAAATCCACACCCTTTTTGAGTAATTTCAACCAATCACGGGTTTGGTTGAAAGAGGTCTAAATTTTCGAAAAGTGGATGATTGGGCATTCATAAGAATGGACGCAGAGATGGTGGGATTATTTTTTGTCGTATGCCCGAGAGGAAGAATTAATGTTACAATGGTAAGAGAGTTTTACTCGGTACTTGCAGAGGCTAATCTTGTAGAAGTCATTCTGATCTGTTACCATTAGAGGTACTGTTGTTCCTTTTACTTCTACCGTAATCAATCAAATTTTTCATATACCACCAAATCCAAACATCGCCTCTAGTCATTATGAGTATCGGTGGAGACTTGACACACTGAAGGATTTATTAACAAATGTTCGGAATCTTATCAAGTTTTATTCCAACATTATGATAGGGATAGAGATGTCTCCACCGCCGCTTTACTTCCCCATTTGAGAACACGAAACGTTTCATCAATTCACGAGTTTATCCAATCGATGATTTCTCGGAACTCGGTGATGATGAATTGTTATTGTTGTATGCTATAACGAAAGGGTGTTATAGATTGGGGAATATTGATTCGTAAAGCAAATTATTAGTTTTGCATTTGGAAGCAGATCGATCCGGCAGCCTATGCCTTTTGCATGGCTGATTTCCAGAATGAGTGTTCGTTTGGCTAGGGTACCAGAAAGTAGGGCTGAGCAAAATAACCAGTAAAACAATCCAAACCGTAAACTGATCCAAACCAATCCGAATTAACCAAACCAATAGCAAACCAAATGAATTGGTTTGGTTTGGAACCAAACCAAACTGCATTGGATTGGTTTCGGATATTTTTTTTTTACACCCAATCCAAACCAAACCAAACCAAAATTTTAATACATTATATATATATATATATATTATATTATACTCATTAATTATATATACATTAATCCAAACCAAACCAAAAACAAAATGGTACATTTATTTTGATCATTCTCCTACTCAGTCATGCAAGTTGGACATGTCGTATTTTGCTCATTGAAAAAATGAACATTGATCTAATTCTATTTCATTGTTTTTTTCATGGAGCCATGGAGGTTGAAGGTTTTGTTGGCTACTGTTGGAGTTGGATTGGATGCTTGTTTTTCTTTGGTTTGCTATGTTGTTTTGGTTGGAAGATGCGCATGGTGTTTTGATCATTTTGTTGTGTCAACATTCAGCCTTTTGCTCTTTTGATGTAAATATGTAAATCAGTAAATGCATGTATGTAAGTATGCAACTATGGAGGATTGATTGTAGCTAAACTATATTGTAATGTATGTAGCTATTTAGAGTTTATGTAAAAAAATGTTGGTTTTGTAATTTTGTTAAAGATTAGGCTTGTTAAACCGAAACCAATCCAATCCAAACCGAAACCAATTCAAACCAAACCATTGGGGTTGACTTCGTTTTGGTTTGGTTTGGGGAACGAATTATGGCGCCCCAAACCAACCCGAGTCTTTCAAAACCAAACCAAACACCCCAAACCAATCCAAGCTCACCCCTACCAGAAAGAGCGACTGATGAGTACTTTCCAGCTCGACTTCCTCAGGTAGGGCTACTACCAGTCGATATTCCGGGAGGATCTTCAAGTGGAGAAAATTAGGTAGTTATGATAGTTGTAAGGAATATCAAAGATAATAATAATGATAGAATAAATTAACTTATAATAAATTAGTTTAATCATAACTAGATTAACTTAGTTTTAGTTTTTAGTTTATAATAGTATTTAGTAGTTCACTTGTACTTTTAATATTGTAATATATTTGTTTGTGTTAATGTTTTTTTTTATTATTATGCTATATTATATAAACGCTAATCTATATGACACGTAACAATATTCACCGTTATAAAATTTATTTTGTTTCCTCAACTAACTTTTTTACTACTCATTACACATCGAGACGATGCCAATTAAGTAAGTGGGGAGTAGAGATTGGTTAGTAAATAAAATAAATTTAGTATATCAATTTCTTGATGCACTTAGTTTAATCAATCTTAAGGAAATAAACGAAATAATATATAATCATTATAATAAAAATGATATATTTGGATAGAATAAATTTTTAATTAAGTAAAGTAATCTCGATATATTATTTCTATATTATTTATATCTATGTTAGATTTTTATCAAGATTTTAAGTATGTATACCTAGATAAATAGTATGAAATATTATTTTTTTTTTGAAATTAGACAAAAATTACTTATAATTATAATAAAATTTTAGAATGATTTTAGAATGATTTTGTTTTCAAGACAAGTATGAATTTGGAATCGGATTAGGAATGATGAGATTTTTTGCATTACTTTGACTAACTATGGCCAAATAAGCCTACCCGAATGTAATTTCCAATTTTGTCCCCACTCAGCCTTTTGCAGAGTGATCAAGACCTCACTCAAAATTAGCCATTATGATTAACTAGATATAACCGACCCTTAACTTAAATTGGTCTACATTTCTTTGAAATCCCGCAAGTTTAGTATGTGCTTATGGATAAGCGGTGGCGACATCGAAATTCAATAATGGTATATCTTTGAGATTGGAATAAATATTATTCGGAAGGCAATCTATTAACAAAAAGTGTTATTCTCTAAAAGAAAAAGTTGGAATAATTAAGTCTTTGATGTATCCGTACTCACCTCATGACACTTGAAAGATAGTCGACTCTAGTAATGAGTTCGGATATGTTTGTTTGTTAAAATAAAAAAAAATAAAAAAATAAAAAAAAAAAAAAAAATTGTCGAGGATGTTACTAATCAAGGTATTTTTGATCAAAAGTTGAAGGTGTAAGCACGCATCGACTTGCCTCTATTTTCTTTTGATTTCCTTTGTTATCCTTTCGATTAGCCAAAACACCTGAGCACGAACGTTATAAGCCATTTTGCCAACTACTTGACTTAGTCCTTGATTCCAAATTTCATATAGTGGCGATTACAAAGTTATTCTAAGTATTTTATTTTATAGTTATTAAGTAATTCATGTAGAATTTCATTTAGATAATATTTATAACTAATTTATTAAGTTATACACACTTTTTATTTTTTAATAATCTTAGATAGATAAAATTAATATGATTATAATGTTTGACATAGATTCATGAGTTAGAAATTTAATCTAGTAAGAGCTATATTGTTTGCATTATAACAGTTTATATATTATTTTATTTTGCTTCGAGGACGATCAAAAGCTAAGTGGGAATAGTTGATGTATGATAAAAATATAATCATATTATATGATTTTTATATCGTATTACGATAATATCGTATAAATTCTATAAAATATATCTAAAAACACATAAAAATCGAAATCATTATAAATAGATATTATCGTTATTATTTTAGTAAAACTTATAGTTTTTATGATCAAAATTATCGTGGCTCGTGTTTTTGACTGTTTGAGTAATGTGATGTAAAGCGAAGAATTAAAACCAAAAAAAGATTTAAACGGAAGAAAGATATTTTTCAAGATCCGGCCCGAGGCCGAATCTCTCTCGCCACCAAAGACACGGGAATTCGTCGGGAGAGAATCTCCATTGTAGCACCGGCCCGCGCCGCTGACTACACCGCCCGCGCCGGCCTTGACATCCACTCTATAAATACTCCTCATTTGCACTTGAGGAAGTTGTACCAATATATATATATCACTTACATATATATATATATATATTATCTTAATCTAGTGTGTAGTTTCGTAAATACCGTAAACGACACTCATGTTAAATAATCTTGTAGTATAAGTATCGTTTTAGTACTTAGAAGGTTTATCAAGGCTCGTTGTTGCTAAAGGAGTTGCTATTTCCGGAGAATACACTCGACACTACAATTGTAATCTGGTAACTTTTAATGTATTTATGTTTGTTTGTTGTTATTAGTATCTATATATTAGTTATAATGATATTAGGCTAACTCTACATCTAGCCAAGATATGAAATTGAATTAGTTTATCTTTTTAGGAAAATAGATGATGACTATGTTAAAATTGAATTAAAATCGATTATAATGAATTTTTTTCTATCTTGCAACGTATTGATAATATTCGGATTGACGTAATTAACCAAGATGAATCGCAACATATAACCTAACGATGAACCCGACCAGAGAATTTAGGATATGAGATAAAGGATAGAAAAACCGGAGGGTAAAAATGGCCGAGTGAAAGCGTGACAACGGAATCTATTTCTACCCGGGGCAGATTTGTCTTGGGAAAGATGAATCTTATTAAATTTGTGTTCAAGATCATAATAATGTTAAAATCAGTTTGATTAAAACTACACCGTTTGTGTTAAATCGATCCGCGACAACCGGAGCCTCTTGAATAACATCGGCCGTCGACAAACGGAATAACCTCTTTTATCCGGGGTAGATTTGTACTGCACTGCTCGGACTAACTAAGATTAGCATGGGGCGAGTTGTGGAGATTAAAGCGATGACAATTTGACATATGACAATTTCATACGCTCGTGTGAGGAGGAGTTGTCTAGCTTAGGAATACACCGATTCATATATAATTGATTCACCTTAAAATAAGGAAAGATCGAGCACATCTATTTCTACTAAAAAGAGATCTTGATTTGAGTGACATATTCTTGGCTAGTCTTTTATAATATTACTAGTATTTATATCTTATATATATTGTATTTAGTACTATATATATTTATATCTATATATATATATATATGTATTTCTATATATTTATATATATATTTATGTATCTATATATATATCTGTTTTAGTTTTATGCATTTATTTACTGTTTTAAGGTTACTAAATAGAAAAAAGAAAAATTGCGACTTAGATTGAGTTAATAATAGCTTCTTGGTGTTTAGCCACACTCTGAATTACCATACGTTTCCCTGAGGATTCGACACCTGACTCACCACACTAGCACTACAGTTTGACCCGATACACTGTCGGTTAAGGACTGGAATAGCACTAGAAAAGGCCACGTCAATACTACTCACATGAACAACAATACTCCTACCAACCTCAGGCACCTGAACAATGCTATCAACAACAGTATGTGCCTCGGCCTCAATATCAACAAAGCAGAGTAACCGGACCGTAATTATGGTTATTCGAGTTATGAGCCACAACATTTTGAGGTTCCCGAACCCTAGTGCTTATCGGGATTACGGTGATCATACTCAAGATGTTGATAGCTTCACCCATATTCACCACGATCGATTGTGCGGAATGGCAAGAAACCTCGCTACCCACCTCCGATGAATCAAAGTCGGTGATGATCAGTTTGTTCCCGCGCCACAAGAAAGTTTTACCGACAGTCAAATAGAACAACTAGAGAGATTGGACCAGATCTTACAAGAGCGACTTTGGACATGCAAGAGTTCAAGATAAATCCGACTCCGCCATAAGAAATCTTCAAGAGAGGTGGTGCAATTGATTGAAATAATGGGGTTTGAGCAGAAAACGTGCAATAGAGGTGGTTAAGGATGATGATGTAACCATTGAAGAAGTTCGGGTTGAGAGTGAGGTTGATGATTGATTTGCTATAATGAGATTTTGAGTTAGAGGAGCAAGAGATTGATCGGCCATCTTCTTTAAAGCCACCGGGAAAGTTGGTAATAGTTGATATGACGGTCCCGGATTACTATATTCGTCCACTCTGTGAGGATGAATTTTCTCGCGATTCGATTCATATACTCCCAATGGATGAGCTTTATGGTGATTTTCAAAAGAAGATGGTTCGACAGTGATAAAAGAAGATTCTCTGGCCGGGAGGAGATAACATCGAGGCCAAACGAGGTACGTTTCTAGACAATTTAATTTCGATGGTTCTCGCATTGTTAATTTTTCTTAAGCTATTGATCTTCTTGAGTTCGGATTTTGGTTGATTGAGTCTGTTTAGAGTCACCTGTCGAGCAAACGACGTTAAACAAAAGCGCTACCGGGAGGCAGCCCGTTAAATAATAATAATTTGGATAAGCCTAGTCTGAATGAAATGTAGAATCTGTATGAAAGATGAACTCAAAGCACAACCAAGTCTCAGGATGAATGTTTGAATGTCATTAAAAGGGAACGATTAGGTGGTTATCCGAAAATCCCGATGGAGAAAAAAGAAAACATTCAAATACATCATTTCTTGGACTTAGGTTATTGAACCATTGAGGATCTGGGTATAAAAGACTCAATACTCTTTCACACATTTCATTTTATGATCTAGTCTGTTTCAAATTTCAGTGTCGTTTGTAGTATAGTGGTGAGTATTCCCACCTTAATAAAACTGTGTGTAATAAAAATGAATCTAGGAATAGCTGACTTGACTATGATATATGCTCATGTGATACGTATATGCTTAGATGTTCTGTGCTTTACCCGTGTGGGTTATTTTTCCATCTAAAGCTATATATATATTGCCTATCGAATTTTCTGACGTAACAGGGCCATTATCTTATTATTCCCATATCCCTTTTGCATATTTTGGCACGAGGACCATGTCCCGTGTTTGCTTTGTTTTGGTTGTTTTGAGTACAGGATAGGGGCGTGCTTTCTCATGGTCACATTCACGGGATTCGATAGCACCTTCTCGCCAGATTTATCGGCTAAGTCTTTCTCTATCTCTCTGGAAATAATGCAAAATCGTAAGTGGGGGTAGAGTATGGTTGGTATAGAAATGGCGTAAGTGTTTAAACCCTTAGTTTTGATTCTTTTCGAGCATTATTTAGTTGATTAAAATAATCAGTATAAGGTATATATTTCATGGATTTAAAGATGTAATGATCAATTTGAATATGTATAACCAATGTGAACCATAAGTGCATTTTAGCCTAAATTTATTTGTGTAACATGAATTCCTTCACATAAGCCTTTGATATTGAAGCGAAAATTTTAAAGCTGTACCCATTCAAGATTCTAGTGGTTTATCCTAGAAATAGCGGTAGCTTAGTACCTAATTTACGAACATGTCTTGTGAATATCGAAGGTTTGAATGTGATAGAAAGAATGTCAAAATAAGTGAGCTATTTATATGTCGGTTGTAGCTACCAATGATTTGAGTGCGCAAGAGGCGTTATCACTAAAGCGCCCTATATCACTATGAGGTTTAAAAGCTCCCGATCGCCTGATGATAGTAGTCCACTAGGGTGTTATCACGAAACATCCTATTCTTTGGGAATGAAGGCATATGCTACACATGTGAAATTAAGTCCGGCTAGGGTGTTATCACGAAACATCCTATTCTTTGGGAATGAATTAAGCATGGTTGAAATCTTAGTTATCTTTCGACTATCCCAAAGTATAAACCGAATGATATGCTTTAGGGATTATCCTAATAAGTGCAGGGAGGACTTTGTGTGGAATCATATCGCTTTACCTAGGAAAGTCATTAGGACTATCGAATGGATACTTGTGCGTTTGCTTGAATTATTCAAGAGAGGATAGTGGAAATTGAAAAGGCTTGTCACACACGCACTCTGTTATACATTTATATTGAGGTTAACGTGTGGTTATGATTGAATGGTTTCATCATCCTGGTTGTCCCTTACATCTTATCTCTTCATGAATTTTTCCTCATTCATTTTATTTTATCGCTTGTTTTGCTCGAGGACGGCCAAAAGCTAAGTGGGGGGGTTGTGATGAGGGAAAAATTCACAGTTATTTTCATAACATTTTACCCCATTTCTAATATCATTTTGAGCGTTATTATATCATTTCGAGTCATAAATTCCTTAGATTTATCTAAAGTATGTTAGTAGTAGTTATTTTATAAAATATAGTGTTTTTATTAGTTTTTGTACCGGTTTAGTAACCGGAGTGTAAATGTCGGAGTTACGTTTGGTATTTTGGTGGTTTATTGCGAGAATTATAGGTTGACCAAAATCCCGAGTAATGACACGTTTGAGGCCTAAAAGAGATATTTTTAGGGATATAAGAGTGTGCCACTAACTTAAGTGGTCAAGTGGCTCGAGTGGTTAGTAAATACCACTAACGAATTATATCTTCGACGAACAAATGGCTCATTAAAACGGCATTTTATGAAGAAGTGTCCTTAATGAAAGTTGTAGATCTTTGAAAGAGCTTTCCAACGCATTTTGAATCACGTCAATCGGACTTCTACAACTCAAGTATCATTAAGTCAAGTGGTCAAGTGGCTAATCGATTTGATTAAGTGGTAATCGAGAAACGTCTTCGACAAACGAATGGCTCATCAAAACGACATTATCTGAAGAAGAGTCCTTCATGAAAGTTGTATATTTTCCGAAAGCTTTCCGATGCCGCTTGAATCATGTCATTTGGAGATCTAGAACTCAAGATATGAATTTTTAAAGTTTTATTCCAAAATATATAATTTATATCCGAAACTCGGGAATTAGGGGGGCTGAATGTCATCATTAGGACCGGACTGGTCCGGCCCTTACCCGGACTGGTCCGCCCCTGGACTTTGCCTATATAAGCACATTCAGAGAGCAAGCGAAAGAGTGCACATTATTATATATATACATAGCGTATATATATATATATATATATATATATATATATATATATATATATATATATATATATATATATCCTTCTTATTTTCTTTAGTTTTTAGGTTGTAAATAAGGTCTTATGCCGAAATAAATTTAGTAATATTAGTATCGTTGTAATGCTTGGGGAATTATCAGAAGTTCGGTGTTGCTGAAATAGTTGTAATATCAAGCTTTTGATATCGCCGTTATAATAGTAAGCTTGTTTTTTTTATCGTTTTCTTCATTGTTGTTTCGTTCATTTTTGTTTCTTTTATATATCTATCTACACATATATATCTATATATATATATATATATATATATATGTATGCGTATAAATATATATATATATATATATATATAGAAATGGGTTCATATACATACCTATTGATCCATACTTACCGTACTTACTACTAAAATAGTGCATCGATCACTATTTTAGTGCACACAATTATTGTTTGAGTGCACCTAGTTTCCTAACAGATTTTTATATAATAAACAATATGATTTTATACAATAACTAAAGTGCACTCAAACAATAACCAGTGCACTAAAATAGTGATCGAGATCACGGTATGTAGGTATGTATGGATAGTATGGTATGTGGGGGAACCCAACCCTATATATATATATATATGTATATAGATAAATATATATATATATATATATATATATATATATATATATATATTTATACATATACATATATATATATATTTATATATATCTATCTACTTATATATATATATATATATATATATATGTATCTATATATATATTTATAGATCTATATATTTATATCTATATATATACTTATGTATTTATATAAATCTATATATTTATATATATATATATATATATTAACTATATGTGTAGCTAAATATATACATAGCCGAATTATGTGAAATTTGGTGAAATCAACCCTCAGAAGATGAAATAAGGGGTGTGTAGTGCTTTTTGTTGTATCTTGCACTTTTCACGTCTTAAAACTTGTTATAATGGATTTGGACTAGATTAGCTATCTAGGTCAAAGATCACACATATCACTCTTGAGAGTTGTTCAGAGAGAGTGGTGTGGGAAAAGGTTCTAAGATCACGGCGTAGACCGGCTTAGTTGTTAAGCCGGGCCCAAAGTGAGGTTACTCGTTTTTACGTTTAAGCAAACTCACAGTGCAAAACATGACTTGTTAGTGAATCTTCTAAAGGGAAGGGTAGTTAACATGGCATAAGGTGTTAGGAGAGAGTTGTTCAGACCTTAGCACCGGGTTTAGGAGTTTGCACCCGTGAGATTGAATGCGAGAGTTCGTTTGCACATTCCTGGTTTTGTCTATCCTTGGGGTTGAAACTAATCATTTGGATCATGGTTTGGCTATGCTTTTTAATCTCGTTAGAATAATCTTTACTTTTTGCATTAGTTATAAACACTCCACCTAAACTTTGATCGCCTAGACTAAGTTCTACGTTCGCTTTGGTACTCACAACCACATTTCTCTTGGGACGACCTCGTACTCCTGTAGCTATCCTAACAATCGACCCGGTACTCTGCTGGTTAGAGAGTTGGTTTAACCACGGTTACGAGTCCTTTATAAATTGTATTTTTGAAGGGGTAAATTTTAGCTCATCACCTTATCGTTTTGTCTGACTTATTTTTGCAGCTTTTGTGACGTCAAACGTCTCACCGCGGGGCCACACTAAGAAGCGGACGACCCAAATGTCGTTTTGTTCGACATATTTTTAGGCTCGCGCTATAAAGCGGATGGCCTTGTCGTTTTGTCCGACTTATTTTTGCAGCTTTTGTGACGTCAAGCGTCTCACCGTGGGGCCGCGCTATGAAGCGGACGACCCAAATGTCGTTTTGTTCGACATATTTTTAGGCTCACGCGATAAAACTGACGGCCTTTTGTGGCTTTAAGCCTATTTTGTGGCTTAAAGCCTGCTTGTGCCGCGCCATTAAGCGGACAGCCTTTTGGGATCGAGGTGTTGTTTGGCGAGCTCATTTGTATGAAGTATTGTGGCGGCGACGATCGAAGAGAGGCGGGGTGGGATGTCAGACGAGGATAGTGTGGCAGTTGAAGGGATAGATCGTGGCCTATCGTCAGCCTTCTCGGTAACCGCCCACGTACTTACGTGGGCATTAATGGCTGTCAATCAATGATTACGGTTTTTTGAATTTCAAAATTCGAAAAGGCCACCCGAATCTAGACCGTAGGATGGATTGACTCCTGACCGCACGATCGGTTTTCCCTTGCCTATATAAAGCTCCCTCTCCCTGGTCTTTTACACTTTTCGCCCCTCATACTTCCTAGCTTTCTTCGTGTTTTTGCTCTCCTCTAATTCTTGGATCCCGAGTGTGTTTCCGGCAAGAATTTGGGTTTCTCGACAGAGGTTTAGGGATTCCGACAGCGAATTTGAAGGTTCCGGTAGCGACTTGAAGATTCCGGCCTCATTTTCCAGTTTCCGACACGCTCTTCACCTCCAAAACAGATAAATTACCTTATTTTTTCCCTTTCTTTGCGTTTCCTCTTGTTTTTCGATTTCTTTCTCTAGTTTGTTTCGCTTTTTGGCAATGTTGGCTTGATTGATTGTGTTTTTGCGGTTAATGTTTGGATTTTTGAGGTAGGTGTTCATGTTTACTTTGGTTTTCTTCAATGATGTATAGAACTGTATGTTGTTTGTGGGGTTAAGTGGGGTTTTTTGGATGAGTCTACCTGGATATTTTATTTTGAGGCTGAATGTATGCCCCCTCTTTTTGCCACTGTATTTTCATGTCCCTTAAAGATAAAAAATGGAGGGGAAGGTGTCGAGATGGGTGCGATCACTCCTCTGGTTTAATCTTCATTATCCCAGGTGACAAAACTCCGCCTTTCCCTCTTGTTTTTTCAAGATGTCCGGCGATGAATACGTCCCGAGGGGGGACTGTGATGAGGATCAGGAGGTATATGATAATGCATCGGGCAAAGGGAAGGACGACCCTTCCGACTTTGATGAGCCCGCGGGGGATGACTTGTTGGATGAGTTGCCGAGAGGGAGGCCGCTCTACAAGCACAAGATGATCCTTTTGATTTAGCCGGCTCTATCCCCGAATTGGCGCCGCGACGTAATAAAAGTTGTAAAGAGGCCGCTCGGAGTCAGGGTGAAGGAGTTAGTACTAGCGGCGCCGCTGGTGATGAGGGTCCTGATATTGTTCAGGACGCCTCTTTTGTCGAGCTTATGGGGGTCAGCGAGGATGAGAGTTTACCGCTTCCTCACACACTTCCCTGGGAGGTCCCTAAGAGGCCAAAGAAGAAAAAAGGTATTGCTGCGACCACAACTTTCGGCGAGGCGGCACTTAAGGGAGTTTGCTCTTTTCACTAGGTATGAGAAAGCTCTTGAGGAAAATTGGGCGCGGCTTCAGAAGAGCAAGGATCTTGCTAAAACCCTTCAACGTCGCTTCAACATCGACCCCAATCTATACATATTTTATCTATTTGATTTTGACAAAGACGAAGATAAGTTCAAACCGGGTGAACGCGGTGATCGCATTGGTTCCCGTCGCCCAAGAGATTCCTTGGTCCTACACTTCGATCATTTCTATGCCGGTTTTCGACCTCCTTTTTATAGGTTCTTGGTAAAAAATATTTCGATATATGGGAGCATTGCCGAGCAACTTCGTCGTAGGGGCCGCAATCAGGATCATGTCCTTCATAGTGTTATGTCGGACAATGAAGGGAGAACCCACTCTATCCATCTTCAACCATTTCCATACTTTTTGTGGGACCACGATCCCAGGGCAGATCTCTCTAAAGACTAAAACTCCTCGTTTGCTTTTCCACCTACCAAACAAGATTCATCACTGGGGTGACCGCGTGCTTAAGGTAGAGTCAAAAGTCGGATGGCCATTTCCTAATGCCGCCTCCCGCATTGGAAAATCCTCGACTCGCTCGGTTGAGCCTCTTGGTAGTGCTTCCGAGCTTCGATTTGTTAAGGGACTCATGACACTTATAAATTCGGATGGGATTGAGCAGTCAACGAGGAACATTTCCCGAGTTGACCTTATTGACGTGGCGGAGCCGTATCCTAGTAGAACGGGGATAGTAGGTCCGCCAAAATCTAAAGCATTGGTCGCGATAGAGCCTGAGGAGTCTAATTCAGACTGGGTAGGAGATTTCCATTTGGGCAAATGCTTCCCTTCTGAATGTACTATTTGCTTGGGCGACCCCAACCGAAGACCTCACCGTAATCCTCCTTTACAGTTTTCTCACTCTTCTACTTTAGATTTTATTATTTTTTCCTGTATTGATAATCTCATTTTTGCAGTTCCAATGGTTGGTTCCAATGATCACCGTGCTCAGAAGAAAGAGCTTTCTAGGGCTGGGGAAAAAGCTAGGCAAGAGGTGTTGAAGGATGCTCCTGGGAAGATTCCACGTACTGTGGATGCTTCCATCGTTGATGAAACATTTGTCCCGACTCGGGAAAGTCACCTGGCCAGCCGGTGTTGGAGCGGACTCAAGCAGGACTGGTGGGGCTCACAAAAGATCTCTAGCAGATGTGCCCGCGAAGGAGTCTCAAGCTCCTAAACGATCTAAGGCCGCTGAGAAGTCCAAGGTGGTTGCTTCCAAAACTGACATGGTCTCTACCCTCCCAGAGGGCCATCCTGCCGAAGATACTACGACGTGTCCTGAAGCTGGAAGTGGGCGGATCGCTGAGGAAATAAGGGCGTCGCCAAAAGAACCCTTGCCCCGCGGCTACAAGGGGAAAGATGCCCTCTGGCTGGATTCAGAGTTTACTCAATGCCCCATTGACATGAATAAGGCGAGCCTGCTGAAGGAGGCAACTGCTGATTTAATTCCTCTCAACCGTCTTACTTGGGACTCGTCGGCTAGGGTTCAGATGGAGATTGGCAGAGGAATCACTGCTCGTGTTGTAGTTCAAGATGAGATTCCTGCCGTGGAGGAATCTGACGAGCTTAATGACCTCGCTGGACAATTTGGGCTCGCTTCTGCTATGGTAATCTTTGTTCATGTCTTGTATTTTCCTTTTACTTCTGCCTTTTCTGCGAGCTTACCCATTTTTTCTTGTTTCAGCTCGGCACCCGTATTCATAAGGCGATTGAGGCTGCCACTAAACGCAAGGCCGAACTTCAAAAAGTTACTACTGCTCTCACTATTTCTGATAAAGCAAAGGTTGACCTTGAGGCCAAGCATGTGAACACTCTGCGAGAAAATACTCGCTTAAGGGAGGCTATCAAGGTGAATCATGAACTAGATGTTCAACTGCAGCAGAAAGTGGCGAGCCTGGATGAGACCGCCTAGAAGTCTGAAGAGGTCGCCAAAAATTTTGAAGAGGATCTCAAGGGTGCGCAAGAGAAGATCGCCAACTTAGAGGAGCAACTTGCAGCTGCTAAAAGAGCTGCCGAGGAAGCTGGTCCTGCGGCCATTGCCGAGTATAAGCTTTCAGATGATTTTCTGGATACTCAGGAGGTGAGCTTCGATCAAGGTTTTAGCCACTTCGCCCGCTGCCTCTGGTCAACTCATGGTCGATCAACTGTTAGTCTGTAGGAGATGGCCGAGTGGGTTGGTTGGTCCCAGCGGAGGCCTGAACTGTTGGCTCTTCATCCAGATATCCCCTACTCAAGCGATCATATTGTCGACATTACTACTGATCAGATGAAGGATGACGGGCCGGTTTGGGATCCTCCTCCCCTTAATGACGTGAATTTGACCATTTCTGACCAAAGGACCACATGTTACTGCAGAATATCAGGCCGGCGATGAGTATCTTGAATTGTCTGGCGATCATACCTTGACTCCTCCTGGCCAGAATTGAAGATTGTAATATTTTGTTTCACAATAATTTCAACTGTCTTGTAATAATTCAACTTTGCTTTGTTGCTTGAACAAGCTCACCATTTTCTTTCGGTTGTTTTGTAATTTGTTTTTGACATGTGGCCGCTTTTGGTCTTGTTTGAATGCACTTTCCTTTATTTGCTATCGTGTTTGCTGTTTCTTTTGAAAAATAGCTCGTTGTATATATATGCGGCCCCCTAATTTTCGGTGAGGTTAAAACGTTGGGCTCGCTGAAAATTAATGTAGAATTTCCCATAGTTAATTGGAAAATGGCAAAGTTTGGCCCAGTTTACCTTGGCGAGTTTGAGAGCATTGACCGCGTTGCGCACTGAAGATGTAAAATCCAACTCGTGACTTTGAATTACAATTTTCGTTATACGGCCCCCTTGTTTCAGGCAGAGCTATGTCGAGCTTGATTGAAACATATGACGAGCTACGGAACTTGAATGAAAATTCCAAACCGTGGCCCCCTTGTTTCAAGCGAGATCGCTGTGGGCCTTGTTTGGGAAAAGTTCGATGTGAAAATTCTACCTGCGGACCCCTTGTTTTGAACAAGACTGATAGCGACATTGTTGAAGCAAATGGTGGATGTGCTATTGAAAAGCGAAAAGTTCTGATTAGATTGGATAGCTCACTGGAAGGCTTTTGATTTTTTTCAATAACGGTGCCATCAATGTAGCATTGAATCTCGTTTCGATAACTGTCAGGCGATTAAATGCGTCTTTTGAAATTCAAAATTCAAATAAACTGCGTGAGTCTCGACCGTTTGATCCCTTTAATCCGGGCCGTTCTCCCCGCCTCCCCTTCTATAAAAAGGGCAGGTTTCCCCGGCTTTTCTTCGTTGCTCGTTCGTATAAGTCTTTGTTATCTCTGATCAACATGTCTTTTCGATCTTGAGAGGGTAGCTCAGTCCATGTGTTTACAGCTCGTCCTATGCATGATGTTTCCCCCATCTTCCTTAACGCTTCTAGTACTGCCAAATCTCATTTCTGGCGTTACTTTGACGTAATTGAGCTTTTGAGGGAGAGAGGTTTGAACGAGGACAAAGTTGGAGATGATGGCTCTTTGCTCTGGGTTCGACTTTCTGGGTGGTGGGATTTTATCTCCACCTCTACGATGCCCTTCAACATCATGCTGGTGAGGGAGTTTTATTCTGTTCTTTCAGAGGTCTCTCAAGATAAAGATGTTAGCTCCGTTTCTGGTGTTACTCTGCGATTTCTTTCCTCATTATTTCCATTTTCTCGATCATAACAGGATCAACTCCCCGCCTGGGCGGGGATGGTTTGGCTGCCAGCTCCGACATATATTCTGGGTCCGCATGGTTTCGTGATTCCTCCTGCTGAGCCCGCTTTTCTCTTATGATCAAACGAGCATCTTTCTCGTTCTTCCCCTCTTGTCTAGGCATTACCTTCCTTTCTGAGGGACCTAGATGGCTTAGAGCAGGACCTTTTTCTTTTTCACCCAGCCTTTTCAGAATGGAGCCCCTCTCTCCACTCTTTCCGTTCTTTCCTTTTTGATTTCCGTAACCAGGTAGGATGAAGCCTGGACGGCCTCTTGATTTTCCCTGCGACCCCTTCGGCCCGACGAGTGAACACTTTCCTCAACCTCTATTATTTGAGGCTGACTTGGGCGACCCCTGTCTGGCGCCATTGGATTGACCTCGCTCCTTGATGGGATCGCTTCTCGGACTGGCAATGGTGCCCGACCAAGAGCTACTAGCCGACAATTGGTTAAGTACATTCTCTCTGTGTACTTGGCATATTCCCTCATTTTTTAGACCTCAGGGTCCTCTTGGAATTCGGGTACCCTTTCTGGTACTGTCCTTTGGCTTGGCTGCGGTCTAGACGCCCCGACTGTGGTTTTTTCCCTGCGGGCTTCTTCTAAAGCTTCGGCGGCCTCTTTGGATTTGGATGTCTGATTCAATACATTTCTAGCATCGTCAGCGGCTAGAACATCTCTCTGCGACCTGTCCCAATCTGCAGTGGGATTATCAAATGTTTCTCCTCCGCCTTCAGCGCGAGGTTGATTTCATGCGCCCCCTTTTTTTGGGGTTTGTGGTATTAGTGGTGAACCCTTACTCCCTGCCATCGCCTTTTATACAAACTGATTGAGCTTGGAGATAGATCGTTAATCTGGTCACCACCAACTGTCTGACAACCTGATCCTTTCTGACACCATCAACTACTTCGTACTTTCTTTGACTTTTGTGGAGTTGGACGGAGATCTTTTAGATAGTGACAGCTCGGACGAGGTAGTGGCCAGAAATATGAATTTCAGGGGAAGAAGGTGATGATTCAAACGCAACAACCCTAGAAATTTGTATTGTTTCTATCTCAAAAATGTATGTACTGTCAAGGAAACAAAGTGGATTCTTTTTGGTGAGGTGGCTTCCAAAATAACAAGAAAACAAAAGCGATAATTTGGCTTTTTCTGGTAAAATGGTGATGCTCGACCTTAAGGATACCGGGAGAGGTGATTTCTCAAACGCAAACTCGGTATATCTCAGGCTTTTTAACACAAACATGAGCGTATGGCTCCCAAGACTTCCAAAGTTCAACTAAAAACAAAAACTTGAGCGAATAGCACTACGAGAGAGGTGATTCCTCAAACGCTAACTCGTGAGCTTCGAGTAAGCTTTGTTAAAGTTACCTCTTTTTGTCTTTCTTTTTGGTTGAGATGTATTCTGAGACCTCTCCTTTGAGCAAGAAGACCTACGCCTGAAGAAGCAATGAAGATGATGATCTCTGACCCCACCGTACGTAGGCTTTCTGGGCGATTCTTACGTCTGAAAGACCGAGAAGCATGATACGTTCCCGGTAACGGAGCCAACTGATAATGCAGAGATTATCACGGTGGTCTAGCGGTAGTTTTATATAGTAGATATCTGGATTTTATGATGTGTTTGAGTGAATGAACGCCGGTGGTGCACAGCGGTGAAATGGTGGTGCATATGAACGCTTGAGAGCAGTGATTTTGACAGATTTTAGTCCTCTTTATTACTTTGCATCTATCTATCTTGGTTACACAAAGCCTCCTTTTTTGTAGGGAGGAGGGAAGATTAGGGTTTAAGCTTAAAGACAAGTAGACAAAATATCTTGGCGGCGCGGCGATGTGGTCGATAAGATCGCCATCCACAGGGTCGCATGTTCTTCGCTTTGTCTCAGCCTTCTCATCTGCTACTCCCTCCTAGGGCTTGTGTGGTCTCTTATGGACTCTTTATGGGATCGCAAATCGGTCCCCTGAGCTACTAGTGACCTTAAAGGTTTGAATGCTCTTGGCGGGGACCTGAACTCGGCGACCTCAGTTTGATTGTCATCGCGGACTCTATGGCCGTGGATCCCCACTCCAACCTGGTGGCTAGATAGGCTTTATCCGGTGACTCATAGGTGGAGGCGCTATTTAGACATATCAAAGCACCACACAAAAAATAACATAATTACTTCTTACACCACTATTTTCTAAAACATTCTTTTAGTCCAATATTTTAAGAAAACAATAAATATCCTCATCTCCCCTCCCAAACCTAATTTCCTTAACCAAAAAAACATGTCGCACACCATTTCAGTAAGCCCCCCGCCACCACCATCTTCCTCCCACCTACTCGCCACCATCATCTTCATCCACCAACCCGCCAACAACCACCCATTATCATCTTCCTTTCACCACCACCATCTTCTTCCTACCATCTTCTTCTACCCACCATCTTCATTATTTTCCTGTAAATTTTTGCCATTTCCACCATCCATTTTCGCCATTTCCACCATCAATGGTTGCCATTTCAGATCTGGGCGGTTTTCCTTCAAAAAAAATTCTAGAAGCTGCGAATTGGAGAGGGAATGCTGTGAATTGGAGAAGGAAATGAGTGTTGGGTGGAGATGCAAATTGGAGAAGGAATAGGCGGAGGAAGGGAGTGATGGTGGAGCTGCGAATTGGAGGAGGAATGGAGTAATGGCGGGTTGGTGGGAGGAAGATTGTGGTGGAAAGAAGGTGGTGGTGGTGGCTGCGGCGGCTGGAAACAGGGCTATGTATTATTTTATTTTATTTTTGAGGAAGGAGGAAGGGTGGTTGTTTCAAAGGGAGAATGGGACAGCTGGAAGGTGAGGAGGGTGAGGAGGTGTTGCGTTTGCCGGCAAGGTGAAGAAGGGGGCAACTGGTGAAGATGAGGGATTAGGGGTTTTTTTATTGGAAAATGATTGAGGGACCGAAATTGTGTACCACTCATCCCCGAATTTGTTTTTGTATGGTCTAGTACTTTTGTTTTTTAATTTTTATTTTATTAATATTCCTTATGTGTAGGATGTACATACCCAGTCGTCCGTTTTTTTACGATTTTTCGAACCTGGATTAGAATTACGGTTTTGATATTTTTCGAATCGAATCGAATTGGTCATTTTTCTCGAATTGGATGAACCAATACAAATCCGTTCCGGTTCGATTCGATTCCAGTTTTGATCGTATTTTATTTACCATAAAATTTTGATTTTTTTCTTCTAAAAATGAGACAAACACCATTCGCACCATAAGCGCGCGGTGGTCGTTGTAGCGCATAATTTCAGCCGTTGCTTTCAACCTTTCACCATCAAAGGATGAAGAATATTAGAAAAAGCAAGAACGGCCGGTGAGCTCAAAGCGCGGTTATTGGCGGTTAGGAAGCATTTTAGGTTTAGGTTTAGGTAGAAATGCAGTAAGTATAAGGTTTAGAAATTTAGGGTTGTGTGTGGGGGTTTTATAGTAGGAGCTAGTGAACAAATTAGATTAAATTATATATATATATATATATATATATATATATATATATATATATATATATATATATATGTAAAATTAAAATGAAGTATAACCGGTTCGGGTTTGGGTCATACGGTTTTATGGATAAAACCGAAAAGCGAATTGAATTTCCGGTTCGGTTTTTCTTCAATGAAAAAACCGATTGGAAAACCGCGGTTCATCATTTTCCGGTCCGGTTTAATCCAGTTCAGTCGGTCAGTCCAGTTTTCCAAATTCGTTGTACACCCCTACTTATGTGTGGTTAAAAAGTTAGTGTGTGGAGTTTTTTTGTGTACCATTTAGGTGCCTCCATCACCATCCTTTTTTATTTTAGAAGATTAGAAAGGGAAAATTGTATTTAAAAATAGTTAAGGACTAAATTGTAATAAGTTGAAATTTTATTATTTTGTGGTGCCACAATAGTAATTTTGTGGTGTGATGAAGTAAATGAAAAATAATTTAAAAAAAATGGTATCGATAACAAAAACGTGATGCCGATAGAAACCGCCTTTATGAATCACTACGAAATACGGAGGTTTTTTTTGGTATTTTCCTTTTTTTTTTAATCTTCTTTTTCTGCTTTTTGTTTTTTCCTCTCTTCACTCTCGCAGGATCTGCAGACTGCAGCACTTTTTTTCCCCAGCGAATTAGGTGAGCGTAAAAAAAAAAAACTAATTAGACTAAAGGAAAACTTTGACATTATATGCCTGAAAAGTAAACTATCTGATTAATATGCTTTAATATGCTCCGTATAGTATCTTTTGCAAAATATGCCTATCGACCCACTTGCTGACATTATATGCCTGAAAAGTAAACTATCTGATTAATATGCTTCGTATAGTATCTTTTGCAAAATATGCCTACCGACCCACTTGCTTGACATATGCGTGGGATTTATTGTGGGAGCCCAAAAAAATAGGAAGTTATTGTGTGGTGTTTCCACAAGGTGCGAAGACACCATATGCCACTATACAGACCACACAGTTTAATTATGTATTTAAACTGTGTGGTTCTGATTATTTCACCCGTCACATCACCTTAAATTCCCTCACCACACAATAACTTTCCCAAAAAAATTTGCAAAGAAAATGTTCTATATGAGTATGATCTGCAACTCTATGTATATACCTATATGTTTTGCAAAACAAAAAAATAAAATAAACTAAAATAATGAACAAATGTTAAAAATGATAAAATTCATGTATTAATTGACATTATTTCAGTGGATTGAATAAAATGGAAGAAAACACAAATTGTCATTCCACTGAACGATTATGTCATTTATATGTTTTTTGTTTTGCTTTTGCTTTAATGGATTTGTTTGAAATTAAAAAGTTTTAGTGGATTATTTTTAGGAGAAAAGGGCTAGAAGGACAAAGAAATTTACAAATCAGGATGTCAGGACAATTTTATTTTCTGACGATTAAAAAGGACAATTTCAATATTAATTGACCTAAATACCCTTAAAAAATAAAATAGAAATGAGTTTTTTTTTTTTTTTTTTTGAGAAAATGCGTCACATAAATACTGAGTATTTAACTCTAGCCATTAAGTTGGAGTAATTATAGGAATTTAAAGCTTCCCAAAATGGTTATCCTAGTTTCATATATATATATATATATATATATATATATATATATATATATATATATATATATATATATATAAAAATATAGATGAGGAAATTTAATTCCAATTACCAGCCTTTGACCCGCTCCATACCCGACCCAAACCCGTAAAATATGAAGAAGAAAAAAACCTACCGTAATTAGAAGAAATCGGCTACCTTAATTAGAAAAATCAATTAAACTTTAAATTCCCTAATAAATACCCTATCTTTCTCAATCTTCCCCAAGCTCACATTCATCTCATTTCAATTAAAATTTAATTTTCTAATCTTTCTCAAGCTCACATTCATCTCATTTCATATTAGAAAATTCGGCCTAAGAACATTGTAAGAATTAAAATTTGATTCAACCATTCAATTGGCAACTCACTTCATTCAACCACTGCAAGGTATGATTTCCCGGTCTCATTTCAATTACAAAAATCATTTAAAATTTGATTCAACCATTCTATTGGCATCTCACTTCTTTCATCTCGTTTCATATTTTTGTTATTTTTTTAGTGTTTAAGCTGAAAATCATAACCATCCCATTGGCATCTCACTTCATTCAACATTGCAAGGTACAGATTTTTGGATTTGCGTTTTAATTTTATTTGCATATTTTGGTTATTTTTTTAGGGTTTAAGCTGAAAATCATATTGTTAGGGTTTAGGCTATTTTTTTGTTATTTTTTCAAATAAGAAATCACATTCATCTCATTCCATATTAGAAATTTTGGCATATCACTACATTCAACCATCCCATTGACATCTCGCTTCATTCAGCTTATTGTATTCAAAAATTTGTGGAAAAAATATTAAAACAAATCCGCTATTTTTTATTTGATAAAATAACAAAAAATTAGCCTAAACCATAACAATGATTTTCAGCTTATACCTAAATATATATATATATATATATATATATATATATATATATATATATATATTTACAAATAAAATTAAACGCAAATCCAAAAATTCTTACCTTGCAGAGCTAGATGTCTACACAAATCAACTACATATGAAGAATGACAAAAGAAGAAATATTTAAAAAAAATCCGACATTTTTTATTTGAAAAAATAACAAAAAATTAGCCTAAACCCTAAAAGAAATTTAAAAAATGTGTACAATTAAAATTAAAATGCAAATCCGAAAATTGCATTACTTGGAAATTGGAGCTAGATGTCTGCACAAACCAAGTACAAATAAAGAAAGACAAAAAAAAAAAAACAATCCGTCATTCATCAAGCCAGAATGTCAATGGAATGGAAACAAAATTTTAAAAAAATCCGTTATTTTTTGAGCCAGAATGTCAATGGAATGGTTGAATGAAGCGAGATGTCAATGGAATGGTTGAATGAAGTGATATGCCAAATTTTCTAATATGGAATGAGATGAATGTGATTTCTTATTTGAAAAAATAACAAAAAATTAGCCTAAACCCTAACAATATGATTTTCAGCTTAAACCCTAAAAAAATAACCAAAATATGTACAAATAAAATTAAAACGCAAATCCAAAAATCTGTACCTTGCAATGGTAGAATGAAGTGAGATGCCAATGGGATGGTTATGATTTTCAGCTTAAACACTAAAATAAAAAATAAAAATATGAAATGAGATGAATGAAGTGAGATGCCAACAGAATGGTTGAATCAAATTTTAATTGATTTTTGTAATTGAAATGAGATTGGGAAATCATACCTTGCAGTGGTTGAATGAAGTGGGTTGCCAATGAAATGGTTGAATCAAATTTTAATTCTTACAATGTTCTTAGGCCTAATTTTCTAATATGAAATGAGATGAATGTGAACTTGGGAAAGATTGAGAAGTCAAATTTTAATTTAAATGAGATGAATGTGTGAGCTTGGGGAAGATTGGGAAAGATAGGGTATTTATTAGGGAATTTAAATTTTAATTGATTTTTCTAATTAAGGTAGCCGATTTCTTCTAATTACGGTAGGTTTTTTTTTCTTTCATATTTTACGGATTTGGAGCGGGTCAAAACGGGTAATTGGGTTAAATTCACTCCTCCATATAATATATATATATATATATATATATATATATATATATATATATATAGTAAAATACAATAATATAGATGTAGTTACATAAAAAACATATAGTTACACTTATAATAATAAATGTAGTCACAACCAAAAAAAAATGCAGTAACATAAAAAAGTAGTAACAGCCAATATAATATAGTTACAAATAAAGAATGTAGTGGTATATAAAAGAAGTAAGAATAACCAATAAAATATATATAAGCAAAAAAAAATATAGTAACACTCGAAAAAAAGGTAATGCAGACAATAAAATAGATATGACATCGCAAAAACAAATATATAATAATATGATGATAAAGTAGTAACAACCAATAAATTAGATGTAGTTACAAGAAAAAATGTAGTGACATTGATATGGATTCAGTAACATAGGTGGATTAATTTTGTGTCAAAATTGTAGATAAATTGAGTATTTTTTTTTACATTAAAATTAAAATTGTGTAGTAATAATGGATGCCTAATTCATGGAATATTGATTGACTTTTACAATAAATGGTCATAATTAATTAAATAAAATCACTTATTTTATGGTAGGTAGCTATTTATTATTATTATTATTATTATTATTATTATTATTATTATTATTATTATTATTATTATTATTATTATTATTTATGACAACTAGTGAATGCATCAAGAGAAGGGTAATTTAGCATAAAACAAGGTCTTTCGCCCTTATTAAATCACAATATCCTGCATCCCCATTTAGTTATGAATATGTCCTTTTAGTCAAAAATCTATTATTTTTAATGGATTTGTTTGATTGTGGAATTGATGTCGTTAAATGTGACAACGGTAATTTCGTCGTTTTAGGTGTCTCTTGTCATTTTTCACCATTTTTTAATTCACTTTTGCTTTTTGACAATATTTTCACCACTATTATCTTTAATAACCATTAGCCCATAAAATAAAATAAAATAGGAAAATAGGATCATGTCATTTATTACATTTATATTGAATAAGTTTTAATCAGGATATGAATCAAAAAAAAATCCATCAGGATGAAACAATTTTTCCCAAATTTTCGTCTTATTTTTTATGCAAGTCAATAAACAAGTGACTATTATTTAGGAACGGAAACATTAAGTATTTTCTTATTTTTTACTCTTGAGCATTCTTGTATGACCAATATCAAAATTTGTGCGAGCTGGTAACTAGTCGATCACTTTTATACGTGGAATGCCTATTTTTCTCGGTCGGACTGTCTTTTCTTAGTAAAACAATTTATAAAGAAAATGCATTTCCATCTCCGATGTATCTTGATATAAAAAAGGGATTGTATTACATTAATGCAAAATATTTATTTGAATGCGGTTTTCACGTTTTGTATAATTTTGTATAATTTATATTGTCTTAGATTATCATCATCTGCGCTGTGTTAGTATTTTCTTAAAAAAATCATTTTACATTCATATGTATTTTCGATGAGCAATGATGTTTTATGTTACACCATTCCATTATTTTACTTAAAAAATTCCACATGTCACGAATATTGTACTTATTAAATTTTGATACAAATTTACGTCCTAAATAATGCGTTTATTCCTAGTTTTACATTACCCGTGCATTATGCACGGGTTTTTGGCTTAATGCACGGGTTTTTGGCTAGTTACGTTTATATTGAATAAATTTTCATCAAGATAAAGCAATCTTTCCTAATTTTTCATCTTTTTTTTTTATGTAAGCCAATAAACAACCGTCCATATATTATACTAGTCATAAACCCGTGTATTGCACAAGGACATATGACAATGTGATTACCTTCAGATAAAGTCAAAAACAGACCACACAACATGTCTAAAAGTTATACTGATGCCAATAATTGTGGTTATATTACTGTTTTTAGCATTGCACGGGAGAACGTATATTTCAATAGAAAATTTTTTTAAAGGATGAAAAGAAGATTTTATTGGCATATTTGTTATGCAGGAATTGAATTGAATAGAATATGTAGGATTGGAATTAAACAATTTATATAAAAGATGACACATTGAGTGATTGATATAGCAATGTAGTGAATTAAGGTTGGCTTGAGTAGGGTATGATATGGTTCATAAGGTATGATATAGGCGAAGGGGTGGGTACTCCTACGTCATATCCCATTGCACTCTACCTCTCTTTCCACCCAGCCCTACCCACCGCTATCCTACCCTATCCACCACCCTATCCTACCCTACCCGATATCACCATATCTTACCCTCGACATCCTACCTACCTTACCCATTTGTTGGACTTATTTCTTAGTTTTGATGATGAGTGCCATACTAGCTGTTATAGTGCAAAGGCAAAAAGATGTCTAGATAAAATGTATAGGTTTATTAGAGTTTGATTCATTAATAGGTTTGATCAAACAAGCACTGTAAATGGCTGCTGATTGTTTATCAGCAGACTGATCTAGGTCAGTAGGATAGATAGGTCAGTAGACTGGTCTGGAACCTGCTGAAGACTGAAGACTGAAGGCTGAGGGTTCAAACTCAGTTAATGAAGGCTAAGGGATCAAACTTAGTATTTGATGTCAAGGATATGGAATCAGAATTTAGGCAAGTCTGTGATGACCTAAACTGATTACATATACCTTGTGTGTGTAAGGTCTAAGTTCCACAAGTTGGATGATGCTTGGAACTTGGTTATACTTTAAATGATGTAATCTAACTTCACAAACAAAAGTTGGATAAAAGATTCAAATTGCATTATATTTCTGAGATAAAAATATGATGTTCAGCAGATCGATTGGTTTTACAAACAGATCGATGAACTCGCCGATATATATACCTCGATCAATTCAAGATTATTGGGAAGTTACATGGATAAGAATAACCAACTACTCGACTTATCAAGCAAATCAAAGGTCGAGATTAAAAGACGTTGGGATGATCCATATTTTTATCCATTGGATACAAGTCAGTGGTGGACAGATCAGATCACAAAAAGTAATCCCGACAAAGGTCGGCCCCATGAATAGTGATGTAATGCAAGGCAGAGATGGGACAAATACAAGGAACGGTCACATTTGAATTTCAAATTCAAGTCACATGCATTCCTACCTATAAATAGAGGACTTTCAACTCAAGAAAAAGATGATGAATTTTGGAAAAAAACTTTAAGTGATAACATTGAGTTGAAAAACACCCTGCTGAACTTACTGAGCTTAAGGCTGCTGATCTAGTTATTTTCTTCAAGTGCATTCTGTGTTCAAGCCGCATCAAGCATACACACTTGAAGACCGCAAGTCGCCGATTATATCATCCTAATCAAGTCGCCGCGAATCGAATCATTTACTTGATTCATTCTTTATTTTATAAAGAACTCCGCCAAGACAAAGTGAAGCATCCGTTAGTGTGAGAGACTCGTTGGTTTGTGGTGAAGTGGTGAAGAGGCAATTCTACCCTTCAAGGACCAAGTGGAAGACTCAGAGCAAAGAATCCTACCTGTTTTAGTTTTCGCTTGTGAAGCCATAGTTATTGGTGAAGGACAAGCAACCTAGATTCTTTGTAATGTATAACTCAAAGTTTACTAGTGAATTTCCTCCAACATCACAGAGAAGAGTGGGACGATGAGGATTACATCACCTGGAACCACTATAAAAATCTCTACTTACTTAATGCATTTATTTTCTCGTGACTTAGTCTTTATTCATATCAACTCGTCGAATCTAGCAAATCAAATCACACACATACACTAATGAGTATCTAATACTTAGTAACATATTTAACAACAAGTAACAAGGCTTAATTTTGATATTATTCATTCGCACAAATTCAAAGAATCGAATCGTCAAGAGACTATTGTTTATCAAGAGTTATCGAGGTCTCAAAGCAGACCATCAAGTATCAAGAAAGTCGAAGTTGCAGAATTTGTTAACTCTAAAGTTTTAATTGTTAAGTTTATTCACCCCCTCTAAACTTAACTAAAGCCTTTTCAAGGACCAACAATTGGTATCGGAGCAAAGGCTTCGCTCAAGGAATCCTACTTGTTGTGCTTGTGAAAATTCTTTAAAACTTTCTTTCAAATTATCGATTTTCAAGACTTGCATCATGGATAACACACAAGATGCTAGAACCATGTTGATGTGCTCTCTTGATAGATTTGATGAGTATAAACGCCGAATGCAGTGCATATCTTGTCGCTACTCATGATGAGATGATGGATGTATTTAATCAAGGACCACTGAGATTACAAAGGCAAAGAATAAAGGTGACAGAATCGAGTACATTCCTAAACCAAAGAGAGAATGGAATGCAGAAGATGTGAAAAGAGCAAACCTCAACAACATTGCTATTGATATCATCTACGTAACCTTGATAGCAATATGTACATGAAAGTCAAAGATTGCAAGACTCGCAAAGGAACTTTGGGATAAGATTCACTTAACTGTGAAGGCAATCGATGCAATAAAGAAGAACAAAATCGGTGTGGCTGTAAAAGGTTTCAAAAGTTCAAAATGCTACCTAATGAAACCATTGAGCAAATGGAGTCCAGATTCAATGCAATCTTAGATGAACTTACTCACTGAGTGTAAGTTATTCAAAAGAGGAAGTAAACACCAAAATCTTGGAAGCTTTACTGCAAGAGATGTTTGGAAAATGAAGGTGACTGCAATTGAAGAAATGAGAAAGTCGCATTAGAAGAAGACACCTTCAAACTGTTCTCTCGATCTTAAGGCCTATGAATTTAGCAAGAAGTTAGTGCTCGAATCGAAAAGGAAGAGCCAAAGACCATCGCATTGGTCGCTTCACATCATGAAGAAACATCGGGAGGACAGGATGATATCTTTGGATGAGATGCAAGAGCAGATTGCCCCACCGAGCAAGAAAATCGAATGATGAAGACCGGAAAGGCCCCTACAAGAAATTTCACAAAGAGGCCTCATCAAAGAAGGAAAGAAGAACCAAAGAAAGATAATGACTATCTATGCTTTCATTGCAAGAAACCAGACACTTTGCACTGATTGCCTCGAATTGAAACAAGGCAAGGAACCCGATTATCTTTGCTTCAATCGTAAGAAGCCTGGACATTTTAGACTGATTGTCCGCACTCATCAAGACCAAAAGTCAACAAAGGAGACATGGCAAGAAGGCTATGGTTGTCAAGATGAATCAGATATGAAGTGGGATCTCAAAAGGAAATGAGTCGATGACACAAAGATCAAGTTGTCGATATGGAGGATTATGCTTTGATGGCCAACATGGATGAAACTCGAGGAGGTATACAACATCAGATCTATAAACACTCCTCGCTGGAAGTGATTGTGAATCAACCCGTGGTTCAAATCCTAGAAATTTCGACAACAATGAGACTTTGGATGCCATCCTTAATCAATCGAGGATAATACAACTGTTATGAGATTGTGAAGGTGAAAAAGAGGCTCTTGAGTTAGAAGTTGGAAGATTGAAAGTCGAATTAAGGGTTTTCAAAGGTAAAGAAAAAGATGTTGGATGTAATCAAGATAAGTCTCGTTGCACATCCAAAGCACCTCTCGAATCTATTTGAACCATCTTGTTCCAATATCGCATACAAATCAGAAAGCCTTATGGAGATAGAATCGGGCTTGATTTGGAAATCAAGAATCTAACAAGAGTGGATCCAAGAAGGTTATCGAACCTAGTACTGTAACTGGTCCTAAGTTTGTGCTCGCACTAGATCCATCTCCCAAGAAGGCCAAGCAAGAAACCAAATGAGAATGCCTCAAAGAAGCAAAATCGTAAGTCTCGAAGTCAACGACCTAGTAAAAAGAATAAATCCAAAAATAGGATCATTGCACCTTCTAAGTCAGCGATAGCGCACTGCTACCAAGTCCTTTGGACTACGTAAGGGAAAGAAACAGAAATATTCCAAGAATAAGAATCCTAAATCCAAAAATGTTGATCATTCAAGGATACTTATCTCGTGGGAAAGGTAGACTGCTCCTCGCTCGATGATGATTGGAATATTCTCGCATCTAATGTTAGAAATAACAAGATAACCATACCACTAGTGGTAAAACCTAGGCAATGGAATCAGCAGAGGACTTACACAAGACCTCACAGACTCCATATTACTGTGGTCGTTCCCAACAGACAAAGACACCTATGGTTATGCAAATGTTTCTAACAACAAGAATCATTTCAAACAAAGATTATGTACCAAAAGGCCGTAAAACATATGTGGTTCCTACACAACCCATGTTAGAACTTATGGATGTGTGGAATACATGTATGAACCAAAGTATGAACCAAAGTATGACACATTTAGAGAAGACCTTATGGAAACATACCAAGGGTCATGCTTACATCGACTCACTATGGACCCAAACAGTTTGGGTACCTAAAATGCATTAACTTTGTTTTGTAGGTGTCCGGTACTTTGATGGTGGATGTTCCGGCATACATGACAAAGAATAAGCACTGCCTTACAAATTTTGTGGCAAAAGATGGTCCAAGGGTGAATTTTGGCAACAAAAATACACCTGGTTATACAAGAGGATATGGCACACTTATCGTAAATGGACTTACAATCAAGAATGTTGCATATGTGGAAGGATCGGATTACAACTTGTCGAGCAATCGACAATTTCGTGATATGGGATACAAGGTCACTTTTGACAAAAACAATCTGTATTGTCATTAGTGAAAGAGGTGATCAAGTTGTACTTGCCGGGTAGAAGGCAAATGAACATGTATGTTGTGGATTGGTCTCATCGCAGCCTCGAAAAACTCGCTCGATTGTTCATACCAAATCAACTCAATTGGTTATGGCACAAGAAGTTAAATCATCTAAATTTTGATGATATTAATCAGCTAGTGAAGAAGAAGTTAGTGGTTGGTTTACCTGAGATTACATTCAAGAAGGATGCTATCTGTGATGCATGTCAGCAAGGTAAACAGATAAAGTCAAGTTTCAAGTCAAAGACTAAACAATCAACTAACAGAGTGTTGGAGCTTATGCACATGGATCTTTTTGGACCTATAACTCCAACAAGTGTGACAGGGAAGAAATACACCTTAGTGGTTGTGGATGATTTTTCTAGATACACTTGGGTGATATTCATGAACAAGAAAAGTGAGACTCTCCAAAGCTTACCTAATCTTTTGAAAAGATTACAAAATGAGAAAAGTCTAAATATTATAAAGATTAGATCGATCGTGGTAATCGAATTTCTCAACAAAGTTATAAGAGAATATTGTGAATGTAATGGTGTACTTCATCAACTTGTGTCATTGGTACACCTCAAAGAAAATGGGTTCTTTGAAAGAAGAAACAGGACATTAAAGGAAGCAGAAGAACAATGATCTGTGAAGCATTGCTACCGAAAGATATTAATCAAGCAAAGAATACAAAGATGCTATACACAAAATAGAACATCAAGAAACAAGAAGTCAGCCAAGACACCTTATGAGATCCGGAATGGAAGGATACCTAATATATCCTATTTCCACCCATTTGGAAGCAAATGTTTTATTCTAAATCATAAAGTTCACTTGAAAACATTCCAACCAAAATCGATGAAGGAATTTTCTTAGGATATTCTTCATCAACAGAGCATTCAGTGGTAATGAACAAAAGAACATCAAACATGAAGAGACAATCAATGTTGTGTTTGATGAACCTAAGTTTATCGGGTATGGAAGATAAAGAGTGTGAACTCATTGAAAGTCAACAAATCACCGATCCAGATTGTGTTGAAGTTTTGGAAAGATTCAATGACTTAAAAGTCTCGACATCGCCTCGCTGACACCCACCGACAATGTTATCGATGCAACAACCGAGGCAATTCAAGGATCTCGCCGACTTCGTAGAAGAAACTACAAAGCAGACCCTACCAAGATGATATTCCCGAAAATCAAAATAACCAAAATCCACAATGGTTAAGGAATCACCCCGCCGAACAAGTTATTGGCAATGTACAAAGAAGGTGTGAGGACTAGAAGACAACCGGAAGCTATGTTTACTTGTTTTCTATCTCAAATGGAACCTAAAGTTGTTGAAGAAGCAATTCAGATCCAGATTGGATAATTGCTATGCAAGAAGAATTAAATGAATTTGAAAGAAATCAAGTTTGGACACTAGTTGAAAGGCCACCATGCAAATATCATTGGTACTAAGTGGGTATATAGAAATAAACTTGATGAATCTGGTACCATTGTTAGAAATAAGGCCGACTAGTTGCAAAAGGCTATTCTCAAGGTATGAATAGATTTTGATGAAACTTATGCACTGCTGCAAGATTGAAGCTATCGATTATTCTTGGCACATGCCGCATATAAGAACTTCAAAGTATATCAAATGGATGTCAAGAGTGCATTTTTGAATGGTATCCTAGAGGAGGAAGTGTATGTTCAAAGAACCTCCTGGATTTGAAGTTAAAGATCAAGAAGATAAAGTGTATAGACTCAACAAAGCACTTTATGGATTGAAACAGCACCAAGAGCATGGTATGAGACTCTATCTCAATTCTTGGTGGACAATGGTTTTACAAAAGGACCATTGACAAGACACTTTTCGTAATCAATGAAGGGACAACACCGCTGGTACAAATTTATGTGGATGACATAATTTTTGGTTCGAGAATGACTTACTTTGTGAAAAGTTTGCAAATCTAATGAAGAGCAAATTCCAAATGAGTATGATGGGAGAAATGAATTACTTTGGGATTGCAAGTTAAACAAGCTTGAAAGATGGAATCTTCATCCATCAAACCAAGTATACCAAAGAGTTGTCAAGAAATTTGGTATGGAAAACAAAGACTAAGAGCTCAACTCCTATGAGTACAAACATCGATTGGATGAAGATAAAGAAGGCAAAGATGTTGATCGACTTTGTATGTATGATGATAGGCAATCTGTCAGACTCATCGCCAAAGCAGACCTGATATATCCTTTGCTGTAGGTGTTTGTGCAAGATTTCAATCCAAACCTAAAGAAAGTCATTTAGGTGCAGTCAAAAGAGTTCTTAAGTATCTAAAAGAGACTTTGGGAGTAGGAATTTGGTATTCCAAGGAAGGAAGCTTCAAGGTAATATCCTACTCAGATTCTGATTATGCTGGATGCAAGATTGATAGAAAAAGCACCTCAGGAACCTGTCAATTAATGGGAAATAGACTGGTCTCCTGGTTTAGCAAGAAACAGAATTCTATTTCAACTTCCACTCGGTCGAATACATTGTCGCCGGAAGTTGTCGTGCACAAGTACTATGGCTAAGACAACAATTAAGGGATTATGGAATTGAAGAAAGTGGAAATTCCAATCATGTGTGACAACACAAGTGCAATTGCAATCACGTAAAATCCTGCTTTTGCATTCAAGAACCAAGCACATTGATGTGAGACATCATTTTATAAGAGATCATGTTGAAAAGAAAGATGTGGTGGTTCTATACATCCTCATCAAGATCAACTTGTCGATATTTTCACTAAGCCACTTGATAGTGAAAGATTTGCCAAATTAAGGATCGAACTTGGAATCATAAAGATTGACTGATATTCAAAGAAGGTAATCGAATTCACCAAGTGGGATTAGTCTTTGCTATGTTGGGTGAGCTCACTTAGCAGATTAGTCATTGGTATCAACAATTCCATGTACTTATGTTTGAACAATTGAGCAAATGAGGTTGCCAAGGGATTGGTCTTTGTCATGTTGGGTGAGCTCACTTGATGATCACCATTGGTATTAAACTTCATATTGTATTATCAATTGAACAAAACAAGGAGAAAACAAGGATCAAGCAGAGTCACTTTATCGCCAGATCATTGAAGCAAATTATCAGCCAGATCGCCGAGCCCACCCTCGTCAAGGATACCTTGTCAAGGGAATTTTACTCACCAAAGTTATTAAGGTCAAAAAGCGCTTGGCGGGATATTTATTTTATCCATTATTACTACGCTTAAACCATCCAACGGTTACAAACGTTATGGTGGAGTAATGGGCCACGTGTCAAGACGTAATTTATTCAGATTAATCGTGGTTACATCAATGTACGTGCTATGACATGAGCTGCAACTACCCACCGCTCATATATTCGCACTATTACTCGTGAGAATCGACACTTGCAAATCTACTTTATATCTCAGAATCGTTATAATCGCGGTGAACATGCATTTGAGATTCAATCTTCTTCATCTCATTCTTCTCATTATAATGGCGGAAAAAGTTGATGTACAAATTGAATCGAGCCAAAGTGTTAGAGGTTTTGTTGAAGATGCAAACAGAATCGAATCGCCATTAACATTGGTCAAGAATAAGGAGGTATGTCGGTCCGAAAATGTGTTAAACATAAGATCGACACAATTTCTTATACAAATGTTGTCGGGCTTCGAGAAACATTCAAATAAAGGAAGGAATCAAGCATTTAAGATCGCCAGTAAATGGGCGAATTGAAGTTTCCGCCTCCGCCGAGGGAAGTTTTTGGATTTGTTGAAGTGGTGGACGGCTCACAATCCTCAAGCAATGGGATTGACAAATTTGGCGCTTGTAGATCGACAAGACAGATGCGTAAATCAAATCCGCTCTGTATCAATCGCAAACACATTGGTATTGAATACATACCGCCGAGCAAGCTCATTGCAAAGAACATACTTGGGCTAGTTGGCAAGATGGACACTCTATCGTGACCCAAGATAGAGTTGATGATTATCATCTGTAGAAGCATGAAGTTTGATCGGGCTGTACTTTATTCATTATATGAAGAAAGTGGCCAAGGAAGAGAGTTTTTAGGAAGAGGAAGTCCAAGGCACCGCCTTAGGATTATTGGTCCACTCATCGAATCATCTTGAAATTCTCGATGTAGCACCTGTGGATATTAATCGCCTAGATACAAGAAGGAGATTGATTATGCAATTCCCGGACTTGATGATGATGAAGAAATTGGCCGGAGAAGTCGATGACAATGATGATGGAGATGATGGTGATATTGGTGGTGAGCGGTGTTCAAAGAAACTAAGAAGATTTCCATCAAACCTCGCCGCACCAAAGAAAATCGCTGAAAGAGAAGAAAGAGGCCGATGTTAGAAAGACTACGTAAGTCCTAAAATCAAAAAGAACAAGAAAGGAAACAAAGACAGATCGTTGAGTCGCCGAGGGTCAAGTGGAGGTTATCGACCTCGCCAGAGCTTCAAGGAAAAATCACAGAAATTCTTAGAGAACAAATGTAAGGAAGCAAGTAGAAAAAGAAAATTGACTAAAAATATGATGATAATGAACCCCTATCCAAGAGGATGAAGGAAGTTGCCAAAAGAAGAAATATGGCAAAGGGAAAGAGTTGAAAGATTTGGAGGCACAGAGGGCCCAAGAAGAAGCATCAAGAGAGGAGGAAGAAGAGGTCGCTGAAGCCGAGCCTCTAACTATCATTCCACCAGCTTGTTATCAGTGATTCCTCCAATGAAGAAGTTAACAAGTCCACCGATGTCGAACAAAGTTGTTTTTGAGCAATCAGCAGAGGATGTACAAGCAGCTTCATCGACTTTCGAGCCTGGCCAGAGCATCCATCGAAGAACCACAAAGAAACCACCGAACTCGAACTCGCTTGTGGTGGTTGAAGAAGTGATGAGAGACTTGGTTGAAGACCCCGCAAATTTGGCAATAGTTCAGGGAAGAGAGCAGTCACGCTAACCCCCGCCGATGAGCATGTAAGTCGTGGGAACCAAGTGTGATACAGATGGAAGTAGTAGGCACAAATGAACAATCACAAAGAACTCGCCGACTTTCAAACATCTCGTAGAAGATATTTTGAATCGCTTGTTGGATCCTTTGAGGTCAACAAGCAACTGAGTCGCCCCTAAGATCTTTTATGCCATTTGAGAGGCATGTGAAAAGAGCAAGAGAATCGAAGAGTATGTGGATCCCAAACTTCACAAATTGTCGATTACTTCCAAGTGGAAGTTTGGGTTCTACAAAAGACAAAAAAACCACCGCTCAACCAATGATGATTTTGAAGAATGGGTTTTTGACAAGTTGGGAGTGGAAAATTTGTCTGGATCTCGATTGATACAACCTTGCCGCAATCAAGATCGATGGATCCGCTTGATGAGCAAATGTAAAGAGGAGGGTATTCAATTTAGAGATCCAAGAGATGGTCCCGATGATTCCTCTTCATCATCGATAGTAGAGGAGATTTTTCCTCTGGACCAGGAGAATCAAGTGGGGCCGCACTAACACATGCACCATCTCGGCAATACCACGATGCCGAGGATTGGCCGAGGCCAAGAGATCGAGAGATGGATGAGGATCTACAAGATCTCACCATGGATGATCTAGAAGCACTAATCACTCGAAGGAATTACATTGAGAGCACTCGGTAGGTCGATCGATGAACCAAGCACATTTCATGTTGTAGAGCCTACCGCACAACCCAAGATGTACTGTACGCCGATTTGGATGTGGAAAAGACCATCGACTTCAAGTGAACCAAGTGCTAGTTTCGAGGAATCCATTGAATATCAAAGTGGATTTGACTTTGAAAGGATACTCACCAAAACTGCCATGATTCTGACCAAGATTGGTCATGCAGAAGGTTTTCAAGTGGATAATACCAATATATTCAATCCACGTGAAGTTGAAGAGGAGGCACAAAGTTGTTGGGATACAAACAAAGACTGGACAAAGGTTGGAACAGAGGTACAGTCGCCGAGTCTCAAACAAAGACTGGACAAAGGTTGGAACCAGATTTGGGTTTGGAGAAACCCCCGTTGTTAATGAGGTCAGCCAGAAGTGGAGCCTCTGGAGCCAAGGCCATCAGAGGAAAAGATAGTCGCCAGATCGCCGTTAATGAGGATGAGCAATTTACTGGACTATAATTACAGTGATGAAGAATTTCAAATTTTTGGAGAAGAAGAAGTTGTTGAAGAACCTGCACAAGATCCTATCCTTGAAGATGTTCTTGGTGCAATGGTTGAGGAAGGACTCTCCTCGCTGGGAGAGATTTGAGTAGAGCCATGGTCATCGCCAGACAGCACAACAGCACAATATAGAGTTGAGGAGCTCATTGATGGATCTACCGACAAGAGAATGGCCAGTGGAGTGCCAATTGAAGTTGTCAATGAGTTAAGAATCGTAAGAAATGATATGCAATGCTTAAGAACTCAATTGACAGTAAGAACAGAGATTTGAAGAACTCGATGAAGATGGTAAATGATAATAGACAATCCATCGATACAGCTTGCTTCAAACTTTGCATCTACTCAAAATGTCGTGAATGATCCGATATATGATGTAAGATATATCAAGCAAGGGAATACATCAAGGACAAGTTTTTGAAAGATCAACTTACATCCGCTCATCAAAACTTGACAAGCTTGTCAAGTCGCTTGAGCTTCTCGCCTTTGACAACAACCTCCGTGCTCGACCCCAAATCCCATCGAAAGGATCAACAGACCGGAAGAGACCGCAATCAAGGATTACCTCACTTGATACTAGAATCGGAACTATGGCAGTCAATTACACAGAGTGATAGTATCACAGAAGCTATTCATGGCCTCATCTCACGCTTTGTTGATGATGTCACTAAGGGGGAAGAGGGCCAATCACCGCAGCAAAGAAAGGAGGCGCGACTCTTTGCACAAAAGAGATGGATGATGATACAAATGCCTTTAGGCAACTCGCACTGGCAGAGTGCAACTTATCGATGATCTCCTATCACAAGACAAGAAAGAGTTTCATAATGTAATGAGACCCTATCGTGACATGGGATTTCATGAAGGTCTTAACTCTTTCTTGAGTTTGAAGTTTTGGGAGGCAAGGATTAGAGCTTTAAGAGCATCTACCAGAGATGTAAGGAGTAGCAGAGGTGAAAAGGTGCCGCCAATTACAAAAGCAAAAGATTCACCGAATGAATTTAAGGAGTCAGATATGAAGTTTGGCTTCAGGTGAATCGATCAATCTTGTCCCGCTCAAGCATGGAATTGGTGGAAACAAGTCAATTCTTATATTGACTTTACACTTATTGAGAATGAATGGATGGTTGAAATGATAGAAGAGATCGAGCCTATCAAGAGCAAGTCGAGAAGGCTAGACAAGAAAGAGAAAAGAGACAATAGATCGCCTACTTTTCATTGTTTATCTTTGTTGTATCTAGTTGTAATAACTGTGAACAAATGTTTATAATGAGAATTGACTAAATTTGTTCTGCTTTGTGTTTTATCTTTTTGCTTTTGTCGATTAGGTGAGGGTAGTGGCATCATCACCAAAAAGGGGAAATTGTTGGACTTATTTCTTAGTTTTGATGATGAGTGCCATACTAGTGTTATAGTGCAAAGGCAAAAAGATGTCTAGATAAAATGTATAGTTTATTAGAGTTTGATTCATTAATAGGTTTGATCAAACAAGCATCGTAAATGGTCTGGCGATTGTTTATCGCCAGATCGATCTAGGTCAAGAGGATAGATAAGTCGTGAGATCGGTCTGGAACTCCGCCAAGATCAAGATCAAGGCCGAGGGTTCAAACTCGCTTAATGAAGGCTAAGGGATCAAACTTAGTATTTGATGTCAAGGATATGGAATCGGAATTTAGGCAAGTCCGTGATGACCTAAACCGATTACATATACCTTGTGTGTAAGGTCTAAGTTCCACAAGTTGGATGATGCTTGGAACTTGGTTATACTTTAAATGATGTAATCTAACTTCACAAACAAAAGTTGGATAAAAGATTCAAATTGCATTATATTTTCTGAGACAAAAATATGATGTTCAAACAGATCGATTGGTTTTACAAACAGATCGATGAACTCGCCGATATATACCTCGATCAATTCAAGATTATTGGGAAGTTACATGGATAAGAACGACCAACTACCTCGACTTATCAAGCAAATCAAAGGTCGAGATTAAAAGACGCTGGGATGATCCATATTTTTATCCATTGGATACAAGTCAAAGGGTGGGATGATCGCGATTGTCAAAAGTAATCTCGACAAAGGTCACCCTATGAATAGTGATGTAATGCAAGCGAGATGGGACAAATACAAGGAACGGTCACATTTGAATTTCAAATTCAAGTCACATGCATTCCTACCTATAAATAGAGGACTTTCAACTCAAGAAAAAGATGATGAATTTTGGAAAAAACTTTAAGTGATAACATTGAGTTGAAAAACACCTCCGAACTTATCGAGCTTAAGGTCGCTGATCTAGTTATTTTCTTCAAGTGCATTCGTGTTCAAGCCGCATCAAGCATACACACTTGAAGACCGCAAGTCGCCGATTATATCATCCTAATCAAGCCGTGAATCGAATCATTTACTTGATTCATTCTTTATTTTATAAAGAACTCGTCAAGACAAAGTGAAGCATCCGTTAGTGTGAGAGATCGTTGGTTTGTGGTGAAGTCGGTGAAGAGGCAATTCTACCCTTCAAGGACCAAGTGGAAGACTCGGGAGCAAAGAATCCTACCTGTTCTTAGTTTTCGTTTTTGTGAAGCCATAGTTATTGGTGAAGGACAAGCAACCTAGGATTCTTTGTAAATGATAACTCAAAGTTTACTAGTGAATTTCCTCCAACATCACAAGGAGAAGAGTGGACGCATGCAGGATTACATCACCTGGAACCACTATAAAAATCTCTACTTACTTATCGCATTTATTTTCTCAGACTTAGTCTTTATTCATATCAACCTCTTGAATCTAGCAATCAAATCACACACATACACTAATGAGTATCTAATACTTAGTAACATATTTAACAACAAGTAACAAGGCTTAATTTTGATATTATTCACGCACAAATTCAAAGAAATCGAATGAAGAGAGATTCATGTTTATCGGCCAAAGCTCACGAGGTCTCAAAGCAGACTCATCAAGTATGGGTTGAACTAACATGGGAGGCGAGTCTTTGACACCCAACAATCCCCAAAGACTGCTACCCACATTCAACCGGGACACCCGTAGTATGCCCTGGGCGAAATGGTTTACCACGTAAATGCTATTGCCAGGATTCGAACCCATGACCTTCTCTCGATACCAATTCTTAGGATCAAGCGCTACCGTTGTACTAAAACCAATTGGTTGTAGTAAAAAGCGCAACTTTATTTCCTTAAATCACACCGTTCTATAATACGCCATGGGTTGAACTAACATGGGAGGGCAGAGTGCTGTACACCCAACACCATTACCTACTCTACTCCACTTTCATCCATCCCAACCCTACCTTACCCTACCCTACATTACCCATCATACCACCCTACCTTCCCCCCACCCCACCCTTCTCTACCCTACCAAACCCACCACCCCACCGTACCTTACCCACCATCCAACCCCACCATATCCACCATTCCACTCTACCCTATCTTATCCACCATACCTTACCTTACCCACTATCCCAACCTGTCCTACCCTACTCAACCCTCTCCAACCCTACCTTACCCACCACTTCATCTTACCCCACCTTACCCTACCCACCACCCAACCCTACCCTATCCACCATTCCACTATACCCTATCTTACCTATCACACCACCATACTTTACCTTACCCACTACCCCAACCTATCCTACCCTACTCAACCCTCCAAAACCTTACCTTACCCACCACTGCACCCTACTCTACCCACCACCCAACCCTACCCTATCCATCATTCCACTATACCCTATCTTACCCATCACACCACCATACCTTACCTTACCCACTACCCCAACCTATCCTACCCTACTCAACCCTCCCCAACCCTACCTTACCCACCACTGCACCCTACCCTACCCATCATCCTACCCTACCCTACCACCCTACCTTACCTTACCTACTACCCCAACCTACCTTACCCTACTCTACCCTACTGTACTCTACCTACCATCCTTACCCACCATTTAACCCTACCATACCTTACCTACCACCCATTACCCTACCCTACCCACCACCACCACCCCCACCTAACCTACCCACCACCCTACCTTACCTGATTTTTTTTAATTTGCTGGCAGATTTTATTATGTGTGGGGCGATTTTTTTTTTTAAATTGGTGAGAGATTTTCGATTTTGCAATAAATTCATTGATTTTGTATTTTTGTTTTTTTTCCCGGGTTTTCTTTTATTTGCTGGCAGATTTTCCGGATTTAATGCTTGGGACCGGGAGAGATTTTCGATTTTGCAATAAATTCACTGATTTTGTATTTTTTTAGTTTTTTTTCGAATTTATTTGCCGGTTTTATTTAAGAGTCGGTTTTTATTTTTTCTAATACGCTGACTTCCATTTTTGGTTCACTATTAATTTGATTTCAGCATAAACGCTATTAATATGCTATTATTGCGAAATCACATGCTGTTAATGTGCTATCATTGTGTAAATATTTTAGAGGATTGAACAGAAATTCTATTCATGTGAAATCTTCAACCATATTTTTTTAAGAGTGGTTTTTTCTAAAGTGCCGGTTTTTGCATTTTACTATTTTCCTAAAGAGGCGGTTTTTTAAAGTTACGTTTGACGTTTTTTTAAAGGGGCAATTTTAAATTGATTTGAATATAAACGCTATTAATGCGTAGTTTTTTTAATTTGCTGGCAGATTTTATTACGTGTGAGGCGAATTTTTTTTATTTAAATTGGTGAGAGATTTTCGATTTTGCAATAAATTCATTGATTTTGTATTTTTTGTATTTTTTATTTTTTTATTCATTTATATTCTACTTTCATTTTACCATCAGAAGTAATTGATGTCTGGCCACCATAGATATTTATCATGGATTCACCAATTACTGGTGGTTCGAGCCACTATGAGTTAGTCGCCTGGCAAGTGTATAACCCGTAATAATCACCCCTATTATCGTAATCGTAGTGCGGACATCGATAGAGGTATATGCATTTGCGTGCATATGCATTCTATCAACTTCCACATCAATAGCATTGTTGTGACTCGTGAGTAATCACAGAACACATGACACTACTATCGACTGGTACCAACCGGCGCCAATCCTTGTGAGAACAAGATCTACGCATCATCAAGACGAGAGTTTTCTTCTATTGCCGTCGTAGTTTTATATTCGTTAGTAGTAGGTACGTAGTCGCTCGACCATAGGGGAGAGGTACAAAGTTGCTCGCCCAGAGGATACTATAATGCTCGCATGAAGCAAAAATATCTCATGTTCATGGTGAATAACTAGTGAATGAAATAACTCTTATTTTCTTTTGTGGATAGAAGACTGCTATAAAAAAACCTTGTAAATTATGGCCAATACCGGGTATATAAGCAGTGATTTCAAATCCAGAGGTTAATCATACTCTGGCAACTTTACGTAAGGCAGAGTTTGGTTTTTTTGGGGTGATAGTGGAAAAGTTGACAGACAAGCCACCCTTACTACCTCTCTCTATTAATTTCTCAGTCCCTCTAGTCGGGTGGGCGCCGGCCGGTTTTTCGACCAGATCCCCCTAAAAACCGTACGTGTTTTTTTTCCCGGGTTTTTTTTTATTTGCTGGCAGATTTTCCGGATTTAATGCTCGGGACCGAGAGAGATTTTCGATTTTGCAATAAATTCACTGATTTTGTATTTTTTGTTTTTTTTAATCTTTTTTTTTCGGATTTATTTGCCGGTTTAATTTAAGAGTCGGTTTTTATTTTTTGTAATACGCTGACTTCCATTTTTTGTTCACTATTAAATTAATTTTAGTATAAACGCTATTAATATGCTATTATTGTGAAATCACACGCTATTAATGTGCTATCATTGTGTAAATATTTTAGAGGATTGCACATAAATTCTATAAATTCCGTTTTTTATTTAATTAAATCAAGGGGATTTATTTTAAATATTTCATTTTTTAGAAGATCATGTTTGATTTTGTTTATAAATTTGTTTAATTTCGTAATTTTTTAAATCAAGGATTTTTTTTTAAATCTCTAGGACTTTTTTATGATTTCATTTTTTAGATTTTAATTAACCTCGTTTTACATTTACCTCGTATTTTTAATTAAGGAATTTTTTTTTAATTATTTTATGGTTATATTTTTTTGTATTTAATTAAATCACGGGTTTTTTTAGATTTTGTTTTTTAGGAAGGGCTTTTTTTTAAGATTTCTTTTTTTAGGAGATCTTGTTTGATTTTGTTTATAAATTTTTTAAAATTCATCACTTTGACTGGTTCCAATATGAACTTCATTTTTTGGTGCCATAGTTGAAAGAAAAAGATGAAGAAGAAAGCTTTTAGATCTGCGTTTACACAGTGTAAATGCAAGAGATTTGATCTGAG
Organism: Gentiana macrophylla; assembly: GCA_026214975.1. Lineage (NCBI taxonomy): Eukaryota > Viridiplantae > Streptophyta > Magnoliopsida > Gentianales > Gentianaceae > Gentiana > Gentiana macrophylla. The sequence goes on from CM047810.1 coordinate 21,032,953, forward strand.
ATTTTTTGTAAGTAGGCTCTGCGTTTAGGTCTGTATATATATAGACATATACGGTTGAGAACTGTCAGATCATGTACTGTGCATTAACCACGATTAAATATGAGTGAATGCTGTTTTGACACGTGGCCCATTACTTTCCATAACGTTTTGTAACCGTTGGATCGTGTTAACTGCGGTTGTAAATAGGAAATAAATATCCCGCATTTTGCTTTTTGACTTTAGTAAGTTTGAGTGAGTAAAGTTTCCATCAGTAGCCTTGTCATCAATGAGACTTGGCTCAATGCACTCGCCGACAAAATGGCTCAATGACTGGCCGATAGAGTCACTCACGATGCTTAAATCCTTTGTATTGTCCAACTGATAATACAAAATGAAGTTTAATACCAATGAGTGATCTGTCAAGTGAGCTCACCCAACATGACAAAGACCAATCCCCTTGGCAACCTCATTTGCTCAATTGTCCAAACATAAGTACATGGAATTGTTGATACCAATGACTAATCTATTGAGTGAGCTCACCCAACATAGCAAAGACTAATCCCCTTGGTGAATTCCAATACATTGCTGAATAAGGTTATGTCAATCAACTTTAATGATTCCAAGTTCTGTCCTTAATTTAGCAAATCTTTCACTATCCAATGGTTTAGTGAAAATATCAGCAAGTTGATCTTCAAGTAGGGATATAAAGAACCACCACATCCTTCTTTTCAACATGATCTCTTATAAAATGATGTCTCACATCAATATGCTTGGTTCTTGAGTGCAAAACAGGATTTTCAGTAATTGCAATTGCACTTGTGTTGTCATACATAATTGGAATTTCCTTTTCTTCAATTCCATAATCCCTTAATCGTTGTCTTAACCACGAGATTTGTGCACAAAGAACTTCCAAAGAAGAATGTATTTCGCTTTCAGCGATGGAAGTTGATATAGAATTCTCGCTTCTTTGAACCAAGAAACCGATCTATTTTCCATTAATCGATGTGTTCTGTGGTGCTTTTTCTGTCAATCTTGCATCCAAAGATAATATGAATCTCGAGTAGGATATAACTTTAAAACTTCCATCTTTAGAATACCATATCCCTACTCCCAAAGTCTCTTTAAGATACTCGAGAACTCTTTTGATCGCACCTAAGTGACTTTCTTTAGGTTTTGATTGAAATCTTGCACAAACACCTACAAAGAAAGGATATATCAGTCTGGCTTTGGCGATGAGGTACATCAGACTGCCTATCATCCTTCTGTATAAGGTCTGATCAACATCTTTTCCTTCTTTATCTTCATCCAACCTTATGTTTGTATTCATTGGAGAGAGGAAATAAGGGTGGCGCTATTGCCAGAGCATTTCTGCTCCATCAGAGCAATTATCCAAAAATACCCCTTCCTAAAATAAAATAAAATAAAACAAACAAACAAACCGACAGCTTTTACTACCAGGAGCCATGAGGTGAGGTGAGGCGACGCGTAAAAAATGTCGGCTTTTATTACATTTGTTGTTTTCCTTATCCAGCATTTGTCATTTTTTTTTTTTGGAAATCATTTATTAAACTAATTACTAAACCCCAAACAATAATAAAAATCATGACTACCAACAAGTCAACAACAAAAAAATCCTCCGTTCCATTTTATTTGTCCTATTTGATTTTTCAAATAGATTTTGATTAACGTATTTAATGTTTTGAATCTCATTAAATAATTCAATTTTTATACATTTATGTTATTTAAGTAATACTTTATCATATGTTAAAATATTGGATCATTTAGTGAGATTCAAAGAATTAAATACGTTAGTCAAAATCTCTTTGAAAAGTTAAACAAGACAAAAAAAATAGGACGGAGAGAGTATAAAATTCTAAAAAGTTCCGTTTAAATGTAATACAATTAAAATAAAGTCATGTTAGCTACTCCGTGTGGTTATTATTATTATTTTTTTTTTTTTTAAAAGCCGTGTGGTTATTATCAACATTGATTCATCTACATAATTTAGTATACAAGAATAAACCATATATTTCGCGTATAAATAATAAAAACTCAACGACACGGAAATACATCGCCCGTTAATTCACAATTTATGTACTCCTTCCGCCCCGTAATATAAGTCTTTTTATTTTTTTATAGTGTCCTAAAATATAAGTCATTCTCACATTCTAATACAAAATATTAAATGCATTATTTTCACTTTCACACTAAACAATTCTATATTATTAGTCAGTCCCAGAAAACAATACGTAAGATGAAAATGATAATCAACCCATTCAAATACAATGTTACCATGTGAGAAGATTATGCTAGTTACAGATTAACTATTATTATTTCATAGCCATCGTGATAAATGTTTTTATTTTTGAGGGGAATGGTGATAAATGATTTATCTTATAATTTTTCATAGACTATTAGGGTTTTTTTCGTTTACTTACTGTACTATCAGGTTATTAATAATAATAATAATAAAATGAATGGCACTGACTCAATATTTGCATGTAATACAACTTTTTTTTTGTTTTTTTGAGGAAAACGGGAGAAGAAATTTCTGAGACAAAAAAATGATAAATACAGTCAGGAATGACAAATTTCAAAATCGAGAGATTAAGTAAGGACAATTGCTAATATAGTGACAAAAATGCCCCTTTATAATTTTAATATAATGATCAATGAACAAGTAAGAATAACCCATAAAATGTCGTAAAATCCAATGAAAAATAGTAACAATAATGTACCCCATAAAATGTCAGAATAAATACCAAGAAACAAATAAGAATAAATAAGATAAAATGTCTTAACATCCAATGGAAAAATAGTAAATGACCACCACTAAACAAGTAGTAACAACTTAAAAACAAGTAGTAATACCAGTAAAAATAGTGTGAATAATAAACAAGTAGTAACATCCCATAAACAAGTCGTAACATCTCATAAACAAATCGTAACATCCCATAAACAAGTAGTAACCGCCCAAAAAATGTAATAACGTAATAGTAACAACCCTAAACCCTAAACTTTCTCAACAAAAAAACAACAACAACAACCTCCATACGCAGGTTTCCTTCTCCGGCGGCCTTGTCTCCTCCGGCCGGCTCAGACACTTGCACCTCCGGTGGTTCCTGTCAATTCACCCAAACCCAATAAACCCTCACTTTATTGTGTTTGCGACATTAGAGTCGGACTGATTATCCTGAATCAGGCCATCGAAGCTTCCTGATCGGCTGCTTCAAACACAACCAAAAAAAAAAAACAAAAAGAACTTCATCTTCTCTAGCTTATCGCCGCCAGCATTATCCTCGGGTGAATGCAAGGCTGAATCGAAGCTTCCAACCTCCCTGAATCGCACATAGCCCTCAATTTCCGCCGCTTCTTGTTCCTGATTTGATTTTTTTTTCCCAATTTCCGTCCAATTGTCTGGTCCCAATTCGTTCCCGGCTTCCGTTTCCAATTTCCAATTTCCGGCAAACGAAACTTCCCTGAAACAGGATAGAATCGGACATTCAAAGCACCGATTCACCATGTGAGATTCTGGTTGATGGGGTGGAGAAGACGTTGAAATTAGGGTTGATTTTGATGGAGGAGCTGCTGCCGTGGAGGTACAATCGAACCCTAGAAGCCATTGCCGGAGAGATTTGGGGTGGGGGTGCTTTGAACGAGGGACGTTTGCAGAGCAATTTATTTTTATGAATGTTGTTAAATAGAAATAGGTTAATGTGAAAAAGGGTAATTTGATAAGTTTAATTAAGTTTTGTCGTTTCTAATCATGCATGTCCTTGTAGCCTAATAAATGATGTAGTTTGTCCTTTTGGACAAAAACCTATAGTTTTTATTAACATTTAATTTATTAATTTTTGGGAATAATTTATTATTGTTAAAATTTCAGAATACAGCCAAATACAATTTCAAGTTTACTCCATTTTGCTTTATATGGTTGTTATTTTTTTTCATGCAGAATATTATATTTAAAAAAAAGAATATATTTAAACTACTTATTTGTTAATATTTTTATTAGAAGAACTTAAACTATTTTTCTATGAAGCAAGATATTGGCAAAAAGTGGGGTACATCTCATTTAATTATTGGCAAAAACCGAAGAGGTTTAAAAAAGTAATTAAGTACATGCTTGCAATAAATACTACCGTACAAAAAGCTGTTAGGGGTAAATTCGGCTAACTGCTCTGGAGGTTATTCGATGTAGGAGGCCTAAAGGAGAGAAATGATACGATAGAACATTGCTGTCGTAGCTTCATCCTCACAGCGAATCGTGATACGCCGATAAGGAATTGCATCACATGGCGCCCTGTGTGGTAGGATGTTGACGCAGCCTCTCTATCAGTTCTCCTCTCATCGAAATAACTCCTCTTCTGGATGGAGCAAATATGCTCTTGCAATAGTGCTACCCGGAAAATAATTGTGGTTAGTCTTATTTTCAACATGTGGTCATTTAATAATTATGAATATTCTAGATCGGTGTGATTAACATGATTTTTAGGATCTAATAGGCATATTTTAGGAACGTTGTACCCTTTAGTACTAAATATTTGTACATCTATCACAATTTCACAAGGAACATACAAGTTTTACATGGTTGCAACGAGTAAAGTTGTTCGGCACGTGTACAATTCGTGATAATTACACACGTCAACCTTATATCACAGTGACATCATTTCAGATTTACGCGGAAGCACGCAAGAAGAGATGGATAGAATTTAAACATAACAATGATAAGATAACGAAATCCTAGAACAAAAATTGAACGACGCACGAGGTTGTCCACAACCGGCAAAATAGTTGCTTATCCGGGGGTACCTGTTGGATCGAATACACACACAAGTACTCCAAAGGGGGTTGATGGAGTATTTAGTCTTTTAAAACCTTTACCAGGTGCAAACAAATTATCACAGTTTTTTAGGGTACGTAGGTTTCAGTTAAGCTAGATTGGACAGAAATTCAAATTAGTCAACTATAAATGACTTCTTGAAGCTGGAACATGGGCTTCACCATGAACCACAACAAAAGATGGAAATCTGGACAATGCTATACACAACGATTCCAGTTTTACCGGATCATCAGGATCTTTCTTTCTTTTTTTCTTTTTTCTTTTTGGAACAGCTTATATATAGATGTTAATCAGGTAAACCTAGTGGCTGGATCGTCAGGATCTTGAAATGACCAGAACTCCTCAATCCAACTATGAATTGAGAAACCAGCCACAACCGATCTATTATTTATGATGCTGAATAGTTTCGTTCTACAGTTCATAGGCAAAAGCGAGTTGGGTAAGCATTAGAATGATAACATCAAAAGCAAGTTAGGTAAGCATTAGAATGATAACATCAAAAGCTCCACAGTGAGAAAAACGAGTCATAAATCACAGGCCTACTACCCATTTTTGTTCTTTTTCAGTTTATAAGGTGGCCATTGACCCTTCTTCCTCATGCGACGCTTCCTGACAAGTTTTTTCCTACGCATCCTGATGTTCTTGGCAAACTTCATTTTCATCTTATGCTCAAGCTTCAGCAGCAGCTTGGGTTCTTCCAGGTGAAGGTTCTCAAATGGGATGTTTTCTTCATCAGAATCTGAGAGAGACACTGGGTCACCAGTATCTGATCCTTCAGATGACGCCTTAACAATCAAGGTATACCGTCCTTTCCGCACATAAGGGGAAATGACACTGCATCCAGAAGGTGAATTTGGATTTATGCTGAAGGAGTTGTTGCCAAGCCTGGAGACTAACAGAAAGATAAAGCATAAAGAGGACACAAAAGAAAAGGCGATAAGCATATGCATCTTTATTTAAACACATTAACCGGGTAGTTTCATAGTTATGCTACGGGATTCGGATTAGCCCAGAAGGAAAGTTAAAAAGCAACATGGACAAAGGAAAGAAGAAAATACACTTTATATGTTCTTTCAACTATGACAGGCAAATTATACTATAGACTATTCTAGTGCAGTTGGATTTGCAAGGAGGAGGAGGCCAAGTTAATAACTGCACCGGTTCTTATCACCCCATTTTGGAAGCTCAAAACATAGAAGACGAAATTTTGCAAAATTTGTTGACTGCCCTGGGTATGATGGGAAGAGTATGGGTGAAATCGCAACAGACTCACAAACTCAAACTGATTGCTCTCAGTCCCAAAAACATGTATTTTCAAACACCACTACCCCTGCACACACACACACACACGAGAGACACGTAAAAACAGCTATCAATACCTAGCCCAAATTCCAAGTCGCATCCCAATTAGGGCAGGAAGGCTGCCGTTACACATCCCAAACATTAGGGGATGACAGCTTGGAAAATGCAAAACTAAGATTTCAATATAATCCCCCTCACTAGAAAGAAAAAGGAAAAATAAAAGAGGCAAAAATCGATGCGGGTGGATTAAGGAGGCTATGTTAATAATCACTTTCTGAGCTGAAAAATCCAAGTGGCATCCCCAATTAGGGCGGGAAACACATGTATTCAACATCCCAAACATTAGTTGGAAAAAGCAACTGTACGATGTCAACCTAAGAAACAGGCGAAAATCGGTGACGCAGTTGGATTAAGCAAGGCAAAGGACAAACTCTAGCTAACTCAGTTAGAAGCTTACAAGATAAATCGAGGAAAGAAAGAAAAAATGCTGGAAATAAATACAGAAAGAGGTAGAAACTGAATCAGCATTATAGCGCACTTACACGAGTGAGAAGTAAGGGAAAGAGTCGGTAGCAATGTTGCCGGAGACGAAGCAATAAGAGTAACTGAGGGAGTGACGGCGTCGGCGCTGAAGAATCCGACCTCCATCCTTCCTTTCTTTCCTTTTGGAATTTCAGTTGTAATAAGATGGTTGCACTGAACACACTCGATTAGAATTTGCAATTTGCAACTTGGATTTCAAAAAACTAATAATACCACTCTCCTCTCAAAAAAAAAAATAATACCACTCAGAAAAAAAAAACAAAAAACAAAAAAAAACCTAATAATAATAATTATTATGGGCATAAAATGGGTATTTTACTTTAGAATATTGATACATCCACTATTTATCTTACCACTACATCCTACACAATATAATCAATACATTCATTTTCTTGGGATCCATCACAACATTTCACTTTTCATTTTAATCATTGAAAACTACACTTGTCGTGAAAAGTGCAATACACCAATGTGTAGTGTACATATCATTCTCCTTTAAATGATGCCTTAGATGGACACATCTCAACCATACAATTTATGTAAATCTAAACACAATTTTTGAAACCAAAATCTAGACACATATGAATATACTGTTGTTCAAAGGAAATTATTACTCGCACTCTCCCCGTATACACTGTTTCGTTGGATTAGCGATATGTGCACAAGAAGACAAAGGTCTATATTCGAGCTAGAATGGTGGTGCCCAAAGTCAATGATGCGTTCAATCATCGGACATTTTAGGACTACATTTATCAAAAGGAATTATTTAATGTGCCCAAGAAAAAGAAGGGAAGCAAGGACATTAGCCGACTGAAGGTTAAGCTTAACCACCCCTTCTCGTACCCGATTTTAAGAAAAATGGGTTAAATGTGCTAGCTTATGAGTTTGTAATGGGTTAGCAATTAAAGAATGGTGTTTTGTAAAGACTCACTCTCCTAACCTTTCATCATTGTTGGTGTAGAGTTCTTTACATTTTGGGTTGAGGTTTCTCCTGGTTAGTTAGGGTTGTTGAGGTTCTTCAAGTTTCCATGAAAGTTTGTGAACCTTAAGTTAGATTTTTGAAGACCAACCAATAGAGTTACCGATTTGTATAGGATTCATTCTCTACTTTTGGGGTATGTTCTTTGCTCTATTTTTGGGTACCGCTCCAACATTATATGATAGTTACGCACTTTTCACTGCTGAATAAGAAAATTGTATTCTCGACTTCATATTGTCCTTGTTGTCACCATCTTTTCAAATAGATGGACTTATACAAACTAAACCCTTTTTGTTTTCACTACGAATAAGAAATTTTTATTCTCCGCTTCACATTGTCCGTGCTAAACCCCTTTTTTTAATCGAGAAATGTATTACCAAACAATTTGAGTTGAATCGAGCATTAATTTTATTTAGTCGAACATACATCAAAATTTACAAATTTGAGTTCCAACATAAACTTGACATAGAAAAGATCTCAAGTTCGATCATGGACACCTTCAAAGTTGAGTTAAATTGCTTATTTTGATTTAACTAAAAAGTCTTATCCTAAAAGAGTATTGGCAAATAGTCTTTATATATATATATAACTTTAAGCTAATATGCAAAAAGAAAATTTATTTACTAAACAAAACATTAAAATTTTCAAACGCAACTCAAAATTAACAATACTAGTAAAACATAAAATCTAAATAAATTAATCTAACGCATACAAAATTTCACATGAATTTTAAGTTTGAGCAAACGATCTAAGCACTAGAATATTCCAGATTGACTCATCTAGTACTTGATAAATATTAGCGTCTAAGTCCATTTCGAACTCAAACCATATCGAATCAAACTGTTCATGCAAAAATTCAAAATGAACTCGAATTGCCACTTACTCATTTAAACCCATAGTACTACCACATAAGGTGGAACCTTCAATATATCAGGACCATTTTGGGAGTAACTATCGTGTCCTCAAACACTGTATCCAAAATGTCTGCCCCTAATAATTGCATATAATAGGCCTTACTTGCCCATTTCCAAATTCAAATTATTCAGATTTTAAACTCAAGTCAACCCCCACCACCACCATTCACCCCACCAAATCAACAGCAAATGTCAAACGATGTCCACACGATACGCTTACTCATAAATAAGTATGAAGGCAGGTCAATAATCATCGCGATTTGTTATCCTCATGCAAATACTTATACAGCAGCAATTTGTAGCATTAACATTACCTAAGAAATTGCATGGTAACGCCGCCAAAATTTAGCTAAAAACCGCCCCCTCAACTCTCACAACAATTTTTCTTACACAAAAAGCACACTACCATCAGCCATGGAGGTGGGGGCACGTGCGGTCAGAATCTACAAGCTCAAAATGCACATTCTCTAAATTGGAGGACAAAGTTTCTTTTGGAGATACCTGAGCAAAACCCTGCACTTATTAAAACACGAGAATAAAAAAATAAAAAAACCACAAAAATATAAGCAAAACTCGTGTTTTGATCACACTGAACCGCACCCCAAGTAAGCAATACAGAACTGCTAACACACTTACCTTGAGCCAATATTCTCAACTCCGTCACCAGACATCATTCCTTGTTCTTATCAAATACGCTTACAAAACTTATTCCCTGAAACACGAGTTTCATGCACATCGCAATTCAGATCACAAGTTTTTAAAAGATGTCAATCGCCAGATTGGGAAGTCCATCATAATCTGAACAAAGTGCATAGACACCAACAATACCTTAACTACGGTAGTATGTGCGATCGAAATATGAGTGGGTAAGTACAGCAAAAACCACTACTCCAACACTGTCAAAACACAAAGCCATACGTGTCACTTTTTCTGTAAAATTAATCAATGCTAATCAAGTAGTTACAACAATCAAACAAACAATGATCAAATCCGCCATCATTCTCAGAGATGATGAAAACTCATGTCTTATGTCTCCCTAATGAGAATATAACACTATGAAGCGTAAATTATAACTTACCACAGAAAGCAAAGGACCTTGTTTAAACTTGCTCTGAAAAGATAGTGCAGTTGGCTTTGGATCGTCACCAGGACCCCTAATAAACCCACTGTATATTACCAATGACGTTGAGTATGAATTAGTATCATTAACACTATAAAATACCGAGCCAATAACACAACCACGTCATTAAAAAGGAGGAAAAATATGCATAGATGTGTGGATAATGTGCTGAAGAGAGCAAGACAGTATCTTGTAGGCCAATGAGTAAGAACATCTACTCACATTAATGATGGTGAAATAAGTGGTGATCTCTTTACATCGTAAACAGCTACAAGGCCTCTGAATAGCTCATCCCCGCCTTTGTATGACACGGCCAGTCGCTCCCCGGAAGCATCCCAGGCTATTTTATCTATCCCTTTACTGTATAAATGGGAAAACAAAAGCGATCAGAGAATACTTTAGAATGTCTAATACAAGAAAGGTAACCCAAGAGATTAGTGGAATGATCCTTTAAAGTGTCCACACACACACACAAAAAGCACCTTTCACAGTATCACTTGTTCACCATATCGGATATCTAAATGAATAAAACCACAAAAGACAAATTAAGTTGAAAGAACATAAAAGCACAGCTGCTCAGAATTTGGTCAATAGGCTCCAAGTGGGACTCTTGGCTATGGCTACCCCCAAAATGTAAGACAATAGTGCGGAGTGCGATTCAATGTCAGGGGCAAATTTATCAAGAAGTGACCAGCTGAACTTGCAATAGTCTGATTTACAATTTACAATAACAAATATCAAAAGACCGACACAAAAAAAAAAAGGAAATCAATGAACGCTCAGCACTGCTACCGAACATGCAAAATTGCATAGAAGCTACATTAAGTTAGATTAATGCAGATTAACTCATTCATGCCCTGCCAAAAATGCATCTACTCGGCATAGAGAGGTTCGAAAGCTACAAAATTCCAAGAAAACTGATTCATGATATCAAACTGTAACCAATTGCAACCCCAGGTATACCCTATTTAAAAGAAAAAGAAAACAAAAAGATTCCTCCAATATCCAAATTACTAATCAAATAAGATACCACATAACATATGAGTGTGGACATTATGGCCTATACCTGCCAGTCAAAGATTTAATGTCTGGAAGGTCTACTGGTACCAGATGTGCATCTGCAAAAAGGGATGCATAGTTGAAAATTCAAAATCTGCCAGCTACTAAAAAAAAATTAATAATAAATAAATAATAAAAAATAAAACCTTAAGGTGGAAGAAACAAAGGGTTACGTATCAGAATAAACTAGTGTTGGATCGTTGTTTTTAATGTTTTTAAAATAAGTCGTTTTGAGTCTTTTGACAACCTAGTCCAGTTCGCTAATAAATCATCAGCCGTTACAAGGAAAGTGGGAAAAGCCGCCCAGCTTTAATGTTCTTGGATGTCTTTGTTGGATCTTTGTACTATACAAACTGAGCTTAGTTTCGTCATTGATTAAGAAAGCTTTATTCTTTCTATTATCTAATTTTACTACATAATGCATCTCTGGAAACAATGAATGCAAAGTTAAAATTTACAGTTGCAAAAATAGATATGTTGTAATAGCAAATCATAGCATGCAAAAATACCACTGGAACATTTGTTGTGTGAATGAAGTCCTTCGAGAACCGAGTATGATGAAGAAGTTGTGTGATAGTATAGCAAAAATATCTACATAGATATTAGCCTGGTGTATGGCCCCAACATATTGTAGTTGATTGTTCCTCTCTACTGGTGAGATTACAGCTAGGAGTGATTATAATTGCTTATATTAAGTGGATAAAGAGGAATACACTTTATGGAATCCTGGCATATTTGAAACCATTGATATGAATAGAGGGGTGTTAGTATAGCATGTGTAGGGAGCCAAATATGGAGCTTGTTCTTTCTAAGTAATTATACCATATTTTTGCAATCAGCACTAAAGCTCTTAGAAGAATCCTAATAGCATACACAACTACCAAAAAGAGTAATTTCACATATGGAAGTATGGAAATATCTTATTATGTATTAAATACAACAATACAAATGCACAAGACAAACAAATTTATTCCTATATCGGCATTGTTCACAATGAGAAACTATTTCATCCAAGAAACTCAGTACATGTAGTAAAAAATAATGAGAAAACAAAAGAGTTATCTTACAAAAGAAGAGAACAAAGGAAAAAACAAGTACCAAGTGACGGAGGCTTGGAAGCAAAGTGAAGAGAACCTAAGGTTGTAGAACTGGAGAAAGCTAAGAGTATCATACGGCCTTCGGGATCCCACGTAGCACCCTAGCAATAAAAAGCACACTTATCAACCAGGCAACAGTGTTTGTTTATTACTGTCACAAAAGATCAACTCGAAAAGCATGATTCGTGACAAAGTCATTCACTTGCAACATATTATAAAATTATTACAACAGAATTAGGAGAGCAAGCATGTCAAGCACAAAATCAATCAACAAAAACCAGATCAAAGCAAACATCTTATAAAAGAAACTTGAAGCGAATAGAATAATACACATCAAAAGAAAACCTTGAAATGGCTAAGTAGGCTTCTATGCTCTAGGTTTTTCTTATCTAATTAGGCTCTCATACCGAAGCTACACCTTTTCATTAAAAAACGACTAGTAGTATACTAAAAGAAACAATATTACCCGGGACAGGTGAATTTATCACAACTTAGCATGGCACTAATACGTAAAGGGTTGCACGACAAGAAAATTTTGGACAAAGTGAACAGCTAAACCTTGGGATATAATTTGGTTTAATTAATCCTTTGAAGTCCTCAAGATAGCGGAGTTTTCTATTTTGAAGGTGAAGAAGATGATTACCTTACTAATTCTACCATAGGTCAACTTCTCTAGCAATCACCCCCCACCCCCCCACCCCCTAGCAAAGAAAAAAAGAACACAGCATACATTTCTACCTAGCAACCCACTCAATCATCCTCCTAATTGAGGACAACATTTAGCAGAAAGCCGCTTAAAAACCACGATTTTATAATATTGCATCACTTCAGCCGCTTCAGGATGCTTTTTAGAAGTCTCTTAGCCCCAAGCTTCCAAAACCGATGATAATATAAATGCTTTTCAAAAGCAAACTGCTTTTGGCGCTTTCAACAACTCACGCTGGCTATATCACCAACAATCCATATACCAACAAGTGGAACCAAAGAACAGGACTAACAGCTAATTATCATCCCATCCTCCTTCCCCACCCTCCACTCCCTCACCCGTCAACCCAAGATCAAAAAAAAAAGTAACAGAAGACCCAACAATCATAAAAAAGCAGATGGAAAACATTGCAATTTGGTGTAAAGTCGGTTCTGGCCTAAAAGGATCAGTTCTTTCAGACTAACCGTGACAAAACCATTCGCCGAGGACCATGGCTCTGATGTCCATGTGTTTGTCTCCCAAAGATAAAATGTTCCGTCACTGCAATGAATAACGATCAGATTACTAGAAGCAAAAACATGCATCACACATGGAGCTCCAGATGCATTCAAAAATATTTCAGATTTGAAGGGTGTGATCAAGGTCAAGCTGATAAAGTACTATACAATTTTGAGGCAAAAAAGTAATCTCCAGAAGGAGACCACTTAAGTAGAGATATGCCGCCCAATCCCCTTCGAATAGGTGTTCCCTTTCCTGTAAACCACATGGATACATAGACTTCCATTAGTAAACAAACAGTAAGTACAAATATTTCATTTTCTAGACCTCAATATATCCATATTGAACATTAGGGTCCCTGTGCAATACAAAAGTAATGAGGGTCGGAGTTTGAAAATGTTGGCTAAAAGTTCACATTCCAAGCTAAAACCCCTTTCTAGAGGTACTTTTTCCTCCTATAATATAGACTTCATACAATGTTCTCCATAAGATTTGTCCACAATTTCGTCTATAAAATAAAAACAGTGCAGATACGATGAAAGCAACTTTATATACTGGAACACAGTGATTCCAATAACATTATCACAAAGATAATGAATCATTTCAACCAAAAAAAAAAAAAAAGATAATGAATCGTATGAATGAAAAGCTCTCCCCCAAAAGTCAATACAAAGTAACAGCAGTGCCAAACAAAATGATAAGTAACATACCTTGACTTACATCCCAGACAGTGAATGATGAATTCTGAAAGGAAGCTGATGCCAAATATGTAAAGATAAGTCAAGGAAATCCAAGTTTTGAACAGCTGAGATGTTATATTTAATTGTCAGGCCGATGGATCAATTCCATGGCCTGTTGACCATTACCAGAGAAAGACAACATAAATTTAAAATAGAGAAGTAAATTTCATGCACAAGGTAAACAAGGAAGATAGCAACTACATTTCGGTCTTCACCAGCTTCTCAAAATAAGATACTAACCAAAGATATACTCAGAAATACATGAATAAAAAATGTTGAACTGGTAAGAAGGGTGCACCTGATCATACATAGATAGTCACTAATTTGAAATGTCTTTCACACTGAAAAAACAAAGATTAAATTACACTAAACAGAGTAATCAAAAGGATATCTTCCATCAGGACTCCATGACAAAGAACTAATTTGTTCATCATAACGACTCGGAAGAAAATCAACTAACATCCATCGGGATCCAGCAGCTCTTGAGAATGTGTTTGATGCGGATCCAGAACGAACAGATGGTGGATTGCCAGGGTCACACCCAACCCAAGTGCAGATCCCTCCCCTGTTCATAAGAATGACAACGCTTAATCTCTAAATGATCTCCATGAAAATACCACAAACACAATAATACACATTGGTATAATGCTTTTAGACATCAGAAGGTGCTTGAAGTAGGAGCATCAACCGTGTCTGGATACTCACTTGCATGCGACAGACAGCATTTTCCCACCATTTGGGCGCCAATCAAGCCATTTCACATCTTTTTGTGTTTCATTGATAAGAATGCAGGGATCCTTGCCATCTAACAGAGCATTTAAAACAAAACAAAATAATAAAGCAAATATATGATATATCGAGAAAAACTACTCGAACGCTACAAAAAAACATACCTTGACAGGTGAAATGACAAAATAAAAAAGTTCATATGAACTGACCACTATGACGCAAGAGGTAATAAACTACTAACCCACATCGTCGTAATCATGAACTGTTACTTGATGAGGCCCGGAGACAAAAGCCAGAAGACGTTTATCCTGGTTCCAACTTAAGAGATGAAGATCAATATCTTGCAATGATTTCACCTGACACACACAAAGAAAGCAAACATTTTATTCTGGACAGGGGTAACTGCCTTAAAAAGTAAAATTAGCAAGAAGAGAACTATATTTAGTTAGTAAAAAAAACATGGGGGAAAACATGTCTAAGATGGAAATTCGAGTGACCTATATTCATGCTTTCAAAAAGGCAAGAACGAGTCTGAGTAGAAAAAAAAAAAGATATAGGACCTTTACTACTGGCCTATTCACAACAATGTAGAACTTTCTCTGAGTGTCTCAGTCCACTTAACAAAAATAATGGCTAAATTGATCTTCCCACAGCAAATGACCAAAAGACGGAGAAGGCTTACATCAGTAGGTTGGAAAAAGTACTTGAGAGAAAGGCTGAAAAGGGCATCTGAAGCAGCTGATACGAATCCAGCTTTCTTCGATTCCGAAGGCGGCTCGTCCAGCTGCTCCACCAATAAAGTTTCAGATTGAAATGGAATTGGACTAAATACAGTTCCCTGCAGCAATAACATTTTACTACAAGTTCATAATCATCAATAGATAGAAAACCAACAATTAAAACCAAGTATTCTCATTCTACAAAACGAATCAATGATAAGAACAAACAGTTATTTTTGCATAGGTTTCCTTTGCTCGATCAGTTGATAAATTATCCACGGCAACTGCAATCAAGTGAGAAAAAACAAATAAAAGTCAGATTATACGTGATTATGCTAGTATAGCTTCACCAACGCAAAAACAAAGCAAACAAAAGATGATTACTGAGTTCTCTATTGATTTCACAGATAGTGACTGAGCCGGGCTGTGGAAACGACGTCATTGCTTCTATCCGACTGATTAGTGATGTCAACGTTACACCGTCGAGCAAAATCGCGGGGAGGGGAGTAGGGTTTTAGCGTTTGAATTTCCTTTGAATATTTTTTAGCAGACAGAGAAGTTAAAGGAACCCGCTTGTTTTTCTTTTGACGGAAGGTTACACGGCTTAAACGGAGGAAAATAGGTCCGATTGGACAATTTTTATTTTTTTTTAATAAAGTTGGACATATTTTTTATTTAAATTAATTTTTATTCAATTAATTAAATATATTTTTAACAAATACAAAATATACGGACACACGTTTATTTTTTCTTACTAAGACTCGAACCCTAAACCTCTGGGTTAAGGTCTATCCGTATGGGTTGACTTAAATTACATGCTTATTATCGAATGGTTTTATAGTAATCCCCGATATGATCCTTTCTGGATTCGGGACAAGGAGTTATGTCTGGCATTTTACAGGGTGGAGGCCGATTCCCCGATATGATCCTTTCTGGATTCGGGACGAGGAGTTCGCAGAGTATTTTCATGCACTTGGCAGAGGGGTGCTGCTACGGGGTCGTTTTCCTTTGTAGGACGGGTGACGCAGATTCTCCATGAACTATGGCAGTGGAGTTCTCATAAGCATGGGTAGTTGGGGAAGCGTATAGCGGAAAGAAGGAGGAGTTACGTACGCTGCGGGAATCTCCCGGATACACCGTTCAACAGGAACGGGTTCTGATGCAACAAATTGATCAGTGGCAGACTATGGAGGAGGAGCATTGGCGTCAGCAGGGTCGGAGTGAGTGGTTGGCTATGACCGATAGGAATACTCGATATTTTCATCATAAGGCGGCCTCGAGGCGGAAGCGCAGTACCATACATCTGTTGCATGATGCTAGTGGAGTGTCGTGGGAGGAACCGAAGGATATGGAGCGTGTGGCAGTGGATTATTTTAGGAACATCTATTCCTCTAATAGGCGAGATATAGACGCTCGAGGTTTCTGATTCGAGGAGCTTGCTCTTGATCAGCGGTTGGGATTGGCAATGCCCTTTACGCGGGAGGAGATTGGTATTGCTTTGAAACAGTTACCAGGCCGGAAATCGCCGGGGCCAAATAGAATGCATGTGATTTTCTTGCAGAAGTTCTGGGGAGTTGTGAGTGATGATGTCGCGACGGTTGTGCTGGACATTCTTGTTAATTTGTGTAATTGTTTTTTGTGACAGAATTTATCTCACATTATTACTTGCTTTGTGCTTGTAAGTAATACACTGCTGCAAACCCTAAGTATATCAGTATGTAACCGCTTAACTCAGTGTATGGCATGCACGTGAGGATTGAGTTAGTGGTGATATACTTAAATCGTAAGTCCGTGGTGAACTTAATCGAGTTTAGGGTCTCTTGATTAAAACACCAATAATGCACCCCGAACACCTTAGGATGTGATAGTCTTATCCGGTTTGTCGGTGAGGAGTTTTACGTGGGGCATTTATATATGATGGCATTTCATATAGATTTGGACCGATTTAATCAGTATTTCTCGATATAATTCCGTAATCGAGGAATTTTTATTAAATCATTAGATGATCATATATGGATCAACCTTAATCTGAGGTGATCATGAGTCTTTCGCTTGTCTCGGGGTAGTGTTTGATGTGTTAGTTACGGTTCACTTAAATATGTGTTCCAAGCCACTTCTCATTGGCACTATCTCACGATGAGTGAGTAGTTTCGATTTTCACAGACATGGAATCCATTCCTTCCTCATGGAAGTAGAGAGACAGTCCCCTTATTTGTTAGCCCTAAGAAAGTGATCGATCGGCCGAGTTCATATTTAGACTAATTAGCTACTAGTCAAATATATGAACTAATTGATCACTAGGGGGTTAATGGTAAATAAGGATAAGATATTCTGAGTCGGGTTCACGGAAACTTCCCACTCAGAATGGACAGTCTATGGAGGGTTAGTCCGTATGTAGTGATTATATCAATGGACGCTTATTCACTCTATGGATTGAGTATAAGTATACATCTATAATCGGTAGAGTTCAGTTTCGGGTTTATGGTGGCGTAATCCCGGAATTAATAATTAATGTACTTATTTTGTTCGATGAATAATTAATTATTTGAGCTACTAGTTATAGGTCCATGGTCCCCAATGTGGCTTCTATAATTCGGGCTGATATTCTTGTTATTTGGGCCTCAGTGATAATTAATTGGTTGAGCTAATTAATTGATATGCATGAATATTATTTAGTTGGGCTAAATAATATAATACACATAAAAGACATTTTATGTGGGCTTAGAAACCCTAAAGTGGCGCCTAAATTGGTCTTTTATTATCACAATAATTAATTTTATTGTGTTATGGAAAATAAAAGATATTCTTGTTATATGATTGGTTGGATGACTTGTTATTTGATTTCCTATTGGTCAATACATGTCACAATTAGTCATTAAGGAAAATATCCTTTTATTTTGTTTAATTATTATTTAATTAATTAATTAATACTTGAAGACCAATGATTTACTCTCCTATAAAAGGAGAGTTATTCCAAGTGTAATTGGACATTGCAATTTTCGCCCCACTCATTAAAAAGAGAGAAAATTTGTTTTTTCTTGTCTAGAGTTTTTAGAAGAAGATCAAGGAGGTGCTTTTATCAAGAAGGGTGTCCACCAACCATCGTTTGGAGAACACATTGGAAGATCAAAGCTTCTCTTCCCACTATTGATAATATAA
Organism: Gentiana macrophylla; assembly: GCA_026214975.1. Lineage (NCBI taxonomy): Eukaryota > Viridiplantae > Streptophyta > Magnoliopsida > Gentianales > Gentianaceae > Gentiana > Gentiana macrophylla. The sequence goes on from CM047810.1 coordinate 21,051,340, forward strand.
TCTTAACCCCCTTGTAGTAGATAAATCATTTATTTATGTATTGTGATATATAAATCGTGATCCATCTGATGCGCATAGATCTAATTCGTTTAGATCTGAGCTCCTACATCCTTCAATTCTGAACAATGGGGCTCCACTAGGTACGATTAACACAACCTTTATTGTTTTGATACCTAAGGTAGCCACTCCTACAATTATAATCGAGTTTCGTCTGATTGTGCTTTGTAATTCTATTTATAAACCCATATTTCGGTTGATTATCAATCGGTTGAAGAATGTGATCGGGGATGTTATTTCGGGGACTCGGAGTGCATTTGTGTCTGGCCGCCTCATCACGGATAATGCGATTATTGCCTTTGAAGCCTTTCACTCTTTGAAGGCTGGCATGCAAGGTTGTCACAATCACACGGCTTTGAAGCTGGACATGGCTAAGGCCTTTGACAGAGTATAGTGGCAGTACCTATGGAGCGTTATGGAGCGTATGCGCTTCCCTCTTTTATTGATCTGGTCCGCAGGTGTGCCACCAGTGTTTCCTTTCGGTACCTGATTAATGGGAAGCCCAGTCAGAGGATTATGCCTACTCGGGGCATCCGACAGGGCGATCCGCTATCGCCTTTCATCTCTATCATTTGCGCTGAGGGGTTTACTGCACTTTTAGATGATTACGCGCAAATGGTGCTCTTCGGGCATTAGATTTGGGAGTGAGGCCGAGATCGTCGTCCCCCACACCTTTCTTTGATGATTGCATGGTCTCCTTTGAGTTATTGGATGGGGTGGTGGACGCATTTGGTGGGTTTGTTTGCCGTGCACGGGGCTCTTTCGGGACAAGCCATTAATTATCATAAGTCTAGTTTGTACTTCTCGGAGGCGGTTTCCTTATAGGAGAGGGAAGAGGTTTCAGATATTCTCCAGATTCCCCTGGGTGATGGGTCTGGTAGGTTTCTGGGCTACCGTTTGTGGTTGGTCCCAATAAGCATCAAGTGTTTGAGTTCCTGCGAGATAAGGTGTGCAAAAATGTGGCTAGTTGGAAGGATAAACTGCTTTCTCCGGCCGGAAAAGAGGTATTTATTAAATCGTCTCTCCAGGCCATTCCCACATATATCATGCAGTGTTTCAAGATTCCCACCACATTGATTCGGGAGTTGGAAAAGACGATCAATGGTTTCTTTTAGGTTGACACAGAGATGCGGCGTCGGATTCATTGGAAAAGTTAGGATGCATGTTGTCTGCCGAAGAACCTGGGTGGTCTATGATTCCGAGACCTGGAGTGTTTTAATCTGGCCTTGTTGGCAAACAGGCGTGGAGGATCATGTACAATCTGAGGTAGTTTGTGGCACAGGTACTCCACGCGAAATACTTTGAGGAGGGCACTATTTTGTCGGCCAGATTGGGTTCCCGGCCGTCGTTTATGTGGCGTAGTATACTGGAGGGCAGAGATTTGCTACTTAGTGGGATGTGATGACCAAAATAGTAACGACCAACCTTAACCGGTAGAGTACCGGGTCGGAAGTACTATAGAGGTGAGCAAGGTCGTATCCCACGAGGAATCAATCAACTACCAAAATCGTTTTTCAACTTAGTTTAGGTTAATCAAAGGTGGTTCATGTTCTAATTACACTAATGATGTGATAAAACTAACAATAATAAGGAAGAAGGCATAGCCAAACCATGATCCAATTGATTAGTTTCACCCTCTAATCGACTCATTGGGAATGGAAACTACCAACCAACCATCCTAATGCTTATATCGACTCGTTCATGGGTGCAAACTCCTAAGATAGTACTAGACGCCATGCAACAACCTAGTACCCTTTGCCCGGTTCAACAGTCCGCCTTTAAGGATTTAACTGACCGAAACAAGATTAAGAACTAGAGCCGCTCGATTTACACCGACAGACCTCGTTACCCAATTGATCTAAACAACTCAGTCAATTGTAAATAACGATCTTAAAACCCATTTTCCCACACCCCTTCGCAACATACATTTATAAAAGTGGTGTGTGAGTTCATGAACTAGGTGTACAAGCTAATTAAAGCATTAAGAACAAGTTTTAAGACATGAATTCGTCAATATAACAACAATTAAACACTATCCATTCCCAATTTCATCAATTAGAGGGTGTTTCTTCAATCTTCACGTAATTTGGCTATGAAAAGTTTAGCTACTCATCATAAAGCAAGAAATAACAATCAAAGAAAGGATTAAAGCCATTAATCAAGAGAAGAAATGAAATTAATTACCAAAAACGCAAATAAGTTGTGGTTACATCAATCTTCATCCAAACCCATTGTCACTTGGGGAAGAAGACCTCAAAACACCAACAAGAAAGAGGGAAATCTATGCTAAATTGTGTTTAATCTAAGAGAAAGAGTGAAAGAAGAGCTAATCTAAGGGAGAAAAGGGAAGAAAATCGACCTAAGGGTGTCCTAATTAAGTCTAGGTATGAGTTCTTATGAAATGGGGTGAAAAAAATCTATTTATAAGCGCCCAAAAATGTGCAGAAAAAGTGATTTTTGGCGCCCCAAAACTGGTTCTGTGATTCTCAGGAGCTCTGCGTTTACTTTGGCGTGCCCAAAGTCTTGTGCAGCGCCAAAAATCTGGGTGATACACCTTCGATGTCGGCAATATCTTTGCGCGTAGAGCTCCGATTTGAGTGATTCAAAATGCGTTGGAAAGCTCATTCAATTATATACAACTTTCATGAAGACCTCAAGTCTAGAAAATGTTGAAATAGTGTCCTAAACCCAATCGGGTTGGACCGGATCCGACCGGGTCGGATCATTTCTACTATTTCTTTATGTTTATACATATATTAAATGGCTTTTCTGTTGTCATTTATTTGTTCTTTTAAAGAACCAATTATGAATTGTTATATGATAACGTCCTTAGTATTAAAGCGTGATAGAGAAACCATGATAGCGATTATGGTTGATGAGATCTCTAATCACTTTAATAAGTTTGATACTTAAATGTCTCAGTCGATGTACTATTAAGCAGGGCATTGATAGTATAAGCAGACTAGCACGTATTAGATGTCTTCGTCTTTAAGGCGGGGATAGATCTCGTCTCATCGAAGTGTAGAGACACTTGGGTATGCGTGGGCGTGTATTAGAGAATGCGACGTTAGGATCCGACCCACTTACACGATAAGTGTCACACTATGTGGCGGTTGTGTAATTATCCTTAAGACCGAGTCTTCATGGCATCACGGTGTGGATTGTCATGCTTTGACACTATTGAGGTTTCCACAGCCACGGGCGATCATGCGATAGTGATTGGGTATGATATTGAAGCATCGCGGAGTATACATGATTGGTCGTCCGGGAATCGCGTATCCTATGATTGGGATCGAATATCCGAAATGGCCTTCTTATAAGGAATGTCTTACTCTCGTGAATCTTTGCAAAGTGGGAGTAAAGCGAGTTACTTGAGAGAGCATGATATCCAGATTATAAGATACGGTCGTTAATGTTTGACACTCGACGCATTTACGACCGTATGGATATTATTACAAATGATAGGATTGTAAGTTACACGGATAGCGTTTCACATGAAAGGTAGTAGTCATTGCATTTGACTCTTCCGATGATGGGGGTCACGGTGTGTTGCTAGACGCTATCCCGTGATCGTTAGGCATGAAGGGCATTTTCGTAATTTGCACTTTGTGTCTACGGCCAACATATTCGGAAGCCTATCGGGTCACACACATATGAACATCTAGTCGGATTAAAATGTGGTTCTGAGATGATAACCAAATAAGGAAAGTTTATCTCGAGACTATAAAGGTTATGGTGGTAAATTAATATGGTGGTATTTATTTATTATGAATAAATTAAATACAAGATATTAATAATATTATATTAATTAAAGAATATTCGGATGCCAATTTATTGGCTAAGGTAAGCGCAATTTGTGTGTGTATAAGATACACTTTGGATTGTCTGAATTTAATTAATAGTAGATACTATATATTAATATTAGATATTAATATTTATATATATATGCACTCATACGTGACTTGCACATATGATGTGCATGTGCGCACCAAATGTATATACATATATAGATTTATTTTGTGTAATATATATATATATGTGATATATACATCACACATGTAGTAAATTGATTTATAGTAATAAAATAAAGATAGTCAATATTAGATATTGACAATATTTTGAAATATTCAATATGAGATATTGACAATATCCTAGATTTATTTGATATGAGATATTATAATAAATGAGATAAATCAATCAAATATATTTTCCTTATTTTATTGGAAAAGGTTTTCTTCTCCTCCACACTAGATAGGCGCCCCAACCACTATAAATAAGAGGTGGGTGTCAAGCTCTTTTCATACATCATAATTCCAAGAGCTAATAGTTCTTGTGTAAAATAGAGAGCATCCTATAGAGAGTTGGAGAGAGGAAAAAGGCCGGTCTAGCAACCGGAGTTTTCCAATAGCAATCCATGATGGGATTCGCGTGCTGTTCGTGTGGACTAGCGGTAGAGGCCGAACACTTGGGCGGCTCTCTATGCAGAACTACTCTCCTTAGGCGGTCAAAGCGTCGATCTTTTAGATCAACCAAGGTAACCACCGTCTACTAGCTTAATTGTTTATTGCTTAAACGAAGTCGATCTTGGGTCGATAGGAAATAAATTTTAAATTCGGCTGCGTTCGCGTAGATTTCTAACAAAGTGGTATCGAGAGAGCTTGAGCTTAAGCAATAAGCATGTTATTACGCGTAGTTAATTTTATCGTTTAAATCACGTGATTAAAAGATGAAAGTTTTTGATTCGCAAATCGATACATTTAAAAAAAAAAAATAATAAAAAAAAATAAAGGCGGCTTTTGGGGTGCTCGGCCGATCGGCGGTGCACCCCATCGAAATTGCGCCGGGCGGCGGCTCTCTCTCCAGCGGGCGACGCGGCGTCATTGGTGCATTTTGGTGGATCCTCAAATTTTGTTTTGTGTATTTTGTGTTTCAATATTGTTCATAGTTGTGATTAAAATCTCCTTTGTTTAGTTGTGTCGTGTGGCTAACCAATGGTTCAAATAGTTTGGCCATTGGGATGCCCATAATGGCATTAAAATAATAATGGCATTTCCAAACTTTGTTTTGGAATAGCTAAGCCTTTCCAAATATTTGATTTGGGAAAAGGCTGAAGCTGCAAGCCACTTCAAAATTTTGATTTTGGAAAGTGGCGTGCTAAACCAAAATTATTTGGCCTTTCCAAATATTTGATTTGGAATAGCGCTGTAGCTTTCCAAATATTTGATTTGTTAAAGGTTTGCAGCTTGCAAGCCACTTCAAAATTTTGATTTTGGAAAGTGGCTGTAGCTGCTAAGCAAAATTAGTTTAGAAAACCAAAGGCATCCTTTTGATTACGAATCAAAAGGAAAGAAACAAAAGAGACATAATTTTAATTTTGATTTATTTTTAGAATAGTTCTAATTAATTAAAATTAAAATTAAAATCGTTTAAAATTAATCGTTAATTTTATTTTGATTAAAATCATTTAATTAATTAAATGTTAATTAGTTAATTGATTGGATAAAATTATTTAATAGATTAAATGTTAATTGATTAATTAAGACGCAAGTAGTTAAATTTTAATTTTATCTTTTCATAAGATTTTATTGTATGGATTAGATATAGTAGATATAATATGATTATATGACCCGATTGATCGTGGACTCAACCGATAGGATAGATGTGAATGATTTAATTTTTCTGTTGGTTTAAAGTTGTCCTGAGCCGTTATGAAGAGCGCGTGACCTAGTTTATTTTTCTCGCAATTATCCCATTCCCATTGGCTCCCCGTGTGCGGCGGGTGTATTTATTTTATTAGATAGAATTAAATGTAACAAGAATGGAGAGCAGAAGATAGAGAGCAAAGAAAGAAGAATAAAGATCCCATTGGAGAATGGCGCATTAAAGATCCTATTGGCGGTTGCAGCTACCTTAGTTTGTGACCCGCGGCTTCGTCAGTTTGTATTCGAAACCGCACCTAGGAAAAGTCCATGATCATACCGGTTACTTTACGCATTTATTTATTTTGTGCTTGTATTTATTTTATATGATACGATAGATGCATGACTAGGCACGATCTAGATAAATGTGTAGGATGTATGTCTATAGAGATAGATATAATTGATGAGACCGAAATTAAAATTAATTAAGTGAATTAATTTACGAAAAATACTTCCACAACAAAAATCAAGTCGAAATATTGTCTCCCAATATTATAACGACGGTGAAGAGCCTGTGTTCGGATCCAACTGATCGACCACCGCCGGGAGTTGACCTACCTCGGGTATATCGTCGTTATTGAGATATGATCGTATGAGATCTCGTGAATATTGGGTTATGACTTGACTAGAGTCTTTCGGTGATTGGCCACCGTCAGGGCCGTCTGACTTTAGAGACAAGGGGTTGACTAACACATAGTGATGTGTATCGCCAAAGAGTTGACTAGTCAACCACTGAGAATCACATAGAGATGTGAATGGTAAAGAGTTACCTACCTATCGAAATTATCTTGGTTGATCGACCACCGCCGGGAATCGAGGTAACTAGATGGGATCTCAGCCACTAAAGAATTTTTAAAAATTCTTGAAAGTCAATTGGAAGTAGTTGACTAGTGGGAGCAAAATCATAAACCAAAAGACCATTTTTGATTTTGCGTGTATAAACAACAACACTATTTTATTTTCATTTTTATGTTGTAGTTTTAGCAAACTTTATATTTATGTTTTATTCTCGATTAGTAAAACCAAACTATGACTGTTACCGTTTGAGAAAGCGTTCTCAAATATGGTTAAGTAATATTAATCCTTTTAAAATAAGCAAATACATGAGCAATCCCGTTATAGTAGTTAGAGACAAGGAGACTACATATCGATGCAAGAATCCAAGACTTTAATTATTAAAGAAAAACGGAAGCTCGTGATAGTGGATATGATCCAATATAATCATTCGGTCATACGATGACGAGTTATTCAAACGTTGGATAAGAATGACTAGACCGAATTTTGGAAATGATGTTTTCAAAATTGTAAGATTTAAGTATCGACTTAATTCTATCATTGCTTAAAGATTAATTAAATAGTCAATGTTTTGAATACGATTCAAAAGGTTAAATAAACTATTTAATAAACTTTAGATTTTCTTTATGAAAGGAAATTGAAAACATAGCTCTTGTGATCTTTCTTAAGTCTTATGAAGACTACAATAAGAAACATTTCTCAAGTGCTTAAAGGATTAAAAGGGAAAAGTTAGGGCATGTGCTTAAATAGAGAACTTATTGAAGTTTACATTTCTAGGCAAGTAAGTTGAGATAAATCTATCTAAGTTCAAGTCAACTCTTAGATATATGATATCTTGTAGTATGATTAAATTAGAAAGATTAAATACTGAGATATGGAAGGTGAAGCAAGCGTTCGACACTTTTCTCGGATCTAGTAAAGCGATAAGGGAACTAAATAAATGTTATTATGTTCGGTTCTTATGAAGGACACAAGTTTGGTTATTTGTTAGGATTTAGTAGACACATTCAATTGTAAGGAATAAATGTTATTCGATAAAGTTGGAAGGTCATTTGAATCTAACATACTAGATTGATGTCACTATATAGTTGATATATGTGATGAGATCTCAACTAAATATTTGTATGGCTGATATCCTTGATTTGTGGTTGTTCTAGGGACAGTCTCTTTGGAAGGGAAGCGTGTAATTAAGCGTCATTCTGATGATGTTAAACCATATGATTATGAATCATGTGGGTTATACGTACCTCATCCAAAGAGGACTAAAATACCCTTTTAAGAAAAGGTTATGAAACCTAGAAGATTGATTAGAGCCTAAACATACCGATGTTTGTTGGCATATGACAATTAATATCACAAATAATGTTTATTAATCTCTTTGACTATTTTTAGAAATAGTTGAACGTACTTATTGAAGTACAACAATTCGGAAAGCCCGAAAAGTTCGAGCTAGTTCGAATATGAGATTGATGAGCTACTTAGGAATTAATCTTCAATTGGATTGAAGTAATTAATACCTGAAGGGTATTTTAATTCGTGCGAAAGGGAATAAGATTCTCCCATGAAGGATACCATCTTTGAGATACGCAATTAGATTGTGTTCCCAAAATGGAAACGACACTTTATATGATAAAGGTGTAACGCAAGCCATGCGAAGTATCCCTTACCCGTTTCGGGATATTGCCCTTATACTTAACCTAGTTCCAAAGAATAAAGGTTGAATAAATTCCATATTAGATATGGAGGAGGATAATGTCGAATCTATCTTAACCGATGATTTGAAGTTGTCATAGGCAAAGTCAGAAAGGCTTGGAGCCTAGTACGACATATGCAACTTTGTGGAATATCTTAGCAAGTACGCTTGATATTATTTACTTGTCCGCGGAGCAAAATGTTTGTCTCCAAACATGTCGTTTTCTAAAGGAAGTGTTTCTTCCAAAAGAAACAAGTGGGAGTGAATCGAGATCTCAAAAGAGTTTGAGAACCACAAAGATATATTCAACCAATGGAACATGAGCAGACGCCAACATAGCGATGAGGTGTACATCATGGCTCAGTGCACACAAAAGTTCTGCAAGTCTGTGGATAACCTCAAGCTTGAAAAGGTGCCGGTATGTTCATCTTGAAGAATGAACATCTCACGACTTATGAAAGAATGTTTGAAAGGCAGGTTTGAGAGATGTGGCCAGGAGCCATAAAATCTGAATTAGATTCCATTAGTGACAACCAGGTTGTGAACCTAGTCTGTCTTACCTAAAGGGAATGTCCCTGAAAGGCTGACATGGATTGTAATATGATTACTATCAGGCTATAGTGACGGCTGAGGGGTACGGGGTGTAAACCTTGTAATTACCTTTATGCTGCCAGCTGAGCCCAGTTCTAATCAGATGATGCTTGTTATAACTTCGTATCATGGCCATATGATAGTGTTGAAGACGTTGGGCAAACAGCTCGATGTTCATAGACAATAACATGATATGTAAGCCCACGAGATCCATTTATGGACTCAAACAAGTTTCTCTAGACAATTTCTTTGTTTGATAATCAAAGGAGTTTGATTTAGTCAAAAGAAGGATATGCCCCAATGTGCAAGATGGATAGTGGGAGTGTGTTACGATTTTCGAGTAAGGTATTGGATATCTCTCTCGATATTTGTCACCCCATGTCACAGTCAATTAATGTTTGGTAGTTCAAGGTCTTTACGAAAGCACTTGGATTGGCAGTTCTTATTTTGGAAATAACAATCTATAGTGATAGATTTAACTGCTGTTAGATTATTGTTTACCTATATAGATGTGATGCTAAAAGAAGTTTAGCATAGATCGCGAGATCTATCTATGTTAGGACGTTGGTCCTAAAGGTAAGGTGAAAGATGATGCTTATGGAAGGTTTCCTTCGCTACTGCGATAGAAACCATCATAAAGGAAATGCCGGATGTTCATAATTCATGAATAGTCATGAGCAAGTATGAATGTAAATCTGGTGAATGTCGAGAATTTCCTTAAACAAGTTAAGGAAGAGTTCCTAGTTTATTGAAACTTGGAGTTAAATAAACGTAGATATACGGACGTAGATCCCGAGTCTTATGAAGGCGAGTGGGAGCTACTCATGCTGGTTTGCAATCACTTTGATTAAGTGATACGAGGTGCAATGGGAAATGTTCTAGCATATGGGTCATTTGTAAATTCTACAAGCGAGCCAAAACACAGTAGTGCCTTTAGAGGCTAAGCGAGGAGCGATACATGGATCTAGAAGGTTCATTCCAGTAACCTTATACGGTTCTTCCACCTTTCTATATAGGCGATATAGTAAGTGGATTCATTGCTTGAAGCAAGGACCGTGGTCTCGTCGAGAGATTCGTGTGTGTGTTGAGGCGGTTCCTTTGACTTGATCATATGGGCGTGATATGAAGATAGTATGAGTCCCCACGGATAGCGATCCGTTTATGGCTAGGTGGCTAGTTGCGTAGTATTGCATGAGATTCTTGTGTTCAACTTGGTCTTGTGTGTGCGAGTGATTGGTTTTAGGCCAAGTGGGAGATTGTTGAAATAGTGTCCTAAACCCAATCGGGTTGGACCGGATCCGACCGGGTCGGATCATTTCTACTATTTCTTTATGTTTATACATATATTAAATGGCTTTTTCGTTGTCATTTATTTGTTCTTTTAAAGAACCAATTATGAATTGTTATATGATAACGTCCTTAGTATTAAAGCGTGTGATAGAGAAACCATGATAGGCGATTATGGTTGATGAGATCTCTAATCACTTTAATAAGTTTGATACTTAAATGTCTAGGTCGATGTACTATTAAAAGAGGGCATTGATAGTATAAGCAGACTAGCACGTATTAGATGTCTTCTGTCTTTAAGGCGAGGATAGATCTCGTCTATCGAAGTGTAGAGACACTTGGGTATGCAGACGCGACGTATTATTAGAGAATGCGTGACGTTGGGATCGACCCACTTACACGGATAAGTGTCACACTATGTGGCGGTTGTGTAATTATCCTTAAGACCGGAGTCTTCATGGCATCACGGTGTGGATTGTCATGCTTTGACACTATTGAGGTTTCCCCTAGCCACGGGGCGATCATGCGATAGTGATTGGGTATGATATTGAAGCATGCGGAGTATACATGATTGGTCGTCCGGGAATCGCGTATCCTATGATTGGGATCGAATATCCGAAATGGCCTTCTTATAAGGAATGTCTTACTCTCGTGAATCTTTGCAAAGTGGGAGTAAACGAGTTACTTCGAGAGAGCATGATATCCAGATTATAAGATACGGTCGTTAATGTTTGACACTCGACGTACGACCGTATGGATATTATTACAGCGATAGGATTGTAAGTTACACGGTAACTGTTTCACATGAAAGGTAGTAGTCATTGCATTTGACTCTTCCGATGATTGGGGGTCACGGTGTGTTGCTAGACGCTATCCCGTGATCGTTAGGCATGAAGGGCATTTTCGTAATTTGCACTTTGTGTCTACGGCCAACATATTCGGAAGCCTATCGGGTCACACACATATGAACATCTAGTCGGATTAAAATGTGGTTACAGATGATAACCAAATAAGGAAAGTTTATCTCGAGACTATAAAGGTTATGGTGGTAAATTAATATGGTGGTATTTATTTATTATGAATAAATTAAATACAAGATATTAATAATATTATATTAATTAAAGAATATTCCGGATGCCAATTTATTGGCTAAGGTGGCGCAATTTGTGTGTGTATAAGATACACTTGGATTGTGCAATTTAATTAATGGTATTACCATATATTAATATTAGATATTAATATTTATATATATATGCACTCATACGTGACTTGCACATATGATGTGCATGTGCGCACCAAATGTATATACATATATAGATTTATTTTGTGTAATATATATATATATGTGATATATACATACACATGTGTAAATTGATTTATGGTAATAAAATAAAGATAGTCAATATTAGATATTGACAATATTTTGGAAATATTCAATATGAGATATTGACAATATCCTAGATTTATTTGATATGAGATATTATAATAAATGAGATAAATCAATCAAATATATTTTCCTTATTTTATTGGAAAAAGGTTTTCTTCTCCTCCACACTAGATAGGGGCGCCCCAACCACTATAAATAAGAGGTGGGTGTCAAGCTCTTTTGTACATCATAATTCCAAGAGCTAATAGTTCTTGTGTAAAATAGAGAGCATCCTATAGAGAGTTGGAGAGAGGGGAAAAAGGCCGGTCTAGCAACCGGAGTTTTCCAATAGCAATCCATGATGGGATTCCGGCGGGCTGTTCGTGTGGACTAGCGGTAGAGGCCGAACACTTGGGCGGCTCTATGCAGAACTACTCTCCTTAGACGGTCAAAGCGTCGATCTTTTAGATCAACCAAGGTAACCACCGTCTACTAGCTTAATTGTTTATTGCTTAAACGAAGTCGATCTTGGGTCGATAGGAAATAAATTTTAAATTCCGCTGCGTTCCCGCGTAGATTTCCTAACAGAAAATGCCTCCAACGATTCTCAAAGTTCAGATAAAGTGAATGTAAGGCGAAAACATCAACTATTTTTGATCCGTTTCCATTCCCGGGCTTCAGTTATGCCACTCTAAGCCTCATGCCTGGTCTCTCGGGCTCATAAGTCACCTATTTCCTGCATTTCCATAGCACAATATACCGAGCATAATGCCGCAAGATAAATAGGGCTCGAAAAGGGCAAAAAAACATCGTAAAATGCCGAGTTTTTCCATTTATATGACGGTTTACCCCATGGTGGACGTGTAATGCGATTTTTGAACTAAATAAGGTCTAAAACTACCCGGAATGAACCAAAAGTTCCGTAAAAGGGAGTTGAAACATGCACCGGACCATAGTAAAGTTGACTCTCATCAGGATGCATTGGAGAGTTGGGGACGGGGAGTCAGTCTTTGTGTTTCATGATGCGTGGACGGAACGGCGTCCATCTTTTCGCATACCTTATGCAGGTCACTCACTCCCGCATAATGCTAAGGTTTCGTCTTTGTTTGTGCTGCATACGTGTACTTGGGATGCCTCTCGAATCCTCGAGGTATTTCGACCCTGGGAGTCAGATGCTATTTTGGATACTACTATTGTCGCACGGACTCATCCGGATCGGCGAGTTTGGGACTATGATCGCACCGGCATCTATACGGTCAAGTATGGGTACTTTCTGGAACTCTCGTTATACCGGACATCATTGGTTGCTGGGCCAGGGACTTCGGCCAGTGCTGATCGGGTCTGGCAGCGATGTTGGTAGCTCCCGGTCCAGCCACATATTCAACATTTTCTATGGAGGTGTCTTCATGACTGTTTGGCAATCGGCCATGGCCTTATGCGGGATAATATGGGGACAGGCACATGCCTGGCGTGTGGGGAGACAGTGGAGACCCTGAGGCATGTCTTGTTTGAGTGCGAGATAACGGATAGGATATGGCGATCCTCTCCTTTCTATGGAGTTTTGGAGTATCTCCATTCGTCCTCTTTTACATATTTCTTTATGCACCTCATAATGGAGCGAGGGGTTCCAGATACAGTGCGAGTGGTGGGTGGTATGATCCCGGATACCGTTATTGATCCTTTAAGTGTTGTTTCCCATGTTGATCCATTGATCATTAATGACGGTCCGGTCACGAGACTTCAAGCTAGGAAAAGACGAGAAGCTTTGAATACGTTGGTTCATAAAATTCAGTTGGAATACGACGAATCCCCAGAAGATGAAATGCCTCTTAAAATTCTCATTTATGCGATTGAATTCGTTAACGGAGCCGATTAACTATTTTTATATTTATAAGTGTTTTATATATGTTTCTATTTAAGTATATAAATTGGATAATTATTGGCTAGAAGTCAAACAAAGGTGGCGCCACTTTTGAAGATTAAAATCAAGCTTGGAAGAATCAAGATACAATGCATTTGGAGCTTTCAAAATACATGAAGATACATTGACTCTAGATGGCTAATCTTGGTGAACCTTGGGGCGCCACATTCGTAGTATTCTTAGGAAGTCTTTTCATTTTTTTTCATGAATCCTAGTCCTTATTTGGCCCTATAAATTGGCATCTTATTGTACTTGGAAAAATCAGATTTTCATTGATATAAAATATATTTCACTTGTTAAGTGTGTTGAGAATTCTTGTGTAGAGAATTCGAAAATCGAACAAGGATCAAGACTTTGAGCGGGTCTTGTTAGTTCTATACCGAGATTGCTAAGCACGGGTTCGCTTAGAGGTTAAGGTTATACCGAGGTTGCCAATCACATTGTTCGATTGGAGGTCGAGGTGCTCAATCCCGTTGTCATTCTTAATCTCAATCACGATCCACTCTTCAAATCGTGAATAAACCTTTCGGGGTTCACGTCAGTTGGTATCAGAGACTTTGGTTGAGATACCTTCAGTTTTTCTTCCTCTCCTCCCCTATTTTCTTACGTTCAAAAATAATAATAATAATAATAATAATAAAATACTCAAGGCCAATTGGCTAAAGAGCTTTCAAAAAGACATCCAAGACGGGTAGCATAAACGTACGTAAGTATAAGAACGGTTGTTCCGTACGTGTACCCCGGTACATCAAGCAAATTGTACGTAAGTATAAGAACGGTTGTTCCGTACAAGTACCAAAAAGTCGGATAATATAAACAAACAAAAAAAGAAAAGAAAAGAGAAAGGGATTGATAGGTTGAAGAAGGAGGTAAACAAAGAATCACAATGGGAGATCAACAAGAAATTCGTGAATATATGCGGCAAAACAATGAAAATATGGCGAATCTGACACGTCAAATTGTTGCCCTTTTTGCTCGGTTGGATGAACGTGATAATGCGGGTACTAATGCTGCTGATTCACACCATGATAATGATGATGAACAAAGTGATGCGGAATCTGAGAGGAGTAATGCGCGGTCGGAACGACGGAGGCACCATAGGCGTTCCACTCCAACCAACTTCAAACAAAAAATTCCTCCATTTCAAGGTACAAATAATCCTGAAATTTTTTTAGATTGGTCTTGAAAAGTTGATCAAATTTTTAATTGTTATGAATATTCTGAAAAAGACAAGATTAACTTGGCCACAAGTGAGTTTGGCACATTTGCTTCTCTTTGGTTGGAACAGTTTAACAGAAACAGGATTAAGGAAAATGATGTCACCATTTCCTCGTGGGCCGAATTAAAACGTGAGATGCGAAGGAAATTTGTTCCCCCATCATATCAACGTGAACAATTTCAAAAATTACAATCATTAACACAAGGCGGTTTGACGGCTCATGAATTGCACCAAGAGATGGAATTAACTTTGATAAGAACCGGCACGAAGAAAGTGAGGAAACAAAGATGGCTCGATACATTGGAGCTTTGTGGCCTGAATTTCGTTATGAGGTTGGACTCAAGAATTGTGATATCTTCTTTGGATATGGTTCACACCGCGATTTTGTGGAAAAACATCTCAAGGAAAAGGCACCGGACAGACGTGCCATTTCAAACTTTTCGTGGTCACCGTTTCAAAGCAAAGGGACCGACGGTAAGTTTTCTAAAAATCACTACTTCTTTTACACCTCCCCGTCCGTATGTTGAACGAGCTAGTAATGCAACTAGACTTAAGGAAATTGAAAAAGTAAAATCTGTTGATTCTACTCGTGCACCTACTAGTCAAATGCAATTCTTTAAGTGTAAAGGTTTAGGACATAGGCAATCTGAATGTCCTACTAAAGCGTGCTATGATTGCGGTGGGTGAAAATTTGTATGTCTCGATCACGAGAATGAGGAACCATCGCGTAAAATGTGAATGAATCGATGATGAATATGTTGACCATCCTATTAATATTGGCGCCCCCATTCTGTTTTGGTAGTAAAAAATCTTTAAATGCTAAGGCAAAACTTGCTAGTGATAATCAACGGGAAAATGTGTTTCAAAGTCGCTGTTTTATTGGGGGAAAAAATTGTAGCTTGATTATCGATTCTGGAAGTTGTGCTAATGTGATTAGCTATGAAGTTGTGGACAAATTAGGTCTTACCACTATGAAACACCCAACTCCATATCGATTACAATGGCTAAATGAAAGTGCGGAGGTTCGGGTTACAAAACAGGCCTTAATTTCTTTTTCTCTTGGTAAATATGAGGATACTATATTGTGTGATGTTGCGCCCATGCAAGTTACCCATCTTTTACTAGGCCGACCTTGGCAATATGATAGGCGTGCTATGCATGATGGATTTACCAATAATTACAAGTTTTCGTTAAATGGTAAGACACACACTTTGGTTTCATTATCCCCACACGAGTCTCGAGCTGAAGACTTGCGTCTTGCTAAGGGACGTGTCCAACACGCTGCCCAAAATTCTATATCTAAATCGGAAAAAAATGTTACTTTGGTGGATGAAAATGTTCTTAGTAGGGGAATTTCAAATGATAAACCAAGGCTGGCCGAAAAAAGTGCTTTCTTAATTTTATTCAAGGAACCGATTATGTCCACTCCACACACAATCACTCGCTTTCTTCCCATGGAGAAAGTCATTGAATTTTCGCCTCTTATTCCCGTACTTGTTTGTTGGTAATTGCCGACTTGATGATTATTTGCCTAGTGTTGTTATTGCTTTGTTGCGGGAGTATGTTGACATTTTTCCCGAGGAGGAACCAACCGTCCCGCCACCATTACGGGCATTGAACATCAAATTGATTTTATTCCTAGTTCCATTTTGCCTAATCGGCCGGCATATCGTGCTAACCGGAGGAAACAAAGGAAATACAAAGACAAGTTGAAGAATTACTTTCACATGGAAAAATTCGAGAATCTTTGAGTCCTTGTGTGGTGCCGACTATTGTGGTACCAAAGAAAGATGGAAAGTGGCGTATGTGCACGATTGCCGAGCTATCAACCGATTCTGATTAAGTACCGCTATCCAATCCTCGCTTAGATGACATGTTAGGCGAATTACATGGAGCTAAGATTTTCTCTAAAGTAGATCTTAGGAGTGGATATCATCAGGTACGTATGCGGGAAGGGGACGAATGGAAAACAGCCTTTAAAACGAAATCTGGGTTGTATGAATGGTTGGTTATGCCTTTTGGGCTAACTAACGCACCTAGCACATTTATGCGATTGATGAATGAGTTGCGTTGCGTGAGTTTATTGGGCATTTTGTAGTTGTCTATTTTGACGATATATTGATATATAGTGTTGATTTAGACTCATCTCACACACCTACGGGCTGTTTTTGACACTCTTAGACAAGCTCAATTATATGCTAATTTGAAAAAGTGCTCTTTTTGCATGGATCGGGTTGTCTTCTTGGGTTTTGTTGTTAGTGCTACAGGTGTTGAGGTCGATGAGGAGAAGGTGCGTGCCATTTCTGACTGGCCCGAACCTACATGTGTTGCGGATGTTAGAAGTTTTCATGGACTAGCTGGATTTTACAGGCGATTTGTCAAAAATTTATTGAGATTGCCGCACCTTCATCGAGTTGGTCAAGAAAAACACCCCATTTATTTGGGGCCCAAAACAAAGGGAGTCTTTTGAAACTTTAAAGTCTAAATTAATTTCTGCTCATGTACTTGCTCTCCCTGATTTTAATAAAATGTTTGATATCGAATGTGATGCTTCGGGGGTGGGAATTGGTGGAGTTTTATGTCAAGACGGTCGTCCTTGTGCTTATTTTAGTGAGAAGCTCAAAGGGGCTCAATTAAACTATGCTACCTACGATAAAGAGTTGTATGCTTTGGTCCGATGTCTCCATGTATGGCAACACTATTTGCGTCCTCGTGAGTTTGTCATCCACACTGATCACGAGTCTTTGAAATTTCTAAAAAGTCAAGGTAAATTGAGTTCACGTCACATTCGTTGGATTGAGTTTATCGAATCTTTCCCTTATATTATCAAGTACAAAAAAGGTAAGGATAACGTGGTGGCTGATGCTCTTTCTCGACGTTCTACTTTGTTGACTCATATGCAAACTCGTTTACTTGGTTTTGAACATTTGAAAGATTTGTGTGTTTTCGATTTGGACTTTAAAGATATATTTGCTGCTGCTACATCTGTTGCACAAGGGAAATATTATCAATTTGAGGGCTTTTTGTTTCGTGAGGATCGTCTATGTATCCCTCAATGTTCAGCCCGTGAACGATTGGTTCGTGAGGCACACGGTGGGGGTTTAATGGGACACTTTGGCATAGCCAAAACACTTGACATGCTTACCTCCCATTTTTTTTGGCCTAAAATGAAACGAGATGTCAATCGAATTTGTACTAATTGCATTGTTTGTCGTAAAGCTAAGTCCAAAGCCCACCCACATGGCTTGTATACCCCGCTACCTATTCCTGATTTTCCTTGGACAGATGTGTCTATTGACTTTGTGTTAGGCTTACCTCGTTCTACAACTGGTAAGGATTCCATATTTGTGGTGGTTGATCGTTTCTCGAAAATGGCTCACTTTATCCCTTGTTCAAAACTAACGATGCTTCTCATGTCTTTGATTTGTATTTTAAAGAAGTTGTTCGTTTGCACGGGTACCTCGTTCTATTGTTTCCGATAGGGATGTTAAGTTTGTGTCTCATTTTTGGCGTGTTTTATGGTCCAAATTGGGTACTCAATTGTTGTTTTCAACTGCATATCACCCACAAACTGATGGACAAACTGAGGTTGTTAACCGGATTTTAGGACAATTACTTCGCTTAGTGATACAAAAGAATCTGAAGAATTGGGAAAATTGCCTTCCATTTGTGGAATTTGCTTATAATCGATCTATGCATTCTGCTACTAAGTCATCTCCATTTGAGCTTGTATATGGTTTTAATCTAATGCACCTTTTGATTTTGTTCCCATACCCCAAAGTGAGCACACGAGTTTGGATGGTGACTACAAAGTCGAGTGATTCGTGAGCTTCATTCCAAGGCTAGATTTAACTGGAAGCCCAAACCAAACATTACATGAAGCATGCCAACAAAGGACGTAAGGAAGTTGTATTTGAACCCGGTGATTGGGTGTGGTTGCATTTCAGAAAAGAACGGTTCCCCCACAAGCGTTCTTCCAAATTGCACCCTCGGGGAGATGGTCCTTTTCAAGTCCTCGAACGCATAAACAATAATGCCTACAAAATTGATATTCCCGAGGATTGGGGTGTTTCTACCACTTTCAACGTGACTGATTTATCATTGTTTGATAACCCGTCAGATTTGAGGGCAAATCCTTCGCAACCGGGAGGGGATGATATGATCCCGGATACCGTTATTGATCCTTTAAGTGTTGTTTCCATGTTGATCCATTGATCATTAATGACGGTCCGGTCACGAGACTTCAAGCTAGGAAAAGACGAGAAGCTTTGAATACGTTGGTTCATCAAATTCAGTTGGAATACGACGAATCCCCAGAAGATGAAATGCCTCTTAAAATTCTCATTTATGCGATTGAATTCGTTAACGGAGCCGATTAACTATTTTTATATTTATAAGTGATTTATATATGTTTCTATTTAAGTATATAAATTGGATAATTATTGGCTAGAAGTCAAACAAAGGTGGAGCCACTTTTGAAGATTAAAATCAAGCTTGGAAGAATCAAGATACAATGCATTTGGAGCTTTCAAAATACATGAAGATACATTGACTCTAGATGGCTAATCTTGGTGAACCTTGGGGCGCCACATTTGTAGTATTCTTAGGAAGTCTTTTCATTTTTGTTCATGAATCCTAGTCCTTATTTGGCTCTATAAATTGGCATCTTATTGTACTTGGAAAAATCAGATTTTGATTGATATAAAATATATTTCACTTGTTAAGTGTGTTGAGAATTCTTGTGTAGAGAATTCGAAAATCGAACAAGGATCAAGACTTTGAGCGGGTCTTGTTAGTTCTATACCGAGATTGCTAAGCACGGGTTCGCTTAGAGGTTAAGGTTATACCGAGGTTGCCAATCACATTGTTCGATTGGAGGTCGAGGTGCTCAATCCCGTTGTCATTCTTAATCTCAATCACGATCCACTCTTCAAATCGTGAATAAACCTTTCGGGGTTCACGTCAGTGGGCCTCATGTGGGGGATATGGAAAGCGCGATGTTCCGTGGTGTTTGATGGATAGGCCGTTTATGATTCGGCGGTGTGTGCGCGTTCTTTGGCTGTGACGGCCAAGTATACGGAGGGCCTCAGCCTATCGGGTGCAGAGGACAGCCCAGCATTTGGAGGATTCTTGGGCTCGGCCACCTCAGGGGGTAGTAAAATGTAATGTAGAAGCGACGGTGAGGGCGGATCGAGTAGGTATTGGGATTGTCTTTCATGATTCAGTAGGGGCAGTCTTGCACTATGCAGGTTTCCCTTTTGATGGGGGAGGTCGGCCGGAGTATATGGAGCTTTGAGGTATCTATTTGGCACTGGTTGAGGCGCATCGTTTGCATTTGCGGCTTGTGGAGGTGGAAAGCGATTGTCTGGCTTGTGTGCAGCGGCTTAGGCACCCTGTGGAGGACGTTACTGCTTAGGGCTATCTTCTGAGGGACCGCTTAGCTCTACTCCCTAGTTTTGATTCTATTGCTTTCTCTTTTGTTCGCCGTACCGGCAATGTACCTGCGCATGCACCTACTGGCGCGACATGCTTTGTCTTTACTTACTATGGCTTCTTGGAGCACTTTGCCACCTGGGAACGTTTTAGCCGTGTGTTTTGCAGACGTTAATTGATAAAGTTCTTTGTTCCTTAAAAAAAAAGTTAATCTATCACTGATATACATTCTCTTCTATCTAAATAATCCTAATTTTCCACGACGATTGCCTTCCCAACCGCCACCATTTTCCTCCCACACCATGGCCACACACCGCGATCTTTCACTCCGATCATGAACTCAATGAATATAGATCAGTCTACTAAGGAAGAGGCTTCAAAAGTATGGAGTGTCTCATATCCCTGGTTAACTTTTATGTTCCTTCGGTATGGTTTAAACGAACTAGTGCATACACAGTGAAAAGTCATTATGCTTACCCCGATGTTTACATTGGTAAAGACGGAAACGACGAGTTCATATGATACAATGATGTAATCGATAACTTTATTGGCCTTGGAACTGACGAGAAATTGATCTTGATCCCTTTATATCGTTGTTCGGAATATTGGCGTCCTTGGTGCAAAGCACTCATCGCCGAACTTCTCAATAAGCATGTTTCTTTCCGATACTTGCATTAAAGACTATGTGAATTGTGGAGACTCGTGAGAGAGCTTGAGATCACGGATCTAGAACAAGGGTTCATACGTGATCTGTTTTACAAAGCAAGAATACTATGAACTATCACTTGAGAGCGGCCCATTGGTGATCCAAGGTCACCACTTGGCAGTTAACAAATGGAAATCGTTTTTCTAGCCTTCGAAAGACAAAATCAGGTCTATAATAGCCCTGGTATGTTTTTAAGATTCCTCATGAACTTTTCAGGTAGGTGGTTTTTGTTGAATTAGGCTGCCTTGTTGACTAGGTTGTGAAGTTAGATAGGTTCATCTTGTTTAATGCTAGAGCTAGATACGTGAGGACTTGTGTGGAATTGGACTTAGAACATATGATGAGCCCTACAATTGTGCTAAATGGAGGAAGATTCAAAATGGAGTATGAGGGACACAAAATAAATTGTTTTGATGTGGTAATTTCGGTCCTAAAAAATATGAATGCCCCAACAAGCGATATATCAGAATGGCAAAGCCGTCTCAACAATCATAGCCCAAAGGACCAATCAAGGAACAACCCTTTGGACATAGCCAATACGAGATGCAATCCGAACTTTTTCCTTATCATACTAGGAATTTTTTTTCCTACTACAAATAAAAAAAATGAAATCTAGCATTGGATGAGAGAGGAAGACTATGCATAACATTCTCTCTATAAAAGAGAATATGTGTCAAACTCTCTTGTTTCACAATTTATACCTGTAATTCACAATAACAAAATAAAATTTCATAGACTACGTGTCTAAGATGAAGAAAAAAATCGACATAGCAGTCAAACTTTTTTAGTAGCAGTCATACAATGATTCTGGTGGTTATTCGTGTGAACCACCGCTAAAGGCCAGACGCCTAGATGAATTTGTGCTTGGATCAACAGTCAGAGATAAAGCGACAATCCTTAAGATCAATCTGATAATGACCTTTATTTTTTTTATGTATTCTCGTGGTTCTTCAAAGCCTGTTATCGGGTTAAAGAAATCAATTTTTGAATTTCCGTTGTGCAACCCGGTTGATTTACTTACACAAATACGGGAAATTTTATAGTATGACAACTTGCTCACAACTCACTACTTGTTTGTGAGCTCATTGCCCAACGACAAAAGTCATTGATTCGTCCTTCTGTTTTCTTATGAGAAGCGGAAATTAAATCCATTTTTTATGCCTTCTGAGATTGTGCTTGGGTTAGGTCATGTTTGCCTAGGTACCGTTAGAATAAATTCTTCCACACTAATGATGTCCACGCATGAATCCAGTTAAATTTCACAACAACGGATTTGCCTAATTTGCGATCACAAAGATGGTGCTATCAATAACATCGGATTTGCCTCATTTGGGATCACAATAAGCCTCATTTGAGATCACAATGATGGTGCTATCAATAACCTCGGATTTGCCTCATTTGGGATCACAATAATGGTGCTATCAATGTCGGGAAGCTCTTTCTGACATTTGTACATAGATAAATACACTTCGGAGGTTTACACGTGAGACTAACATGTAGAAGTGGACGTGTGTGCAAGACAATCCGGATCACACAGCTTCATTTTCAGAACTAAACCATAGGCTGTGTGGTCAGATGTCACACACTGATCACTCCACGTGTTGAGTCTTTTGTGCTAGACTTTCCCATAGACTTCTCCATAATTTTAACCGGTGAAAGATCATAATCATCTCTTGAATTCTTATCGCAAATTGTGAGAGTTAAGAAACTTATGTCTAGCTTGACATGAGAAGATGGATAATTAAACAAACCTAATATTTTCTTTTTGAGACGAACCAAATAATTCACTCAGTATCCAATTTGATTTATTTGGTTTGGTCTGATTATCGGTTTGATTTGTTTTTTTGTTTTTTGTTTTTTTAAATTTATTTTTTCACCCCTGTTTCGTCCTCATTAATTTTACCTGAAAATCAATCTCGTTATAACCAATTGTTTAGCCTCCGGCCGTCCGGCGGCCATATTACAACAGGAGACGTTGAAAGAGATGGGTGGAAAGAGTAAGGACTCTTCCTCCAGCAGTAGCGGAGAAGAAGATGGAAATGCCGAATGGAGAGCCGCCATTGATTCTCTAGCCACCGATGCCGCTAATTATATTCCTTGTCCACAAGAACCTTTGAAACACGAAGAAAAACCCCAAACCAACAAGGTTACTCATTATCAACTTAAGGTACAATGCCCTTTTTTTCCCTTCGATTTTACACTTCTTCAGAGATTGAGGGGAGAAGGAGAAGAGACAAATATGTTGTTCAGCATGAATTTTAGCATTTTTAAGCTAATGGAAAAGTTAGGACCACGGAAATCTCCATTGATAATGTTCTTGAGCATGTATTTTGTTCCCTTGTCGAGTTGATGTAATCTTAGCCACCTTTTTTCTAGTAGGGTTTCTCAGTTGTCTGTTTTGACTAATTTCTCTCATTCGCCTCGACCTCGAGTTGGTAATACGTTGTTGATCACATTGCAGGCCCAGAAAGTTCTTAATGATATACTGGAGAAGACTATAGAAGTGGTCAGTAGCACAAATCAGGGTCTGCTAGAAGATTCAGTGACTGAAGATAGTGGAATTCGATTGTTCAGAAAGGCTCCTTGTGGAATAGTTTTTGATCCTGTAGGTAATGGCTGATGAACTGAGTCCTTGATTCCATTTGAATGCTTCAGAATTGCCGCATGATGGTTTAATTTGTTACCTTAGCCTATTCATAAATGCTTACGTAGAGCCTTAACACTGATGATTTTGGTTTATTTTCGCTCTTATTTTAGCCTTTTAGATGAACAGACGGTCATGTGATTCTACACAAATGAGCTATTTTTGAATACGTTTGCAGATTTTAGCCAAACATAATGATCAATTGGTTAAAAAGAAGAAAAAGGAGGAGGGTATATCCAGTAAAGCTAGTGCCTCATATGTTTGTCAATGTTTACATCAAATCATCTTCTTTGTGTTTAGAAACAACTAAATAAAGTGCCATAGTAGGCCTTCAACATTGTGCAGATTTAGTTTGAAGCTGTTAGAGATGCATCTAGAGCAAAAATGCCATGTTTTTCGATCCATACGATAATGGTTTTAAAATTTCATGATATGCTTAATCAAGACATGAGATCACAAGATGTATGCATAGACACATTTTCGTGGAGATAACTAGATCTTTGTTTTGTATCATCATGAGCATCAGAGTCAGAAGTTACAAGTGTGTATTACCACTAAGGATCCGGCTCCCTTATATCAAATACCATCTAATAGGTGGATAGTTTACAATTTATAGATTTCTAACGTTTTCCTATGCTTGTAAATACATGTTTTCTGTACCTAACTATTTGGCATAATCGATTGGGATATCTTGCTTGAGATTTTAGAAGTTCATACCTGCATGTACTGTATGAACAGATGACATTCAAAGACCAAATAAGCGGCCTACGATACCCCCTACGGAAGAGATTGATGAAAAATCAAAGACGGTATGTTTTTTCTTTTATTTTTAAAACATTTTTGAAAGTTTTTCTGTGTGTGCAGGAAACGAAAGATTTTAACACATGCACACACTTTGCCCCTTACGGGGTTCGAACCCTAGTCTCCATGCTGGGTTATAGTCTAAGTCACCACTAGATCGATGCACCTTGTGCAATATGTTTCATATTTATGCAAATGGATTGGTTTTTGACTCATTGTACATCCCATCTGTACTGATTTTCCCCTTCCATTTCAAATTGTAAAACGTTCCAGTTCAAACGTCAAGTCCTCTCTGTTGCTGTAGCCGGTACTGATATTATAGCTGCTGCAAGAGATGCACACCAGAAGACATTGGCAAAACAAGAAGCCAGAGAAGCAGCAGCTAAACTAGCTGCTAAACGAGAAGAAGATCGTGTGGCTGAATTGAAAAAGGTTAGAGGAGAGAGATGGCTGCCATGCATGGAAAAAGATAGACAACTAACATTGAAAATGAGGACATTGAATCAGAGCAGATTACCAAATGGTGCATCAAACAAGCACAAATGAGGTGTGTGTGTGTGGCTTGACTATTCTTGATTTCGAAACTGTCACACTTGTGAATCAATGAAATTCTCTTTCAGGATACAATGAAGTTGTATTGATTCAAAGTGTAACTTGTTTGATTAAAACCAGACAAAACTGGATTTAATGGATTCGTTTTGTGGTGTTTTATATCAGGTCTTGTGAGCAAAACTGAACAAAAACTGGACACAGACTAATGATCCGACAGAATAGTGGTTGCAAATTTTTGTTGAGGTTGGGCCAAAGATTGAACCAGATGAATGGTAATCAAGAGTTTTGATTGGAACATCTGTCAAATATTTTTTAGTTCCCATTTATTCTGCAGATCTTTTAGTAGAAAAAACTGGGTATACATTGTAGTAAGAGCTTTTTCGTTGTCATGGGTTCATGTTTGTCACCATTATTCCTTCATTTAAGTTAAGGGATAAATGCTTTATAGCGGAACATCGAACCTGGACCAAGGGTTGGGTTCTTCTGGCATTTCAGCATTTTCACTACTGCCTGCATCAATCAATGTCTTATTTGCGGTTCATTGTATGAGTGCCTCATTGGCTGTTCTTGATTCATTTTGAGCCAATCACGTATTGACAGGAGTATGATTCGATGCACATGTTTGCTCAGTACTTCCTAAAACTTCCGGTATCTGTGACCAATTGATATGACTAATCCAAATCTTAGTTCCGACGATGCTTGCAAAGTAGTATGATTCTAAAACCTTTGTTTAAGATGGATGAAGAATCAGTGGAGAATCGAAGATGCTGACTTCTTTAGGCATTTTCAAAGGGATTAACCACTTTGAACCAATCAATGTACTAGTATGTAGCAATTAAGCGTCAAGGCCTTTTCTAGCATCAAGATATAAGTTGTCAATAAGCTATAAATAAAAATAAAACGAGTAGTAGATAATTAATGGGATAATAAGGGAGAATGACATAAATATTTCATCAATTAGGGAGAATGACAGGTTTTTTGAAACTTTTGCATAAAGTATAAAACTATTTATATTTTCTCTCTCATCCATCTTTTTTAAATATTCATATCTTTCAATCTATAACTCCAATTCTTTCACCAAATTTTTTTATTATTTTTTCATGCTTTTTATTTTGATACCACTTTCAGCATATTTCGATGTGATTTCAGAAAATCCGCTGTTGAAATTCACTGATTTTCAGGATTCACCGGGAAGATCCATTGAGTGAATTTCGACAGTGAATCTCACGAAAAACGATGTAATTATATAGAATTAAGTCTCAAAACTAAGAGTATTAAAAAATAAAAAATTCATTGAAATTTTTATCACGTTTGGATCTCTAGATCAAAAGATATAAGCGTTTAAAAATCGGGGAGGAAAGAGGGAAAAAAAAAAAAAAAAAAAAGGAACACGACTCGTCCATGGCGTCGGATTTTTTTTATTTTTTTTTATTTTTTTTTTGTCCTTCAGGCTATAAAAAATATAAAAGTTGTCATTCTCCTTATAAAAATATGTTGTTGTCCTGTTACTCAAAAATATTCCAAAACTTGTCCTTATCCCTAATTCTCTAATAATTAATAGTATTATTATATACTAGTAATGACCAGAATGACTCATCTGAGTTTAAATCTGAGAATAAAGCGTGTGGTTCATATCAACTATTGCCTGTTTGGTTTCGGGTTGGATTGGGGTTGAATGGATTCAAGAAAAAGAAAGTAAAATAAAATATAGTGAAATAATAATTATAAAGTTGAAATATTATGTTGAAATTTATGTAGTTGAAGAAATGATTGGTGAGAGAAATTTTAATGAAATATTATATTAATAAAATAATGGTTAAATAGCGTAGTGGGTGAATAAAGTGAATTGATTAATATTATTTTATTTGTTGATGTTGAATGATTGATGAGAGAATTTATAATAAAATAATAGAAATAATAAAATAATGATAAATAAGATGGTTGAGTGAATAAAATAATGGGTTGGATCCATTTGGATCCAACCCCACCCAAAACCAAACAAGGCTGTCTCCATACATGTGGAGACAACAAGCAAGTATTTTCCGTAAAAGCCCCTCCCCCCTTTTTTATTTAATTTTTTTAGATGAGTTCTATTGGCATCACCAAATTACTCTTGACATCATTTTTCTTATTATTTTTCATTTATTTTTTGGCACCACCACTTTTTGGCAACACGTTACGGGCGTCGATTCGGCGGCGTTTTGTTCGCTTCAAAACGTCGGTGGTCGGCGTTTCACACTGTGATACATTTATAAAGGTAAAATCAGTGTCAGTGACGTTTGAATGGAACACAAACGTCAATTTCGATAATGACGCCGTCATCGAAGCAGGCGTCGATTCCACAAACGTTTGTGTTGTGCAAATAATAAAAATATTCAATGTGGTGCCAAGAGTGATTTATAGGGTGCCAAAAGTGATCGTGGTGCCAAGAGTATTTTCGTGGTGCCAATAGAACCCACCTTTTTTAAAGGTTTTTATCTTTTAAAGAGTCTTTATTTTCACCACTCATTCTACTCTACATTTACACCACAATAGAATCAACCTTGTGAAAGTCTGTTTCGGAACCAAGAACCGACTTTCCTAAGGTCGGCTCTCATAATGCATCTACGGAAAGTTGGTTCTTGACTCCAGAATCGACTTTTACAAAATCGATTCTACTGTAGTGTACAAATAGAATAAATATAGTGCAAATAATAAACTTTTTTTTTCCGGTTGTTATTGAGACAACATCCAATGTATTATCGGGTATCACATTAATGACTCAATCTCCATACAATTTTGTTCATCTTTGCGGTTGTAACTGACACCACAATGAATTTACTTTTGAAATATGACACGATATTTGATCTTTTTCAAAAATTCAATTTTTGACTTTAAAAAAGTCGAATGTTCATTTTTAACTTACATAAAATACAACGGGTCATAAGTGCATCGTCACGATAAATTCATCGTGGTGCCAACAAGAATAACAAATTTTTTCTTTTCTTTTCTTGGGCCAATAATACAACTTTGACCTTGAAAAAGGTCATTGGTTACTACAAAATCATAGGATGGGGACTGAAATGCACACAATAGCAAATAGCAAATAGCAATAGTTGAGGAGCTAGGACTGCAAATTACAACTACTACTTTGAAAGGGTAATAATGTCCTTACAAGGCTAAGCTTGACTAAAGTTTTTAAAAGTTTAAAGCGACAACAAATGGGCGGGAAAGAATAGCGCCGAAATTTTAGGACAAAAAATTTAAATTGGAAGAGAAGACCCCGCCCCAGCAATTAGCAAATTTCCACCCTTCAATTTTCTAGATCTACCTGCTATCACGTGAAATTCACACTATTTTTTTTTTCTTAAAAAAAAAAACAAACAGCCAATGACGAGGAAACTAGAAAAATCCAGATTTTTATGTTACCGAAATGAAGAAAATAAAGAAATTTCCTTTTCCATTACCATAAGCATAAAGAAAGCAGTGATGCATGCACCTGCTATTAAGATATAAATGGTAGGTTTAATATTTTTTTTTTTTTTGAGGGTAGGTTTAATATTAGTAATTCAACCTTTTCGAAAATAAAAATAAAAATTTAGTAAACATTTGGTGTAAAAGATATATATTTATATTAATTAATGGCTGAGATGTATATAATGTGTGATATAATTAATTTCTTATATCTTTTCAGAAAATACTATTGTTATAATAGGTTTTTTTTTTGAGGAGATTGTTATAACAGTATGTCACAGCGAATAACAAATATATTTTCATACAATTGATTCTCATGTAAAATTCATTGAAACTTAAAATAATAAATGACGCATAATATAGTTTTCACTTGTTATGTCATAACCTTTGATTGATTAGCTCAATTGTAGTTAGAATGTTGATAATTTTGTATGAACTAGGTCTGATGTCAATGTCAAATAAATTTTAGATATGAAAAACCAAAAAAAATAAAATAAAAAAATATAGATATGAAAAGAGTTTTTAGATTATCATTTCCCATTCGTAACATTAGTACGTAACATTAGTACCATTCGTTTTCTTACATACATGGAAAACCCAAATTAATTGAACGCGCCCTCCAAGGAGAAAAAAGAAAAGAAAAAGAGAAAAAGGGAAGACATTTAAACGTCTCGGATCCTTTTGGGCTGCCATTCTCTTGTCCAACAAACAAAACTTATCTTGAGAAGCAGCAAAAGACAGCTGAATTTGGTCAAGATTTCTACTTCCACACTAATAAAAGGTATGGTTTTCGATTCATTGGTTTCATTTTTATTTCTTGAAAGAGCAGATTGGTTTTCGCCTTTTAATTCTTTGTTTAAGTTTGAATCTTGAATTAGCGCCTAAATTCAATTTTGAGTTCTCACTTCAAGATTTCATCTTTTGATTGTCTCTCACTGCAAAAGAAATGGTTTGTTTTTGTTTTGACTATAAGAAACAAGAACCAATTTTTAGGCAAGATTTAGGAAAAAAGAACGAGTTACTGCTAAACTGAAGTTGTTCTTGCTGGGATTTCTCCAATTCTTGTCATTTTATTTCGGAGTTGCTTCTTGAGGAAAAAAATGTTATCTTTATGTCACTTATGGGGTGTATACACATGATTCATGAATCCCAACTTTTAAATACACAATAATTTACCCTTTTGTATTCTGCATTTTTTCAATCATTTACTCTTTTTTCACTTGTTGGTCTTGGGTTCTTGGGTTCTCCTCCTATATATGTAGTCAAGATTTTAATTTCTCTAAAAAAAAAAATTCTCAATTGAAATCTGTCATGGTGCAGGGGACTGACCTTTGGATCTTGGGTTGTTGTGTAAATTCAAAGATTGTATGTTTAGTTTTCAGTGCAAGAGGATCTTCAACAAACAATGGGTAGAAATCTTAGTCCAGTTGTAAGAAGGGAGCTTGAAAACCTTGATAAAGATGCTGACAGTAGAAAATCAGCCATCAAGGCACTTAAATCACATGTAAAAGAGTTGGATTCCAAGGCCATTCCTCTCTTTCTTGCAAAAGTTTCCGAGACCAAAGAAACTGGTACATTAACTGGGGAGCACACTATTTCACTCTACGAGGTTATGGCCCGTGTCCATGGGCAGAAAATTATCCCTCTAATAGACACTGTTATGGACACTGTTATCAAGACCTTGACGTCGAGTGCAGGCTCATTTGCCCTTCATCAAGCTTGCTCTAAGGTGGTTCCAGCGATTGCTAGATACGGAATGGACCCAGCAACTCCCGAAGACAAGAAGAAATATATCATCCGTTCTCTTTGTAAGCCTCTTTCGGATTGTTTGTTAGGTAGCGACGAGTACCTTTCTTCCGGAAGTGCCCTTTGCTTGAAGTCTTTAGTCGAATGTGACAATTGGAAGTTTGCTTCTAATGAGCTGGTGAATGAGGTTTGTCAGAGAGTTACAGCTGCACTCGACAAGCATGTGCAGACAAATAACCACATGGGGCTTGTTATGTCTTTGGCTAAACATAATGGTTTGATTCTTGAGGCCTATGCAAGATTGTTGATTTCTTCTGGATTGCAGACTATGAATAAAGATGTCAATTCTCACAAGCGTTTATCAGCAATACACATGGTCAACTGTTTGATGAAATGTCTGGACCATGAAAGTATTTTCTCTGAGCTAGGACGTATAATTAATGCAATGGAGAGTTGCCATTTTGATCATATGGCTTACGTGCGTGGAGCTGCTGATGAGGCCTTACAAACAGCAAGAAAAATAAGCATTGAAAAAAGCTCTAAATTTGACAGGGATATGAGTTCACTTACACATTCAAGTGTTGATAAGAGAGGAGAGATTCGGAGAAGAAACTTATCTTCTACCGGTGAGCAATCACCCCTAACGGCATCACCCGAGTCTCAGACTGTTGATTCATATTTTCATGAATCTCTCTTTGATTCGCCTCATTCATCAAATCAAGTCTCTCCAGAATTTAGTTGTAACCGAAGGAGTGTAAATCGGAAGCTATGGTCAAGGTATCAAAATGGTGGAGTTGACATATCTTTGGAGGATGGGTTTTTCTCAGAATTTGCCCGTGGAGATGACAAGGAGAATTTCGAGCATAATGTGGTTTCTGAAAACTGTGGAAGTTATTCTGATGAATTTATGGGATTTTCACAAGCCAATGGTGGAAATGATTTTGATAGAAGCACCACCACAAGTCCTCAGGTAAAAAAGCCCTATTTGACATTATTAGTAACAAGCATGCTTGTTGGTTTTTTAGATAAACATGTGAAATTTCTTGAATTCTGTTCGATGTTACACCTTTTATTGTCTTAAATTATATATTTGCTGATGATCAAATGCAAGAACTATATTTGCAGTATGTTCTGAGTTGTAAGATAATTCAAGCAAAGCAGGTCATTGACAGAACAATATACTGAAATTATTATCGTATTTATACCGTTCTGTAGTTTCTTTGTAAATATGTAGTTTCTTGTAGCTGCTTTATGATTTACTGTCTTACTTGTTGGCAAATTTTTCTGACACAGAGATCTAGATCCCAAATCAATGTTGACAGTGTGAAGATCTATGCTACACCAAGAAAGCTATTCCGGTCACTACAAGATCCAAAAGACGAAAATTCAAGTATCTCCGACAGGCAAAATGGGAAATATGGAAGCCCTGGAAGCCAATTTGAACTGACACCTACCTCAAAGCCAAATGTATACTATGTCAACTACAAGGTCAATTCGAATGAGAAGCCACCTTGTAGTGCTGAAGAACAAGCTGGAAGTTCCGAGTCGGTATCATCAACACAAGATATCATCACTGAGACTAATGTACATGGGCCTCAAAGGATTTCTGAGGAAAGTAAAGGGCAATCTAAAATCGACAATGGTCATATTCATACGCGATACAAGAAGGCATTCTACAGCTTGTTTTTTGTGCTCGCTCTTCTTGTTTTAGCCCTCTTTGTTTGCTTCTGGACTGATGAAGATGAAGGCCACTTTCTTGTTCCTACCTGATTTACAATGAGCTCAGAAAGACCCCTTTAGCCACATGCCGTCGTTGCGTTTATCCCTTTTCTGTTTTATTAGTCAAATTTGTAGAAGTTGAAACAAATCTGAATCTGCTGTTGTACTTTTTATGGCCAAATCTTTTGCTCCTAGAATACTTCATCTTTAACATTGTATGATCAGTATGTATCTGGAAAAATCCATTTCCCTTTGAATGACTTAAATGTCCTTGGAGATTCTTGTTTTTTCTTACAGGTTTGGGTTAACCAAATGCTGCTCCCCTTTCCATTGTGCCTTAGGTTCCAATGTTATGGGCTGAAGCAATGCAGCTTGGCCTACACATATATATGCATACCTCCCATACCATTGATGACTAGAGCCGGGACTAAACACGTAAAGTTCTTCGAACCCATCTCTTCCGATTATCAAAGAGTTTCTTTTTCCCTATCCAACAAAAAAAGAAAAGGAGATTAGTTGAATTAGTTAACGAATAACCAGATTATTACGCAATGCATAGCACTGAACGTACTCTGTCCATAACGGTAAAGCTTCGAGGTGCAGTCGTGTATATCCTGCTCATTTCTTCTGCCAAGTTTTTGTAGTCATCATCCTCTTCTTCTTCCACATTATAATGTGTTTGTGCTTGATTTCTTGTATTCCAGTTAGAAACAAGTTCTGATAAAGCTATAGGACCAAAGTTTGATCTTGAACTTAGATTGTTCTTCCTAAGACTTGGATGAATAAGACTAAAATCTGTTGAAATTGGTCCTGTGCTACAGTATTCTGATCTTTCCAATCCACATGCAAAAGTTGCTTCTGGTGTGCTAACACTAAGATGGCTCATGATCGAACCCACGAAACGTAGAGACGATGAATCACTCAAGTTTCGGATTACGATCTGGGAGCGTAAGTGTTCTTGTTCCAATGTTAAAATGTGTTCAACTTCCATATTGTCTTCATGTTTGTTTATCAACTGTACCTGTTTTTTTCCCCCAAACGATTTCAATGTCAGTTACACATAACGACGCCTAACAATAAAGAAATGAATTGAATATCAAACAGAGACCTGGATGGATTGTCGAGCATTTCCCGTGACTTGGCGAAGAACCCAAGAATTCGCAAAAGGCAATGAAACAACTGAATTGCTCTGAATATCTAATGACAAGAAGGCCAAAGACACACCTCCATTAATAATAGCTTCACCGCCGTCTTTCCCATTAGAGACAGTAGTGTGAAGCAACTCCATAGAGCCTTCATGCCACATCATAGCTTTATAAGAAGTGATCAATCCACTTGGCAGCATCAGCTTAACCACACTTCCGTTTTTCAATGCCAACGTCATCACACAGCCGTCGCTTAAACTAGAGAAACTAACACCATGGCCCCGGAATTGTTTACTTAAGGAATCTACATCTAAAGGAGCCTGTATTGGGGTGGTGGAGACAGGGGAGACTGCTCTGATGCTCTTAGAGCTAATGAAAGATGTCGGATTGGTTAGCAATGGAAGAGAATGTCCATAAAGGGATTTATTCAATGGAGAAATAGGAGTGAAATTAGGTGAGAGAAGATGGGTGTGCAAAAGAATCATCTTTTTCTTACTATCTTTGCTTGAGTGAAGTGAAATGCCTTATCTTTATGTTCAATTGTTGATAACAGACACTGTGTTTGAATAACTTGACAATAGGCTAAAAGGAGGGTATTATTGTAATTCTCCTTTCTGGTTTTTGGTTGGTGGTTATAGAGACCTACAGGATAATGATAGAGGGCCATTTATAGGCATCCATTTCTAAAGGGAGACATGACATAGCTGTAAAAGCTGCATACATATGCAGAGGGTAGTGATATATATTCATGTATCGTTCCATACTCAACTCCACATAGATAAATGGCGAATTCATCTGAGAAATAAATTGCTTTTCGAAATCTCTTTAGCTTGTTGGTAACTGAAGTATTATCATCTAATAATAAGGTTTGATGTTGAGTGTAGACATTTGAGGGCAACCCTGTCATTTCCCCACTGATAGATGATGCAGTTTTGCTCTGTTCTTGATGTTAGCCAAGTTAGTATCTTGATGCTTTACACTAGTGTTACATTATTGAATTTCTCACTTTAGCTTAAGTTGCTTTGATTCAAGAATCCAGTTTCAAAACGTCCCGTGTTATTAGTTTAGCATATCCATCCTTGAATCTACAGACAGGACTGTAAAACTGCCAACATGCATCAATGGCCGGATGCCAAAACATGTAGTACCATATGGACTAAGAAACTTAATTACATACATAATGTTCTTCTGAACCACTAATCATTACAAAAAATAAGAATAGATGTACACCTGCTTTTGAATAGATTGTGAGATGAAAAATAATAAATGTAGTACTACAAATTGTCATGTTCAATGACTTGAGCACCCTTCCATTCATCACCAGGGTTGATAACAAGAGGAACCAGCAACGCAGCCGGTCCGGTGCAGATGAAGTAATCTTTATTACCATATTGTTCAGACATAGAACCAGGACTTCCCAAGTATATATCTTCATACCCCATTCTTATTACCCTGTAGAACAGTTCCTTCCCCTGCAACCACCAAAAAAAACCAATCCATTGTCTGTCAATCGTCTCAAAATACAAGTTCTTTTGTTAATACGGATTTTCTTCCATGTCATTAGTCCTTAAACATAGTGTCGAAAAAAATTAATGTTCAGAAAAAAGGACAGGCATATTTCAATACTCCAAGACATGCAATATGAGTTGTCTTTTAAGAGATGTTTCGTCTTTATAAAGTCACTTGTTGGGGTTGACATGGAAACCTCTCTCAGGATACAACGGAGGTGTTTGATTCAAACAGTGACTTGTTTGAATCAAACCCGAGAACAATCAGAAAATTCTGATGATTCTTTCAAACTTAGGAATGATTTCGCTTGCATGTTGGTGCCTTTTATAGGCCAAAGGTACATCATACACGAAAAAAGGGTAACGGTTATCTCCGTTCACAGGTGCATGCATTCAGGTACACCGCTTCACAGATGCATAAATTCGATTGCATCACTTCACAAGTTTGAATTGCACAAATGCATCGGGTCGAACCCCGTTTTGTTATGGCAACCCGAATGCAAACGATGGAAAAAAAATATCTAAGGACATCAAAACAGGACCATAACATGCATAAAGATAAATGGGTGCATTGCAATAAAAAATCCCTGCGTAAAAATCTAAGAAGGTTGGTTTGTTTACCTGATCAAGAATCTCGTAGTTTGATGGCGGAGTGTTGTAAAATTCTTTAGCTCTTTCCGCCGGTGGAGCCGCGTAAACTCTGCTCATCTTATGCTTCAAAAGCGTATAAGGCACATCTTGAATCCCCCATTCTCCTGCTTTTTTCTCTGGTTCCCAGTAAAAATTGAAAAAACCAGCAGGACCTTCACTTTTCATGGCTTCCGCCGGAGATAAAATCTCGAACGGAGAAGACAACGGAGGAGAAGTACAGTATGAGCAGCTCCTAAGCCCATTGATTCCAATCCCACTTCTTTTCTTCGCAAAGAAATGGGTTAGAATCGCACTGGTGAGTTCCACCGGGAATTTACCATTGTTCTTGATTATTACTGCTGTAGCCATGCTTAATGGATAAAGGGATATTACATAATTAATCTCCAGATTTCTACTGCTAATGGAGCTTAACTCAACTTGTAAAGCATCGATTGAATCCGAGTCTGTATTTTTAACAGTCCAGGACAATGATTCATATTTGCTAGGGGGTTTTTGATTAGTACCGGGTCGGGATCCGGAGCTCAATTGATTGATTGTCAAACCAATGCCACCTCTAGAAGAAGAATTAGAAGTAGAGGGATTAGGAGGAAGAGTGTAGAGGACTTCTTCAAAGCCATCTTCTTTCCAGTTAACTTTTGGCTTGTAAGAAGTGACATGTGCAGTGGGAATGTGAAGTTTTAATGAGCTACCGTTTCTCACTGTTAGCTCAACATCTCCGGTGGATTCGTGGAATTTAATGCCTTTCCGGCCAAATTTTTGGTCGAGATTTTGATGATTATCAGAAGCAGGGGTAGGGGTAGAGATGGGTGTAGCAGTGGTTGTTGAAGAAGAAGAAGAAGTTGCTAAACAGCAAGAAACATAGCTGGGAATGATGGGTTTTGGTATACAAAAGGATAGTATAGAAGAAGAACAAGAAACCGCCATTGATGAACTTGTTGTATTAAACTCACAACATTGTTAAAGAAACACACGTTTGGAGAGATGATCACCTATCATAAGATTTGTTTTCCATTTTTCATTTTTTTTTTCTGGGCTTGGGTGGAATAGGAAGCTAAGGTTTGTGATCAAGTGTTTTTTGAGAAGCGATAAGTAGATAACGGGCTCAAACAAGGCCTTCCATCCATCGCCA
Organism: Gentiana macrophylla; assembly: GCA_026214975.1. Classification (NCBI taxonomy): domain Eukaryota; kingdom Viridiplantae; phylum Streptophyta; class Magnoliopsida; order Gentianales; family Gentianaceae; genus Gentiana; species Gentiana macrophylla. Next base: position 21,087,455 of record CM047810.1, read on the forward strand.
TTTTAACTTAAAAGTGACATTTCACTTCTTCCCTCATTTCTTTCCTTTCTTTTTTTTTCACCACGGGGCGTTGTTGCATCACCGCAATGCTATTAATACACAACACCAAAATAATATTCAGAAAGTTGATTTTTGAGTTAAGAATCAAAAGTCAGAATCGACTTTTTGACGGTTATTTTTTTCGGAAAAAAGCTTTTATTTTTGTAAAATGCTTAGCATCCCAGTTTATTGAATAAAGCAGATCGTTTTCATAAAAGATAAAGTGCAAAAACCGATACAACCCGCCTTAATAAAGTCTATGATACTTCAACACATAATCTCACCTCATTAAAGCCTCTTAACAACAAAATCATATAGGAAAAATCTACCAAGAAGAAAGAGTACGATTGTTCGGTAGTGAGTCAAATTAACGACTTTCTGAATGTCTTGAAGGTTATTCTAATGTGATGCACACGGAATGACGTAATGTATTGTATCGGTAGGTTGACTGTGGTAAAAATAATATTTCCCTTTCACCATAGCCTTAATACATTTTGAGTAGTGGGGGACAAACAAATTGAGACAAAACTTGTGAAATTCGGTCATAATACAGAATACGTATAGTTGTGAAAAGACACTTAACCACAATCATCACATCCACGGTACAAAAGAGCACATACAATAGCTCTATATTTTACATTGGTAACACAACTTTTGTCAGGACCCATGTAGTGTAATTTTTCTACCCTCTACAATAACTAAAAAAAACAAGTTGGTTGGCAATGTAATTGTAGGTCTGCTCACTCCCTTGCTCACTTTTTTCACTCTCCAGTGTAAATAAACAGCTTATTGTGGGAGTCAATTTGGATAGCAATGTAATTGGGATGCCACCTAGAATTTTTTATGCTTTTGAGGTAAACTAACACTGTAATGGGTATTTGCTATTGCATGTGCTCTTAGCCTTTTCTGTAACTAATTAAGGTGGAATATTTACTGCTCTAAGAACTTTTGCAGCATCTTCAGGGAAAACTGGATTGATATAACAGCCAGTGCCTACTTCAAATCCCCCAACAGTAGTCAATTGTGGCACAATTTGAATATACCAATGGGTGTATGGCAATATCGAGGGTTTGGAGTGCAATGGAGCGGTGTGAACCATGAAGTTGAATGGAGGATTGTTCAGCTGCAAATAAATCTTCGAAAGCAATAGCTTCAATAACCAACCTAAGTCAACAGCCTGCAAATTTCAAAAATTGAAAAGGCACTGTTTTTACTCCATTGAAGAAACAACGGTACTTCCATTTATTAAGAAAGCAACTTCAGAACGTTACGAGGAAAAAAAATTCGGATCCTGAGATGAGCTAGATTACCTACCTGTCAGACCAAATCTGTTAAGCAAATTACTAATCTAACATGGGAAAATTCTAACTTGAGGAGTCTCTATTAAGCTAGGCTGTCAGATGAGTGTCACGTGTGAAAAGGATAAAACAATATGTCGTCTTTTTGAACACATGGCACTTATGACAGTCCGGTCTGACAGATACTCTCTACCTAATGTCCTCAAACATATACTTTCTCTTCAAAACAAAGCGAATTTCCAGGAATATAGTATAGGTATTATGTAACCACCGTAGAAAAGGAACGAGAAACGATTTCACTCAATAACATAATCGTAATTAGTTTCCGCAAGCATGAACAGGTTCCATGATATTTTCTAAGGTATGTGAAAGACAGAAGATGCAACTGGTATTAAGATGCAAGATAACAGTTTTATATGCAGTTGTGGACATAATGAAATCATGGAAATAATGCTTCGAATTTCTTGTTTTGTCCCCAAATGAAGGGTTGAGACTTGAGAGTATACCTGGTCATCATCCAGTTCGGAAAAATGGGAGGAGTGATTACGAGGAATAATCCATATCTCAAAAGGAAAAGTGGCAGCATATGGGACAATTGATATAAAATGGGTTGATTCATCAACTAAAAAGTCCTTAATTCCAGCCTCACAGAGCCTACACTTCCCTGTCTGTTCAAAAAGCTCTTTCATGCTGTCGATACGGGTGGAGACTGCAGGGGGAATTATTGGAAGAGCTATTATTTGACTGTGGGGGTGACTCAATGAAGCCCCAGCAGAAGCACCATGGTTTTTGAAAACCTTCATAGTCATGCAAACACATTAGGTTGATCATATCCATAGAGATGGAGACACAAACACAAATAACGAGATTTGTCGAAATGAAAAAAAAACATGATTTGGCATCACAAAACCGGATTACTGATAAAATGGGAGCAAACATCGACTATTGAAGTCAAGAATATCATAGATAATGTCCATGTATGTATGTTTCATCAGAACGACTTAGTGGAGGAATTGTGATTTCCAATAAAAGAAGAAAACGATATAATTATCGCTAGTCAGATAGATGAATTGGAATTGCAAGACAATGAATAAATCTGTGTCCTCCACTTGCAAATGCGACTTAGTTCTGCAATTGAATCGAATAATAGAAGGTCGATGAAATCACCCCCATCTGCTATATGCAAGTTAACAATTAAATATACTGATCAACGCCAATCAAATAAATCGAATAACAGAAAAGCACTGAAATCAATTCCCATTTGCTATGCAACTAATTAAATACCCTGATCAGATCAACTAAAGACACCGCAATGTAATCACATAGCAAGCCTTTGAAGAAGCAAATTCGATGGCATTTACACAAATCAGAACATTATAAAACAACGGAAATAAAGAAGCAAAGGTAGGTGAATTCCTTAACTAAATCCTACTAGTAAGTAGTAAACATGGAACTTTGTACTTAGCACAAAGATGAATCTTTACCTGTATTTATCTAGTTGTACAACTAAGCAAATATACAGGTTAATCCCATTTGGAACAAGCAAAATTACTACTATTGCAAGTCATTTTACCAATGTAGACGACCTTAGCACATCAATTCAGTTTCCTTATCCAACCATTGGAACAAGTTTTTAAGCTGTGTGATCAGTGATGCCCTTTCCTTTTCTTGTCGTTTGGTATTGCCATAATATAGCAAAACTATCAGTAGCTAATACAATCCCAAAAGTAAAATAAAAATCACCATATCCTTGAGCAGCAAAATAAGTGTAGCAGCCAGCAACTAGACAATAAAAGCAGATAAACTGTAGGAAAGAAAACAAACCTGAATGTATTGTATAGAATCGATGCTCTGAAGCTGCTGAACTCTCTTCTTGTAAGCAAGCAAAACATCCCCAACCTGAACCGGCGAAAGATCCCACAACTGAACCGAGTGAATCGGCGTCTCAATCACAACATCATGAAATCCGAATCCCCTCACAACCAAACCAGGCACGTCAGCATCACTTTCCTGATTCTGCTTATGAGATGGATCGACATCCCTGCTGAGAGCTGGGTAGAGGTTTTGGATGACCCGGATTTTCCAGTCGGGGGAATCAGGAGGGCTTCGGAAAATCTCCGGCGCGCACATGTGCTCGTGGCCAATGCAGAATGGACAGTTATGGGATTGTGCACTGGTGTCAGGATTGGAGGCTGACTTGGACTTGAAATCGGAAGGTCGACGTGATCTCGCCGGCGATAATACGACCCACCGGTTGTTGACAGTATCTTTGCGGACTTCTGGAGCTCGCTGTGAAGCTCCCTCCTCCGCCATATTCGTTTCTCACTATCGCACCATTCACTAGTTTCAGCTTATATACTGCATCGATACGACGCCGTTTTAGTCAGTTAAGTAGGCCAAATTCCAGGGGTCAACTTCATGCTATTTCCTCAAATACTTCTGACATACCCTTCAAAAAAAAAAAAAAAAATCTAATGACATTTTAACAGATGCCAATACTTCTGACATTTCTCAGCAGGAGCCGTTTTCTTAAAGCTTCGGTATCCGGAACCAATTGGTCCGACTAATCTGGAGTTCGGTTCGGGTCGTGCAAGATCTGATCGACTTTACTTGCAGTAAGTTAACGACAGTTGTTCTTTCAACACGACGATCGAAGAATCGAGTGGTGATTCTTCTGGTATCTAAAAATAGGGGTTGGAGTAATCTCACCGTGAAGACTGACTCCATGGAACTCCTACATATGGTCCAGATGAAAAAGAGGCTCCCTTTGATGTTCTTATCATTATTAAAGACATTCAGGCTATTTTGGGATGTTTAGAGGGTTGTAAAATTGTCCATTTTTGTAGGAATCTAAACCTTATTAGCCATAGTAAAGCTTCTTTTGCTAAGAAACTTTAAACTCCACTCCAGCATTTTGGTTTGATAGTTTTCATTCATGGATCTTACCTATAATCCGTGAAGAGATTAGAGTTAAGTCCTCTTAACTCTGCCTCTCTCGTTCTACTTGTATCTTTGTACGTTTTGTTTTTCCATCAATGAATTTATTTCGTAATAATAATAATAATAATAATGTAGTATGAACAAGTGGAGTGATATAGATGTAATAAAATCTATATTTATATCTATCTATCTATATCTATACTCATAATAAAAGTGTGATGAGGTGTTTTCCCAAAATCCTGCCATCGGTATTTCTCCCCAAAAAGTGTTTCCTATCCTCGGTGTTTCTCCCATATTTTTTTATTAATCAATTACATATTATATTATTAATTTATAATACAATGCTTACCGTGTGTAGGAATACCATCATTATATTTTTGATAATCTACATGCTATTAATTATAATAAAAAATATGTTACACACAAAAAAATAAAAAATAAAAAAATCGTGCATCTTAAAAAAAAAAAACATGCGTGGAATATATAACATATGGCTTGACAAATTATTATTTAATAAAGATAAATATGCTTCTTCTTTTTTGAAAAAGGATAAATAAGCTTCTAATAAAAGATAAATGTGTATTTGTTATATAATAATTAAAAGTGTTATTTGTTTATAAGGACGTGTTTTGAGACTTAATTAGACACTTAGGACACATTTAAAAGATCATTAGTTATAAGGACGAATTTCATTTATGTTTCCAATTTTGTCCTTGAGTGCGTTTGCCGTCAATTAAATTACTATTTTCCGTTTTCCTTTGGTCGTCAGATTCTTCATCCTTTACTCAACCACAAATCCCCAAAATCACACTGCAAAATCTCTCAAAATTTTTTGGGCGTTCCCGTTTGTTTGACGTTTCCTTTTTCATGCCTTTGATCGGAAATGGTTTCACCGGAAGCGACGAATTGGCTGTATGATTATGGTTTTGAAGATATAGCGGTTCAAGAGAATAACTTCACTGCTGCTGCTGCTGCTGCTGCTAGGTTTAATTGGCCTTCGCAGCCCTTGAATGCTCCGTCTAATGAGGGGTATATTCATTTAATTTGGGTTTTTTTTTTGTTATTTTTAGCAAAGTTAGCACCTTTCAGTTTGGAGGTGTTTGTAGATGAGGCTTAGGTCAGGAAGATTCGCTTATTTTGTTGCGAATTATTCATTGTTTTATTTATTTATGCTTTGTTGATTGTATTTTCCTTTGTTAATAATGGGAATATTTTTTTATATAATTTTTGTGTGTGTTGGTGATGATTCCCTTCAGCTCATCAGGACATATGTTTCCTTTAAGTGTTTATTTGGTGTGCAGAGTGTTGTTATCATCTTAGATTATGACAAGTTCGACTGGCAATTTGTGGAAGCTCATTACATTACTGTATTTTATAAGGAATGGAGAGAATGGTTGGTGCTTCTTTGGACTCCTTGGTGGTGACCATTAATAAGATTAGATTTGACTTTTAACTTCATAATTGATAAGAATATTTATTGCATTTTTTAACGTCACATGTCACTGCATTTTTACGTGTCGCTTCATCTTCACATGTCATTGCATCACGTCAATTTTTATGAAGAAAATTTCAATTTTCAGAAACTAAGTCGGAAAAATATCAATTTTTATGAAAAGCTTTGGATGATATTTTTCCTTTTTTTTTGAGGAATGATCCGGACACAATGGCCGTGATACAACGGAGTGTCACATCGTATATTACACCGTTGATCATGATGTAATAATGATCAATTAGTTTAACATGCATCACCTTGAAACAAAGAAAGCAAAGATATACGTTGATGGTGGGTTTGTGTATGATTTGGCGATGTCATTGCATAAAATACCAATGTCACTGCATAAATTGTTGATGTCACTGCATAAAATTTCAATGTCATCTGCATAAATTGCCGATGTCATTGCTGATAAAATATTGATGTCATCAGATATCTCGATTGACGATGCCATCGCATAAATTGTTGATGTGTCGCGATATATGATTGCGATGTCCACTGCGATAAAATGTTGATATCATTGCATATATGATTGCGGTGTAATCGCATAAAAATATGAATTAAGGTGAAAGATTTATGTTGATCGTAGTTTTATATCAAAAGATATAACCATTTGAAGTCGATTTTATGAAGAAAATAAATCGATTTTATGAAATTAAGTCGGAAAAATATCAAATGTCATCACGGTGTTGTTTTATCAAATGTCATTTGCATCCGGTGATCATTTTGATCTCGATGGTCTCGCGATCGCGATATCGCCATGCGTAAAATGTTGATGCCCTCTGCATATATGATTCGCCGATGTCACTACATAAATTGTTGATGTCATTCATATACGCCACGATATCCCATTGCGATAAAATGTTGATGTCATCGCTGATATCTAATTGCGATGTCATCGCATAAATTGTTGATGTCACGCATATATTATTATCGATGTCCGCTGCGTATATGATTCGCGATGTCAATGCATCGTGATTGTTAGTGCGATCGGAGGTTGTCAATCGATCGAGGTGGTCCTTGCATCGTAGTGGTTAATTAATCGGGGTGGTGATTGATCGGGGGTGGTCAATGATCGGGTTGGGCAATGCATTCGCGGTGGTCGGAATCGCGGTAGAATAATACATCGCGGTTGTCGATGCATCGCGGTGGTCAATGAAAAAAAAGAAAAATAAACTTTCACTGTAGAAAAGAAAAAAAAAAAAAAAAAAAAAACCAAACACGCGCACACTATCAACGTCCAGAAAAAAAATAAAAAAATAAAAAATTAACTTTCAATGTCCAGGAGGAATATTAAAAAAAAGGAAAAAAAACAAACAAAAAAACACTCTTGAACGTCCTCCAGGAAAAAAAAAAAAAAAAAAAAAAAAAGAAACGCAACAACAACAGCCTTTCCCTTCCTTTTTAATTTTTTTTAATTTTTTTCTTCATTAAGGGTGTTTGGGTCTATCTAACTAATTTTTGTCCTTATAACTAAGTGTTTGTTTTGGATGTCCTTTTTGCATAATTAAGTCCAATATGTGTCCTTTTCAATAATTATCCTTAATTAAAATTAGCCGGTTTCTATCGGCACCACGAAAATACTAGTCAACCAAAATACGTAAATACAATAGATCTAAACCTACGAGGGGGTTAGATTGCTTACCGGTTTATTGTGAATAAACGTCTAGAACAATCTTCAATCCAATCCGAGCTAGTTGAGAGCCTAGTTGAGAAGCCAAAATCTTCCAACGTGTATCTCCAAGCTTGTGCAGGGTGGATGGTGTTTAATGCCACGGACCTCCTCGATTTGCTACCTTAGAAAACCTGAAGTTTTCTAAAACTCGAACCCAAGTACTTAAGGCCGAAAATTCTAAGCCCTAATACTTCTTCTAATTCATCATTTAGGTATAAGTTACTTTAGATCTTGTACTTTAGGTCTTGATTCCATCAGATTTTTGTGAACGAGGATGATGTCCCAAAGAATGTCGTTGTAACTCATCATGACCAATTTGAATTCAAACTGATGCCATGAAAGTATGAATGAGATGTTGAGACCTTTCTTGAGGAAGTTTGTGTTGGTATTTTTCGATGACATGGTAATCTTCAGCCCTGACATGGATTCCCATATTCAACATCTTAAAGAGGTTCTAGAAGTTTTGAAGAAGTAATACTATGCTAAATTGTCCAAATTCTCTTTTAGACAAACCAAGGTGGAATACTTGGTTCATATCATACATGAGGGTGAAGTGCATGTTGACCCAAGTAAGATTCATGCCATGTCAGATTGTCCTCAGCCTCATAATGTGATTGAACCGAGAGGGTTTTTGGGCCCATATTTTTACAGGAGATTTGTGCCTTATTATGGGATTATTGTTAAACACTTGAATGACCTACTCAAGAAATATGGGTTTTGCTGGTAACAAAGTACCACATAAACATTCTAGAAATTTAGGGAGGCCATGTGCAAATCATTGCTACTTGTCTTACCAGGTTTTGGAATTTCATTTTGCATTGAAACATATGAATGTGGAAAAAGCTTAATGGCTATTTTACAGTAAAACAAAGAACATGTGCTTTTCTAAGAAGGGCCTTCAACTCTAAGAATATTGGATTGTTCATCAATGAAGGAACTCCTAGCAGTCCTCAAGGAAGTAATCAGATGGAAGCCACGTGCTCAAGGAAAGCACTTTTTCATCGAAAGTCATCAACGGAGTCTGAAGTTCATTCTGGATCCGAGGACCACTACTACAACAACAAAAAGGAGTGACTAAGCTGCTTGGGTTGGATTTCACTATTGAATACAAAAAGAGAAGTGAAAATACAACGGTTGATGCCTTGTTTATGTAAAGTCATGATAATGGACTATTGTATGTTGTGAGCACAATATCCATTTTTAGAACTAAGACGTTACTTCCAGCTACAAGAGTGACCTAGCTGTTGAGGAAAAATTAGGCACAGATGATTAGTACACCCCATATCCCTACTACACTGTGCACCAAGGGTAGTACAAAGAGAGAATATATGTAGGAACCCATACAGGTCTAAAATCCAAATTGATTGCACTCAAGTCCAATAAGGGGCCATTCAAGGGTCAAGGCATGTTATAACATGATTAAGAGAACTATTTTATTGGCATGTAAGTTAAGAATGATGTTTAGTAAATGATACAAAGGTGTATTACTTGTCAGCAGTACAAGAGTCTACATGATAAACCTCAAGGACTACTCCATACATTACCAATCCTCACAGGCATGATCCTAACCTCAAGGATCCCATGTCTGAATGGAAGGAAGCCATCATGGTAGTAGTGGACATGCTGGCCAAATTCAGCCACTTTATTCCACTTGAGAAGAAGAGGCATATATCATAACAAAAGCGCGAAATAAAGCATGAAGTACTTAAACGATCAAAAAAAATATCTTCAAATTAATCCGTACGGTATTTTGCTTGTACGGTTAGTTATATCTAAGAATAAATATAACCCATTACTATTCAAATGATATAATTAATGATTCTTTGTCTATATGATTATTAAATTTGATTGACAGTAAATTATTTAACAAAGAGTATTTGCCGTTGTAACAGATGTTAGAATAAAAATATACGTAATTAAAACATTACACAATTTTTTGTACACGTACATAATATTTGATGATGTTTTTTAGGTTTGAAAGAACTTAGAGAGTATCTAAAAATATGCCACATACTTTTTTTTGAGCAAAATATACCACATACTTGAGACAAATTTTCATTTGATAACAATAATATGCATGATTTTATAACTAAAAAAGCTTATCATATTTAAAAGAATGAAAACGTAACATGTGAGTTTAATTCTAATGTGTGCAAGTAAGATAACTAAAATAATCCTACCAAGATAAAATCGATTGTATAACAATTATTAATATTTAACATATACTTTTGCAAATTTTGACCGATAACATCTATTTGTTTTGTAAATTAAACGCATAGTCAAGAATATATATATAATATTAAAAATATATATTTAAAAATAATACCGAACACGTGCGAAACACGTGTATTTTACTAGTAAAATAAAACATTTCGTAGTTTTGAAACAAATAAAAGAAAAAACCTTAATGAGAATGACCGGATCTTTCTTCTTTGTTTATGCCTTCTGGAGTTATGATTCCCATTTGGCACTTGAAGGTATGTCCATCTTTTAAGGAAATGTCTACTCACACGGTTATTTGTTTAAATGCATTGTAATTATTTTTCAATTTTGTCCTTAATTTTTTTCAGTTACGTGCCTACATTTTGATCAGAGTTTGGTCAGAATATGAAACATTATACCTACCACATGTGGTCAGAACAATTTAACTTATTCTGACCCGAACGTGGTCAGAAAAATATTACAAGTTTGACCTTTAAAATGGTCCGTTACGTTTTCGAAATTTCCATAGCACCGTGGTTATATTCTGACTTAAAATATGAGAGGAAAACATAATTTTTCGGCATGTAAATTGGTTCGTATTGTTTCCAAGTGTATATAACAATGTCTCTTTTTTCAGACCAAACATTGGTCCGGAAAACATAATGTTTTTGGCATGTTACACTGCATTAATAATATATAATTCCTGACTCATTTAGGATAAAAATGATATGTGTGTTAAATGTCAAAGAGAACTCACTTCGCCCTCGATACGCGTGAAAGCATATTTTATGTGAAAAGACAGTTTCTTTTTAATTTCAAATTGAATTGAACCCTTCAAATTCAATGATGTTCGATTAATTTGCTAAAGCACTTTTGCTAATAAAAGGTAAAAGACAGTTTAATATTTTAATAGACACTAATTAACTTTTATTTCCCGCAAAAACAAAATTGATAATAAAAGACAAAAGACAGATTAGTGGTTGATTAGAGGGATTTTAACCTTTTTCCCGCAAAATAAAAATATTTATTGTCTTGTCGATTCTTTATTTTGGATCTGCATTTGATTTTGGACCCTACATCAAAACAAAGAAAATATAATGAATAAAGCTAAATTGACCCGGTCCAATAAAGACAGCACCATTATTGTGCATTTTTTTAATTTTTTTTTTTTATATAGGAATGGTAGAAGCAAAAATGATATGGTTTTGACGATGATAAGACAGCCATTGGGGGTATTTTTCGAGATAGTGGCGGTAACACATCCGCTCTTTCTTCAAACGGCTTGAGGGCAGATTAGATGTTCTAGCTGCCGAAACATTGCGATCTACCACGCTTTGGTTTTATGACACTCATGAGTTTTTTCGGGTGATTTTGGCGATTTCTTTGACTACTTATCACGCTTCCTGGGATGATTCTCAGGATTTGTCTCGGTAGGAAACTTAATTGAAAAATGTCAGAGGCTTCTTATCTGCTTTTGTATCTCAGATTCTGCTTTTCTTTTATTAAAAGCGAGCAGTAATGTTAATGCCAAAGACATTTCTTATGAGAGAATTTCAATCTTGTTGGTTGTGTAGAGCGAGGTTCGCCTCCCTGCTCATGTTGCTCATTCTTGTGTAATTGATTTTGAAGAATAAATAGAAAGCCTTTCGCTTTCAAAAAAAAAATAAATAAATAAATAAAAAAAAAAAAATGATAAGGTTTTTCAAACATATAGTGGATTCTTCATGTAAAATAATTCGAACATGAGAACTCTAGAAAGTGTCACCATTTTTATCACTGGTAGGGACTTGTCAACAAAATCATTATGATTTCATTTTAGTGGTATTGGTAATTGATCTTCTTCTTCTTCTTCTTCCTCTTTTTTTTTTTTTTTTTTTTTTTTTTTTTTTTTCCGAAACGAAACTATATCATTTAAAGAACTATTATCCACACATACACACGGTGTGACTGGAACCCATGATCTCTAGGTCACGGAGCCTCGGCTTAATCACTGAGTCAAGTCTTATTGGTATGGTAATTCATCATTAAATTCAATAAATATTTGTTAAATTTTCCAATGAAAGATAGTGTGTATATTTGTTAATATTTTGTTGGTCATTCTTAAAAAATTTGGTTAAACCCTAACTATTGTTCTTCACTTCTTATGTCCCATGTCATGGGATAAATAAAATGTTAGGTAATACAATGACTTAGAGTCATTCTTAACATTAAGTTTGACGACTAATGATCATCATTATGTTTACGGATAGTTACAAGTACGGGAATGTGAATGACATGATAAAGTTGTCGGTACAAATGATATAAATTACTTTTACACAATTGATTATAAGGAGAATTTGTAGTAATAATAATAGTCCCTATGTAATGATTAAATGTGTAAAAATGTGTTACGCCATTTATCAGTAAATGAAGTTGTCTTATTACGAACATGTTGTTGTGACACTAGCAAGTTATTTATTTACATCTCGGTAGGGTGATCTTACAACTATAACGATTATGCAACAACAAATGACGTAACATATTTTTACACCATTAATTATATCATCAAATCATACGTCATGATGAATGATTGTAAAAGTCTGTTGCCTCTCATAATAACATTTCCATTAACATATGGTCCTTCATGCAATAAAAGACTACATGTATGTAGATTAATTACTTTCAAGTCCTCAAATAAAGAAAAAAAAATTGGGAACAAAATGAAGAAATTAAATAGTAGCAAAAAAGCCCATAAGAACAATACATCATACTTCTACCTAAGATGCACATACTGCTACTAGTACATATACACATCACTCACTATTAATCTTTCCAGCATCCACCTGGAAAGAAAAAAATAAAAAATAAAAACACTCTAAAAGCACAATTCGTTTTACGTAAAAATAAAAAGTCTCTTCTGCCACGGCACAGAACATTATTATCTGTGCCGTTTATATAAAAGAGACAAAAACTCGGGTCGCAAAAGCAATACATATACACTTTAAACGCAACATCGATCCAACTCTTCCTCGTAAATCATCCAACTGTACATCTTAACAGAGATTTTTAAAACCACACTTTTTAACTAAAGTATACTCGGATGACCGTAAATCCTTGATTAATTTTTACATTCATCACCAAACCTAGCAAGATGACACGGTGGATGAAGACGTGGCAGAGGATGATCTATGTGGCGACACCACGGGTTTCAAAACAGAAACCGGGGATAACCTCCCACCATTCATCCTCCTTTCTTCTTGTTCCTTAATTAGCTCACCCGCGAACATCTCCAGTTTCTCCATATTCGTGTTTACACCTAACTTTTTCCCATGGAACAGTACAGATTCCACATTCTTTTGTGACAACATTCCCTCTGCAATCTCAACCATTTCTCCTGCTGTACTCTGTTTCTTTGAATAATTCTTTCTGCCCATTCCATTTCCTTGAATCCTGACATACTTATACGTTCCTGAATGTCCAAATGCCATTGATACAGCTTGATCTACCTGCATAATTAATTAATATATCTGGATTAATTAACATAATATAGTAAGGTAAGTTTGTGCTATATATCATACTATAATTACTGCATTTTATGTCCATATATTACAGGATTTTGAAGGGCCCCAACTGTGATTTTAGTGCTTTCAAGTCTCATTACTTTGTGAT